>OX637392.1:49702092-50902092 GCA_951799425.1 Ilex aquifolium | reverse complement strand
AAGTTATCACTTACTTAGGCTAAGTTACCAATTGAAAGGTGAGTGTATCCACTATTGAGGGAGAGTTACAATGCATAAAGGTTAAATTGTGGTTGTCAGTCGCAAAGAGATAACTTTTAGGGGTGAGGTTATAACATGGAGAGGTAAGGTTACTTCGTTTATAGGTAGGATTACAATTTTAATAATAAGATTACCACCTATTGAGGTAAAGTTACCAATTGAAAGAAACCTGTATGTGGGAAAGATGTAATCATTATAGGTGAGGTTATAACAAATTGTTGTCAGGTTATTACATGGAGAGGTAATGTTGTAATATTTAGGGGTGAAGTTAAAACATTTTGTAGTAAGGTTACAACAAGTTGATGTAAGGGTACTACATGTTGATGTAAGGTTAGTACCGTTTGAGGTAGGATTACCACTCTAAAAAATAAGGTTAACACCTATAGAGAAAAAGTTACCCATTAAAATAAAGGTAAGTTTATCGACTAAAAAGGAACACTTACAATGCATAAAGGTAAACTTACTCCTCTCGGTTGGAAAGAGGTAACCTTTAGTGGTGAGGTTACAAGAAAGGGTAAATAAGATCGATCGTACATTCACATGATCAATCGATTTTTTTTTCTTCTACTTGTGTTACAACATTAGAATTGGGATTGATCATACACAATAAAGATCGATCCTAAAAGGATATACATTGCATTCTTGAGATCAAAATAATGAATAGTATGATCGATCTTAAGTATTTACGATCGATCTTGGGAGTATGTTCGATCAAAATTGTGCAAGATCAATCGGAATATTTAACGTTATGGACATTAAAAGTAAGGTTACAATTTTGTAGGCAAGGTTACAGTTTTTATTAGTAGGTTTATTGATGTTATAGGCAAATGTATAAGTTTACAGGTGAAGTGAGGTAAGTTATCCATTAATTGGTAAGGTTATGTATAATAGAGGGAAAATTATTACAAATAATGGTGGAATTACTCCAATCAGTGGCAAAGAGGTAATCGTTATGGGTGAGGTTATAACATTTTGATGAAATGTTACTACATGTTGATGTAAGGTTACAATTTCTATAAGGAAGATGACAATATTAAAAATAAGGTTATCACCTAGTTAGGCTAAGTTACCCATTGAAAGGTAATTGTATTCACTATTGAGGGAGAGTTACAATGCATAAAGGTTAAGTTATGGCTGTAAGTGGCAAAGAGGTAACCTTTAGGGGTGAGGTTATAATATGGAGAGGTAAGGTTACTACGTTTCTAGGTAAGATTACAATTTTAATAATAAGATTACCACCTATTGATGTAAAGTTACCAATTGAAAGAAGGAACCATAGCCTCTCCCTTGAAAGAAAGGTAAGTTTATCGACTAAAAATGAACACTTACAATGCATAAAGGTAAACTTACTCCTGTATGTGGCAAAGATGTAATCGTTATGGGTGAGGTTATAACAAATTGTTGTCAGGTTACTACATGGAGAAGTAATGTTGTAATATTTAGGGGTGAGGTTAAAACATTTGTAGTAAGGTTACAACAAATTGATGTAAGGGTACTACATGTTGATGTAAGGTTAGTACCGTTTGAGGTAGGATTACCACTCGTAAGAATAAGATTAACACCTATAGTGGTAAAGTTACCCATTAAAATAAAGGCAAGTTTATCGACTAAAAAGGAACACTTACAATGCATAAAGGTAAACTTACTCCTCTTAGTTGGAAAGAGGTAACCTTTAGGGGTGAGGTTACAAGAAAGGGTAAATAAGATCGATCGTACATTCACATTATCGATCTATGTTTTTTTTTTCTTCTACTTATTTTACAACCTTACTGGGGGAACGTGTTTCCTATGGGGGGAATGGGGAATTGGGATCGATCATAAAAAATAAAGATCGATCATAAAAAGATATAAATTGCATTCTTGATATCAAAATAAGGAAGAGTATGATCGATCTTAATTATTTACGATCGATCTTAGTTTGCCTACATGATTTGATACTTCTGTAGAGGGAAATGTGGACCCCATCATGATGGACAACAAAATTATTAAATAATTGTTTTCCCTCCCAATTTGAATGTATCCCGCCCAGATGATCCCGCCAAAAGCACTATTACCTTCGTCACTACGCTATAGTCGACCACCAACTCCTTCCAAACGTAGGGCGACGACTGTAAGCGATGCCAGAGCAGTCCATTGTTGTTGTTAGTCGCGTTTGACGGTAGTTTGATACATTATAATCGTGTATGTGCATTCGATTGAAGCAATATCCATGTAAGTACCGATATCTTTTTTTTTTTTATGCTGTGTAACATTGAGACATATTTAAGTTGTAATAGAAGACATATTATACTCAGGGTAAAGAAGATGTACATCGAATGTAAAAGGGATGCAAATAAAATACATCGGCCATCAACCGCCTGGATTTATTACTGGTGAATCACTGGATATTTGCCCTAATGATCGACCTGGATGTAGGTTAAAGATGTAGATTAAATCTTTAACATTTGTCCATATGCAGCAAAAAGAATTTAAAGAGAATAGAAGGTGGTGAAGAAACGAAAACAAAAAATGAGGTATGTATATTTAACGTGTTAGTATTTGTAATTCGGCGAAGTCATGTTTATCAAGTGTAATTGAAGTAATTTCAGGCAATGAAAGATTGTGCTCTACAATTGCATAAGATGACTGATGTTGAGAAAAGAAAATACATAGATTTGGCGAATTCATCAAAGTTAGAATACGAGCGTTTGAAAAGAAACATGAAGAACTCCAATGGGGTAATTTGAATTTTGTTTGGAAAGGCATATATATGTGCACTTATACATAAAAAACAGTATATAATATGTATATGTATTTTTCTGATATTATGAAGGTCAAGCTGGGCACAAGATGTTCACCAAGCATGGTCATCAAGATAATAGAAAAGTTAAGTGAAGAACAACGACGTGGTGTTGAAGAAATTGGTTTGGGGGGAGTGTTAAACCTTAAATGTAAACAAATAAAGAGAGATTTGTGTGCATGGTTAGTAGAGTGCTTTGATCCGGAAGGCTGTGCACTCAATGTGTATGAAAAATCGTTGAAGTTCTCTCCTGTAGATGTTGAGTTGATAATGAGACTGAGAAATGAAGGGGCAGATGTGGAGAGAAGCGGGCCCCCTGATAGAATAATTGAGGTATGTGAATCGTTGTTCAAGGGACTCAAGGTTATTCCTTTGAAAGTTCTAGAGGGTAGATTATTTGAAATGAATGGTGATTCTGTTGAGTTCAAGAGTATATTTGCTTTATTTGTACTTGGTTATTTATTGTTTCCCACAATGCAGACCACGATTAACACATCTTCCATCCACTCGATAATAGATGTTGGAGGTTTAGGCAAGAAGAATTGGGTGAAGCTTGTGTATGATGGCGTTATTAGAGGGAATAATCAGCACAATATTAGTGGGTGCATACTTGTCCTAATGGTAATTAATTGTTTACTACACATTTGCATTCTATTATTAATAGCATAATTGGTCATGAACCAAAAGTTTGGCAGATCTTATATTTTTTTGAAGCTGTTTTTCCTTGAGTGGGTGACACATATGGAGTTGTGGATGGTTCATACATGGGTCGAACCCTTCCCCGAATTGCCGCATGGGGTGATCAAGAAATTAATGACCGTATGATTCTTTTAAAGAAGTCAGGCTGGCTACAATATATGTGGGTATCATCTTTTTCCAGTTATGCAATTATCTTTTCATACATAATAATTAATTATATGAAATTGTCATTATAGGTTCCATTATCAGATACCAATCATGGTTTATCAAACGCACCTGTGAAAGCAATATCGACAATTCAGGCACCTCAAATCAATAGCGATGAAAGATTTACAGTAAGTGTTGTTGATACTTTACCACAATACAAATTTAATTTTTGATGTGTGAAATGATATGTAAATGATTCACACAGGCCATTGAACAAAAACTTTGTAATGTAGAGGCCGTTGTGTGCAAAATGCAGTCAAACTTAAATGAAATGACTGTAGAATTTAGTTCATTGATTTCCACTCTGAAAAAAATAATGGAAACCACATCAGGAGATAGTTCCAATTCTAAACCAATACCAGAAGGTCACCCTAATAAGACCGATGTGAAGGATGGTAATGGCAGGAGTAATGGATTGAACGAGTGGGCCATGCATGGATCTGAAAAGCATAATCATATTTCAACTCCGTTTTCTGCTGTGAAGTTGGCTGAAAGTATACAGGCGACGGATTTTAACAAACTTGATTCAAATGCACTTGCATTGTTTCAACCCACATATATTGATTATCCTTAATCGGCATCATACTCCTGTAAACAGAAGTCAGGAATGACAAAGATACTTCGTAGATGTTCTAAAAGGAAACCAAGTAAATGGTTGAAGTCACCCTATGTACTGGCGAAGGTATGATACGTGTTATATTTTTTAATTTAAAGTTTCATGTTGTATGAAACATGTATACTTTGTAAAGACTTTGCATATTTCATGTATAGCATCGTCGGTTGAATAAGAATGTAAAGAAAGAAGGAAAGTTGGCAGCGTCCATTGATGCCATAAGTAATTGGTTGAAGTCACCATATGAAGTAGCCGAGGTAGGTTGTCAATTGTTCACGCTAATTAAAATCACCATCAAATGTCATTTACATTATTGACATAGTTATTCTAATAGACTCGTCGATTGCAGATGAATGTCCCGGACAAAGATGTGAAGGATGAAGTGAATAATGATTTAAGTAGAAAGTGCATTTTTAGGGATCACAACAGTTCAACGGACACGTTTTTTAAGGTAACGGGTCATGTTCTAATTACATATCATTTCACACAAACCCATTAATGTATTTAACTCACATGTACCTAAAATTGACATTATTTTGTAGTAACTTGATGGAAGCAAGAATGACATTGAACCTATATTGAATACAGAGAGTGCAATTAAGAAAAGGTTAAAATTTGTCCAAAATGAAAGCACCAGTGTTGAAGAGATTCATAAGGTTGGTATGTAGTGGTATTGTATTAGACATACCCATGGAATATTATTGCACATTAAAAATTTCTTCCGTTAAACAGATTTCAAATTCGAGTGCGTGTCTCCCACCAGTAATCGTGGACTATCTAGATATTGACGAAATCAATACCGTTGATAAGACATCAATACTGACATACATTTTTTATGTTTCTCTAGATATGAGGTATAATAGTGTCATCCAGACAAGTTTGACATTTTTTGTCATAAATAATGCAGTAATATAATTGTGTTGCCGGACAGTGAGGTCTTGGTTAAATTCAGTCACGAGTTCGCAACCAGAAAGTCAATGATGAGTTTATGCCATTTTCAATGGATTTGTGCTGAGGTGAGTTACATTGAATATTCATGTTTTTAGATTAATAAATATGGTAAATAACTCCATATTGATGTATGTATTCGTATATTGGTTGTAAAGATAATAAATCTTGGTGCATACATTACTATCCAAGGGAGGAAGACGAATCCGTTAAATCTGAAGAGTAGATGCTTTCTGCCCACATACTTTTCGGTAATGCATCCAACCCTTGTCAATGGAATTATCATGATTTTCAATGCATCAACCATAAATTGAGTGATGTTAGGACTAATATTTGTGAATATATTCAGCAACAAGCAGTTGGAAGAGTATCGTCCAATCCAGGTGTACAATGCACAAATGATTCATTTCTTAACCTGTCTGATTACATAAAAAAATTTGAAGATTGTGACAAGGTTCTTCATATATATAATTTGCTTGAATTGCATCTACTGTTTTCATTTACTGTCATTGGGTCATTGAATTTTTTATGCAGATTTTTATTCCCATGAACGACAACAATCTACATTGGTACTTATGCGTGATCGATGTAGTTGAACGTGAAGTTGTATTGCTTGACTCTATGCCATTAACGGACAACGACCGTCGACTAATCGACGTGAAGAAGGTGGTTGCGTATCTTGATTCTTTACTTCAGTGTATTGATTGTTTGTACAAGTCAAATTCTCCACACATTCCCTTTGATAAAAGCTAGATGGGCTCCAAGACAAGAGAATGGATACGACTGTGGTATGTTTGTTATTAAATTCATTGAGGAACCTTTGTTAGGTCCTGACTGGATTGTAAAGATAATACAACAAATGGACACCTACGTTGCACTAAGTTCACCAATTTTCGTATTTCATACACTAACAATATTATTGGTGTCAGGATGATTCGAATGATATGCGCAGGAAGCTAGCTGTTCAACTAGTCACCCACAGTGAAAACAGATTGAAAAACCAAGTTGTTTCCAAGGCACGTATGCAATTGGCTGATGGTGAAAAAATGATGTCATATGCTTGATTTAGTCATTTAGATTAAGCATTTGGCTGTTATTTTATTTTTTGGATTTTGTAATTGCAGCATCTGTTATATTGGATATATATACATATATATATGTATATATATATCCAATATAAACACCTGCAGTGTATATATAAATATGTACAGACATCAATATATTTATATGAATCTGAATTTTGCTATATTACACTCACATGTTTAGTCTAAGGTTCTCATAGGGTTAGACATATGAAGTACATGAACAACAAGTGCATTTTCATTCCAGTTGTGCCAACACACAACAAAACCCAACACAGGAACATGACTTTTCGGTATTCACAACACCCCCACATAATCTATTACACCATATTTACCCATTGCTATGCAACATTCGCAAGCCAGTATGTAATAAAAAATATTCATGATAAAAAAAGTGAAAACTTTAACTTTCTGGCCAGCTTTGTGGCTCTTTCTTCTTGTGTCTGATGTCTTTTCAGTGATCGCAATAGTCCGGGAATTACATATTTCGATCTGTCGCACATTGGAGGATCATACTATTGGAAATAATTGCACCCACCTGCCTCCAGCATGTCGTTATGTTGGTTAACATTATGATGTATTTGCAAAAAATAAAAAATTAAAAAAATATTAAGGAATAATTATTTTTGAAGAATATTAGTATCTTACCCCATATCTCTCACAGCCAATAAACCTCCTACCTGGGTTTGAATCTGTCCATGAGGTCCTCAATATTCTCATTCTCCTACAGTTGCATTCTTGAAAGTCCATACTCCTATAAGCTTATACCAGAGGGGTGTAAAGTGATTTTTTTGACCCTTTCAGATGACTGTTACTCTCTCTCTGTGTATTCACATATATAAAAAGCTTCTTGCTGTTGGCGGGAACATTTCCCTCCACTTTTGTGGACTGCATAGGCTGGTGAATTGTCCAAAATCTCTCTGTCTCCTTTTTTATGCTGGTTAATATCCAAAAATCTCCCTTGAGATTGACAAGCAACCAACCCATCAACATGGACATGGTCTGCTTCAAATGTACAGATTACAAAATGTGTGGTTATTAATTTTTGGTCATTAAATATTACTCATAAAATTTGATAATTTTGCGAGGTAACCTTTATGTTGTAAAAATAATTTTTTGTAATCAGTAAATTTAATTTATTTATTTTATTAAATAGTGGATTGTAAGAACTATAAATATGACCTAATTTATTAATTGACGAAATGACCCTTTCCAACTTCCTTTATTTGGCTGAGAGAGACAGAGCCTAACTTAGGGAAAAAAAAACTATATTACCATAGCCGAAAAACAAAATTAAGAATTAGAATCAACATCACAAATTTTTATTTTTATTTTTAACAAAGAGAAATTTTACTGATCTCATGCAAAAGTTATATAAGTTTGAGAAGCAAAGAACCTCCTAACCATACCAAATCTATACATAAATAAGGAATCGAAAAAGTAAAAAATTCTTCTTTGTCAAATCTGGAAGACCTTGCTGATTTTCCATCAACAAAAGCTTTGCATAACTGGTAAGATGAAAAAGGCATCAGAAAAATCTGTTGAAATTCTGCTTTGAACCACATTTTTTGTTAAAAAATCAGCTACACCATTTACTTCCTTGTACACATGATCAATCTGGAAATCAAGTCTGCTCAAAATCCTGTGTATATATTTTAGAACAGTCCAAAATTTGCAAGAGCATATCACTTTACCCAACACCATATTTACCAAAACATGATAGCCTCACTCAATCAAAATTCTATATACCTCCAACCCATACCACTATTTTTTATTTTATTTTTTTTAAAGAAAGAAAAATTTTATTTTCAAAAAGAATGAATTACAAGAAGCAAGGAACAAGAAGTTCTAAAAAATATGACAAATGGCTTTAATCCTTCAAGATTGATTAAACCATGTCTAATTACAATCAACAAATATCTCAAACTGAGAACTATTGCCTGCATACTCCACTCCATGCTCTAGTCAGTAGAAAAGCAAAGCAGACCAACATAGCAGAGCAGCCCAGCAATCAGACTCTCAAACAATCCAGAAAAACAGTAGCTGATCAGACAGCACCCCAAATCAGTGCAGACAGACCCTCCATCATAAAGAAGCCCAAAGCAGTCCAGTGCAGAAAAGAATGAGCCAAGACAAACAGCTCCAGACTGCCTGCCCAGTCTCCCAAAAAAAACCCCCTTCACCTGGCACCACCCTCCAAATCACAGCATACAGAAACAGACTATTGCCCAAGCAGTCTGACATAGCAGATAGAACCAGTAACAGCTAAAAAGCACATCAACCAACCCATACCACTATAATTGTTAGTCCATCCAGTAAAGTCATACCTCTCACAAAAATTGTTAATAACTTAATTTACCAATAAAAAAATGATCATCCACTTTTATCCCAAAAAAAAAAGAGATTACAATGTACATATATTTTTTTAAGAACATACCCTCAGATCATTTTGCTTCCATATTACACTCAACACATGGACTTCACTCCATACATGTTTACACATAACACAGAGTATAAACAAGAGAATTTGGAGAGAAAAAGTCAAATGGACACAACTTCAGTGATTGTCTTGCAGTTGGCTGAGTTGGTTTCTCCTAATTGGTGTTAAGTAGCATGTGTTCATGCCATCTTGGAGTCGGTATACACATTGTCTGAAAAATATAAAGATGCATCCAGCTTTATGGAAAGTTTATGTCCAGGAGCTTCAATGACTTGTCAATTATTTCATCTCGCTTTGTATTTTGTGGATGGGTAACCAGCTTTAATGCTAGATCCTTTCTAACATTTGACGACGATACCTTTATACAATTTGAAGTGTTATAACATGTGCAAAACTGAACAATCGAGGAAGAAAAATTAACATTATTTATCCATAACACCTTCATTATAGGTTGGCCCAGACGAGGTTGATGGATCATATTGACAACGTGAATTCCACAATCATATACATTCACCTGTTTGGGTGTCCAACTTAGTTCAATCACGGGTCATGTACTGATTACTCTTTCAAAATGCTTGTTAATCTGGGAAATAAGTTCACCCAATACTGCAACCTACTCAGTCATACAATGCAATAAGTTACACTTGACAAATCCACCATCGAATGAGTTGGATGGATCATATTTTGCATTCCAAAGTAGATCACACATACCAAATCATCCACTTACTTACGTCGTGCATGCTTCATTGTTGGACTTGGAAGAGTATCCAATAGGAGGACTTCTTCCTATTGTATGTCCACAACGCATAAGAACCAATGTTTGTTGCCGTCGTTTATGGGGACATATATCTATATAAGGCAATTGCAGATTATGATTTCATAGATTATCATTTTGTACATAATTTCATAGATTATGATTTTGTAATGCAGAATCTGTTGTCAGTTTTTATCCAGTCAAACCTTGTCACACATGGTGATGTCGTGGATGTATCGTCCACACAATCTCATGAGTTTTCGTTGCATTTGAACACCAGTTCTCCCCTCAGATGTATAGTGAATGAATGTTTGCTACAATTTAAGAATTTTGTGAAATTATAAATACGTAAGTTCATATTGAATATTAAAACACAATATGACCATAGTGAATGAAGAAAAGCACATAAAACCAAAAATATATTGTGGAGTATTACCGCAAACCAAGTCGGATTACATACCACCTAGTCTTCTGTGTGTCGTTCTTCCCCATATCTATCGGTGGCATAATGCATGCAGCGACATTGATTAACTGTGTACAGAATTATACATATTTATAACTGCATACATTTAATCCATCGCCAATTAAGTCAAAAGTGGGTCTAAAAAAATAGGAATATTATATAACTCACCTCGCTCGGCAACCATTGTTTAGGTTCCAATGACTTCATTGTCATTCTTGTCGTATGAAATTTTTCAAACTGAACAATCGTCTCACTGTCACATTACAACATGTAAGGTATGATTTGCATAAGAACTGCAAATAATAAACACGTACACATGGTAGTAATTGTGACATACTCTGCATCAAGTCCCTCATGAAAAATGAAGTTCAATATTGCATTTCGTACGTCATCACTAACATCATTAATATGGAGAACCAACCCATCAACAACCTCAAAGTGTCGTGTTTGCCATTTTAGATCCATTTGCACTAAAAAATTTAATTGGTTTAAAGTTGTGGGTAAAATAACCTCATTGTTGCTGTCATCCCGGACCTCGATTTCATTGTCATCAAATAATCCTTAGTTCACATTCTACACCACATAAAATATACAAAGAAGCACACACAAGTACTATGGTAAAGGATAACACGGTAATATAGTGTACTCACGTGGACATACTCCTTTGTAGGGGGTTCTCTCCCAATTTTACACACCTTTTCAGAAAGCATATACAGCATCTTTTTAATTTCAGTTACTTCAACTGTGGACTTTACAGACAATGTTTCATGGTCCGTACGAAATTCAGCCAATGCAACCTCAACCTTAGACAATCTCTTATCAAAATACTACATAACACATTGAAGTGGCAGTGATTTTCAATATTAATAATAATGATTTGTATTGTTCTACCTCCATATATATCCTACATAAAGGTAACATACATGATATGAGCGTAAGAGACGCCTGTTGTCCTCACATTACTCCTCACATCAGTGACAAGAACACTTACTGAATATTCAAATGTTGTCATCTCGTTGCGGACATCATATTGGTCAGGAATTGTCAGTGACTCTTCAACTGTAATCATTAGCTATGATAATACAAATATTAGTTAATATCATACGATATATAAAGAATATCTTCCATAATGAACTAATTAACAATAAAAAACAAATTAAAGAGTATAATATCTTTTATAATTTACTCCTTTTTTTTTTGTATCCACCCAATTTTTTCAATGCAGTCATGCGTTGGCCTATTTCTTTGTTCCCCCAAACTGTCATCCGAGGGAATAGCCATGATAGAAATGGAATGTATGATTCTCCCCCTTGTGTCACGCGCTCAAAATAGAAAATCTGCAAATGGATAACGTTCATTTAATGAATACAACTGACATGAATAAAAAAGCAGTACAATGATTTAACAAATAAGTAAATAACGCAATACCTGTAGCACAATGATACAACCACAAATATTACACCTTAAAATTTCGTATACCTTCAATAATACCATCATAAACAAATTTGCTCCAGTTTATAGAAGATGATGCATTTACATCGACAATGGGACTTGGCGTTCGAACTATTAATTGTCATTTTCATGGTTAGGAAAAAAAATCGGCCTATTATGAATAGAGCAAATAGTCGCCTAAAAATAAATGAATCGTCCTTTAATTCTTTCAGTTTCTCAACCAAAGTAGTCAATGACAGCTCCCTCTGTCCATTAAAAATTGATTTTTGAAGTTCCTCCATTTGGTCCGAAGAACCTGCAGTATTCAACTCAATGTCTATGTTTGACAACCCCAGTATGTAATAAATATCCTCCGATGAGAAATTAATTGATTTACCATGTACATGTAACAGAGACGTAGTTGGATCAAATTTTTTCACCAACCACTCGCATAAGCTCCTCCTAACCACAGTGCATTTCATGCACGTCAACCTTTCTAAACCTATGGACTGGACTGCACGTTTCTGATCATCACTAAACCCATTTACAACTTCTATGATACTTGATGGCGAACATCGTGTACCCATTAGTATCTGAATATAGATGTAATGCATCAAACAAATATTTCAAAACATATAAGTTATGTTATAATGCAGTGTCGGTCAATGTAATATATGTGTTCATAGTACATACCTTTCGCTTCTTCTTCCCAATAACACCCGAAGTGCCACCATGTGAAGCTGCAGCGGCTGCCATCTTCTCAGTCATTCTTTTCCCAATTTCAACAGTAACCTTCCTCTTCATGGTAAACAAATTCGCATATAATATATATATATATACAAAAAACAGACACGATTGGTAAAATAACTGTTGTATATTTTTCATAGATGTAAAAGAAAACTAGTATTAACTCGTGCCGGAAGGATTTTTTTTTTTAAAAAAAAATCGAGCACTCTAAAGAAGTGAGACTATAAATTTAACAACAATTAACATATATGCATTCAAATTAATGCCCTCAAACCATCAAATTAACAACAATAATTTTATCCAAAAACACTAGAAGTCTATTAAAATCAATTTTGTCAAATTACAAGCCCTATTTCTAAAATTTTGCGTGTTGCACCGATATGTGTGTGTGCGCTTGGGGGATGGGGGAATGCGAAGTGTTTTTTGGGAAGTGTCACTGTGTATGTTCTCTGTTGCGTCTGTGTTCCGTTTATGTGTGTGTGTGGGTGTGTGTGTCAAAGAGAGAGGAATCAATGATCCCTGAGAGAAGACGAATGATGTGATGTACTGGCGCTAGTGATGTCGCCGAGGCTGAATAGAGAGAGAGAGAGAGAAAAAAAAAAAAAAGAGAGATACAGAGCTGGAGAGAAATAGAAGTGCAGGTATAATACAAAGAAAATTGAGCATTAGTTGTATAAAGATTTAAAATCAATGTAAGGACACTATTTGTTTAAAAAAAAAAAATTGGCAAAATTCCCTCTAAAAATAGTACACAAAAAAAAAATTAAACCCTACACAATTTAATTATTTTGTACTCGTATCAAAAAACCTGTAGTTAACTTCACCTTCGAAATGTGAATAAAATTGAAAGTTTTTATTTATACAATCAACAAACTTGTGTTTTTGATAGATATAACAAAGTGAAATTCATTTATATAATCAATCTAATGATAAAGATAACACATAAAAACTTAACTACTATGAGAGACCACATCTTAGTCACATTCTTCACATACATACAACTGGAATGCTAAGAAAGATGTTGGTACCAATATTATAAGCTTATTGAAATGGGTTTCAAGCTACTAAAAAAATATAGCAACACAACCACTAGTCATTTCTATCAATCATTTAAAACTAAAGTGCATCAAAATTCTATCAATCATTCAAAGATTCAAAATACCTTGATAGAATTGTTGTAAATAAATGCATCTCATTCCCATGTTTTCATGGTTGATAGTGCAATGTATGTGCAAAACCCATCCATCAAAATGAGCTTCAAAAAAAAAAAAAAAAAATGAGCTTCAAAAAATTTAAATGGGTAATTAATTGTATCCCATGAGCATACACTACCCTCGCCAACATAGCTTGTTCCTGAGGTTAAAAGAAGTCATTGGACAAACTCTCAATCTTTTTTGCTCCGCTAAAAGCCCTTTTGTACTATCTCAAAGAGGAAAGCATCGCATATCACTCCTACTTACTTAGTTGTTATGTATAGAAATTTTCGAAGTCAAGTTGGTGATGTTAAGATCAGTAAATTTTTAAATGTACTCACTTAAGCAAGTAGTAATTGCAAGTACTCGTATCATTTGTAATTTCAGTTAACTAAGAAATATGTCACTTGGAAAGATATAGTTGAATACAAATATTAAATCAGAGAAATATAAGCTAAAAAGAGCGTAGTAACAACAATAAACTTGTGCCATGCATATCTATGAGGAGTAGAACATGCAAAAGATTCACACAGTAATAATTAAACCAATTTCACAACACATTAAACTTGTCAAATGCCAAACAGAAAATTACTGAACAAAATTGGACAAAACTCGATAAACTCGGTGCATATACTGTCCATATTGCATTCAATTGTTGATCAAAGAGAAACAGCATGACCAAAATCTTGATCAATTAAAAGCATTCTACCCAAATAATCTAACTTGCTCCGTAAACCCACATGAGTTATGGTAATAAAAGGTTTCCGCAAACTATTTCCACATAATAAGACAATTAAGAAACCAAAATTATTAAAAAATTAACAAACTCTCCATTAGCAATCTCAACCCCATATCATAGAAAGCTGACATTCAACGCAAGGCCACCCACATATACACACATGATGCTTGTATATTTACTATAATCGTAAGTCAATAATATAGTTAAAAATATGTTCATATCTAAAACAAGCTGACATCCAACAGTGTTAGAGTAAACATTTGACCTCCTCGTAGTCCTATAAAATTTGTCAATTTTTTAGAGAGTGCACAAAGATAACAGAGCAAACACCAAAATCCTTCAACCATAAGCCTATAAAATGACTTAATTCCACATATAAAGTAGTTAATTAGATATGAACACAAACCCATTACAAATAGATCAAGTTAAGAAACCAATAATTAGTTAGATAAGATTATTAGACCAAATGATTACAAAAAGAAAGCATACCCATTTCACATAAACACAACTTCAACAGAATATGTAATACCAACGAGCAGAATACCCGAAATATCGACGAAGGGCATGGACAATTCTCGTGTGCAAATTGATTTAGGAATAATTGTTTTCTAAGAAATTTTGCATCTCGCAAACTTGATCGTCAAATGTCAACTCAACATTGACACTTTTCATTTGATCAATCAAATTAAAGAATGTAACTAACACAAAAAATAAGGTACAATAAGTTCGTCTTATGCGATATTATTAAAATCATAGAATCAGTGAGAATATCATGAATCATACACAAAGCTATAGTATACCCCAACCACGTTCGTTTTTCTTTGATCGATCATGAATGGCAAAGCTATAGTATTCCCCATACAAACCACAAACAGTTTAAATCCTTACCATATTGACCCCCAAGTATTGCAGCAAGCAAATCTCACAAATTCCTGAACCAAAACACATCTAAACATGGTAAATTTTATCAAAATCCAAATTCATCTCGAAATTCCACAAATCAACCTAAATTCAACATGCCGAATTCAAATTAACTTCCAAAAATTAATGTATAAACAAACTAATACAAATTAATCAAAAAACATATTTTATCCTCAAAGAAAACGAACCCAAAACAGCCTGTTGCAATTATCTAAAATATTTTGTAACACACCTAAAATGCATTATAAGCCCTGGTCGAGATCAAAATTTATAAATCTGGGTTTAGGTCCAACTGAAACCAGACCCTAAAGGGTGGGGTTTGCGTGGTGGTGGAGGGAGAGGATAGAGGGGTGATGGCTGTGATTGTGGTGATGGCAGATTGTGGAGAGAGAGAGAGAGAGAGAGAGAGAGAGCGAGAGAGATATACCTGTGAAAGACTCCTGACGTTTCCAAAGTAGGTCTGTCAGTGGGTATCCGGAGTGGGTTGGCGTGGTGGTGGGGGGAGATGATGAAGAGATGGTGGTTGTGACAGTGGTGTGGGCTGTCGTGATGGCAGATCACCGTTGCCGGAGTGGGTTGCGTGGTGGTGGGGTAAAGAGACCTGGGAGGGGCTGGTGGTGTAGAGAGAGAGAAGGGTTAACAGAGAGATAGAGAGAATACAGAAAGGCGGGGGGGGGAGTGAAAAAAATGGAAAATTTGCAGCGGGAGTGGGTGGGCGGGAGTTCCGTTTTAATGGAATCGATTTACAGGAAGAAGTCAAAATTAATTTTGAACCCGCATGTGTTAACCCGCATATGGAGGATCCTAATTTTATGACCCACCCAACCCAACAGATGCATCTTAATTGCCATTAACTTACTTCATTCAATTAAGAAGTACATATCCCAACTACCAAATACTCTATTTATCATTTTCTGTAAACTACATCCAAAAATTTCCTAAAGAACTCAACACAGTCATGTTCTTTAAAACACTAGAAGTGCAGGAAAGATGCGTCATGCAGTCAATTGATCTCCCTACAACTATACATCGTTTAACTCAGGTATCAAACCTTTTGTAATAATGTGCGTACTATGATTTGTGGTATATATGCAATAGTTTGTTTATTAATAAATTATAGAAGTATTATATTGCTTATAATATATGCAATTTTGTATTGAGTCAATGAACATGTATTATGTATTATAGGATAAAAATTGTGTCAAAATTTAACAAACATATTATAACTCCACCTATTTTTTTAATTCCATAGGTGGAGTAATGGCGGGTACGATCGATGACAAAGGTAATGTGTACTACTAGATCTTAATGTTGTCGTAACAGATGATGATTACAAAAATCATATGCAAAATGATCAAACAATTTCTGATCATGGTGTCGAGGAAAATAGAGTCGATGGGTTGACAGTGGCTGAGGTAATGCAAATGATGTTCACCACACATGAAGCGGCCGGAGAGTTTTATAACAATTACACAAAATTTTTGGGATTTAGTATTCGGAAAGATGACTTGAAGTGTAACAAAAATAAAATTCATGTGTCAAGACGGTGGGTTTGTTCAAGAGAAGGTTATCTATAACCCAAACACCTTGACCGCAGTGACCGCATCCGGGAACCAAGAGGCTTAACAAGGGTGGGACGTAACGCATCTTTTCGTGTCAAGTTTGACAATGAGTTTGAACAATGGGTTGTAAAGGAATTCGTGTAGGAACATAATCACCAATTGGTTACACCACGTGGTGTGTCATTCCTATGATCGCATAGGTGTGTGAAGAGTTCCGACAGAAAACAAACAAATGAATTGCGTAATGTTGGCATACATACAAGTCAAGTAAGAGATTTTTTGGTGCAACAAGCAGGAGGTTATCATAATATTAGATTTACCATGAAAGATTTGTGCAATGATGTTACGACAGAACGTCAATCACAACTTCAAGACGATGCGCGGAGAGGGCGTTAAACTACTTTAGTGGAAAAAAAGAATCAGACCCTATGTTCTATTTCAACTACAGTGTCCGTGAAGATAATTCACTAAATTGTTTGTTCTGGGCAGACTCATCCTCACGGCTTGACTATGCATGCATACTTCGGCGATGTCTTGGTATTTGATACCACATACTGAACTAATGCCTATAAGAAACCTTTTGTTTTACTTGCAAGTGTCAACAACCATATGCATTCACTTAAAGTGAGGTTTGGCCAGCAATTGTGGTTAGAGATTAAAAATAAAAGAACATTAACAATGGTCGTGGGTCACAGTTATACTCCATTTATATTATTTCTAGATACTTTTACTACTGTTGTGAGTTGTTTATCGCTGTTATAGTATAAAAAAATTAAAAAAAAAATTATCACAACAGTGGTAAAACACACACTACATATGCAAACACACCAACAAATACCATAAATCACCCACAATAGTGGTAACTTTGTTGTGACTTAATAAAGTGGTAAAAAAAATTACCACAAATATGTTAAAAAAAACACCTAAAATAGTGATAAAAACACCCACAAATGTGTTTTAATTTTTTAGTTGTAAAATGACCAACAAAAATTGTATAATAATACATAACAAATGAAATTAATGTTACCTTATATAATACATAACAAAATGCGACAACATTTTACTAGCCTAATCACAGTGAACGTAAATACACCCTAAGAAACATTCAAACTTTTTGTTACATGACAAAGGACGAGGGCAATCATCATCAATAACTATGACATCTAGTTTCCTCCCCGTCGAATTAACTGATGGGAATGATCCAACACTGCTATCAATGTGTTGTTGGCTTGAGGTTGGTAAATCGTTCTTGAAAATAACTTTCAACAACGAAAAGTTTGAATAAGGATCCAAACAATAGTTACAAACAACGCCATCATCCTGCAATAAATATTTAAAGTGAAAAAATAGAACCATAACATTACCGACATGTATGAGTAATAAAGCAATTTGTATCGACAGGAACGTGAAACCAATTAATTTGAATCACTTACTTGAATGAAATCCAAACCACCAGGCGTTGGGCCTTCAACTACACGTAATCTGTGTGTCCCAAACAAACATGCCACTGTAAGGCCATCTAGTTTTGACAAATCTGCTAGGATGGCACGTCTACTTGTAGATGCATCTTGCTCGTAGCCTACTCTCTGTGCAATGATTGCTAGTTGATTCTTGATAAAAACAACGTAATCACCAAATACCTTACATAACTGAAAAAGACTTGTAGTCATTGAATCGCTTAAATCGCTAGCTTTTCTTTTTGGCTTACATGTCTGTGGGATGACATTCACATGCTCCTTGCCCTAAGTTACAATTTGAGAGTGACTATCATCATCTGTTCCCCCAGTTGGATGAGAGTCTCTACATTGACATTCTCATTGACATCCCAGCAATTGAATTATCTTCGATCATTTCCTCAAGTCATTGGGCAAACTCGTCTGTTGCCCTATCTTTCCTAAAGATAAACACTCAATCATCATACAATGACTATGATCTACCACACATCCCCTTCACATTTTTGTCTTTCTACATTGCCAATAGAAAAATTAGTAGGGCATAATATATACAAGTAATCTTGGTTTAATATGATTAATGGATGCAAGGGATTAGTAAAACCTTCAAGTACTCCACCCAAACATCTTAACCATACACATTCACTTTCTTGTCGCGATCATTCCATCCAAACCGAATGTACTTAGCATTGACAACAAAGAGTTGTACTGCTTTTTCCAGACTTTGATTTTCGACTCTATATGTGGTGACGCCCGAAGGTCAGTCGCTGGTAATGCATCTTTTAAGTTGTTTTCTAATGTTTGAAGATAACTCGGGTGAAACGTGTCATTCTAACACTTATATCCATTGACACAAAGTTCTTTCAATGCTTGAATGAGAGTAGCCTCCTCCGCGAGAGTCCATGTTCGTCGTGGATCACGCTCTACTTGGCTGCTGCCACCAACACTTGACATGACCTACTTATATACGTACAAGCCACATATAATTAAATAATCAACAAACAAATGAATATATATGACTTGGGTAAAGTAATCATAAGAAAACACAAATAGTTCACATAAATTCGACTCATTAACTACATACAACATAATTGATCCGTTACTAAAAATGTGGTAAAGCATTTAGTCACCCCTACTTTCACGTCTTTCATTGTACATATTGTTGGCTAGTTGATTTCTAAACACAGTCCATTCAGTAGATGTGTCGACCACATCAATGACAACCGGCTCTATATCACCATCGCCATCACCATCGACTGGACCATCTTCTAGCAACTAATCTCCCATTGGGTCTAACACCATTTCATTTCTAACCAAATTATACAACAAGCAGCATGCAGCAATGATTCGATTGTGTATGCGTACAGGATAGTGGCAAGGAGTCCTTAGGATTGCACAGCGATTTTTAAGTAAGACAAAACAACATACTATAACATTCATCGCTATCAAATGCCTAAAGTTGAAGAGTTCCTCAGCATTACAATGTGCAACTACCCCTTCGGCCCACTGTTGCACATGGTATCTTTGGCCCCTAAATGGAGCTAAGAACCCTTCCCCATTTATGTAACCGGCATCCATTAGGTAGTAGGTGTCTGCGTACAAATTGTGATTTCATAAGAACACTCCTAATAACTGTCAGATAAATGAGGTTAGTGGTCATATATAACATACCCCGAGCCACTTTAAATTACTTCCTCCTCGTTACCACATTTTAGAGTATCCTAGAATCAGCAACCGACCCTTCCCAACCGGGTAAGACATAAATGAATTTCATATCTTGGAAGCACACACCAAGGTATGTGTTGAAATGTCATCGTACATACTCCTATACCTTGCTTGGTGAAGCATTGATACCCTTGCCACTTGTTATATGTACAGTCCTCAGTTACAAGATCGAGTCTCTTCAATAGCAGATGATACAACTTAATAACTAACTTCAACACAACATTGAATTGTCTGTTTACAATTTCACCAGATCTAAGAAAATTGAACTTTATTGGCCTATTCTTCACATCATTACCCAATATATTTAGGAACATAGCCACCATTTCTTCAACGCTTACATATCTCGTGCGATTTAAGTCACCAACTTGTTCCAGCAAATTACAAAGAACGCGAAAAGTGTGTCTATCCATCCTAAGTTGTACTATGTAATTAATGTCACTCTCACCAATTAAACAGTGTAAGTGTTCAACTTGCAATCGATTTCTAGACAATGGTCTTGATGGTTGTGGGCTTAATTGTCTCTCCATTTTCCACAACACTACGATAAAGACCACAAACAAATAGAGCATTACTATCATCTCTCTTCTCATCCTATCCAACACAACAATCAATCCAGCGATGTCATCAATACGGTTTGACATTTTATCTCCTGACCGCTCTTGCATTTTTGTGTATAATAGTGACGTCAATATTAAATGTAGTATTCATGTAACACAATTTAAACTAAGCAAAAGAAACCATCAATCCTTATCCACCAATTCAAAATGACATGAGAGAGAGAGAGAGAGACATAACTTTGTTTATCATTATAATATCTATACAATACTTCTTTGAACAGAATGATTATTTTCCAAATGATAAGAAATCGCTGCAATTTCCTTTCATTACTCTAACTAAAACCACAATGTGAGGAAATACACTACTTTCTGCCAATTTTTTATAAGCTAAGTTGCATGCAACTTTTTTCGAAAATAATGACTTCCACATCAGACAATCAAATTAATAGTATTCCAACTGCTATTACTTAACCCATCTGCATAACATTAATAATATAGGTTGGTGTGTAAATTTCATTACAAAACTTCAACTTTATATCCGGACATTACAAGAACATTGTTAATTAATGTACGATCTCAAAAACAGTCAAACAGGCATAAACAATTAAACATGTAATTTGAGCATCAGTCACAGTCAAACATCACTCAAAGTAACCAATTAAGCAATCATATACACACTACTACCATATTCGAAGCATGCCCATAAAAATAACATATTTTCTCTCTCTATCTCTCTATATACAAACTAGCTGGATCCATAAGCTGGTTATGACCACCGTTTGGATTCAAGGTAAATGTAGAAAATATAAGAAATTTTGGATTTTTGTGAACCTTGTTTCTAGAAAATTAAAAATTTTACTAAAAAAATGGCTATTCTTTTTTATAGTCGTTTTCCTTTTTTTCTCAGATTCCTTCATACCAAATACTAGAGAAATGACAGATTTGTGTTGTTTAATATTACATTGTTTATTTTTTGAGTGACTGAAGGAGAAGAAGATATGTCTGGTCGTTGGAGATCGTCGATATAACTACCGAGACTCCCGGGCAAAAACGAGTAATGTTAATTGTTATGGGATGTTGGATAATAGGTTTTTGGATATTGTTATTTGGATGTCGGGTATTGGTTGTTGGGTATTGAATGTTGGATATTTAATATGAATTCCAACTTAATTACTGCACAGATTAATACTGGTTGAATTTTTTTGTTATAAATAATAAGCAGGATTACCCACACTCTATCTCTTTTCTAGGATGGAGTGTGACATAAGAGACTCTATCTCCTTAGTTGATGTGAAATTTTTTTTGAATTGTAACGACTTGCATACTACACTGAACGATTAGGACAGTGATACTCAGGCCGAGAGTCTGGTCGTGAAGGGTTGTAATGATATAATTCCTCTAATAATAATAGAGGTCAATGCATTGAAAGAAATTCAAATAAATAAAAAGAAAAATCTAGATATCCATCACACTCTAGGAAGCAATAGAAAATTATTGAATATTTTTATTGTCACAAAATTGGTCATTATAAGTGTGACTGTTTAAGTTGAAAAATAAAAAGGGACAAAAAAAATCAAATCCTTCTTATTTCTCTAGTGTTGCTGGTATTGTACAAGATATCACTCAATCTATCAAGTCTAGTGATCAATTGGGTGATATTTTTAAAAAATCATTGTCTCGTGTTACCTTCAATAATCTTTGTTCCAAACTAGTCATCTTTTATCTTTATGCTCCAACTTAAGGAGAAACGTTATATTTTTTATTTTTATGTTTTATATTTATGTAAGATAATATTGCAATTATCCAAGATAGATTCAATAATAAGAGAGTGTAGGTTAATACTACTACACACATATTATTCTCTCATCCTCTTTTCGTCTCTCTTTATATCTCTCTCTCTTCTTTTTCTCTTTTTCTCTTAATATAATATTGTACTCTTTACTTTTTAACTTGGTATTAGAACAGGAGGTCCTATGTTCAAATCTTGCAGCCACTCTGATTATTAAAAAAAAATTCATTTGCTAAGTCCAAAATTCAGCCTATCCATGAGCAGACATGTTGAAATATAAATACTTAAATTATACCCTCTCCAATAGCTTAAGCTTTTTGAGTAGATGGTTATTTAACAAACTCGTTGCTCAGTCCTTCCTAAAAATTAACAATGTTTCGCAATAAATTATGAAAATTAAGACTGACAACAAAGACTACTGCAACAGATCTAATCAAGTAAAGCAGCTTATCCATTAGCAGACCTGTTGAAATATAAATACTTAAATTATACCCTCTCCAATAGCTTAAGCTTTTTGAGTAGATGGTTATTTAACACACTCGTTTAGGACTATTAATCAAACTGAGCTACTCGAGCTTGACTTGAGTTCGGCTCGTTTAGGCTCGGCTCGTTTTCTAAACGAGCCCAAACTTGAACAAATTTTTAGGCTCATTTAGAAAACAAGTCTTACAAGCTCGGCTCAAACTCGACAGACTCGACTCGTTTATGTGCAAATATTCGGGCTCGACTCGAGCTCGACTTGTTTTTGGCTCGGTCAGGCTCGGCTTGTTTTCTAAACGAGCCAAGCTTGAACAATTTTTTAAGCTCGATTAAGAAACAAGCTTTTCAAGCTCGGTTTGAACTCGGCACGAACTCGTTCGACTAACAGCCCTACACTCGTTGCTCAGTCCTTCCTAAAAATTAACAATGTTACGCAATAAATTATGAAAATTAAGACTGACAACAAAGACTACTGCAGCAGAACTAATTAAGTAAAGAAGTGTAAAAGATCTTACTTATTTTCCTATTCCTCTCATACCAATAAAACTTCATTTTTCCAGAAGCAAGCCTACAATAGGAGAGAAATAAAATTCAATCTCATGTTACAACACAAATTAGAACAACCATAAAAAAATAGGTGCTTATATAAACATCAAGAGATACTTTATTTCATAACCTGATGACCGAGGGAGCATAACTTTGACCGTGTTGTGCTACAGTCTTTGAATTAAAAACAAAGCCCTATCTCACAACCATGAACCTTTGATGTCTAAGGATTTCAAAGCAATTGGTTACAATACCAGTAAAAAAGTTGAGTTTGGAGAGAGGAGATCTTTTAGGGAACAAGAAAAAGGAACTACAATGTTAGAGAGAAAGAGATGGGATTGAAAACAAAGTCCAAACGCAACAAAACCATAATATATTGAATGACTTATCTCACTATCAAAGATATAAATTGTGGTAGATATTAATTCATTAGCAACAAAAATATTGATTATGCACACCTACCACTCACGTGCATCTCTGCAACTCTCCCTCTCAATAGATATTAGAGAAAAAGAGACTTAGACAACCTTTGATACATTTATTGCACAATCCAAAGTAATCTAAGCCCTACAAAAACCTCTTTCATAAAAAACTTAGCATAGATTCAATCAAAACACTAATATCCCTAACACACAATCTTCATTAACAAATAATCTCAATCAAAATAACCTTTTAAAATACATCCAATCAAAATCATACGAACCACTTTCAAAAAAACTCAATTTCATATTTCAAAAACCCTATTTCATGAAAGGAAAACCAATTTAAAAACCCTAACATTCAATTTCTTACTAAATAATTTTCAATTACTTTCAAAAAGTTCAACAAATAAAATTAGAATTAGCCTACAAATTTCAGAAAATGAACATTCAATATCCATTCCACGAAATTAACAAAAACCCTAACATCTAAAAACACTAAAAATTTTATTGAATGAAATTAACACATAACATTCAATTGACACACAATCTTAATTTAAATAATTATAACATACATCAAATCAAAACCTTATAAACCTATTTCATATCAATTAATACACAACCTTTGAAATTATGAAAGTAATATCAATTAACACTCAATCTTAATCTCAATAACTCTTAACATTTATTAAATCAAGACCCTATAAACCTATTTCATAATTAAAACAAAAAAAAATCAATTTGAAATGTTCAAACCTTGTTTAACACCCAAATTAAAAACTCAATTTAAAAACAAATTAATCTATAAATTTTCCAAAATGAACACTCAATAATCATCAACCCAACATCCATTTCAAGTGATTAACAAAAACCCTAACATCCAAAAACCCTTAGTTTTGGAGGAGATTTGTTTTTTGGTTGAGATGAATTGTGGGCCCTTGGATTAAAAGTGGATGAATTATGGGTCATTGGATTAAATTAGACAAAATGAAAACTGTTAAAATTAAAATAGATCAAATCTAGACCATCCTTGTGGTAAGCTAACTTTGGGAATTCAAAAACTACTCTATCTTAAATAATGTGTTGTCATATTCATGCCTCTTCGGCAAACTAAATATGGATAGTGTCTACATTCAAGTACTCACTCTAATGTAGTCTCCTTCAACTTCAATCCTATGTTCTGATTCGTTCCACCTAAATCTTGAAGTGCTAAGCATTATAAAGAATGTGTTGAAAGTTTTCGTTTAATTTTTTATCTTCGACTCAATGTGCGAAATGGCACCCAAATCAGTTTCGCCAGGTACATCCGGTAGAGATTTCTCCAAGTGGTGGAGATACACAGATCTAAACGCACCATTTTGACATTTTCAACCTTGGTTGCAAATGTCTTTTAGCGCATTTAATAGTATCGTTTCTTCAGTTGTTGTCCACATTCTTCTAGGAATTTTGTCAAGAGGGGAACTCCCCCTAAATTATGAGCTTCAAACACTTGTCATTACAACACTACAAACTATGTATTAGCAAATTTGAACAAAATATACGTTAATTACCCCAAAAAATTTATGCATGCATGAATAAATATTTTTGCATAAAGATAAAACATCCTCCAATACCATAACATCTACCACAAGCAGTGCACGCTTAAATAATACGACTTCATACATCAAAAGAAAAAGGTGTAACCAAAATCATACCAGTTGTCTGTGGTCACTAATTTTCATTCCTCCTAGTACCCCTCCACTCATTATACATGTCATTCGCCAATTGATCTCGTCACGCATTCCATACATGAGAACTCAACAGTATCGATAATGTTATTATCATTCATATTCTCATCTTCCAACAGATTTTCATCCGACTCTTCTTCCAATGAATCCACTTTCATCTCCATCTCGTTCATAATAAAATTATGCAACAAACAACAATGATTTTATTGTGTGTCGGGACAGTGTAAAAATAAGCCGTCCTAAAGATAGTTCATCACATTTTTAGAAGACCAAAACAGCTTTCAATGATATTTCTCACTACAAAGTGCTTCTGATTGAATACTCATGCACATTTTGGAGTGCTACTGCACCGTCTACAAATTCCTTCAAATGGCATCGCTATCTACAAAATGGAGCTTAAAAATCCTCCCCATTTGTTTATCTCGCATTCACGAGATAGTATGTACCTACGAATGTACGAAAGTAAATAAAACTAATAGTTTCACATTACTAACCCAATAACAAAGTATCTCAAAATGGATTTTCGTGTGATTACCACGATCCACTTTCAACCCATTTCTCCTTGTGATGGCATCTCGTAAAACCCTAGAATCAACAGTAGACCTCTCCTAATTGGGCAATACATATTTGAATTTTATGTCTTGTCTAAAAACTCCCAACACATTTGTTGTCGTCCACTCTTTCCTGTTCCTATATCTAGCTTGGTGTAAGAAGGACACTTTGGCTCTAACATGAGTGTCATCTAGGACCCCTACACATCCCTATAATCATCAATTACAATGAATAGGATTAAGTACACATATACATTATATATTTTCATCAAAATGAAACAATGACTTTATAAACAACCGACTACCATGAACTACTTCTAATTCGGATCAATGTTATTATCTGGGACTGGGTCAAGCCTTTTCAGTAGTAGTTGCCTCAACTTTAAAATTGCTTGAAGAACAGAATTGAAATGTCTGCTCATCATCTTCCCAGACCTAATGAAGTTAAACCTAACTGGACGATTCTTGTCATCATGTCCTATGATACTCGAAAACATCACAACCATCTCTTCGATATGCACATTTTTAGTGTCAATAAATCCACCTACATCCCTAGCTAAGGAACACAAGACGTGGAATAAATGTCTATCCATCCTAAGTTGTTCAAAACAAGTTCTATCATTTCACCTATAAGCCTATGGAGATGCTCACTTTGTGCGTGAAATCTACCTACTGAACTAGGCAATACCCGCCTCTTTCGTTTTTCATTAGCCCACAACGTAACCATAACCATCAAAATACATGAACAAACAAGAACAAACTCTTTGACTACGCTATTAAGAGCAACAAGCAAATGACAACTTTATCATGCATACGAGCCATACTCACTGAAATAATAACAAAATCCTCCAACCTATCAAGGTTAATGCCAAAAAATATCTTTATAACAAAAATATGGTATCAAGGGTTGTTAAAGTTTATAAAATGGGTTGAACCAAATGTGTATGTACACAACCCTAATGTAAAACCACGAGTAATGATCCAAATGCCTCTGTTCATAAACAATGAAGCAAACCCAAAAACATAGCAACTTGTGTCGAAGGCATCTTACGTGGAAAACATCAAGTATGTTTATAAAAGGAATTTTTTTTCACATTGGGATGGTTTCTAGATAAAACATCACAAATAGTTTCTATGAAATTCAACACCAACAGTTCAAGAGACGAGCTAATTTAGATATACTTCAATAGAAATTCAGTCAAATACACAGGTAAAGTACAAATGCTACATAACACTCCACAGATTATGATGTTGTTTTGCATATGATGATCCTGTGGCTACAATACTAACGTTAAATTGGCTTCGGTTGGTTAGATTTCTGGTTAGGCAAACGGAGAAAAGTTCGATAAGTAGGTGCTTACAAGGTTCTTTCTTAAATTTTTTTTCCAATGTGTTATGTTCTTCAGCACTTGTGCATGGTGTGCCCTCAGCTTATTTGAAACTTCACTAGCTAAAGGAAAAGGGAGAGATAAGAGAGGGCTAATATTTGTTTGTCTTTTATTTCAGATAGATTATGAGGGAGAACATTGCTAAGCTTTACCAGGCAATGGGGTTTCAGACATGGCTTGCCAAGACTCACAACATTGAGTACATCTCAAAAGCCATAAATGATAAGAGTGATGGTGATCACACTACTTCAAACCCGACTGATCATTGTTTTCATGAACCCAATTGTGCTAATTCAGATTATATTGCTTGGCTGGTGAGTTCTTATGATTTTCTTACGTAAGAGTATATCGTTCGGAACTTCATTACATGAACAACATATACACACAGACAGCACAAAAAATAAGGTTGTACATGATATTTCTGACATATATCCTACACTATTAATAATAATGTTGCACAATTAGCATCCATATTAACCAAATATGAGCATCAAAAAAAATACAGAAATTGGAAAAAGAAAAATAAAACACAAAAAGTCTTAAGAAAGGAAAAAAAATGAAGTTGGTGATCACTTCCCACCCACCACCGCCACACCGCTGATGATTTCCCAGCAACGAATTGGTGAAACGTCCCTCCCTCAACCATAACGATGAAACAACCCAACCCCGCTGCCTCTAAGCGAAACCGAAAAATCAAGAAAACCCACCAGCCCCCTTCCAAACCGCGGCTATAATCCGCCCCAAGAAAACCGAGAAATCAAGACATCCTTCACCCACCAGCCCCACCACACAGCCGCTTCCACAAAAAAACCGAAAAACAATAAATCAAGAACCGAAAAGGAAACATGCGATAGGCAAACACAATCTGAGAAATGTGAACACAAGGAAATATGCGTACATAAATTCAATCGGCTGAAGAAGAAGACAACTTACCTCGCCAAGATCCAGAAACGCTAAAATAGAAGACATTTCTGGTTGAGTAGTGAAGTCGGTGAGGGCTTTATATGGGCGAACATTCTGCTGTAGCCTTAACTCCAAAGTCCAAACAGACACCTGAGTTGAGAGATGAGAGCAGAATCAAGTCTGCTAAATCAGCCGTAGCCACTCCTTTTCGCCCAAGCCAGAGAAGAGGTGACTTTTCATCTTTACCCAGAGATTCGGCGTCCATTCCAATAGATTGGGTCAAGCGTTGGGGGTTGGGATTGCAAATGGGTCAGGCGTTAGAAAAGACTTTTTATCACCATGTCTTAAATTTTTGGCTCATCTCTCCTCTTTGGCAGCACAAATTGCTGTTGAAAAATTGAAATGAATCATGAGCCGAAGGAAATGAGAGAACTTCCGGACAACTACATAGGGTGCAATTCGGGCTGGTTGGACGGGTTGAACAATCAATTCTAGTCTAACTCTAAGTATATAATTTTTAATTCTAATTCTAATCTTAACCCTACCTCGGGTTGAGGGACTCAACTCAAGCACTGCCCAAATTTAATTCGGGTGGGCTCGGGTTGAATTCGGATTAATGATTTCGGGTTGATATCGGGTTACTTTACGGGTTTAATTCGGGTTGAGTTCGAGTTGAGCCCAAAATAGGCTTGTTGTTCTAAATCTGATGCATTGTTCCACATTCCAACTGCAGCATACATGCTTGCTAGAACCACATAATTTATTGACTTCTCAGGTTCTATATTAAATAGGTGTTTGACTGCAATTTTTTCAATAGACATATTGTCATAGTTATTACATGCCCCAAGAATAGAACCCCAAAGTGAGGCATTAATTCGGGTTGAACCCGATGGCTCAACCAAGTCCAACCCAAATTGAATTCGGGTTGAAATTTTTTTAACCAAGTCCAACCCAAGTATTAAAAACTCTAATCCAAGCCCTAATTTTTTCGGATTTAGCTCGGGTTAAAATCGGGTTAGCCCGCCCAAGTTACACCCTACAACATAGTCACCACAGCCAAGCTCAGTTCCTTTTCAGATGCAGCATCAAAAGCATGTGAGCTTGTAAAAATGTAAGCCCAATTTAGTGAAAACGAATGCTTTAATAAGCACTTGTCTTGTGGTATGCTCCGAATGCTCTTTAAAGAACAATTACACACTGCAACACTCCCATCTATTGCACAAATTCAAGACCCGTGGTTCGATTGAGATCGTGGATTTTGATACATTGTTTATGTGGGTGATAACTGACGAGTCCGAATTCCACTGGGCCAAAGCCCAATTCAAATAAGCCAAGAAAGCCCAAAGAAGAGTCCAATCCGTTACCCAAGCCCAAGCCCACTAAAGAGAAGATTCTAGAGAATGTTAGATAAATATTTGAATGTTAGATAAGAATTTGAATGTTAGATTTGAATGTTAGATAGGTATTATTTAATTTGTGTGGTTTGGATTGATTCACGTTATACGGCTAGGATTGATTCCCTACTACTATAAATAGACCACCCATTTGGGTATTCTAGCATGAGAAAAGAGGCAAAGCTTCTAAGAGTGAGTTTAAGAGAGAGTTCTCTTGAGATTCTTAGTATGCTCTGTGGTTGCAGTTTAGACTGATCTGCCACATCAGAAAAGATTTCTAGAGATTGAGAGTGTAAGTCGTGAGCTTCCTATTGAGTGTTTGCTTCTCTCTCTCTCTCCCTCTCAAGCATTGTAAAACTCTCCGGAGTACCACCATGATTGATCAATAAAACATCCCAGGCCACCGTCGCCTTTCGAAGAGTGGACGTAGGTCATCCGAGACCGAACCACTAAAAGCCTCCTGTGTTGATCCTTTATTTACAATTTCGCTATTGATTGTCATTAATTGCTTATTAATCATACTTGTACACATTCTTAACTGTTGATCTTGCACGAAGACCAATTTGTGCATCATCAGTTTGGCGCCGTCTGTGGGAAACAACAGAATTCTCATTCCTAAACACAATCCAGTTCTCTACTGAAACAATGGCGATCCCTACCAGATCCATGAACCAGCATGAAGGCAATCCTCCACGAGAGGAGGAGGTTCCTCCGCCTGTCAACCATGTGCCAAATGCTCCAGCTCCGAATCCTCAACAAATGCTGGAGACCATGCAGCAGCTGGTGGCCCAAAACCAGCAGATGTTACAACTTATGCTCGCCGGACGAGGAGGAGCACAACTCGATGGAGCACAGCTTGGAGGAGTCCCACTTCCTAGGGGTCCAGGAGCTCCACGCCCTGATGCTCCACATCTAGGTGCCCCCGTAAGATTGGACGCCCCCATTGGAGTCCCCCCAGGCGCCATGCACAGGGAGGCTCTATACAGGGAGGCTCGTCATGAAGGACCTCTACCCCCTCCTCCTGCTTCCCATGGTGAGGGCCCTCCTCTCCAAGAGGACGAGGGCGAAAACCAAAGCGTGGAGCATGGGAGTCACTTTCATGACCATCCCAGAGGAGCTCCCAACCTTTGGGATAAGAAAATCAAGGAAGTGCAAAACCAGCTAGGTGACGTCTTCAACGCCATGAAAGCACAAGGACCTGAGACTGTGGACTATCTTGTTAGGCGAACTGACACACCTTTCAAGCCGGACGTGTCGAACTACCCCCTCCCTCAAAAGTTTAAAATGCCTTCTGTTGAGGTCTTTGATGGAACAAAAGCAAAGGACCCGCTGGACCATCTCGACACCTACAAAACTCTGATGCAGTTGCACAACGTCCCAGACGAAATCATGTGCAGGGCGTTCCCAACCACACTAAAGGGATCCGCCCGACAATGGTTTGCTAGGCTCTCCCCTGCATCCATTGCCTCCTTTGATGAGCTAAGCAGGTCATTCGTGTCCCATTTCATCGGGGGGCGTCACCACCAGAAGCCAGTCACCCACCTGCTTAGCATAAAACAGGACCGTGAGGAGAGCCTGAGGAGCTACCTCACTCGTTTTAACGAGGAGGTACTTGAGGTTGATGAGCCCGATGACAAAGTGACGATGACTGCCTTCCTGGGAGGTCTCCGCTCATCAAGCTTCCTCTTCTCGGTGATGAAGCGCCCACCAAAGAGCATGCCAGAGCTGCTAGCGAAAGCCCAGAAATATATAAACGCGGAGGACATCACAAGGGCCAGGCGAGGTGAGTCCTCCAGATCTGGAGACAAGAGGAAGGAAAGAGAGAGGGACGATAAGAAGGAAGCTAGCAACAAGCACGGTAGAACAGAGAAGGTTCCCGTCAGAGACCGGTTAGGCCCAGCCCCTCAGAAGGATCGACAAGCCTTCACACCCCTCAATGCCGACCTCAGGCATATCCTATTCCAAATTCAGGATGACCCCGCAGTGAAGTGGCCAAGGAAGATGAAGTCCCCTCCCAATCGCAGAAATCCTAACAAGCATTGCCGCTTCCACCGCGACCACGGGCACGACACCGACGACTGCTATGAACTCAAAAGGCAAATTGAGGATCTTATTCAACGCGGCCACCTACGCCATTATGTTGCTGGTAGAGGACAGGCTCCGCCACCACCCCATAACCAGGAAGAGCAACACCCCGTTGGGGAAATTCACACCATCTCGGGAGGATTAGTAGGAGGTGGAGAGTCCCTCTCTGCCATGAAGGCCCATGCCAGGAAGGCAAGGCACCTTGACGAAGGACGCCCGTCCAAAGCGCCCAGGCAAGGCACCAAGGAGGTTATATCTTTCTCAGATAAGGACCTAGAAGGAATTCAGCACCCTCATGATGACCCACTGGTGCTCACCATGACAGTTGCCAATTTCCAAGTGCGCAGAATCCTAGTGGACAGCGGCAGCTCTGCCGACATCCTATTTGCAGAAGCTTTTGACAAGCTCAACTTGGGCAGGGAGAGACTGCAATCCATCAGATCTCCCCTCATTGGGTTCTCGGGGGAAAAGGTGTACCCCCTAGGATCCATCACCCTACCAGTCACAGCCGGAGCAGCACCCCGAAGCTCCTCAGTCATGGTCAACTTTCTGGTGATAGACTGTCCATCAGCTTATAACATCATATTAGGGCGACCCGCTCTCAACACATTAAGAGCCGTGCCCTCCACATACCACCTCATTCTCCGATTTCCAACCCCTAACGGAGTTGGAGAGGTCAGAGGAGACCAGGTAGCAGCTAGGGAATGCTATGTCTCCTCCATGAAGACCAGGAAGCCACATGAAGCTTTGCAAGTTGAAATCCTGGACCCAAGGGATGACTCCACCATAGAAAGAGGAGAACCGGTGGAAGAGCTCACCCCCGTGGTTCTGAATGAAGATCACCCAGACAGAAGAGTATACGTTGGCTCTTCCCTTTCTGAAAATCTGGTTGGCCCGCTGATAGATTTTTTGAAAAGAAACATGGACGTCTTTGCATGGTCACATGCAGACCTTGAGGGCATCGACCCAGAAGTGGTCACACACCGACTCAATGTTGACCCACGCCACAAGCCTATTCGCCAAAAGCTAAGGGGCGCATCCACTGAAAGGGCCCAAGCTATGGACAAAGAGGTGGGGAAACTAGTAGACAACGGGGCCGTCAGGGAAGTAACGTATCCTGAGTGGCTCTCCAACGTGGTGATGGTCACTAAGACTAATGGGAAGTGGCGCCTTTGCGTCGATTTCTCAGACCTTAACAAGGCGTGCCCAAAAGACAGCTACCCGTTACCACGGATCGATCTCCTCATCGACGCCACAGCAGGGCATGAACTGCTCACATTCCTGGATGCCTATTCTGGATACAACCAAATCAGCATGCACCCCCCTGACCAAGAGAAGACTTCCTTTATTACTCCAAAGGGTACCTACTGCTATAGGGTGATGCCCTTTGGGCTAAAGAATGCGGGGGCAACCTACCAGCGGCTGGTAAACAAAATGTTCCAGTCCCAGATTGGGCGAACGATGGAAGTCTACGTTGATGACATGCTGGTGAAGAGTCTTGACGCAGCAGAACATGTGAACCATCTCCAAGAGACCTTCAGTGTCCTACGGTCATACCACATGAAGCTAAATCCTGAGAAATGCGCTTTTGGCGTGGGGTCAGGAAAGTTCTTAGGCTTTATGGTCAACCAAAGGGGAATTGAGGCGAACCCTGACAAGATCAAGGCAATCCTTGACATGAAGTCGCCAACCTCAACCAAGGAGCTCCAACGCCTCAATGGAAGAATTGCAGCACTTAACAGATTCGTCTCCAAATCCGCAGACAAGTGTCTGCCTTTCTTCAAGATACTCAGAAAGGCCTTTGAATGGGGACCTGAAGCAGAGGAAGCCTTCCAGAGGCTCAAGGCTTACTTAGTTACACCTCCCCTCCTCTCGCATGCCACTTCAGGAGAAATCTTGTATTTGTACTTGTCTGCCTCCTCATCGGCAGTGAGCTCAGTTCTGATCAGGAACAGTGATGGAGTGCAGAGGCCAGTCTATTATGTGAGCAGGGCATATAGGGGGGCAGAAGTGAGATATTCTGAACTTGAGAAGCTAGCACTCGCCCTGATCTCAGCAGCAAGACGCCTACGACACTACTTTCAGAGTCACAGTGTCGTTGTTGTCACAGACCAGCCTCTGAAGAGAATTCTGGGAAAGCCTGACGTATCCGGAAGACTCCTTAAGTGGGCAGTGGAACTTGGTGAATTTGACATTCAATATCAACCAAGGGCGGCCATCAAAGCACAAGTGTTGGCGGATTTCATTGCCGAGCTTACACCAGCAAAGGAGAAGACTCGCTCAGCCACCCCTGATGGCGCACAAGTCTCTTCAGCCACCCCTGATGGCGCCCAAACCTCCTCAGCCACCCTTGATGACGCCCAGCCTTCTTCATCACTCTGGAAACTCTACGTTGATGGCTCCTCAACCAACGAGGGAGGAGGAGCAGGCCTAGTCTTGATCAGCCCAGATAGCACCACTCTCAAGTATGCGGTAAAACTTCATTTTCTCGCCTCCAACAATGAAGCGGAATATGAAGCCCTCCTCTCGGGATTAAGGTTGGCAGCCGAAATGGAAGCCCAACAACTTGCCACATACAGTGACTCCCAGCTGGTAGTTAACCAAGTGAACGGCGAGTTCGAAGCAAAGGGAGCAAGGATGCAGGAGTACCTTGCTATAGCAAAAAGTTTAACGGCAAAGTTCCACTACTTTCAGATTAGCCATATCCCCAGAGAAGACAACATGGCAGCCGATGCACTTGCAAGACTCGCCTCAACCTTGCAAACCTCACAAGAGGAACCAGCATTCATTGGTCACCAACTCGAGCCAAGCAAGTTGGACATAGTGACCACAAATGTCAACTGTGCATCAATCGAGTCGAGTTGGATGACCCCAGTAAGGGCATACCTCCAAGAAGGTGTACTACCAGATGATCCGTTAGAGGCCAGGAAACTAAGGATGAGAGCCTCCAAGTTCACCATCCTGCAGGATACCTTATATAAGAAAGGATATTCCTTACCTTTGCTAAGGTGCCTTGCACCGGAAGAAGCTCAATATGCCCTGCGAGAGATTCACGAAGGGATCTGCGGGAACCACTCTGGAGGGCGCTCCCTTGCCTACAAGGCACTCAGACAAGGCTACTTCTGGCCTTCCATGGCAATGGACGCCCAAGAGTTCTCCAAAAAGTGCGACAAGTGCCAACGCTTCGCAACTGTGTCTAGACAACCACCGGAGGAGCTAACAGCTATCATAAGTCCATGGCCCTTCTCCAGATGGGGCATTGATATACTAGGCCCCTTACCTCTAAGCAAGGGACAGTGCAAATTCGTGGTGGTGGCAGTCGACTACTTCACCAAATGGGCAGAAGCCGAACCTTTAGCAAGAATAACAGAGGTAAAGGTGAAAGACTTCATCTGGAAGAACCTGGTCTGCCGCTTCGGGATACCCCACGCCATCGTCAGTGACAACGCGAAGCAATTCGACAATAAACTACTCAACTCTTTCTGCTCCGATCTTCAGATAAAACAACCTCACTCCAGCCCAGCACACCCGCAGGCAAATGGACAAGCAGAGGTCATGGTGAGAACGGTGCTCCGTAACTTAAAGACAAGGCTCGAAAGAGCGAAGGGTCTTTGGGTGGACGAGCTACCAGGCGTATTGTGGGCCTACAGAACCACGCCAAGAGCTCCTACTGGGGAGACCCCTTTCTCCCTCGCCTTTGGAACTGAGGCAGTCATCCCAGTCGAGATAGGAGTACACTCTCTAAGGGTCCAACACCACAACCCCATCACCAACGAAGAAGGACTCCGCATCAACCTCGACTTAGTGGAGGAGGCAAGGGAGATGGCTACGGTTCGCAACGCAGAGTATAAAAGACGCATGGCGAAGTATTACAATTCGAGGGTGAAGCCTCGCTCCTTCCAACCAGGGGACCAGGTCCTCAAAAAAGTGATCCTCGCCACAAAGGATGCACGCGAAGGGAAACTGGGACCAAATTGGGAAGGACCTTACCTCATAACAGAAGTAGTGAGGCCGGGCACCTACAAGATCCAGAACTTTGAAGGAAAGGCCTTACTCCACCCCTGGAATGCAGAACATTTGAAAAAATACTATCAGTAACTGGGGGCAGTAGGTCATGAGGTGGTGTCCACTGCTTAGTCCGAATATCAACTTTGGATTATGAAATAAAGTTTCTTAGTATTTGCTCAAAATGATTGTGTTTCATTCAAAATTCTAGAAGCTTTTACAAAAGAATATTCTAGAAGCTTCTACAAAAGGGTAAAAACATAGTCTGTCAAAAAAAAATACAAAGAGTCACACCCCTACTGACCCTCACTGTCTCCACTCACGTAATCACCGTCGTCATCAGACTCAGGGGCCTCGTAAGGCTTGAGGTCAGAGAGATCATTATAAGGATATGATACTGATGCCCTCCTCCTCAGCTCCTCATAGCCATCAACAAAAGCACTAGCCCTAGCTCTCTCGGCGGCATCCCTCTGAGCCTCCGCTCTGACAGCTCTCTCAAGTGCAACTCGAAGGTCAGTCTCAAGCTGAATAACCTTCGCCTGTGACAGCCTCAACTGCTCAGCAGCACTCTCTCGTGTCTGCCGCTCGAGCTCAAGCTGCTTCTCGGCATCCTCTCGCGCCTGTCGAGCTAGCCCCACAGCATTCTCCCGTGCCCACCGCTCTTGCCGAAGCTGGTCCTCGGCAGTCTCACGTGCCTGCCTCTCAGCTGCTCGACCTTGGACTACATCCCCGATAGTCAGAGTATGATTGAAGAGGTAAGGCAAAGTAGCAGCCACCTGTTGACATTCAAAGGCAAAACAAAGAGAGATGAAAAACTAAGCCCGGGAAAGTCATATACAAAGAAGGAATGTAAGACATACCAGAGCAAAGCCTTCCACGGCGGCGTCGACCACTCCCTGTGGACCTAGGGAGGCTATCTCTCGAGCCTCAGCGCCGGTCACGAAGGTACAGAATCTTTCCTTTGCCAACTCCACGTTACTAAGCATGGACGATAAGGCACCGCCCTGAGAAATAAGCGGACCCTTTGCCCTAGTAGAGCATGGAGTCGGAACCTCGGCCTCAACGGCGCTAGGACCGCCCCTCGAAGGTGACGGAATATCAGCTAGAGGGGAAGGAGGAGCATCGCCTGGCTCTGCCTCCGCAGGGCCATCCAAGCTAGCGGCGTCTGTCCTCGCCCTCTTGAGGGCAGGAGGAGAAGGAGAAGGAACTGTCCTGGAGACATACACTTCTTCCACAAAAAATCTGACAATTGGAGGGCCTAAAGAAAACAGTGTAAGCCAATGGATCCTACTACACGGACTATTCAAAGAGACTAGTCGATGGTCAAAATACCTTTCTTCTTCGGTCTCAAGGAAGCTGTGGAACAGCCAACTGTTGACATGATCTCGGAGTGCCCCCTGCATGGGCTGTTCAGGACCATCTCAAGTAGACTCTTCTGGTCCTCAGTAAGGGTTGGCGGAGCTGCAAGAAAACAATCATCGTAAGGATAGGCACATGGTTACACTTGATAATCAAAGCAAAAGTCAAAAGTTAGAATCCTTACCTTGCTTAGTTTTTGGAATCGTACTCCAACTGGTAGGCACCCTGTCGCGATCGGACTCGGAGGCCCACTCGCCTCCAATAAAAAAGAACTTCTTCTTCCAATTATGGTAATTGGAGGTGAGCCCAGTAATAAACTTCTTCCTCCCTAACCTCGGGGAAAATCGGTACCACCCCTGGTGTGAAACGGGGTTTTCCAGAAGTATATAGGTAACCAAGAATTCCTCGAACGGGGGAGGAGCACTAGATCCGTGGGTCAACCGCCACAGTGCAAAGAAAGCTAATAAAACTCGCCAGCCATTCGGAGCCAGCTTCCCAGGAACTAAGGAAAGACGCTCAAAGACCCGACATATAGGTCCGGGAATCGGGAATCTCAGACCCGCCTCCAAGGCCCCCTCATAAAGCACTATGTCATCCGAAGAGTCGCAGCAAGCTGACTCATCAGCCTCCGCATGGCGGCACAGTACCGAGGGAGGAATACGATACAAGGAAATCAACTCCAAAATATCCTCGTCATACTTAAAATAGCTAAAGAGAGAGGCTACCTCGGAAAGACTGCCTCCGTCATCAATCGGACCTTCTTCAGGATCCTTGGCAGTCTCCTGCTCGTCTGGGTAAAAATTCATCAAGAGGAAAAATTACACTCTGATAAAAAAAGAATACCCGTACCCATGAAAGAGAAAAGGAAGTACCGGGAACCTACCTTGAGAGCCAGGACCATCCGTGGCATTGATCGGTCGCTTCCTAGACTTGATAGGAGGAGACTGAACCATGCCATGGGCGCCGCCCAGTGCATCCTGGACACCTCCTGAAGTACTTGTAGCACCACCCAGTCCAAAACGGACATTCTCGGCGTCACCTGGAGACCCACTCTGCCGCTCACTCAGGCGCAGCGTCCCTTTAAATACGCCAAAAGGATTATTTGAAATCCTCGTACTCGCGCCTGTCCCCCCACAGATGGTACCAAAGGGTCTCTCATGGGTCACCGGCGCTGCGCCAAAGCCACCGCGAGAACAGGCGCCAAAATGGCCGAAGCCCAAAGGGGAGCCGCCCACAGGATGTACGTCTGCCCGTCCGTTCCCGCCGCCTGCGCCACGAAGCACACCATCTGGGCTGCCACAATGGGCGCCGCCCACTTGTCCTTCGGCCTGAGCGCCGCCCGCTTCGCCTCTGTCGCCAACAGTGTCGCCTAGCAAGCCTCCATCGGCATGAGTGCCGCCGGCCAAGCTCCCTTCCCCATGGGAACCTTCAACGCGAAGACCCTTACGGATGAATGAGCCTCTAGTCCTCATGTTCTCAAGTAACAAAAGGAGAGAGTGAGGGAAGAAGGAAGAAGGAAAAAATGAGATGAACGGTGTTTTTGAGCCCTTTAAATAGAGGTGGAAAACCTTACAAAGCTTCCTAAGGAAGCCTCCCAAAGCTTCCTAAAGAAGCCTCCCAAAGCTTCTTAAAGAAGCCTCACTAAGCTTCTTGAGGAAGCCAGATTGGTTTAGCTCCTTGGATAAATTCAGAGGAACCCCATTTGAGAAAAGTTTCAGAAGGCGGGCAAAGACGAAGACGATGGAATAATAATCTCTATTTATGGAGAAGCAGATAAAAATATATAAATACATATTTTTCGACACTGGGAAGTTCAGCAAAGTCCCTAAACAACAAGTCCACGAGGGTCAGAGGATACCATGAATGGCAAGGAAAATCCAGTTTCACTCAAACAGAGATGAACACATGCCCTCGACCCTTGCCTTTCGAAAAGATCAAAGGCTCGGGGCATGGGGGGCAAATGACGAGTCCGAATTCCACTGGGCCAAAGCCCAATTCAAATAAGCCAAGAAAGCCCAAAGAAGAGTCCAATCCGTTACCCAAGCCCAAGCCCACTAAAGAGAAGATTCTAGAGAATGTTAGATAAATATTTGAATGTTAGATAAGAATTTGAATGTTAGATTTGAATGTTAGATAGGTATTATTTAATTTGTGTGGTTTGGATTGATTCACGTTATACGGCTAGGATTGATTCCCTACTACTATAAATAGACCACCCATTTGGGTATTCTAGCATGAGAAAAGAGGCAAAGCTTCTAAGAGTGAGTTTAAGAGAGAGTTCTCTTGAGATTCTTAGTATGCTCTGTGGTTGCAGTTTAGACTGATCTGCCACATCAGAAAAGATTTCTAGAGATTGAGAGTGTAAGTCGTGAGCTTCCTATTGAGTGTTTGCTTCTCTCTCTCTCTCCCTCTCAAGCATTGTAAAACTCTCCGGAGTACCACCATGATTGATCAATAAAACATCCCAGGCCACCGTCGCCTTTCGAAGAGTGGACGTAGGTCATCCGAGACCGAACCACTAAAAGCCTCCTGTGTTGATCCTTTATTTACAATTTCGCTATTGATTGTCATTAATTGCTTATTAATCATACTTGTACACATTCTTAACTGTTGATCTTGCACGAAGACCAATTTGTGCATCATCAATAACACTAGCTAGATTTTGTAGAGCATCTATTTAGAAAGGATCTGATTGTTAAGAAAATAAATCTATTTAGAAGGATTGTGATTTTTAAGGGAAAAATATTTATTTGGAAGGTTGTGACTCTGGAAAAAAAAACATCAAGAAGTCTATAAATAGGGTCTTTGACTTCATTCACAAATACATTAGAGTTCTAACCTCAATGGGTAGTTCAAATGATAATAAAACCGAACTGTAAACTCAAAGGTCTTGAATTCGAATCTTCGCAACCCATTTTCCCGCGCATGGACAACCTTCTTTAACTGAACTGAGCAGGAGATTAATCGAAGTACGCATAAACTGACCTCAATAACTTTAACCATTAAACAAAACAAAAAAATACATTAAAACTCTATATAACTCATCTCTCTTCTCCTCTCCTAGAAATAAAAACTGTTCAATGAGATTGAAATTTTTTAATATTATTAATTACAGTTCTTCAACCATAAGTTTTATTGTATCTTAAAAATGATTTGTCAGGAACATTTTAGCAAACTCTTTGAGTAAAGACAAATATCACTTTATAGAAAGTGATTTTACAGTCTCGATTTTATTCTATTTGTTCATCCGTTCAAACCCAATTTCCCAACTTATTATTCGCTTCCCCTTAAGAGTCATTTTTCAGTCTTCACATAAATAAATCAATGACATTTTCTCTACGAGGATGTGGAGCTAACCCATCCCACTAGAGCAAGGAAACATCTCTCATACCATTACCTAATGTCCCTGCCCCAATTCAGAATCTACAGTTGGTGAAAAACGAAGAGCTATATTATTCGAATAGAGCATCATAACTTCCCAAGGCAAGGTGTTTGATGAAAGTGACGAGTCCAAAATTGACTGGGCCGAGCCTAATTTAAACGGACCGAGAAAGCCCAAAGAAAATCCCGTGTGGAGTTGAATAGCCCAAATTACGGCTGCAAATCAATACGGAGTCCAAAGAACCCAAGCCCATGGAGCAAGGGGCGTCGCCCATGGGAGGCACCTTGGCCACGCCCAAGGGGGCGCCGCCTATGGAGGCTTGGCCACGCCCAAGTGGGTGCCGCCCATGGGGGCGCCTGCCTAGCCCTGGTCTCCTCCTCCTCCTTTGTCTCCTGACTCCATGAAGGCCTCCTCCGACTCAAGCCTAGTCCACTCCAACTCAAGCCTAGTCCAGCTCAGGACCTCCTCCGACAGAATAGGGACACGATGGAGAAAATATCAGGATACACACCGAAAATCTAATCCTACCATAATTGTACCTACCAAAGTGGTAGAATACTACCATAACTATACTTACCAAAACAGTGGTGACCGCCTCAACTCACCGCCTTAGTGAACCTATATAATGTAAGCTCTCTCCACTTGGAGAGGCATCTTATGATTTACACACACCACACTTCCAATATCTCTACACATTGCTCTCCCTTTCTCTCAAAGCATTGTAACTCTTCGGCGATTCTTATTCATCAATAAAGAATACCAGGCCACCGCTGCCATTCCCGAAAGTGGAGTAGGTCATCCGAGACCGAACCACTATAAATCCATGTATTGTTTTTCTGTTTACAGTTTTGATTCATTGATTGTCATTGATTGCTCGTTAATTACTCATTAATTGCATCACTATTCATACTTGACTGTTGATCTTGCGCAATATCGATTTGTGCATCATCAGTTTGGCGCCGTCTGTGGGAACGACTAGTCTTCCTACTCTCATTCAATCCATGGCAATCACTACCCGATCTATGAGCCAGCAACCGGGAGACAACAACCAGGCTCACCGGGAGGAGGCTCCGCCTCCCCTTGTACCTGGGGAACCTTCTACTACTGCTGCTCCCGCCACTAGACAGCAACAACTCCTCCAGACCATGCAGCTGCTGGTGAGCCAGAACCAGCAGATCATCCAACTCATGCTCTCCCAAGAAGGAGTCCCACTCCCTCCACCAGGAGAGGAACAGCCTGTCCCTTCTGGACGCCGGACTGCCCCCCACTATGGGTCCCTCACCATAATGCTCCAAGGCCACGCTAGGGAGCCCCTCGTTCAGCAGTCCCTCCTCAACACGCAGGGAGTTCACGCGTTCTCCCTTCGAATGAGCCTGCCTAGGAGGACGCAGGAGAGAGTCAATATGGAGACCACGAAAGCCAATATCCGACCAAGGATGTCCCTAATCAGTGGAACGAAAAGATTAGAGAGGTGCAAAACCAACTGGGTGATGCCCTCAATGCTATCAAGGTACAGGCGCCTGAAACCGTGGACTACCTGGTAAGACGCACTGATACTTCTTTCATCACTGATATTGTCAATTACCCTCTGCCTTCAAAATTCAAGATGCCCAACATCGAGATCTTCGATGGCACCAAAGACCCCCTCGATCATCTCGACACGTACAAATCCCTCATGCAACTCCACAACGTGCCTGAGGAGATTATGTGCAGAGCCTTCCCGACCACCCTGAAGGGATCTGCTCGCCAGTGGTTCTCCAAACTCAGGCCCTCCTCTATCCGCTCCTTCGCAGAGCTTAGCAGAGCCTTCGTCTCCCACTTCATTGGGGGACGACGGTATCAGAAACTAGTGACCCACCTGCTCACCATCAAGCAGGATAGGGATGAAAGTCTCCGAGACTACCTTGCCCGTTTCAATGAAGAGATTCTTCAGGTGGAGGAGCCAGATGACAAGGTAGCTCTAGCCGCCTTTATCGCCGGCCTCCGCACTTCCAGCTTCATGTTCTTAGTCCTCAAGAAACCACCCTCTAGCATGCCCGAACTGTTGTCCAGGGCACAGAAGTACATGAACGCCGAGGACGTCACCAAGGCCCGCCAAGGTGAGTCCTCCCGAGGAGGGGAGAAGAGGAAGGAAATCCGCGAAGACAGGAGGGAGACTGAGAACAAGAGGAAGAAAACCGACAGAGTGCCTGTGAAGGACCGTCTCGGTCCACTACCTCTGAGAGACCGGCAACCTTTCACACCGCTCAATGCCTCAGTGGAGCACATCCTGTTCCAGATACAGGATGACCCCGCCGTCCGTTGGCCCAGAAAAATGAAGTCCGACCCCAAGCGTTGGAATCTCAGCAAGTACTGTCGTTTCCACCGCGACCATGACCATGACACAGATGACTGCTTCCAGTTGAATAAACAGATTGAGGAACTTATTCAGCGAGGCCAGCTAAGGCAATATGTTGTTGGTCGAGGACCAGTTCCACCACACGAGGAGCGCGAGCGCCAATAGCCCCTCGGTGAGATTCAGACCATCGCAGGGGGGTTAGGAGGAGGAGGTGACTCTAACTCCGCCAGGAAGGCGCACACCAGGAAAGCCAGACAGGCGGAGTCACATGACTCTCGCCCAATGAAAACACCCCGACTTGGGGAAGAGGAAGTCATCACCTTCTTAGACAAAGACCTTGAAGGGATCCAAGCTCCGCATGATGACCCTCTAGTCCTAACCTTGATGGTGGCCAACTACCAGGTAAGAAGAGTCATTGTTGATAGTGGTAGCTCCGCCGACATCCTATTTGCCACAGCCTACGATAGCCTTCACCTTGGCAGATAACGACTACAACTAGTCAGGACTCCCTTGGTTGGCTTCTCAGGAGAGAGAGTCCAACTCTTGGGGTCTATCACCCTGCCTGTCACAGCAGGGACTGCTCCAAGGAGTTCTACTATCATGGTAAATTTTCTTGTACTTGATTTTTCTTTTGCATATAATATAATTCTTGGACACTCTGCCCTCAATGCTCTAAGGGCAGTGCCATCTATCTACCACATCCTCCTCCGTTTCCCAACCTTTAGCGGGATTGGGGAGATAAGAGGAGATCATGTCTCAGCCAGAGAGTGCTATGTGGCCTCTATGAGGGCTAAGAGACCGCACGAGACTCTCCAAGTTGAAGTGCTCGACCCCAGGGATGACAACACCTTGGAAAGAGGTGAACCTGCAGAAGAACTCCAGCCAGTAGTACTCGACGAAAGCCTTCCAGAGAGGAAGGTCTACATAGGCTCCTCACTCTCCCAAGAGTTGGCATCTGCCTTAGTAGCTTCCTCAAGCAGAACATAGACGTCTTCGTCTGGTCCCACGAAGACTTGGAGGGCATCGACCCGAGGTGGCCTCCCACCGACTCAACGTTGACCCTAGATACAAGCCTATCCGCCAAAAATTGAGAAGTATGAGCACTGAAAAGGGGCAAGCAATGGAAAAAGAGGTAGACAAGTTGCTGATGAATGGATCAATGAGGGAGGTAGCCTACTCAGACTGGCTATCCAATGTGGTCATGGTCACAAAGACCAATGGGAAGTGGCGACTATGCGTGGACTTCACAGAACTCAACAAGGTCTGTCCCAAAGACAGCTACCCTCTCCCCCGCATCGACCTCCTCATCGATGCCACTGCGGGGCACGAGCTACTAAGTTTTCTGGATGCCTACTCCGGGTACAACCAGATCAGCATGTTCCCCCCTGATCAGGAGAAATCCTCATTCATCACCCCGAGAGGCACTTACTGTTACAGGGTGATTCGGGCTCAAGAACGCCGGAGCCACATACCAGCGCCTCGTTAACAAGATGTTCGAGGACCAGATTGGGAAAACCATTGAGGTTTATGTTGACGACATGCTAGTGAAGAGCATAGCTACAGTAGACCATGTAGCACATCTCCAAGAGAGACCTTCAAAGTGTTGAGAGCCTACAGAATGAAGCTGAACCCTGAAAAGTGTGCATTCGACGTCAGCTCAGGAAAGTTCTTGGGCTTCATGGTCCACAAGAGGGGAATAGAGGCAAACCCGGACAAAATCAGAGCTGTATTGGAGATGAAGTCTCCTGCATCCACCAAGGAGGTCCAACGCCTTAATGGGAGAATAGCAGCCCTTAACAGGTTCGTTTCTAAGTCCGCTGATAAATGTCTTCCCTTCTTTAAGATACTCCGCAGGTCCTTTCAATGGGGCCCAGACGCTGAGGAAGCCTTCCAGAAGCTCAAAGCCTACCTGGCCACACCACCACTACTCTCCCATGCTGTTCCAGGAGAGGTCCTTTACCTTTACCTCTCCTCCTCGCCCTCTGCTGTCAGCTCTGTCCTTATCAGAGAGGATGGAGGCATCCAGAGGCCCATATACTATGTAAGTAGGGCGTATCGAGGGGCAGAGGTGAGGTACTCGGAATTGGAGAAGTTGGCTCTTGCCCTTATCACTGCCGCAAGACGCTTGCGCCATTATTTTCAGAGCCACACCATCAGGGTGGTCACGAACCAACCTCTCAAAAGGATATTAGGAAAGCCTGATGTATCCGACCGACTACTCAAGTGGGCCGTTGAGTTAAGTGAATTCGATGTGCAGTACCAGCCGAGGGCTGCCATCAAAGCACAGGCACTTGCAAACTTCATTGCCGAGTCCACTCCATCACATGAGCCTGAAGAGGGGGCATCGGACGCCTCAGCGCCCACCTACATGGTGCACACTGACTTCATTCTCCAGGAGACTAGCCCAAATGTGCTTCACGAAAAAATCCATGCATTAGAGACGAAGCTGGACGCAACCCAACAGCCTGAGCAGCCCGGGGCGCCGCCCACCTTGCCATGGGCGCCGCCCACCTTGCCTCCCTCACCTTGGGCGTCGCCCACCTTGCCTAAGGCGCCGCCCACCTGGCCTGGGGCGCCGCCCAGCCTGCCTAAGACGTCGCCTTCATTGCCCACCACATACTGGAAGCTCTATGTTGATAGGTCCTCCACCAACGAGGGTGGCGGAGCCGGGCTAGTATTGATCAGTCCACAGGGCACTCCATTGAAGTACGCTGTCTCCCTCTACTTTGTCATCTCAAATAATCAGGCTGAGTACGAGGCCCTCGTATCAGGCTTGAAGTTGGCATTGGAGATTGAGGTCCTTTACTTGACAGCCTACAGTGACTCTCAGCTCGTAGTCAACCAGGTGAGGGGGCACTTCGAAGCAAATGAGGAAAGAATGCAAGAGTACCTCTCAATGGTCCAGGCCCTTCTCACAAAATTTGCTTATTTCGACATCCACCACCTGCCTCGAGAAGAGAACGCTATGGCGGACGCCCTCGCCAAGTTGGCCTCTGCTAATATTCTCATGGGCCCAGCATTGACAAGCCATCAGTTTGAGCCTAGTACCACAAAGACAGAAGAGAACAAGATCCACTGCGTATCTTCGGAGCTCAACTGGATGACTCCAATCCGAGCTTACCTAGAGGAGGGTGCTCTCCCAAACAGCCCGGTGGAGGGCAGAAAGCTCAGGATGAGAGCATCCAGATATGTCATCCTACAGGACACCCTCTACAAGAAAAGTCATTCTCTCCCACTGCTCCGCTGTCTCACCCCCGAGGAAGCTGACTACGCCATGAGGGAGATACATGAAGGAATATGCGGAAATCATTCAGGAGGACGAGCCTTGGCCCAAAAAGCAGTTAGGCAGGGATACTATTGGCCCACCATGATCCGAGACACCCGAGATTTTGTCAGGAGATGCGACAAGTGCCAACGATTCGCGACTGTGCCCAGACAGCCACCCGAAGAGCTCACCACCATCCAGAGCCCATGACCTTCCTCCATGTGGGGGATCGACATCCTAGGTCCCCTCCCTATGAGTAGAGGTCAGTGCAAGTTTGTAGTCGTGGCCATCGACTACTTCACTAAGTGGGCAGAGGCTGAAGCCTTAGCCAGAATCACAGACCAAAAAATAAAAAACTTCATATGGAGGAGTCTAGTCTATCGCTTTGGGATACCACACGCTATCGTAAGTGACAACGCCAAGCAGTTTGATAACAAGCTCCTAAATAGTTTCTGTGCAGACCTGCAGATCAAACAGCCCCACTCCAGCCCCGCCCATCCACAGGCAAATGGGCAAGCAGAGGTCACTGTCAGGACCATACTCCGTAACTTGAAAGCCAGACTGGAGAGTGCAAAGGGGAAGTGGGTAGACGAACTCCCAGGAGTATTATGGGCATATCGCACCACACCAAGAAGTCCTACGGGTGAGACCCCTTTTTCTCTAACCTATGGAACAGAGGCAGTGATACATGTTGAAATCGGGGTACACTCCCTTAGAGTCCAGCATCATAACCCTACCAATAATGAAGAGGACCTCCGCATCAACCTCGACTTGGTGGAGGAGGAGAGAGAGATAGTCATGCTCAGAAACGCAGAGTACAAGCGTCGCATGGCCAAGTATTACAACTCAAGGGTGAAGCCTCGGTCTTTCTTACCCGGAGACCTTGTCCTAAAAAAGGTCATCCTATCTACCAAAGACTCCCGAGAAGGAAAGCTAGGACCCAACTGGGAAGGACCCTACACAGTCACGGACGTAGTAAGGCCGGGTACCTATAGAATCCAGAATTTCGAAGGAAAGGTCCTGGCCCATCCATGGAATGCGGAGCACCTAAAGAAATACTATCAGTAGCTGGGGGCAGTGAGTCATGAGTTGGTGACCACCATCTAGGATATTTTACCTTGTTTGTTGATTTTTTGTGTTAGTCGATTTCCTTTAAGCATTTACTTTGAATAATGAAATAAAATTTTTCATGTTTTCTCAAAAAAGGAGTTGTATTTCATTCAAATCCATGAACTTTTTACAAAAGGTGACACATATCCTGCCAACGGAACAAAAAAGCAAAGGCACCACACTCCTACCGGCTCTCACTGCCTCCACTCACATAATCTTCATCATCACTATCGGGGGCCTCATGAGGTTGAAAGATAGTGAAGTCATTATAAGGATATGCTACTGTGACCTTCCTCCTAAGCTCCTCATAGCTGTCAATGAAAGCACCAACCCTGCCTCTCTCAGCGGCATTCGTCTGAGCCTCTGCTTGGGTAGCCCTCTCAAGTGCTACACAGAGGTTAGCCTCAAGTTGAGCAGTCCTCTCACGTCCCTGCCTCAACTCCTCAGCGGCATCCTCTCGTGCCTGCCGCTCGAGCCTCAGCAGCTTCACGGCATCCTCTCGTGCCTGCCGCTCAATCCCAAGCTGCACCTCAGCAGCCTCGCGTGCTTGCCTCTCCTTTACTTGGCCACTGATAACTTTCCCAATCTTCAGGGTGTTGTCAAATAAACAGGGCAAGGCAGCGGCCACCTACAAACATTCAAAGGTAGAGGTCAGAGACTAAGTCAAAGAATATGCAAAGAAAGCCAAGATACAAGGAAGGGATACAGGACATACCAATGCGAAGCCCTCCACAGTAGCGTTGACTACACCAGCTGGACCTCGAGAAGCAACCTTTTCAGCATCTGAGAAACTCACAAAGTCACAAAATCTCTCTCTGGCCAGAGCTACGTCCCGCAGCATGGACACCGGGGCACCACCCGAAGCAGGGCGACTCGGCAAGCTCTCAGTCCTGACTGAAGATGGCGCCGGAACCTCGGCCCCGGCACTAGAGCTACCCCTCGGGGGCGAAAAGCCATCAAAAGAAGAAGGAGGAGCATCGTCAACCCCAGCCTCCAGGGGACCAACCTGTCCAATGGACCCCGGCCGAGGAGAGTAGGGGGCATTAGTCCTCGCTCTCTTGGAAGGAGGAACATGAGGAGGTGCCACCCTAGAAGAAGAAACTTCCACTACTAGGGACCTATCTATGGATGAACCTGCAGACATAATATACGATAAAAGTCTATGACATCATGTTTTAACAAAAGAAGTCACGTACCTCTTTTCCCCGGCTTGGAAGGAGCTGTAGAAACACCAGCCGTCGACATGATCTCCGAAAAATCTGTCGTTGGATTGTCACGAACCGTCTCGAGCAATCTCTCTTGTTCCATGGATAGAGTCGGCGAAGCTATAAAAAGACAGTGCACCATATAAGAAGAATATGCATGGCGATCAAGACAAAAGTTAAAGGTAAGACTCTCACCTAGCCTGGTCTTGGAGACTATGTCGCATCGGGTGGGGACCTTGCCGCGATCGGACTCAGAAGCCCACTCGCCTCCAGCAAAGAAGAACCTCCTCTTCCACTTGTGATGATTGGATATAAGCCCGGTGATAAACTTTCCCGATCTTGGGGCAAAGCGGTACCACCCCCGGTGGGGCGCAAGATTCTCATGAAGGGCATATACAGATAAAAACTCCTCAAACGGAGGGGGGACGGAGTCCGGATGCACCAACCGCCACAAGGCAAAGAATGAGCAAATCACCCTCCAACCGTTGGGAGCCAGTCTCCCCGGAACCAGCAAAAAATGCTTAAGAACCCGACATATTGGCCCCGGGATAGGAAACCGTAAACCCGCCTCCAGCATGCCCTCGTAAACAACTATCTCGCCCAGGGAGTCACAACACGCAGTTTCGTCGGCCTCGGCACGACGACAAGTCACACAGGGCGGGATGTGATATGAAAATACTATGGCAGCAATATCGTCCCCACGATTATACAAGCTGAGTATAGAAGCTACCTTGGAAGCCTTGTCTGTCTCAGCGCCCGTACCTCTGTCTGAGTCCTCAACAGCCTCCCTCTCGACTGAATAAACACCCGTGAAAGCAAGTTCAAGCCATTGCTAAAGAAATTAACTGTATGAACAGGAGAGTGAAAAGAATGATGAAAAAGCATACCTCGAGAGCTCGTGTTGTCCAGATCACTGAGTGGCCGCTTCCCGGCACTACGAAGAAGGGACTGGGCCCCGCTTGGGGCGCCGCCTGAGGCGCCGCCCCCTAGCCTATGACGGGCGCCCCCTGTCTCATTTGTGGATCCCCTTGGCTCTTTTGAAGACCCTCCTTGCTGCTCTCCGACACCTTGGGTCACTCAAGCTGCACTGAAAGGATTAGTCGAAGGCTTCTTGCTTGAACCCAGGCGAGAACTAATAGTGCCGAATGGTTTCTCACCAGCTGCCAAGACCACCCCAAAACCATCACGAGAATATACACCCAAAAAATCGAAGCCCGAAGAAGGAGTACCCAAGCCCCTAGCGCCGCCCAAGGAGGCGTCGGCCAGGGCCTGGGCGCTGTCCACGGAGGCTCCTGATACACCTCCTCTCCGCCTTTTGTCAAAATCAGGCACACCGCCGTCTGCGCCTAGCCTGTCTCCTTTGCCAAGGGCGCCGCCCAGCTTGTCTCCTTCACCAATGGCGCCGCCCAGCCTGCCTCCTTCGCCATGGGCGCCGCCCACCTTGCCTCCTTCGCCAAGGGCACTGCCTGCCTCACCTCCCTCGCCATGGGCGCCGCCCTCTATGGAACCACCTTGAGCGCCGCCCACTTTGGCACTCCCTCCATAGGCGTCACCTGTAGTACCGAGGCCACAAGTCTTCTTTTGCTTCACCCCCAATGCCTTTCAGCTCCTGGTTTCCACGAGGATAAAAAAAAAAAAGACTAAGGAATAAATGGTGTGGAGTATGGGTGAACAGTAGCCTTGGAGACCTTAAATAAGGGAAGAGAAGCTTCTTGGAGAAGCCTTGAACAAAGCTTCTTGGAGAAGCTTGATAGGCAAAGCTTCTTGAAGAAGCTTAATGGGTTAGCTTCTTGGGGAAGCTTGGAAGAACACCCTTGTGAAAGAAAAACCTCTAGAAATGAAGAGATGATGATATGAACAGTGACCTCTATTTATAAACGAGGAAACTATAAAAAAAAAAAAAAATTCGACACCAGTAAATTCATCAGCTCCCGAAGACGAAGGAGTTCCGTAGGGAACAAGGAAATGCCTATCCAAGCGAAGACAGGGTACATGCCCACAACCTTTTCCTCCCACAGAAGTCAGAAGCTTGGAGCATGGAGGGCAAATGACGAATCCAAAATTGACTGGGCCGAGCCCAATTTAAACGGACCGAGAAAGCCCAAAGAAAATCCTGTGTGGAGTTGAATAGCCCAAATTACGGAGGGCATAAAAGGAAACCAAAATTACGGCTGCAAATCAATACGGAGTCCAAAGAACCCAAGCCCATGGACCAAGGGGCGCCGCCCATGGGAGGCATCTTGGCCACGCCCAAGAGGGCGCCGCCTATGGAGGCTTGGCCACGCCCAAGTGGGCGCCGCCCATGGGGGCGCCTGCCTAGCCCTGGTCTCCTCCTCCTCCTTTGTCTCCTGACTCCATGAAGGCCTCCTCCGACTCAAGCCTAGCCCACTCCAACTCAAGCCTAGTCCAGCTCAGGACCTCCTCCGACGGAATAGGGACACGAGGGATAAAATATCGGGATACGCATCGGAGATCTAATCATACCATAACTGTACCTACCAAAGTGGTAGAATCCTACCATAACTATACTTACCAAAATAGTAGTGACTGCCTCAACTCACCGCCTTAGTGAACCTATATAATGTAAGTTCTCTCCACTTGGAGAGGCATCTTATGATTTACACACACCACACTTCCAATACCTCTACACATTGCTCTCCCTCTCTCTCAAAGCATTGTAACACTCCGGCGATTCTTATTCATCAATAAAGAACACCAGGCCACCGCTGCCATTCCCGAAAGTGGAGTAGGTCATCCGAGACCGAACCACTATAAATCCCTGTGTTGTTTCTCTGTTTTGATTCATTGATTGTCATTGATTGCTCGTTAATTACTCATTAATTGCATCACTATTCATACTTGACTGTTGATCTTGCGCAATACCGATTTGTGCATTATCAGAAAGTACTCATAGAAAACTCTTCGCAACTTCTACAAACCCAACGACAATGAGCCCACTTAGAAATATGGAGTTTTCGCTTAAATCTTTTGACATATACATATATTATGTATACATTAATTTCATTTTTATATTTATATTTTTTTAAAAAAATTAAAATAAAAATTTTAAAAATAAAAAATAAAAATAAAAATTTAAAATAAAAAAAAATATATTTTTTCCATCTTAACTAGGTGTGAAAATTTTTGACTCAACACGATGACACGACTCGAACTCGGCACAAATTTTATGACACGAATTTGATTATAACTCAACACGAACTCGAAATATAAACAACTCATATTCAGTTCAACCCATCAGACTCAAAATTGACACCATAAACCTGTTTATTTAAGAATAAATATTTTCTCTATTTTCTCGTATGGTAACACGAAATTAACATTTTAACTAGTATTATAGATATAAAATGTTAATTATTTGTAACTATGTATTAAGCACTGACATATTATTATATAAAAAAAATATTTTTACTTATTATTATTATTATTATATTTATTTAAGTTAATTTTTAGTTTGTAGAAAAAGTATGAGCATTGATTCAAATAAATGAAAATAGAATATTAGCGTTAAATTTTTTATTCAAAATTTATGTGAGTCAATACGAATACGAACACGAATATGATACGAAAATAAACAGGTCAACTCGACATGACACGATTAGTTAAATGAGTTGAGTTAGATTTGATTAATATTTAACACAAACCCGCAATGACTCAACACAAACCTGACACGACATGACTTGATTGTCACCCCTAATCTTAGCCAGCACAAAAAAAAAAATAATCATTTTTATTTTCCTTCCTTGAAAGATAGAAAATGTATCTCTTCTACTTTCCATCTTTCTTACCAAACGGTGTTCCATTTAGTACGAAGGAAAAATAGAAGAATTAAAAATTAGAGGGATAGATAAAACATCATGTTTGATAAGGAAGGAAAATATGAATGATGAAAAAGTGGATGAATGAACTTCCCTTCAAACTCACTAAAATCAATCCTTCCAAAATTAGAAGAAAAGTTAATGAAAAGTTGATTATTTGTGTTGAAATGTATTTTATTTATATATATATCTTTTGATATATACATGTATTATGTATGCATTAATTTCATATATAAATACAATGATAAAATATATATTTATACTTTTTTTTAAAAATAAAATAAATTATAAATTAAAAAAATATTTTTTCCTTCTTACCAAACAAAAAAAAAAATTAATCATTTTTATTTTCCATCCATTCTACTAAACACAAAAGAAGGAAAATGTGTCATTACTACTTTCTTTCTTTGGAGGATAGAAAATGTATCTCTTATACTTTTCGTCATTCTTACCAAACGGAGAATTACATATTAGATGATTTATTATTTCACAAAAAAAGCGGAATAAAAGTGTTTTTGGAGGATATCTATATTATGTTTGAACATTATTTAAAAAAAAAAATAGGGACATGTATCCACATATCCATTGTCATTTCAAGCATGGATGTATATGCTACATGTTATTTTACAATTGGAACAAGTCTAAATGAGTTAAAATCAAGCATCGGTATGTGTATTTATCTCATAGTAGTTCCCAATATAGTACACCTTTGATAACTCTTTAGACATAAATATGTTACCACTTGATCTTATTGAGACTTTGTCACTACTCTTTTACTATTCTTTAAGGGGTCAAGTTTTTTCTTATTGTGTCGGGTGGAATCCGTATGAAGTTCTGTTTGGTGGATAAAATTAACACCCGGCCGACTTAAATGACAACAACTTTTGTGGGACCTGAGCTTGAAGGAGTGACATGTGGCCCCCACTAATTCCATCTGTTTTTTTAATGCAGATAAGACAACCCATAATCTATAATATAAAACAGAGCGGCTCAAATCTCAAGGCTTCAACATCCAACGGCCTCAAATCAATTTAGGCTTCAACATCCAATGATCTAAAATCATTTGGGGCTTCAACATCCGACGGCCAAGAATTTATCTCTCAAAAATTCAAACGACCTTCAAAATTTCCCAATACAAAACGTTACTCTAAACCCAATACACAGCGCCTGACACACGCAACGTTACTCTACACGCAATACACAGACGCCTGACACACTTCAACCCCCTCCCTCTCTATGTGAAACCCCTACCCCCATACCCTTTCTTTCTCTCTCTCAGAGCACACAAACGTAGAGGCCAGGGTGCCGCTCCGCCACAGCGCCAAACGCCACACGCCACACGCCACACGCCACACGCCACACGCCGCCGTAGCCACTCCTACCTCTATCTCAGCGCCATGGGCCTCTCATGCTCCTCCACCTCGGCACCGTGGCATCTGTGTTCTTCAGCTTCTGAGTAACAGAAGGGTTCAGTCCTTCGCTGCTCTGAGAGAAGAAGAAACATTCACTGCTCTGTTATCGTCGTCGTGGTCGTCATCGCCGGTGGATGTGGTCTGTAGGGTGGCTTTTGAGAGGAAGTACAGTGAAGGGGAAAGTGGGAATAGAGTGAGGGTGTTGTTGGGTAGTTTGAATTTTGGGGATTTTTTTCCATGGCTTTCATGGGTAAATCGAATTAATGGGTTTGATTCAAAATTGATGATTTCTTGGAGGGAGTGCTTCATGGAGAAGGCAGGGAGGACTTTGTTGATGGCAGGAAGATGTTACTGGCATTTCCATTGATAGAGATAGCATCAAAGCTATCCTCTTGGTATAGGACACACTCTCTCTCTCTCTCCAGTAACACACCCACACACAAATTTTTGAAATTTGGGTTTTCAAATTGGGGGTTTTTGGAGTCACACACAGGGTCTTCTCTCTTTCTCTCTCTCTCTCTTTCTCTCTCTCTCTCTCTCTCTCTCTCTCTCTCTCTCTCTCTCTCTCTCTCTCTCTCTCTCTCACACACACACACACACACACACACACACACACACACACACACACTGTGATCTAGCCACAAGCTCCGGGAGGCACAGTAATTTGATGTTTTTGATTTGAAATTTTTCGAAATTGAAATTTTTAGCTTGTGCTCCAATCCATAACTTTCTTGAAAAGCTTACATCGCTGAAGCAGAATTTTCAAAGCTCTAATATACTTAAAGTATGTTATTTGAAAGTATTTGAAACTTGGGATTCTGATGTACAATCTGGGGTAGTAGCTTTTTTTTTTTTATCCCTAGCAACCTGAATTTTTTTCAGTTTCGCACCTCCAGTGGACTTGGTCCTTCATATGCTTGCCCACTCTTTTGCACTTCTTTATTGCTAATGTTTAGGAATCAAAGCAAAAGATGGGTTGGAGTTTTTCTAATGTTTCTCATTCTTCACGTCAGATTTTTGCCTTGGTATTTTTGTCTCCAGTCAAAGGTATGTTTATTTGGGTTTTATTTCTTTCTAAATGTTTATTTGGGTTTTATTTCTTTCTAAATGTTTCCTTTATCTTTGGTGGGTAGCTGAAAGCTTGGATCTTTTGCATTGGACAATCCTAAATCTTCAGCTCAGGTCTCATATTTTGTATTTTGTTTTTTTGTGGCCACTGTTCTATTGATTTAGATTGCATCATCTTTTTAAGTTTGGGGTTTTTGAAAATTTTTGGTCATTTTCATTGGATGATTTTTTTTTTTTTTACTTTATGGTTTATTTCTTGGGTCTTTCGTGATTCAAAGTTCAATGTTAGGTTTGTTCCTCTTCCATTCATTTAATTAATCATGCATTGAAAAAGGCTGCCTTTTTTGCTGGGTTTGTGCCTTTTTAATTAAATTCGTCTTTTAAAATTCTATTGGGGGACTACTGCTGTAGAATCTTACTGCTTGAGGGGGTATCAACTGTTTAAAAAGGCTGCCTGTTTATTTGCTTGGACTGCATTTAACATTTGGCATCTGCTTGATTTGTCATGCGCGTATTTGACTTTTCTTGGGTTTTACAAATCATTTTATTTCATCTCCTCCTTCCACGGTTCCATTCTGATTTTCTGAGGTATCAAGCTGCATTCAGTCTAATTTGCATGTTCAGGGATCCTATTCATGTTAAATTTGCCTGTCATGCCTACATGTTAAATTCTGATACTTTATTGCTTTTTTGAGTTTCCTATTCATGTTTCTTCATTTTGTTTTGGTCATGTGTACGAATTTTCTGATCGGTTGCTCAAAAGGTCAGTGAGCCTCTATTTTGTATTGTTCTCCATTTTTTTTAAAGGCAAGCTTAACTTAAAGAAGTTAGTAACAAAATTTCTAAGGGTCTGTTTTTAGTTGCATAGGTTTCATGGTATAAGTGATATCGAATTTCTAATGAATGTGTGAAAAAAGTAGGATACCATGATTTTTAATTTGTTGAATTTATAAGGGTCTGTTTTTATTACTGGATTGCTGTCAAATATGATTAATTGGGTAATACGTTCTCCATGTGTGCCATTGTTTGATTTTACTATATATGGTTGGTTTTACTAAAATTCCTTTGCAATTATAGTGCATGGAGATGAAGTGAACTTGCAAGAACTACTTATCCTGCAAGGTTTAATCATATTTTTTCCTTTGAGATCTAAAGTATTGGTTTTTGTTATTATTTATGGTACATTTTTTTTTCAGATTCTTGATATTGCAAAAATATTTGAGGGACAAAATAAAATGAACTCAATTATTTGAAATTATTTGAAGTGAACTTGCAAGAACTACTTATCCTACTGGGAAGTATAGTTTGGGCCTCATTACTTTTCAAATTGAATGTGATTATTTATATCTGAATGCAGAGCTTATGAAATTGGTTTCTTTATGTGGATGGACACATAAATTGAATGAATTGTGTGGTACTCACTGATGTTGTAGAAACCAGAACATTTAGCAGCTTGGATTTATGGTACTTGAGGTTTTAGTTGAGTCCTGATCAGAGCGGTGTTAGTCAAGTGAGATAGATGGAGTCTGCGAGGCGTTGGTTTGGTAAATTCCGATCAAAAGATAAGCAGAAGAGTTCAAAGAAAAAGGAAGCTACAAATAATGGAAAAGAAGGGTCAAAAGCACCGAGTGAGGAAATACCTTCAGACGCCACTAAGCAGAAGGTTGAAGCTGCCAAGCAGTATATAGAAAAGCATTATAAGGAGCAAATGAAGAACCTCCAAGAGCGGTATGATCTCTCAGCATAATTTCTGTAATTGGTCATTTTGGATTATACATTTTCCGATGAATGATTTTGTTGTCTGATTTGCCAACAATGCACAATCATGAGGTTCCATGCATTCCATCAAAAATTGTATTTTTGAAAAGCATTTCAACATTGTTTTCTTTAATATATAGATGCCTTACAATCTAGGAGTGCCATCAAGGAATCCTCTAAACCTATGGTTTTTTTGCAACTTGGTGCTTCTCCACACTATTGGCAATACCTGTTCTGGCGTTCTTTTTCTTATATTGTCCTCATTGTATTGAATTTCAGCAATGATTTATAATACAATCACTGAACAACAAATTACAGTTGATGCCACGTCATGGGCGCATTAGTTGATACTTGCTAGATTATTGTGCTAATTCAATAGCATTATGGCATCTGGTGTACTTAAAAGGGTTGGTGCTTGGTAATTAAGACTAGAATTAGGATAGGTTCCAGTAGATTATGCATGCAGGTTATTGAGTCCATTATTTTTTTCATTACATTTGCGTCTGGACATCTTACAGAAACAAGTCCAATTTCCCACAATGAGTAAAAGAAGCCAACGTAACAAGAAGATTGACAAATTTTGAAAGAACTAAAAATTGCCTGGTGACAAGGGTTGCACCAAAAGAAGAATATGCCAAGAATTAAACTGCATGATATGTCAAGAAAGTTCTCACAAAGCGACGCATCTTGATAGACTTACGAATGAATAAAGCTTTGGGCGAAGTCCGGGGAACATGATTGGCATGACTCTCTGATTTAAAGCATCTCATGTCTGGGTATTTTTTGCAGTGGCGGTTGAATTTTTGAAATTGTGATCTTCTTGCTTTATACTCCTTGAACAGTCAAATTCCAATTGAGTTTGCTCTTTTTTCATTTGAGTATGCTCAAAGTTTTGTTTAGTTTTCCTTTTTTGGGCTTGCTCACAAGATGTTTGAAAAAATGATCGACATGGATTGGTTTCTTGGTTTTATGTGGGTAATGGGTTGTATGATTTTTGCATAATTCATTCCTTGGATTTTGATTGTTTTTTCAGACTAATTTATAATTTAGTCAATTATTGTAAACTCCTTTTGGTTCAATACCATTTCAACCTACTTATTTTTGTCCGTTGTGTTATTACTTCACCAACATCCATTTTTATTTTTGCTTCTTAGCACCAATGTCCATTTGTTGATTATTTTGCGTTCAAATTCAATGTTCGATTTTTTTAGTTGCACCGTGCCTTCAGGCACGGGTTATCCCTAGTAATTTATAAAAGAGTAGTCGAAAAGCAGTTAAACAACGTAGTGACAAAAAAAGTGGGAGGTGGCCAATTTAAGACCATGCACTTGTCCACATTTGCCTCATTGTAATTTCATAACTTTTTTCCACATTTCCTACCCCTCTCAATTCCCCCTTCACCATCTTCTTGAGAATTCCAAAAATAGATTTTTAATTTCAATTAAAATTTAAATTTGATCAATGAGATATAAACTAATATATTTCAAATATAAAACGAGTGAGCCTCCTAGCAAATTTTCTTTTATATGCACGTTTTTTGTTTAAAAAGCATTAAAAATACAAAGCAGTCCATAATGCAGACCCATTTACCTAATTAAAATAAAAAAATATTGCATATTTTTTCAAAAAAGTAGATGAAAGATGCTAAATATAATCAATGTCGGTCAAACCAAATGCTTCACAATTGTTTATTTAATCCTTAATTACCAAGAATTAAACTATCAACTTCCAGAACAATAATTCAATTCTAGATATTTTTTCAAAAAAAAAATAAATTGTTCGGTAAGCAAAAAACATCGAACTTATGAGCGTAAAATAAAAGTATGTGTGATTGTTTTCAGGTATATAGAGAAATGATAATTTATGAAAATGAAATAACACGAATGATTCAGTGGTTCACCAGACTAAAGATCTTAGTTAGTCATTTCTAATGGAGTCTCTTGGTCCCTGATTTCTATTGCTTGAGGAAGAAGATTGTCGCACACACCGATTTCAGATATCTTTGGGACTATCTTTTGTCTTCATCAAAGATTATGTTGTTAGAAGATCTCCGACAATATTTCACGTGTCCTTCTAGACAAAAACACAATAGGATGTAAGTGGGTATGCAAGCTCAAACAACATCCCAATGATTCTATCTCTAGGTACAAAGCCAGTGGCCAAGGGCCTTCATCAAGAAGCTGTTTTGGAATATGATGAGATATTTAGCCCTGTGGTGAAACACTCTACAGTCAGGTTAGTTTTGCCACTTGCTGTTCAGTTTAAATGGCATCTTAGGCAAGTAGGCAACTTGATGTGAAGAATACATCTTTGTGTCCTAGGTCGGGCTAGCTTGAGGGACCCAATTCTTAGAGATGCGCATTTCTAAGCTTTTGTGATCGTAGGCCGAGCTAATCGGATAATCGTCACGTGATCGGAGAGATGTTTCCCTTTGGAAGAGCTGTTAAGGAGAGGAGCACCGCCTGATTGAGCTTGACAATGGAACTGCACTAGATTATGCCGAGCTGCGACTATGTAAACGATGAGTTTATGTTGTTGACTAATAATGTCGACGCTGATCTTCATGGTCGGGTCGAGTTGTCAAAGTCGAATATGTAAAATAGTCTAACTCTCAGGGGCGGAGCTACGTTCTGAGGTATGGGGGCACTTGCCCCCACTGAACTTTTGATCAACTCTACATATGGCATATTAAGGGACTTAACGTTATTTAAACTTAATACACTTGCCCTCATAACTTTTTGAGAATTAATAGTGATCCAAGTCTTTTTTTATTTTTATTTTAAACAACTTAGTAGCTCACTGCCTCATCGCCCGCTTGAAACAAATGTTTTATTTTTGGATTGGGGAAAATAAATGTGAAAAGTTATTTCTGACCCTTTTTCTTTAAGTAAGCAACTTAAAATAATCACTTATAACTTATTTTTGAGATTTAAAAGTTATTTATAGATCATATTTTAAACGAAATTTTATTTTGTAGTTTCATATAATAATTTAGTCTTGATTCTAAAACACTTTGTCATGCTTGAACTTGAAATTTTTTGTATCAATTAGTGAATTTTATTTAGTAATTTTTTTGCCCCCTCTAAGAGAGGATCCTGGCTCTGCCCCTGCTAACTCTAATCCACGGTAACATCAATCTTCACCTATTTTTTACTGGGTGAATTGTATATAAAAAAATTTCCTTCAAAAATTACGCTGTCCCAAATATTGTGAATCAAAATGGAGTTAGAAAATAATTAAAAAAAAAAAGAAAAAAGGGAAAAAGAACTAGAATATCAATGATTCTATCTTGCAAAAATTTGTTACACTTATATCAAATTTATTTATAATTATGTATAGTTAGATTCGTGTATATCATGTTTATCCATATTCATCTTGTATTAAGTCAGGTTTATATTGATTATTTATTTGATGAATTTGGAAAGTTTGTTTATCATCGGGATCCCCAAAATTGATTCACAGTTAACAATGTATATGATTAGATTTAGAGACAAAAATTAAGAAAATATTTTGCATCCCAAAATTGAGATCCCAAATGAATAAAAATTCTTGAATAAGTGGGTCTATTGAAAAAAATTAACGGAATTCACTGATCTAAGAGTTCCTACTCGTTCGATATATAACTTGGAATTCCTTGTATTGTTCAAAAAATTATGCCTTGTAATGCTGTGCATCGTTTAATTTTAATGGACCAAATGCCAGTAGACTAGAGAGAGAGAGAAAAAAAAAAAAAAGTAACTTAAGTCCTTCACCTCAAAACAAAGATTGAGTCTAATCGGTACACCACGACAATATTATTACGTGGTGTAACCGTTTAATGTGTCTGTATAATCACTTAATGATAAGTCACTAAATAAAAAAAGTGGACCCACCTCACTCAAATAAATACTCACGGATACACTAATTGATAATACTGACATTATATAAGCCTAATTTATATCTATATCTGTCTATATCTATATACTACTTATAAATGTCAGCATCTGTGAAAAAAATTTAATTTCCTATTTTATCCCTAATTATTGTAATAAAACCAATTATACCCACCTATATACTTTTATGTAATTTTTATTTATTACTTTTATTTGACTTTTAACTTGTTTTGGACTCTTTTATAAAGATTTCTAATTTTTTTTGAACTCATTTATTAGTAGTACAGTTATATACAATCTTATATATCTATATGAATAAGTAAAGTCTTGTACATGTTAAATTATTATACACATATAATTACCAGATTGAATTTCATAGTCAAATATAGGGGTGTTCAAATTTTCGATTGACCGCAATTTTCTACCCTACCCTACTGAACGGCTAGCCGCAAGAATCAGGTAAGAATGCGGAAGAGTTTTTGGTTTTCCAATTAAATCGAGTAGGAATGCGGAATAGCCATCAATTTCCGCATTCCTACCCTACCTACCCGCAATAATTAAATAATATATATAAACTAAAAAAACCTTAATCGTCTACTGAGTCCTGTACGAGCACCTCACACGGTCACACCTCACTCCACTCCTCCTCCTTCATCGTTCAGTCCCATTCTCAGGTACTCTATCTCTCTCTCTTTCTCTCTTTTTTTGCGCGATCTAGTGTGGTCTAGTTCTCTGTTGTCATTTTTCACTTTTTTGGGGTTTGATGTATGTTTACTTGAAGTTGTAGAGACTACTTATTTTGGATGTGAGTTTTGTTTGTTTCTTGTTTAAAAGCTTATTTTCTTGAGAGCCTTTGGTCTGCTTTCCCAATGCCAGTTGGGGCTTGAGCTTCAAAGCTCGAGTGTCAGAGGCATTGGGGTTTGAGTTTCACTGGTATAGAGGAGGCTGGTTTTGTGATGTTCTGTTTTTGATTGCGACTGAAATCTGTAGGCTTAGTAGATCTACAAATATTTGAGAAGATATAAAGATTAAACTCATTTTGAAATTCCAGTACAACCCATTTTGCTGGACCAATTTGTGTTCTGACAGAACTGTTCTCTCTGATTCTCTCTCTCCCAACCAGATATTCGAGTTCATGGTATTGTTCTCTTTTTTTATTTGTTTTTGGTTATTTTAGTATACAAATGAAGAGAAACTTGAGGATGGTCTACGTTTTGTGGAAAATCGAAGAGCTTAAACGCAATGATACTTGCTTTAGTTCAGAAAGAACTACTTGCTCTTCATATAATATGCGTTTTTTAGTTTCATTCTATCGTTCCTTGAACAATGTTTATTGGAACAAAAAACACAAAAGTGTTTACCCGACTTCCTACCCGATTAATCAGGTAGAAATATACCACACCTGATCGGGTAGGGTAGACCAAGAAAAAGTTCTTCCGCAAAATATAGGGTAGGAAGACGGAACACTATATTTCCTACCCGTAGCGTAGGGTGAACACCCCTAGTCAAATATATGTTATATTTTATTTTTTTAGTATGTAATAATATAATAATATTATAAATGATCTAATCAATCTATTTAACAATATAAAAATAAATAATTCTATAATATAATTAGCTCTACAAATGCCTAAAATAAATGAACTTACAAAAAAATAAGTACTTAAAGACTTATAGAATAAACTAATAATTAAATTTAATAATAATTAAAATAGGAATTAATTCGACATCAAATTTATTATTTAATTTAATTACACATATAATTCACTTTTTTATAAAAAGGTTTATTTAAATTTATTTATGTGTAACGCACGTCGTACATTACTAATATATTTACTAAAAGATTTAACTAGGGAATTTCGATACCATACTGAAAAATGGAATTTTGGTATCATAATAAAATTTATTACATTTGTGAGTACTTTTATTATCTTTGTGGGTATTTTTACCACAATTGTGGTACTAAAAAAATAATAAAAATAATTATCATAGCCATACTAAAAATATTTACAACAGTAATAAAAAGAACTGGATATGTAATAAATTACCTATAAAAATAATAAATATATACTCATTTTTTTGGGGGGGTAATAAATCAAGTCTTTTTACTCAAAACACATCTACCGACCCAAAATGACGCAACAATTGCTTTCCCTGACCACCAATAGACGAGTCTATTACCAAACTACGCTTATTTTAGAACTTAATTACCGATCTACAGTCGTTTTGAACTTATTTACCAAACTACGGTTGTTTTTAAAAGCGGAATCAACAAATTCGATTTTACATGAAAGCGAATTTAGTAAGTACGACTTTGTTTAAAAGCGGATTCTCCAAGTCCGACTTCACTTGATAAAGCGGAATTAATAAATATGCTTTCTATACAAATCAGACCGCTTTTAAATTGAAGGAAAGTGTATGTGTTAAAGCCGCTTTTATTAAAAGACGGTGTTGATAAATCCGCTTTCATTAGAAAGCGGTCTTGTTGATTCCGCTTTCTAATGAAAGCGGTTTTTTCAATTCCGCCTTCTAATGAAAGCGGACATATCAACACCGCTTTCTAATAAGTGATATCCCATTTCATAAAACAATTAAATAATAAATAATAAAACATACTTAGTTCAAAACATTTTACAATCCCATTTTATTTAGCACATTGGAAAATTAAATTATGATATCCCATTTCATAAACAATAAATAATAAATAATAAAACAATAAATAATAAAACATACTTAGTTCTAAACGGCTTAATAATCAATTCCGCTTTCTAAGTGATATCCCACGTATCCCAACCAAAACGTTTTACAATCCCATTTCATTTAGCATAATGGAAAAATAAATTATGATATCCCATTTCATAAATAATAAATAATAAAACATAGTTCTAAACGGCTTAATAATCAATTCCGCTTTCTAAGTGATATCCCACGTATCCCAACCACAACGTTTTACAATCCCATTTCATTTAGCATAATGGAAAAATAAATTATGATATCCCATTTCATAAACAATAAATAATAAAATAATAAATAATAAAACATACTTAGTTATATTAAACAATAAATAATAAAACTAAGTTTCACTAGTTTTAATTTCCATAAATACTACCCATCCAAACAAAACCTTAAATCATAAAAATTATGAAACCCTATCCGCTCAAACTATTATTATCCAAAAAGAGAATAGCAATCTAACCACCCAATCCCAAGCAAGAAACTCTAAACAAGGGGAAAAGAGATTTTATTTCTTGTGCGATAAAAAACATTACAAAAAAACATTTATAATGAAAAGACTTTAAGTCTTTTGCTGGAATAGAACAATAAGATTTTATTTTAAACGACATAATACAGTAATGGTAGTCATAATATTTCTAATGAAGACCATATTTCCAACAGCATAAGGGAGTGCCATGTAAGTAAAGAGTAGCAAGGAGAAATTTTACGCAATAATCATCATCACTCGATTCTTCAAAATCAGAAAGTTCATTGTCAGAAGTCAATGATGGATCAGACAATATTGCATTAATAGCCTATACATGGTTAGAATGTTCAATCTTTGTCTTTATAATAAGGTGGAATCGATTTAGCTGTCGTTCCATCTGATCATTCTCAAGAGTCAATGTTGCAATGATATCATCGTAGTTATCCATACACCATTCCACATACATTTCAGCTGAACGTGTCTGTGACACTCGTAATCCATGCCAACGACAATATACTTCAAGCTCACAGCGCTTGAAATAAGATTTCAACCAACTTGGTCCCGGTATGTGATAATTTTTACATCGCACAGCCAATAACTTTTTTTTACTCTCAACAACCTCGAATTGGACGTGATTGTTGATTGAATAAATCTTCACTGCATCTTGCAATTTCGGTTTACCCTTAAAGATTAGACCGATGGATAACTCAGGCCGATCCGGTTCCCACAATGAAGCTCTTGTTTGACTGGTGGGGGCAGACAGTTGGGGAAGTTCATCATTGGTGAAGAAGGCTGTTGATGGCTCATGCATACGAACAGTGTCTTCCAGTATGACTGATGGGCCACTTTCGTCAGCGCCATCATTAAGGTTTTCCACATCGTCCATCAATGTAATCTCCTCGTCATCATCGTCTGTAACTTCCCCACGATCAACCGCACGCATTTTATTGGTTGCCAACAAATAACCGTCTGACTGAACCAAATTTTCAATGATTTCACTCCTTGATTGAGCATGACATTAGATACCAACATTGGTAGAAGATGTGGTGTATCCCAAATATATCGACGTCTGTGTACTAGGTCCTATATGCAATTCTGGCACATAAGGCTCAGCTTGCAGACTTCCATGGCCTGAATTAAACTCTGTTATAAAAGTATCGTCCGTCATAAAGCCGTACGCAACTTGACTACCCCCATCAACATAGTAAGAGTTATCAAGCGCATGCGAACTAGGACACGAATTGATGTTCTCTTGTGTAAGCAATTCGATATACAGGTCATACTCATGCGAGTAGATTGGCTGAGGAAACTGTTGGATTGGCTCTGCCTGTATGTACAAGTCAATACTATTCAGTGCTCGATTCTCAAATACAACATCTACCATCGCCGCGACGCAATCATCATTTTTAATTTCAAATTCCATGTACTGTTGCATGCGATCCCCCAAAAATGTTGGAAAACGACAAATTAGTTGTACTCGTGATGTTGTACTGTCCAGCTGCATTATCATGTACAACGTAGTGGACAATTCTTCATATGTTGTTCCGTGTTTTAATTTTATACAATGTTGAGAATTTCCGTTGTACGATAAACAACCTTCATTGTAGATAATATTACCTCCCCAATAGCACATTACTGTGGCGCGTCTCCTCGACATTTTATACCTTCAATATACAAACCACATATCAAATAATTTTCATATTTAAATTACTGTCTTGGATAGCATGACATATTTTACTTTTAAATCTATTAACATAATTACAAAGTATGAAAACTTTACGCTCTATGGCTCTTGGCAAACTAATGATAGGTGAAAACATCAAATGTACCTCCTCTTTTTGGCATCCATTTTTTTCACAGTACTTTTCTATAGGAATTTTAAACAAATTTTCGAGAACTGAACATGAAATTTTAGTTGTGTTATATTAAACTTGAGTCAATATTCATTGTAATTGTCTTTGATCTTATATTCAGTGTAACTGCTAATTATTTTCATATTGTAACTGGTTTTTTGTAAGTCGTAAATAGGAGGGAAGAACAGGAGCTGGTCTGTCACAAATCCTAAGCCAAGAATCAAATTCATCACTGGTCATTCGGGAACTAATAGATACTACACTAGTATTACAGCACCAAGTTGAAGTCGTTATCAAATACGCGACTGCTTCCACTTTAGGGGTTTTATGCATCTCTTTTTATTGTTTTTGATTTGTTCTGTTTTGCCAATAGTTTGTTAGAATCATCGTTGACTCTAACTGCTATGCTGCTATTAGCAGATGTTGCTAGTAGAGGCAATATATACATCATTTTCTTTTTTTTATTGAGAAAAAAAATGCCCTTGACCACGCATGTTACTTGACCACGCATGTTACTCCTCTCGTAAACAAACTTAGCTAGGCTAACATAGACGAGGTGAGAAGTTGTTTTAGCTTGGCACAATTCCCTCAAAATAAGAGACACAACATTTTAGATATTTTCATCATAAATGTTTCTATCTAATATTTATGAACAATGAAAGATACAAAATTCACCCTGTAACTCCTGATCCAAAGTAATCTATCTTGAGCTAACGATTAGCAGCATCCATAAGGAAAAACATACAACCTTTAATTGTATCAACTACTGCATAATTCAGATAAGTTACCTTCACGGAAAAATTAGGTTACCAACCCCAAACTAATACATGACACAAAATTTATAAGCCAATAAGCACTCCCAACCCCAGAAAAAGACCATTCACTGGCAAACAAGTGTCATATGTGTTTGTTAAGTGAGGAAGACCTTTCTCATTGGTTTATTGATTGTCCTTTTGGTCAAGACATATGGGTAAAGGTGGCTGCAGTTGCTGAATGGACATTCATATGTTAATTCTAATAGTGGTGTCTTACCACTTTCTGGAAGGATGCTGCTAAGATGGGATCAAAACATGCTGCCAAATGCAAGGAGGAGGAAGGTTATTATTAAAGGTGAATTGCCTTTGTAATGACTTATTAGTTGGGCACGAAGTTTCAGAGGAGTTCTATTAGCAGCTGTAAGAGCAGCAGGTTCAGATTTGGCATTCTGCAGGCAATCTATGGTCTGTTTTGAGATCATGGTCTGTTTATGCATTTTGATGGCTAGGCTGCTGGGCTGTGATAGATAGTTATATGGTTTTAGTCATATTGAAGGATTAAAGCCAACTCTTTGTAATTTCCATCTTTTAATTACAGGATTGTATTGCATGACATGTTCTAGTTTTAAAACTATTAACATAATTAGAAACTGAAATCATAAATGGTTACAATCTAAATTTCATACAGTGTTAGTACCTCTAAGATGCTATGTTTACCATGCTCGAAAATTCCAATCCTACTACTCTTACTTAGGCATCTAACGTAGCGCTCCAGAAAATTACCAACTATCAATTTAGTCGTCTAGTATGTCTTATTTTGTTGTTGACTGAATCTTAGTCACTCTTATGTTAAACTAAGTTGAGAGATTCAAAATGGGTAATGTTTTTATTATATAGAATATGAATTGTTGCCTATTTTTAAAAACTTGAAAAACATATGACACTAATTTTATTTAAAATATATCAACCAAACTAGTAATTGCAATTAATTGTTTTTATAGACTACTCTTACTTAGGCGTCTAGTATGTCTTATTTTGTTGTTGAGTGAATCTCAGTCACTCTTGTGTTAAACTAAGTTGAGAGATTCAAAATGGGTCATGTTTTATTATATAGCTTATACTTTGTTGCCTATTTTTAAAAACTTGAAAAACAAATGACACTAACTTTATTTCAAATATATTAAGCAAACTAGTAATTGCAATTAATTGTTTTTATAGACAGCTATCACCCAATTGAGAGGTAAGCACAATAATTTTAGTAAAGCAAATATTGTACTAACATTATGTTAAGGTGTCAAACAATTCACATATCAATTAGTGATTAGGGGGTCCAATTTGTTAATCATCCAGTGTAGTGATAAATAAAATGATGAAGCATCAACCTAGCCAAAACATCGTCGTCCACGAGTTGTACAAAACATAATACACGTACATTATTTGTTTCTTCCATATACAAGAACGTTACAAAATCAAAATTAGTTTCTAAATCCTAACATGTCACGTGCTTCGACCCCTAATCCGCACAATCATAGTGAATATGTGTACATTTCATCACTGTCCACAGAATTTTTCACTTGTTAAGAAAAGCAAAAAATATGACGCAACAAGCTAGTCAGCATGAAAGATTATTCTCCTATAAGTGTTCATGGTTTCCTAATGTAAAAACTTAAAATAGACTAGTGTTCATGGTTTCCTAGTGTTCAGTAAGGATTCCTGTAAGTGTTCATGGTTTCAACTGTGGATAAATTTATCAAAATCCACAATAAAAACAAATTCAAACCAAACCAACAAAATGAACTTGGACTATTATCTGCAAACAGTAACCTTACACTGTACCAAAACTCAACCTCCAAGCAGTTAACACGTCTGTCTTTGTTCTCATCAGTGACTTTATATAATGTTCACATATAATGGAAAAGACCGTTAAAGTTATGTCCATATACCCACTAACAATGGTGCACAGGAAGCCCATTTTCCCTAACTCTAGTGAATGAATGTTCAATTTTACAAAATTCTAGTCCATAAATTAACCTATCACAAAGCGCCAATTATCTCTCCATTTCCCACAACACTACTATAAGGACCACAAACTAATAGAACATTACTATCATCTTCTTCTCGTCCTATCCAACACAACAATCAATCCATCGATGTCATCAATACGGTTTGACATTTTATCTCCTGACCGCCCTTGCATTTTTGTGTATAATAGTGACGTCAATATTAAATGTAGTATTCATGTAACACAATTTAAGCTAAGCAAAAGAAACCATCAATCCCTATCCACCAATTCAAAATGACACGAGAGAGAGAGAGAGAGAGATAACTTTGTTTATCATTATAATATCTATACAATACTTCTTTGAACAAAATGATTATTTTCCAAATGATAAAAAACCGCGGCAATTTCCTTTCATTACTCTAACTAAAACCACAATGTGAGGAAATACACTACTTTTTGCCAATTTTTTATAAGCTAAGTTCCATGTAACTTTTTTCGAAAATAATCACTTCAACATGTAACTTTTTTCGAAAATAATGACTTCCACATCAGACAATCAAATTAATGGTATTCCAACTGCTATTACTTAATCCATTTGCATAACATTAATAATATAGGTTGGTGTGTAAAGTTCATTACAAAACTTCAACTTTATATCCGGACGTTACAAGAACATTGTTGATTAATGTACGATCTCAAAAACAATCAAACAAGCATAAACAATTAAACATGTAATTTGAGCATCATTCACAATCAAACATCACTCAAAGTAACCAATTAAGCAATCATATACACACTGCTACCATATTCGAAGCATGCCCATAAAAATAGCCTATTTTCTCTCTCTATCTCTCCCTATATACAAACTAGTTGGATCCATAAACTGGTTATGATCACCGTTTGGATTCAAGGTAAATGTAGAAAATAGAAGAAATTTTGGATTTTTGTGAATCTTGTTTCTGGAAAATTAAAAATTTTCCTAAAAAAATGGCTATTCTTTTTTATATTCGTTTTCCTTTATTTCTCAGATTCCTTCATGCCAAACACCAGAGAAATGACAGATTTGTGTTGTTTAATATTACATTGTTTATTTTTTGAGTGACTGAAGGAGAAGGAGATATGTCTGGTCGTCGGAGATCGTCGAAGACAGATCCAAATCTGTTCGTCGGAGACAGATCCAGATCTGTTCGTCGGAGATCTATTAAGATCTACATCTATATGTGAAACACAAATCCAGATCTGTTTGTCAAACAAATGGTGAAACGAAAGCAAATCTGCATCTACGTTGAAATAGCTTGAAGATTATTTGATAAGTTATAAACTGTGAAATAATAATTGATTGTTAGAGCAACTCCAAGGATACTAGCTAAAATAGCTAGTCAAAATATATATTTTTTTATTACATTATATATTTTAAAGAGTAACTTCTACTAATTCACTCCAACAACGCTCTCCATTTTAACTAAATATTAATAATTATAACCTAAAATATTACGTAGCATGTCACGACATCGCCATATTGATGACATCACATGATGACGTGTTACGCCACATTTACAACGGTCATGTCATCAAAATTTTAAAATTTGAATTCTTAAATTATCATATTAATAATTGTCATATTTTTTTATATGTATAAATATGATCGTCCCCCTCTCATTGTCATACACCTCAAATCTATTTATTGGTATTGCACTCTTCTTTGTTATTATGTTATGACTCGTCATCCTGCAATCAAGATGATTCTTTATGATTCTGACTCCGATGATGAATTAGAGATGATAACGATTTGTGTTATGGAAATGAACAAATTCAATAGCGAGAAAACCTCTATAGTACGTCGTGATTCCATTCAAGGTCATTCATTTATTTTTTGCAATCGAGTTCAATGGCACGAGAGACTTTATCACGATTATTTTATTGAATCGCTTATTTATTCCCCATATTTATTTCGGATGATGTTTCGAACGAATCAAGCCCTTTTCCTTCGTATTCTATCTATAATGGAAGCTTATGATCTATATTTTGTTCAAAAAATAGATGTTGTTAGGATTACTGACTTGTTTTCCCTTCAAAAGATGATAACCGTTATAAGGATGTTTACTTATGGAGTTGCAGCAGATGTTGATGATTATGTAAGGATTGACGAAAGCACCGCAATAGAAAGTTTGAAAAGATTTGTGCGGGCGGTAATAGCAATTTTTTTCGATGAATACTTCAGGTCACCAAACAACGATGACATTACTAGATTATTAGCCATGAGTATCAATCGTAGGTTTTCTTGAATGTTGGATAACATTGATTGTATTCATTGAAATGAAAGAATTCTCCAACTGCATGAAAATGTATGTATTCTAATCACGTCCATGAACTAACAATTATTTTGGAAACGGTGGCTTCATATTATCTCTCAATTTGGTATGCTTTTATTGGGTTACTTGGATCTCATAATGATATCAACATACTAGAACGCTCTTCTGTTTTTGCTCTCCTTTTAGAAGGTCGAGCTCCTTCAGTCAATTTCTCAGTCAACGAAAGCGATTATACAATGAAATATTATCTTATTAATGGTCTATATCCAAAGTAGATAACATTTGTCAAAACAATTCCATCTTTAAGAGATAATAAGCAAATACATGTTGCAAAATCTCAAGAGTCAGCAAGAAATGATATTGAGCGAGCAATTGAAATGCTCCAAGCACGATTTGCTATAGTGCGTAGACCAGCACATTTCTAGACACTTGAAGTGCTTAAAGATATTATGAAAACATGCATACTATTATATAACATGATTGTCGAGAATAAGTGAGACGCTAATGAGTTAAACTTTAGTTATGATACAATGAATGAGAGTCTCACTGCCACAGTGATAACTGAGTGGAGTTTAGAACTGCTCCAATTTATTAATACTCAACATTGCATTAGAGACAAAAAAAACACGTTCCAAACTCCAAGTTGATCTACTTGAGCACCAGTGGAATATGCATGAAAAGTTCTAAGCACTACTTAAGCAAATATTATTACAGTACTTGTAACATCATTACTACTACTTAAAAGTTGTTTGTTTACTAATAAAAAAGAACTACATTTTCTTTCCTAGGATTTTCATTTGGCAACGCTAAATATATTTAGCTTACAGCAGAGGCATGTCACTCGTATTCATCAACATTATTCGTTCTTCCTCTCTTAGTTGCTCCATTTGCATTCTCTTTTCTTCTTGTACTAGACGTTCTTGTTCTTGAAGATAACATTTTTCAAACATTTGAACTTTATTCTCATTCATTATCTTTTTCTCTTCTTTCATCTCTGGTAACAGATTCACGAGTGCAGAACTTGTTGTATCACCTCCAGATTCTTTGCTCTTTGATTTTTGTAGTTGCACTTTCTCATCTTTCCTTCCAAATGGTCTGTCTAAGCATCCATAAGACCCACCGCCATCTCCTAAATTTACCGAATCTAAGAAGTTGTATTATTTTTGTTTTTTGCATCTTTGACTAAGAATCTTTCATCCATTTTGATTGATAGTAACTCATTTCAACAATGTTCAAACTAAAAAAGAGATTTATAGAGTTCCTTGTACAAGTTCTTGACATCACGAATCTAAAAATTCTTGTAAGAAAACTCATTATAATGGCATTAAAAGTAACACTATTTTGTAAGAAAATATTCACCCATACCTTGTCTTTCTCCGTCAAACCACTTTAATTCAGTCTTTCTATCCGTGCAAAGCACTCACAAAATTCGTTGGTGGCTAGCTAAATTGCCAACCAACGATTCATCAAAGAATTTTGATTACGGCTATAACATGCTTTAGGTTTGTACTCGTTGAAATACTCTCAAGCCCTTTGCTAATATGTTTTTGATATTTGCTCATTTCCTTGCACAACATCCAAAACAATATTAAGTCACGCCTAGATTACCATAACGTCTTCATCTACTGTAAAGTTATCATCTTTCTGTTTTTTGGTGGTGGATTCTACTTAAGAAGATATTGATAAAAATTGACCTATAAACTCATCATTTAAGTTTGTTCCATCATTCATGAGATTGAAGAAGTAAGCACCATGTTAGAATGGTTCCATAAGTAATGCCTATAATTCAACACAGTCACCATGCTAAAATTAACAAACTTTCACAAATCCATAAATCAAAATTTTCAAATTATAACCACAATTCACAATTTCACAAATTCCTTAAAACCACAGTATATATTTTACAAATTCCTTAATCAAAATTTTCACAAATCCCTAAATCAAAATTTTCAAATTACAACCACAATTCACAATTCACAAATTTCTTACAACCACAGTATATATCTAGTAGTTGCATCCACAGTATACAAATTTCATAAATTCAGTGGGAATTCACAATTTCTTCATTGGAAGCCGAGATAGAGAAAGATGAATGGGGTTGCATCCACTTCTAATTTTACAAATTCAGTCGATTTTCAGTGGGAGCCGACAAAAGAGATTTTGGTGGGGTTTCACTTAATTTATAGTGGGAGCCAAGAAAGAGAGATAGATGGGTTTTTGGTGGGTTTTTCGATGGAATTTTTGGATTTTTTAGTGGGTTTTTTCAGTGGGAGCCGAGAGAGAGAGAGGGTTTCAGTAGGATTTTTGTGACCCCATATATACACCCACACACATAGATTGAGGGGGAGAGAAAGACGGTGAACTCCATACCTGGAGTGGAAGAACAAGCCTCTGTCTGGTTGAGGAAGACGACAAGCGAAGATGACTGAAATTGGAGGTGCTGTGGAGTGAAGAAATTGGCACAAAAACCACAATACCGAGCTTCTTTGGCTCACCAGGAGTAGCTACTCAAATAAGGGTTATGAGAAATAGCTAGTGAGATAGGTAGTCTGTTGGAGACAAATTTTAGAGAGGGGTTCTTTAAAATAGCTAAGAATTGACTTTTATTGAGCCCCTTGGAGTTGCTCTTACTAGTTATATTTATTTGAAATAGCTAGATTGTGAGACAATGGCTTAAGAATTGTGGATGGGTGTTGGGTGTGGTTTTTCAAATACTTGAAATGATTGTGGATATTTACCAATATGAAGTTGATGAGACTACTAGACATAAGCAGTAACAATATAATATTCGAGACTGCCAGACGTAAACAGTAGCAATGGGACAGCTGAGACTATCAGTCATAAACAATAGCAATAAGGTTGTCGAGACTACTAAGCATAAGCAACAACCATATAATAGCCGAGACTGTCGGACGTAAACGATAGCGATAGGATAACCAAGACTACTGGAAAAAAAAACAGTAGCTATATAACTACCGAGACTCCCGGGCGAAAATGGGTAGTGTTAATTGTTATGGGATATTGGATAGTAGGTTTTTGGATATTGTTATTTGGATGTCGGGTATTGGTTGTTGGGTATTGAATGTTGGATATTTAATATGAATTCCAGATTAATTACTGCACAGATTAATTATTACTGGTTAAATTTTTTTGTTATAGATAATGAGCAGGATTACCCACACTTGATCTCTTTTCTGGAATGGGGTGTGACATAAGAGATTCTATCTCCATAGTTGATGTGAAATCCTCTTTGAATTGTAACGAGTTGTGTACTACATTGAACGATAAGGACAGTGATACTCAGGCCGAGGGTCTGGTCGTGAAGGGTTGTAAGAATAATTCCTCTAATAATAATAGAGATCGATCCGTTGAAAAAAATTCAAAATAAAGAAAAAGAAAGATCTCAATATCGATCACAGTCTAGGAAGCAACAAAAAAATATTGAATGTTTTTACTGTCACAAAATTTGTCATTATAAGTGTGATTGTTTAAATTGAAAAATAAAAAGGGACAAAAAAAAAAATCAAATCCTTCTGATTTCTCTAGTGTTGCTGATGTTGTAAAAGATATCACTCCATCTATCAAGTCTAGTGATCAATTGGATGATATTTTTACCAAATCATTGTTTCATGTTACCTTCAATAATCTTTGTTCCAAACTGGTCATCTTTTATCTTTATGCTCCAGCTTAAGGAGAAACGTTATATTTCTTATTTTTATGTTTTATACTTATGTAGGATAATATTGCAATTATCCAAGATAAAGTTCAATAATAAGAGAGTGTAGGGCAATACTACACACACATTATTCTCTCATTCTCTTTCCACCTCTCTCTATCTCTCTTCTTCTTCTTCTTTTTTTCTCCTAATATAATATTGTACTCTTTACTTTTTAACTTAGTATTAGAATAGGATGTCCTATGTTAAAATCTTGCAGCCACTCATTATTAAAAAAAATTTCATGTGCCAAGTCCAAAATTCAGCCTATCCATGAGGAGACATGTTGAAATATAAATACTAAAATTATACCATCTTCAATAGCTTAAACTTTTGGAGTAAATGATTATTTAACACACTCGTTGCTCGGTCCTTCCCAAAAATTAACAATGTTTCCCAATAAATTATGAAAATTAAGACTGACAACAAATACTACTGCAGCAGATCTAATCAACTAGACTAACAACAAAGACTACTGCAGCAGATCTAATCAAGTAAAGAAGTGTAAAAGATCTTACCTATTTTCCTATTCCTCCCATACCAATAAAACTTCTTTTTTTCCAAAAGCAAACCTACAATTGGAGAGAAATGAAATTCAATCTCATGTTGCAACACAAATTAGAACAACCATAAAAAAATAGGTGCTTATATAAAACATCAAGAGATACTTTATTTCATAACATGATGACTAAGGGGGCATAACTTCGACCGTGTTGTGCTACAGTCTTTGAATTAAAAACAGAGCCCTATCTCACAACCATAAACCTTTGATTTCTAAGGATTTCAAAGCAATTGGTTCCAATACCAGTGAAAAAGTTGAGTTTGGAGAGAGGAGATCTTCTAGGGAACAAGAAAAAGGAACTACAATGTAGAGAGAAAGAGATGGGATTGAAAACAAAGTACAAACGCAACAAAACCACAATATATTGAATGACTTATCTCACTATCAAAGATATAAATTCATTAGCAACAAAAAATATTAATTATGCACACCTACCACTCACGTGCATCTCTACAACTCTCCCTCTCAGTAGATATTAGAGAAATAGAGACTTAGACAACCTTGGATACATTTATTGCACAATCCAAAGCAATCTAAACCCTACAAACCTCTTCCATAAAAAATTTAGCATAGATTCAATCAAAACCTAATAACCCTAACACACAATCTTCATTAACAAATAATCTCAATCAAAATAACCTTTTAAAATACATCCAATCAAAATCATATGAACCTCTTTCAAAAAAACTCAATTGCATATTTCAAAAACCCTATTTCATGAAAGAAAAACCAATTTAAAAACCCTAACATTCAATTTCTAACTAAATAATTTTCAATTACTTTCAAAAAGGTCAACCACCATTCATTTAATCAAATTCAACGACTATTCATTCAATCAATCAAAATGCAATTAACAACATGAAAATGAGTAAGATGGAACAACTGTTGGTTTATATTAATGTGAACGAAGTTGGAGTACAAAATGGAGTAGGTCATCAAAAAGAACAAAATAGCCTAATCTCCCATCCCGACTACACAAAATCTCACACTAACACAAGCACTCCTTACTCTCCATCACTCTCTTCATCATTACCCTCAGATTCTTCCTCTTCCTCTTCCTCAGACTCCTCATCATCTTCAATTTCCTCATTTACCCTGGAGTTTGAAGGTGCAGTAGGAACTTTTGGGATGGGTCTCCCAGGGAATGTGTGCATCTCTTTCATCATTGCCATCATTCCCTGAACCAAGGCCTCAATCTCATGCACTGTCGTTTCTAGTGCATCAAGTCTCCTAGTGACTGAGCGTGCTGAAACAGGCTTGAATGGCATGGTGGGTGCAATCGGTACAAAGTCCTCATCAGAATCAAGCTGAGCTCGCTACCCACGACCCACAGCCTTCCTCTTCTGGTTACTAGCCCTGCCTATGGCCCCAGTCTCGGGGGGAGTGAGCTTTTCTAATGTGTAGTCCTTAACCTTAAAATGGTCACACAGTCGGGTAACCAAGCTTTCATATGACAGGTTGGTCAATGGCTTTTCTGTGATGACAAAGTCCTTCATAACTTCCCAAATAACAAGGGCAAAATCAATTGTTTTGCCCGACACAACAGCATCCAGGATGGCCAGCTTTTTCATGTTTGATTTCTTTTCTGCGGTCCTTGGGAGTAGGTTATAATGAAAAAGTTTGTTGAGAAGCCCACAAACATGCTTCAACCCACCACTATGAACAGTTCCCCTGAACTCAGCCGGATCCTCATACATCAAATCGACAAACTCCGGCTTAGTCTTAGCTCTACCAATGTTGTAGGGATAGACAGGTGGGAAAGATGGATGTCTCTGATAATTTCCAAGAAGGGTGGCTATGACGTCAGGGGTCACCGTAAATACATTTCTCCTAACGTTCGCTCTCAGAACCTCCCCAACAGCAACCTCAACCAATTTCAGCGAACGATAGAACTCTCTCACTAGGAGACTTGATGCACTAGAAACGACAGTGCATGAGATTGAGGCCTCGGTTCAGGGAATGATGACAATGATGAAAGAGATGTACATGCACACATTCCCTGGGAGACCCATCCCAAAAGTTCCTACTACACCTTCAACCTCCAGGGTAAATGAGGAAGTTGAAGATGATGAGGAGTCTGAGGAAGAGGAAGAATCTGAGGGTAATGATGAAGAGAGTGATGGAGAGTAAGGAGTGCTTGTGTTAGTGTGAGATTTTGTGTAGTTGAGATGGGAGATTAGGCTATTTTGTTCTTTTTGATGACCTACTCCATTTTGTACTCCAACTTCGTTCACATTAATATAAACTCACAGTTGTTCCATCTTACTCATTTTCATGTTGTTAATTGCATTTTGATTGATTGAATGAATAGTCGTTGAATTTGATTGAATGTGTTGCTATATTCGTTTTGTTGTGCTGGGGAGTGAATCTTTTGCTAAGGGACTAGCAAAACCTAAGTTGAGAGATGTGATTAGCACAAAAATTTGTATATTTTAAGGTGCTAATCAGTTCAGTTCACTTGTTTTTGAAGATTAAATGATATGAGTTATGATGATTGAAGTCTTAAAGTCGATATTTTGTGTTTGCAGTTGAAAGGAGCTAAATATGATTTTTTAAGGCCTGCCTATACCACTTGGGATGAAAGGAGATGAAAAGATAACTTGGGGATAGCTCAGGAGCAAAAAAATCAGAAGATTCAGACAAGGATGCAGAACAGTACCGGTACGGTATGGTACCGATACTAAGTACCGGTACGCCAAACCTTCTGGAGTCGAAGTACTGGTACGATTTGCCTGACGAGCCCAAATTCTGCAAATCTGCTCAGCTACCTCGAGGGTCCCACCATAAATTCTCCCCCACTCCTCTGACACGCCCACAACACTGTTCATCATGCCCACACCTTCCTCTGAACTCTAGAGCTACAGCTTTAAATGAAGAGAGAGAAGAGTTGTGGAGCTGGGTGTGCAGACAGCCCCTATACTTCCCCTGTCCAGGCTACTTTCCCTGCACCCTTATGGATGAGGGTCACTTCTAGAAGCTGAGCCATGACTCATGCACGTTGGGGAGGTAGCAATCCTCCCTGGAGAGAGAGAAGGGGGGGAGAAAAATAGAGCATTGAAGAGGATATAGAGAGAGAAGCTCTAGGCGTAGAAGATGATGAATAGTAGTTTTAGAGAGAGAAAATTGTGATTTTCGCATTTCTTCTACTGCATTGTCTTGTAATCAATGATATGAACCTTTAGAATTTCATTGAATGTCATTAATGTCATTTTCTCTTATGTTCATTGCTAGTTTAATGCTCTCCTTTAAGTTCTACCATTAATGCTTCCAAGTTGTTCATGTTCATAGATATAAAATGAATTTTCATTTCGTTCACTTCTAGTCTATAATTTCTTGCACTTAGTTACTTCAAAACTCCGTATCTTTACAATGCATTATCTTTCCATTGTCATTTCCATTTCAAGTATGAGTAGCTAAATCCTTTTGTTGGCAAGACCAAGGGGAATCCCCCTTTGGGTATACCATTTCAACTCTTTCTACTCCATCCCTTTAGAGTCCAATGGTTCGGTTTGACCGGATTGAAGGTGGATGATGCGGTGAGTCTTTGATAATCCGTAGGCCTAGTCACGGTTTATGCTTAGATACTCACCGACATCATCCTTGACTTTCCGTGAATCAACCGTTCATTCATGCTCAATTGGAGGAGTGATTCGAGTTGAGATAGTATACTCATTGGAGTGACCTCTTGGAATTGCCAACACTTGCTTTCTCATTTCATTTTCACCAAAACACATTTCACCAAACAACTTTCCACCACAAGAATTTTTACACTTTCTTTTCCCAAAATCACTTACAAATTGGTTTACTTCATTTCCCGTGGAAACGACCTTGGAATACCACCAAGTAAAACACGACCCACGAAAGTCTCCTTGCGATTAAGGAGCATTTTTGTGCATTCACGCATCATATTTACACCATCCCTTTTTCCTTCCCTCTTGCCCTTCCTTTTGACACTACCCCAAGGGAGCGTGACCCTCCCTTCCTGTTTGAACATACATCACACATACACTTTGGGGGATAATACTTAAGGGGTTAGGAACAACACCGTTTTTGCTCAATCACTTAACTCATTCCAACAATGTTCAAACTAAAAAAGAGATTTATAGAGTTCCTTATACAAGTTCTTGACATCACGAATCTAAAAATTCTTGTAAGAAAACTCATTATAATGGCATTAAAAGTAACACTATTTTGTAAGAAAATATTCACTCATACCTTGTTCTTTCTCCGTCAAAACACTTTGATTCAGTCTTTCTATCCGTGCAAGGTACTCACAAAATTCGTTGATGGCTAGCTAAATTGCCGACCAACGATTCATCAAAGAATTTTGATTACGGCTATGACATGTCTTAGGTTTGTACTCATTGAAGTACTCCCGAGCCCTTTGCTAATATATTTTTAATATTTGCTCATTTCCTTGCACATCATCCAAATTAATATTAAGTCACGCCTAGATTACCATAACGTCTTCCTCTACTTAAAGAGATATTGATAAAAATTAACCTATAAACTTATCATCTAAGTTTGTTCCATCATTCATGAGATTGGTGAAGTAAGCATCATGTTAGAATGGTTCCATAAGTAATGCCTATAATTCAACACGGTTACCATGCTAAAATTAACAAACTTTCACAAATCAAAATTTTCACAAATCCATAAATCAAAATTTTCAAATTATAACCACAATTCACAAATTCAACCACAATTCACAAATTCCTTAAAACCACAATATATATTTTACAAATTCCTTAATCAAAATTTTCACAAATCCCTAAATCAAAATTTTCAAATTACAACCACAATTCACAATTCACAAATTTCTTACAACCACAATATATATCTAGTAGTTGCATCCACAGTATACAAATTTCATAAATTCAGTGGGAATTCACAATTTCTTCATTGGAAGCCGAGATAGAGAAAGATGAATGGGGTTGCATCCACTTCTAATTTTACAAATTCAGTCGATTTTTAGTGGGAGCCGACAAAAGAGATTTCGGTGGAGTTTCACTTAATTTATTGTGGGAGCCAAGAAAGAGAGATAGATGGATTTTTGGTGGGTTTTTCGATGGAATTTCTGGGTTTTTTAGTGGGTTTTTTCAGTGGGAGCCGAGAAAGAGAGAGAGAGAGGTTGGATATTTAATATGAATTCCAGCTTAATTACTGCACAGATTAATTAATACTGGTTGAATTTTTTTGTTATAGATAATGAGCAGGATTACCCACACTTTATCTCTTTTCTGGAATGGGATGTGACATAAGAGACTCTATCTCCTTAGTTGATGTGAAATCCTCTTTGAATTGTAACGAGTAGTGTACTACATTGAACGATAAGGATAGTGATACTCAGGCCGAGGGTTTGGTCGTGAAGGGTTGTAAGAATAATTCCTCTAATAATAATGGAGGTCGATCCGTTGAAAGAAATTCAAATAAATAAAAAGAAAGATCTCAATATCGATCACAGTCTAAGAAACAACAGAAAAATGCGTTAATTGCACCGGAAGTCCCCAAAGTATGGAGTTTGTCTCATTTTGGTCTTCAATGTTTCAATTGCATCATTTTGGCCCCTGAAGTATTAAATATATTTCTATATGGTCCCTCATGTAGACAATATTCAGATTGCTAACGATTTTTTATCATAAAGTTGTCACATTATACTTACATATGGATAAAAAAATAATTTGGATAACTCTTATCAAATTTCTAATCAAATTTTGGTTAAATACCTACCTAAATTACACAGCTTTGATTGCAAGCTATCCAAATTTTGGTCAAAAGCTACTTATATTACACATTTTTTTGTTAACAACTACCCAAATTTTGTTTAAGAGCTATCAAAATTATTTTTTATCCATATTTAGCTATTACGTGACAAGTTTATGATAAAAAATTGTTAGCAATTTGGACGTTGTTTGTTTAAAGGACCATATAGAAACATATTCAATATTTCAGGGACCAAAATGAAGCAATTGACACATTGGGAACCAAAATTACACAAACTCCATACTTTGGAGACCTCTAGTGCAATTAAACTCAGAAAAATATTGAAGATTTTTACTGTCACAAAATTTGTCATTATAAGTGTGATTATTTAAGTTGAAAAATAAAAAAGGACAAAAAAAAAATCAAATCCTTATGATTTCTCTAGTGTTGCTGATGTTGTAAAATATATCACTCCATCTATCAAGTCTAGTGATCAATTGGATGATATTTTTACCAAATCATTGTTTCGTGTTACCTTCAATAATCTTTGTTCCAAACTGATCATCTTTTATCTTTATGCTCCAGCTTAAGGAGAAACGTTATATTTCTTATTTTTATGTTTTATATTTATGTAGGATAATATTGCAATTATCCAAGATAAAGTTCAATAATAAGAGAGTGTATGGCAATACTACACACACATATTATTCTCTCATTCTCTTTCCACCTCTCTCTTTCTCTCTTCATCTTCTTTTTCTTCTTCTCTTTTTCTTCTAATATAATATTGTACTCTTTACTTTTTAACTTAGTATTAGAATAGGATGTCCTATGTTAAAATCTTGCAGCCACTCATTATTAAAAAAAAATTCATGTGCCAAGTCCAAAATTCAGCCTATCCATCAGAAGACGTGTTGAAGTATAAATATTTAAATTATACCCTCTCCAATAGCTTAAACTTTTAGAGTAAATGATTATTTAACACACTCGTTGCTCGATCCTTTCCAAAAATTAACAATGTTTCCCAATAAATTATAAAAAATAAGACTGACAACAAAGATTACTACAGCAGATCTAATCAAGTAGACTAACAACAAAGACTACTGCAGCAGATCTAATCAAGTAAAGAAGTGTAACAGATCTTACCTATTTTCCTATTCCTCCCATACCAATAAAACTTCGTTTTTTCCAAAAGCAAGCCTACAATTGAAGAGAAATAAATTTAATCTCATGTTGCAACACAAATTAGAACAACCATAAAAAAATAGGTGCTTATATAAAACATCAAGAGATACTTTATTTCATAACATGATGATTGAGGGGGCATAACTTCGACCGTGTTGTGCTACAGTCTTTGACTTAAAAACAAAGCCCTATCTCACAACCATGAACCTTTGATGTCTAAGGATTTCAGAACAATTGGTTCCAATACCAATGAAAAAGTTGAGTTTGGAGAGAGGAGATCTTCTAGGGAACAAGAAAAAGGAACTGCAATGTAGAGATAAAGAGATGGGATTAAAAACAAAGTCCAAACGCAACAAAACCACAATATATTGAATGACTTATCTCACTATCAAAGATATAAATTCATTAGCAACAAAAAATATTAATTATGCACACCTGCCACTCCGGTGCATCTCTGCAACTCTCCCTCTCAGTATATATTAGAGAAATAGAGACTTAGACAACCTTTGATACATTTATTGCACAATCCAAAGCAATCTAAACCCTACAAACCTCTTCCATAAAAAATTTAGCATAGATTCAATCAAAACCCTAATAACCCTAACACACAATCTTCATTAACAAATAATCTCAATCAAAATTACCTTTTAAAATACATCCAATCAAAATCATATGAACCACTTTCAAAAAAACTCAATTGCATATTTCAAAAACCCTATTTCATGAAAGAAAAAACAATTTAAAAACCCTAACATTCAATTTCTAACTAAATAATTTTCAATTACTTTCAAAAAGTTCAACAAATAAAATTAGAATTAGCCTATAAATTTCATAAAATGAACATTCAACATCCATTCCATGAAATTAACAAAAACTCTAACATCCAAAAACACTAAAAATTTTATTGAATGAAATTAACACATAACATTCAATTGACACACAATCTTAATCTAAATAATCATAACATACATCAAATCAAGCCCTTATAAACCTATTTCATACCAATTAATACACAACCTTTGAAATTATGAAAGTAATTTCAATTAACACCCAATCTTAATTTCAATAACTCTAACATTTATTAAATCAAGACCCTATAAACCTATTTCATAATTAAAAAAAAAAATCAATTTGAAATTTTCAAACCTTGTTTAACACCCAAATTAAAAACTCAATTTGAAAACAAATTAACCTATAAATTTCCCAAAATGAACACTCAAAAATCATCAATTCAACATCCATTTCATGTGATTAACAAAAACCCTAACATCCAAAAACATTGGTTTTGGGCGGGATTTGTTTTTTGGTTGAGATGAATTGTGGGCCATTGGATTAAAAGTGGATGAATTATGGGTCATTGGATTAAGTTAGAAGAAATGGAAACTATTAAAATTAAAATAGATCAACTCTGGACCATCCTTGTGATAAGCTTACTTGGGGATTCAAAAACTACTATATCTTAAATAATGTGGTCATATTCTTGCCTCTTCAGCAAACTAAATATGGATAGTGTCTACCTTCAAGTACTCACTCTAAATGTTGTCTCCTTCAACTTCAATCCTATGTTCTAATTCGTTCTACCTTGGTTGCAAATGTCTTTTAGCGCATTTAATAGTATCGTTTCTTCAATTGTTGTCCACATTCTTCTAGGAATCATGTCAAGGGGGGAACTCCCCCTAAATTATGAGCTTCAAACACTTCTCATTACAACACTACAAACTATGTATTAGCAAATTTGAACAAAATATACATTAATTACCCCCAAAAATTTATGCACGCATGAATAAATATTTTTACATAAAGATAAAATATCCTCCAACACCATAACATCTACCACATGCAATGCATGCTTAAAAAATACAACTTCATACATCAAAAGAAAAAAGGTGTAACCAAAATCATATCAGTTGTCTATGGTCACTAATTTTCATTCCCCCTAGTACCCCTCCACTCATAATATATGTCATTCGCCAATTGATCTTACCACGCATTCCATACATGAGAACTCAACAGTATCGATAATATTATTATCATTCATATTCTCATCTTCCAACGGATTTTCATCCCACTCTTCTTCCAATGAATCCACTTTCATCTCTATCTCGTTCATAATAAGATTATGCAACAAACAACAATGATTTTATTATGTGTCAGGACAGTGTAAAAACAAGTCGTCCTAAAGATAGTCCATCACATTTTTAGAAGACCAAAATACCTTTCAATGATATTTCTCACTACAAAGTGCTTCAGATTGAATACTCATGCGCATTTTGGGGTGCTATTGCACTGTCTGCAAATTCCTTCAAATGGTATCGCTATTCACAAAATGGAGCTTAAAAACCCTCTCCATTTGTTTATCCCGCATCCACGAGATATTATGTACCTACGAATGTACGAAAGTAAATAAAACTAATAACTTCACGTCACTAACCCAATAACAAAGTAACTCAAAATGGGTTTTCGTGTGCTTACCACGATCTACTTTCAACCCATTTCTTCTTGTGATGACATCTCGTAAAACCCTAGAATCAATAGTAGACCCCTCCCAATCGGGCAATAAAAATTTGAATTTTGTGTCTTGTCTAAAAACTCCCAACACATTGGTTGTCGTCCACTCTTTCATGTTCCTATATGTAGCTTGGTGTAAGAATGGCGCTTTGGCTCTAACATGAATGTCATCTAGGACCCCTACACATCCCTATAATCATCAATTACGATGAATAGGATTAAGTACACATATACATTATATATTTTCATCAAAATGAAACAATGACTTTATAAACAACCGACTACCTTGAACTACTTCCACTTCGGAGCTATTATCTGGGACTGGGTCAAGCCTCTTCAGTAGTAGTCGCCTCAACTTTAAAATTGCTTGAAGAACAGAGTTGTAATGTCTGCTCATCATCTCCCCAAACCTAATGAAGTTGAACCTAACTGGACGATTCTTGTTATCATGTCCTATGATACTCGAAAACATCACAACCATCTTTTCAATACGCACATTTTGTGTCAATAAATCCACCTACATCCCTAGCTAAGCAACACAAGACGTGGAATGAATGTCTATCCATCCTAAGTTGTTCAAAACAAGTTCTATCATTTCACCTATAAGTCTATGGAGATGCTCACTTTGTGCGTGAAATCTACCTACTGAACTAGGCAATACCCGCCTCTTTCGTTTTTCATTGGCCCACAACGTAACTATAACCATCAAAATACATGAACAAACAAGAACAAACTCTTTGACTACACTATTAAGAGCAACAAGCAAATGACAAATTTATCATGTGTACGAGCCATACTCACTAAAATAATAACAAAATCCTCCAACCTATCAAGGTTAATGCCAAAAAATATCTTTATAACAAAAATATGGTATCAAGGTTTGTTAAAGTTTATAAAATGGATTGAACCAAATGCGTATGTACACAACCCTAATGTAAAACCACGAGTAATGATCAAAATGCCTCTGTTCATAAACAATGAAGCAACCCCAAAAACATGGCAACTTGTGTCGAAGGCATCTTACGTGGAAAACATCAAGTATGTTTATAAAAGGAATTTTTTTTCACATTGGGATTGTTTCTAGATAAAACATCACAAATAGTTTCTATGAAATTCAACACCAACAGTTCAAGAGACGAGCTAATTTAGATATACTTCAATAGAAATTCAGTCAAATACACAGGTTAAGTACAAATGATTAAAATGTCAACAGTCATTTTATAATCCAAAAATTATAGAAAAAAAATAAAAGTAAGCTTGGCATTAATGAAGTGTTGCAGCAATCGAGAATAGACCTAGCCTACTTCTTGCGAAAGTATGCACGCACACACACACACGCTAGAGAGAGAGGTCCGAATACGAAGAAAATTGTGAAATCAACTGCCTTATCTAAACTGTCTAGTGATGGTAAGAGAGAGGGTTAATTAGGTTTCGCATAAGCAAGTTTTTTTTTTATTTGTTTGGAGATCAAAAAAATAAAATCCAAACATTCATATTTATTTATTTTATGAGCAAATATGTCCAGTTACAATTCAATAACGTCTTGTTAGGATCGATCCAAAATACTTAGGATTCATTAAACAAATTGACATTGCTTTCAATCTTTTCACGGTCACAGTTTTTTTGGAACTTATTTTAACACATACATTGATCAAGCTGGAATAATTTTTAACAACTGACAATATGTAGGAAACTGAATGCCTGAATGAATACAAAAACTAGCTTTGAGAAATATATTTATCTACCACGAAAAAGTGCTTCATCTCATGAAAATCAAAATATTATGATCATATTGGTGGAAACATGATACCCAATAGACAACAACAAAGAATTCTCCAATAAATATGAAGTAATTTTCATACACTGCCACAAGTGATTCATGGTAACAATTAAACACTTATCTACTTTCATGTATTGCATGTTCGAAGTTACATTAAAATGGAATCGAATTATACAGACAAATGAATGGTGTGAGCATGTGAAAAAATTAAAAATTAAGGTGAGAGTAGTATATAAGTACAGTTCATGCTAAGAGTTACCCCAATGAGAAAATTGAGTTACCCCGAGTCAAGTGTCTTTGTGGAGAAAATACCTATTCTAGTTTTTTTCCATGCTTACCGTTGGTGACTTCCTTATGAACTCAATAGGTGGTAACAATGTTTGTTGTTCTTTAAAGCTACTAGGCATTTTTTGTATGGCTAACAAAAACAACATTGGTGCTAATATTCCTACATAACACTCCACAGATTATGATGTTGTTTTGCATATGATGATCCTGTGGCTACAATACTAACGTTAAATTGGCTTCGGTTGGTTAGATTACTGGTTAGGCAAACGGAGAAAAGTTCGATAAGTAGGTGCTTACAAGGTTCTTTCTTAAATTTTTTTTCCAATGTGTTATGTTCTTCAGTACTTGTGCATGGTGTGCCCTCAGCTTATTTGCAGCTTCACTAGCTAAAGGAGAAGGGAGAGATAAGAGAGAGCTTATATTTCTGTTTGTCTTTTATTTCAGATAGATTATGAGGGAGAACATTGCTAAGCTTTACCAGGCAATGGGGTTTCAGAGATGGTTTGTCAAGACTCACAACATTGAGTCCATCTCAAAAGCCAGAAATGATAAGAGTGATGATGATCACACTACTTCAAACCCAATTGATCATTGTTTTCATGAACCCAATGGTGCTAATTCAGATTATATTGCTTGGCTCGTGAGTTCTTATGATTTCCTTCATTTACATGAACAACTTATACACACAGACAGCACAAAAAATAAGGTTGTACATTATATTTCTGACATATATTCTACACTAATAATAATAATGTTGCACAATTAGCATCCATATTAACCCAACATGAGCATCAAAACAATACAGAAATTGGAAAAAGAAAACTAAAACACAAAAAGTCTTAACAAAGGAAAAAAAAAATGAAGTTGGTGATCACTTCCCACCCACCACCGCCACACCGCTGATGATTTCCCAGCAAAAAATTGGTGAAACATCCCTCCCTCAACCATAACGATGAAACAACCCAACAACGCTGCCTCTAAGCGAAACCGAAAAATCAAGAAAACCCACCAGCCCCCTTCCAAACCGCTGCTATAAGAAAACCGAGAAATCAAGACATCCTTCACCCACCAGCCCCACCACACAGCCGCTTCCAAAAAAAAACCGAAAAACAATAAATCAAGAACCGAAAAGGAAACATGCGACAGGCAAACACAATCTGAGAAATGTGAACACATGGAAATATGCATACATAAATTCAATCGGCTGAAGAAGAAGACAACTTACCTCGCCGAGATCTGGATATGCTGAAAAAGAAGACCCTTCTGTTTGAGTAGTGAAGTCGGTGAGGGCTTTATATAGGCGAACATTCTGCTGTAACCTTTACTCCAAAGTCCAAACAGACACTTGAGTTGAGAGATGAGAGCAGAATCAAGTCTGCAAAATCAGCCGTAGCCACTCCTTTTCGCCCAAGTCAGAGAAGAAGAGCAGAGAAGAGGTGACTTTTCATCTTTACCCAGAGATTCGGCGTCCATTGCAATAGATTGGGTCAAGCGTTGGGGGTTGGAATTGCAAATTGGTCAGGCGTTAGGATTGCGTTGGGAGTTGAGATTGCAGATGGGTAGATAGGATGATTAATTAGGGATAGAAAAGACTTTTTATCACCATGTCTTAAATTTTTGGCACATCTCTCTTCTTTGGCAGCATAAATTGCTGTTGAAAAATTGAAATGAATCATGAACCGAAGGAAATGAGAGAACCTTCCGGACAACAACATAGTCACCACAGCCAAGCTCAGTTCCTTTTCAGATGCAGCATCAAAAGCATGTGAGCTTGTAAAAATGTAAGCCCAATTTAGTGAAAACGAATGCTTTAATAAGCACTTGTCTTATGGTATGCTCCCAATGCACTTTAAAGAACAATTACCCACTGCAACACTCCCATCTATTGAGATTGTGGATTTGATACATGGTTTTAGTGGGTGATAACACTAGCTAGATTTTGTAGAGCATCTATTTAGAAAGGATGTGATTGTTAAGAAAATACATCTATTTAGAAGGATTGTGATTTTTAAGGGAAAGATATTTATTTGGAGGGTGGCTAATTTTGAAAAAAAACACCAAGAAGTCTATAAATAGGTCCTTGACTTCATTCACAAATACATTAGAGTCGGGCTGTAAATTCAAATGTCTTGAATTCGAATCTTCGCAACCCCTTGTCCCGGCGTGGACAACCTGCCTTGACTGGACTGAGCAGAGGATTAATCAAAGTGCACGTGAGCTGGCCTCAACACTTCTAACCGTTAAACAAAAAAAAAATACATTAAAATTCTATATAACTCATCTCTCTTCTCCTCTCCCAAAAATAAAAACTGTTCAATGAGATTGAAATTTTTTAATATTGTTAATTACAGTTCTTCAACCATAAGTTTAATTGTATCTTGAAAATGATTTGTCAGGAACATTTTAGCAAACTCTTTGAGTAAAAACAAATATCATTTTAAAGAAAGTAATTTTACGCGCCTTAAAATCTCGATTTTATTCTATTTGTTCATCCCGTTCAAACCCAATTTCCCAACTTATTATTCGCTTCCCTTTAGAGTCATTTTTCAGTCTTCACATAAATAAATCAATGACATTTTCTCTACGAGGATGTGGAGCTAACCCATCCCACTAGAGCAAGGAAACATCTCTCATACCATTACCTAATGTCCCTACAGTTGGTGAAAAACGAAGAGCTATATTATTCGAGTAGAGCATCATAACTTAACTTCCCAAGGCAAGGTGTTTGATGAAAGTACTCACAGAAAACTCTTCGCAACTTCTGCAAACCTAACGACAACGAGCCCACTTAGAAGTATGGAGTTTTCGCTTGAATCTATGGTAGGTAATTTATGTTTGAGTAAAATTAAGTAAAAAAAAGTAATGAACATGATCTCAATTTAATTTGTGAAGGTCGATGAGTTTGATTAATGCAAACATGGTGGCGGTGGGGCACCACCGGGGGAGTTAGACCTCTTTTCATATAATTTTCATAATTTTTCAATAATGCAACACGTATCATGAATTTAGGTAGGATTCATCGTTGATAAGTTGGCCCTTTACACTTATGCTTCATTTAGTACGAAGGAAAAATAGAATGATGGAAAATTAAAAAGATAGAAAGTTGGACGGATAAATAAAATATCATATTTGGTAGGGAAGGAAAATAGAAATGATGAAAAAGTGGATGGATGAACTTTCCTTCTAACTCACCAAAATCAATCCCTCTAAAATTGGAAGAAAAGTTGATGAAAAATTAATTATTTGTGTTGAAATGTATATTATTTATCTATATATCTTTTGATATATACATGTATCATGTATACATTAATTTCATATATAAATGCAATAATAAAATATATATTTATACTTTTTAAAAAAAAAATTAAATTAAAAATTAAAAATTAAAAAAATATTTTTTCAATCATACCAAGTACAAAAAAAAATATTAATCATTTTTATTTTTCATCCATCCTACTAAACACAAAAGAAGGAAAATATATCATTCTTATTTTCCTTCATTGGAGGATAGAAAACTGTATCCCTCATATTTTTCATCATTCCTACCAAACGGAATATTGCACATTAGATGATTTATTATTTCACAAAAAAAGTGGAATAAAAGTGTTTTTTGGAGGATATCTATATTATGTTCGAAAATTATTTAAAAAAAAAATAGGGACATGTATCCACATATCCATTGCCATTTCAAGCATGGATGTATATGCTACATGTTATTTTACAATTGGAACAAGTCTAAATGAATTAAAATCAAGCACTCCTTTGATAACTCTTTAGACATAAATATGTTACCACTTGATCTTATTGAGACTTTGTCACTACTCCTTTACTATTCTTAAGGGGTCAAGTTGAAATACCATATAGATGTTGGGTGCTTTTGAAAACTTCTTAGCCCTATGGTAGGTCAGTCCATGCTTATTAGTATTAAAAATTATAACTCTAATTAACTATTGAAATAGGCAAATATATTATTGTGTCGGGTGGAATCCGTATGAAGTTCTGTGTTGGTGGATAAAATTAACACCCGGCCGACTTAAATGATAGCAACTTTTGTGGGACCTGAGCTTGAAGGTGTGACATGTGGTCCCCACTAATTACATCTGTTTTTTTAATGCAGATAAGACAACCCATAATAATTTATAAAGGAGTGGTCCAAAAGCAGTTGGCTGGCCAATTCAAGACCATGCACTTGTCCTATTATCCCACCTTCCTGAGAATTCCAAACATAGATTTTGATTTCAATCAAAATTTTAATTTGATCAGTCGGATATAAATTAGTATATTTTATTGATTATAAAATTTTAAATCTAATTTTCTTACATTATATATCATGGATTCATATTTGTATGTACTAATATTTAAATTCGATCTGAACTATGCATTCATTTGTTATGTATAGATCTGTTAATGGATCAGATTTTGATCAAAATTCAAATCTGATTAGTCGAATATGAATTAATATTTTTTTATCGATGACCGGAACCCGTTATATTCGATCCAATTATGATCCGATCTAAATTATTTAAATATTTTTATATAAATATTACAATGATTATTTAAGGAAAATTAATTGGAATTTAGGTATAATTTCTTAAAATTTAGTTAATTGGGTTATTTGGATTCGAATTGTTAACGGATTTGAATATGGACTACAAAAATAAAATTCGTCGTATTATCGAATCGAATTCGGATCGTACTTTTGAAATCGAATTCAGATTAATCAGAATCCAATTCAAACACGACCTATTGACAAACTTAGTTATGTACGCAAAACACACATGGTAACATTTAGTGATATTGATGAAATTGAGCTTAAATTAAAATATAGTTTGTTGAAATTCAATCCTAATAGGGTTATTTAGATTGGATCAGTTCTCAATTTTTAAAGGATTCAAATATAAAACGAGGGAGCCACCTTGCAAATTTTCTTTTATATGCACGTTTTTTGTTTAAAAAGCATTAAAAATACAAAGCAGTTCATAATGCAGACCCATCTACCTAATTAAAATAAAAAAAAAATTGCATATTTTTAAAAAAAGTAGATGAAAGATGCTAAATATATTCAATGTCGGTCAAACCAAATGCTTCACAATTGTTTATTTAATCCTTAATTACCAAGAATTAAACTATCAACTTCCAAAACAATAATTCAATTCTATATATTTTTTTCAAAAAAAAAATAAATTGTCCGGTAAGCAAAAAAAACATCGAACTTATGAGCGTAAAATAAAAGTATGTGTGATTGTTTTCAGGTATGGGGCTGAAAAGCTCTTTGATGTCATAGAGAAATGATAGTTTATGAAAATGAAATAACACGAATGATTCAGTGGTTCACCAGACTGAAGATCTTAGTTAGTCATTTCTAATGGAGTGTCTTGTTCCCTGGTTTCTATTGCTTGAGGAAGAGATTGTCACTAATTTCAGATATCTTTGGGACTAACTTTTGTCTTCATCAAAGATTGTGTTGTTAGAAGATGTCCGACAATATTTCAAGTGTCCTTCTGGACAAAAACACAATAGGATGTAAGTGGGTATACAAGCTCAAACAACATCCCAATGATTCTATCTCAAGGTACAAAGCCAGTGGCCAAGAGCCTTCATCAAGAATCTGTTTTGGAATATGATGAGATATTTAGCCCTGTGGTGAAACACTCTACAGTCAGGTTAGTTCTGCCACTTGCTGTTCAGTTTAAATGGCATCTTAGGCAAGTAGGCAACTTGATGTGAAGAATACATTCCTTCATGGCAACGTGATCGGAGAGATGTTTCCCTTTGGAAGAGCTGTTAAGGAGAGGAGCACCGCCTGATTGAGCTTGACAATGGAACTGCACTAGATTATGCCGAGCTGCGACTATGTAAACGATGAGTTTATGTTGTTGACTAGTAATGTCGACGCTGATCTTCATGGTCGGGTCGAGTTGTCAAAGTCGAATATGGAAAATAGTCTAACTCTCAGGAGCGGAGCTACGTTCTGAGGTATGGGGGCACTTGCCCCCACTGAACTTTTGATCAACTCTACATATGACATATTAAGGGACTTAACGTTATTTAAACTTAATACACTTGCCCTCATAACTTTTTGAGAATTAATAGTGATCCAAGTCTTTTTTTATTTTTATTTTTATTTTAAACAACTTAGTAGCTCACTGCCTCATCGCCCGCTTGAAACAAATGTTTTATTTTTGGATTGGGGAAAATAAATGCGAAAAGTTATTTCTGACCCTTTTTCTTTAAGCAAGCAACTTAAAATAATCACTTATAACTTATTTTTGAGATTTAAAAGTTATTTATAGATCATATTTTAAACGAAATTTTATTTTGTAGTTTCATATAATAATTTAGTCTTGATTCTAAAACCTTTGTCATGCTTGAACTTGAAATTTTTCGTATCAATTAGTGAATTTTTTTTAGTAATTTTTTTGCCCCCTCTAAGAGAGGATCCTGGCTCCGCCCCTGCTAACTCTAATCCACGGTATCATCAATCTTCACCTATTTTTTACTGGGTGAATTGTATATAAAAAAATTTCCTTCAAAAATTACTCTGTCCCAAATATTGTGAATCAAAATGGAGTTAGAAAATAATTTAAAAAAAAAAAAAAGGGAAAAAGAACTAGAATATCAATGATTCTATCTTTCAAAAATTTGTTACACCTATATCGAATTTATTTATAATTATGTATAGTCAGATTCGTGTATATCATGTTTATCCATATTCGTCTTGTATTAAGTCAGGTTTATATTGATTATTTATTTGATGAATTTGGAAAGTTTGTTTATCATCGGGATCCCCAAAATTGATTCACAGTTAACAATGTATATGATTAGATTTAGAGAAAAAAATTAAGAAAATATTTTGCATCCCAAAATTGAGATCCCAAATGAATAAAAATTAACGGAATTCACTGATCTAAGAGTTCCTACTCGTTCGATATATAATTTGGAATTCCTTGTATTGTTCAAAAAATTATGCCTTGTAATGCTGTGCATCGTTTAATTTTAATGGACCAAATGCCAGTAGACTAGAGAGAGAGAAAAAAAAAAAAAGTAACTTAAGTCCTCCACCTCAAAACAAAGATTGAGTCTAATCGGTACACCACGACAATATTATTACGTGGTGTAACCGTTTAATGAGTTTGTATAATCACTTAATGATAAGTCACTAAATAAAAAAAGTGGACCCACCTCACTCAAATAAATACTCACGGATACACTAATTGATAATACTGACATTATATAAGCCTAATTTATATCTATATCTATCTATATCTATATACTACTTATAAATGTCAGCATATGTGAAAAAAATTTAATTTCTTATTTTATCCCTAATTATTATAATAAAACCAATTATACCCACCTATATACTTTTATCTAATTTTTATTTATTACTTTTATTTGACTTTTAACTTGTTTTGGACTCTTTTATAAAGATTTCTAAATTTTTTTGAACTCATTTATTAGTAGTACAGTTATATACAATCTTATATATCTATATGAATAAGTAAAGTCTTGTACATGTTAAATTATTATACACATATAATTACCAGATTGAATTCCATAGTCAAATATAGGGGTGTTCAAATTTCTGATTGGCCGTAATTTTCTACCCTACCCTACCCTACTCTACTTAACGGCTAGCCGCAAGAATAGCGTAGGAATGCGGAATAGCCTTCAATTTCCGCATTCCTACCTTACCTACCCGCAATAATTAAATAATATATATATATATTTATAAACTAAAAAAACCTTAATCGTCTACTGAGTCCTGTTCGAGCACCTCACACGGTCACACCTCACTCCACTCCTCCTCCTTCATCGTTCAATCCCATTCTTAGGTACTCTCTCTCTCTCTCTCTCTCTCTCTCTCTCTCTCTTTGCGCGATCTGGTGTGGTCTAGTTCTCTGTTGTCATTTTTCACTTTTTTGGGGTTTGATGTATGTTTACTTGAAGTTGTAGAGACTACTTATTTTGGATGTGAGTTTTGTTTGTTTCTTGTTTAAAAGCTTATTTTCTTGAGAGCCTTTGGTCTGCTTTCCCAATGCCAGTTGGGGCTTGAGCTTCAAAGCTCGAGTGTCAGAGGCATTGGGGTTTGAGTTTCACTGGTATAGAGGAGGCTGGTTTTGTGATGTTCTGTTTTTGATTGCGACTGAAATCTGTAGGCTTAGTAGATCTACAAATATTTGAGAAGATATAAAGATTAAACTCATTTTGAAATTCCAGTACAACCCATTTTGCTGGACCAATTTGTGTTCTGACAGAACTGTTCTCTCTGATTCTCTCTCTCCCAACCAGATATTCGAGTTCATGGTATTGTTCTCTTTTTTTATTTGTTTTTGGTTATTTTAGTATACAAATGAAGAGAAACTTGAGGATGGTCTACGTTTTGTGAAAAATCGAAGAGCTTAAACGCAATGATAATTGCTTTAGTTCAGAATGAACTACTTGCTCTTCATATAATATGCGTTTTTTAGTTTCATTCAATCGTACCTTGAACAATGTTTACTGGAAAAAAAAAAACACAAAAGTGCTTACCCGACTTCCTACCCGATTAATCGGGTAGAAATATACCATACCTGATAGGGTAGGGTAGGCCAACAAAAAGTTCTTCCGCAAAATATAAGGTAGGAAGACGGAACACTATATTTCCTACCTGTAGCGTAAGGTGAACGCCCCTAGTCAAATATATGTTATATTTTATTTTTTTAGTATGTAATAATATAATAATATTATAAATGATCTAATCAATCTATTTAACAATATAAAAATAAATAATTCTATAATATAATTAGCTCTACAAATGCCTAAAATAAATGAACTTACAAAAAAATAAGTACAAAAATACTTATAGAATAAACTAATAATTAAATTTAATAATAATTAAAATAGGAATTAATTTGACATCAAATTTATTATTTAATTTAATTACACATATAATTCACTTTTGTTATAAAATTTATTATTTAAATTTATTTATGTGCAACACACGTCGTACATTACTAATATATTTACTAAAAGATTTAACTAGGGAATTTCAATACCATACTGAAAAATGGAATTTTGGTATCATAATAAAATTTATTACATTTGTGAGTACTTTTATTATCTTTGTGAGTATTTTTACCACAATTGTGGTACTAAAAAAAATAATAAAAATAATTATCATAGCCATACTAAAAATATTCACAACAGTAATAAAAAGAACTAGAAATGTAATAAATTACCTATAAAAATAATAAATATATACCCATTTTTTTTTGGGGGTAATAAATCAAGTCTTTTTACTCAAAACACAACATCTACCGACCCAAAATGACGCAACAATTGCATTCCCTGACCACCAATAGATGAGTCTATTACCAAACTACGCTTATTTTAGAACTTAATTACCGATCTACAGCCGTTTTGAACTTATTTACCAAACTACGGTTGTTTTTAAAAGCGGAATCAACAAATCCGATTTTACATGAAAACGGATTTAGTAAGTACGACTTTGTTTAAAAGCGGATTCTCTAAGTACGACTTCACCTGATAAAGCGGAATTAATAAATATGCTTTCTATACAAATCAGACCGCTTTTAAATTGAAGGAAAGCGTATGTGTTAAAGCCGCTTTTATTAAAAGGCGGTGTTGATAAATCCGCTTTCATTAGAAAGCGGTCCTATTGATTCCGCTTTCTAATGAAAGCGGTTTTTTCAATTCCGCCTTCTAATGAAAGCAGATATATCAACACCGCTTTCTAATAAGTGATATCCCATTTCATAAAACAGTTAAATAATAAATAATAAAACATACTTAGTTCAAAACGTTTTACAATCCCATTTTATTTAGCATATTGGAAAATTAAATTATGACATCCCATTTCATAAACAATAAATAATAAAACAATAAATAATAAAACATACTTAGTTCTAAACGGCTTAATAATCAATTCCGCTTTCTAAGTGATATCCCACGTATCCCAACCAAAACGTTTTACAATCCCATTTCATTTAGCATAATGGAAAAATAAATTATGATATCCCATTTCATAAATAATAAATAATAAAACATACTTAGTTCTAAACGGCTTAATAATCAATTCCGCTTTCTAAGTGATATCTCACGTATCCCAACCACAACGTTTTACAATCCCATTTCATTTAGCATAATGGAAAAATAAATTATAATATCCCATTTCATAACCAATAAATAATAAATAATAAAATAATAAATAATAAAACATACTTAGTTCTATTAAACAATAAATAATAAAACTAAGTTTCACCAGTTTTAATTTCCATAAATACTACCCATCCAAACAAAACCTTAAATCATAAAAATTATGAAACCTTATCCGCTCAAACTATTATTATCCAAAAAGAGAATAGCAATCTAACCACCCAATCCCAAGCAACAAACTCTAAACAAGGGGAAAAGAGATTTTATTTCTTGTGCGATAAAAACATTACAAAAAAGCATTTATAATGAAAAGACTTTAAGTCTTTTACTGGAATATAACAAGAAGATTTTATTTTAAACGACATAATACAGTAATGGTAGTCATAATATTTCTAATGAAGACCATACTTCCAACAGCATAAGGGAGTGCCATGTATGTAAAGAGTAGCAGGGAGAAATTTTGCACAATAATCATCATCACTCGATTCTTCAAAATCAGAAAGTTCATTGTCAGAAGTCAATGATGGATCAGACAATATTGCATTAATAGCCTGTACATGGTTAGAATGTTCAATCTTTGTATTTGTAATAAGGTGAAATCGATTTAGCCGTCGTTCCATCTGATCATTCTCAAGAGACAATGTTGCAATGATATCATTGTAATTATCCATACACCATTCCACATACATTTCAGCTGAACGTGGCTGTGGCACTCGTAATCCATGCCAACGACAATATACTTCAAGCTCACAGCGCTTGAAATAAGATTTCAACCAACTTGGTCCCAGTATGTGATAATTTTTACATCGCACAGCCAATAACTTTTTTTTACTCTCAACAACCTCGAATTGGACGTGATTGTTGATTGAATAAATCTTCACTGCATCTTGCAATTTCGGTTTACCCTTAAAGATTAGACCGATGGATAACTCAGGCCGATCCGGATCCCACAATGAAGCTCTTGTTTGACTGGTGGGGGCAAATAGTTGGGGAAATTCATAATTGGTGAAGAAGGTTGTCGATGGCTCATGCATACGAACAGTGTCTTCCAGTATGACTGATGGGCCACTTTCGTCAGCGCCATCATTAAGGTTTTCCACATCGTCCATCAATGTAATCTCCTCGCCATCATCGTCTGTAACTTCCCCACGATCAACCGCACGCATTCCATTGGTTGCCAACAAATAACCGTCTGACTGAACCAAATTTTGAATGATTTCACTCCTTGATTGAGCATGACATTGGATACCAACATTGGTTGAAGATGTGGTGTAGCCCAAATACATCGATGTCTGTGTACTAAGTCCTATATGCAATTCTGGCACATAAGACTCAGCCTGCAAACTTCCATGGCCTGAATTAAACTCTGTTGTAAAAGTATCGTCCACCATAAAGCCGTGCGCAACTTGACTACCCCCATCAACATAGTAAGAGTTATCAAGCGCATGCGAACTAGGACACGGATTGATGCTCTCTTGTGTAAGCAATTCAATATACGAGTCATACTCATGCGAGTAGATTGGTTGAGGAAACTGTTGGATTGGCTCTGCCTGTATGTACAAGTCAATACTATTTAGTGCTCGGTTCTCAAATACAACATCTACTATCGCCGCGACGCCGTCATCATTTTTAATTTCAAATTCCATGTACTGTTGCATGCGATCCCCCAAAAATGTTGGAAAACGACAAATTAGTTGTACTCGTGATGTTGTACTGTCCAGCTGCATTATCATATCGTGTACAACGTGGTGGACAATTCTTCATATGTTGTTCCGTATTTTTGTTTTATACAATGTTGAGAATTTCCGTTGTACGATAAACAACCTTCATTGTAGATAATATTACCTCCCCAATAGCACATTACTGTGGTGCGTACCTTCAATATATAAACCACATATCAAATAATTTTCATATTTAAATTACTGCCTTGGATAGCATAACATATTTTACTTTTAAACCTATTAACATAATTACAAAGTATGAAAAATTTACGCTCTATGAAAGATACAAAATTCACCCTGTAACTCCTGATCCAAAGTAATCTATCTTGAGCTAACGATTAGCAGCATCCATAAGGAAAAACACACAACCTTTAATTGTATCAATTACTACATAATTCAGATAAGTTACCTTCACGGAAAAATTAGGTTACCAACCCCAAACTAATACATGACACAAAATTTATAAGCCAATAAGCACTCCCAAGCCCCGAAAAAGACCATTCACTGGCAAGCAAGTGTCATATGTGTTTGTTAAGTGAGGAAGATCTTTCTCATTGGTTTATTGATTGTCCTTTTGGTCAAGACATATGGGAAAAGGTGGCTGCAGTTGCTGAATGGACATTCATCTGTTATTTCTAATAATGGTCTCTTACCACTTTCTGGAAGGATGCTGCTAAGATGGGATCAAAACATGCTGCCAAATGCAAGGAGGAGGAAGGTTATTATTAAAGTTGCATTGTCTTTGTAATGACTTATTAGTTGGGCACGAAGTTTCAGAGGAGTTCTATTAGCAGCTGTAAGAGCAGTAGGTTCAGATTTGGCATTCTGCAGGCAGTCTGTGGTCTGTTCTGAGATCATGGTCTGTTTATGCATTTTGATGGCTAGGCTGCTGGGTTGTGATAGATAGTTATATGGTTTTAATCATATTGAAGGATTAAAGCCAACTCTTTGTAATTTCCATCTTTTAATTACAAGATTGTATTGCATGACATATTCTAGTTTTAAAACTATTAACATAATTAGAAACTGAAATCATAAATGGTTACTCTCTAAATTTCATACAGTATTAGTACCTCTAAGATGCTATGTTTACCATGCTCGAAAATTCCAATCCTACTATTCTTACTTAGGCGTCTAACGTAGTGCTCCAGAAAATTACCAACTATCAATTTAGTCGTCTACTATGTCTTATTTTGTTGTTGACTGAATCTTAGTCACTCTTATGTTAAACTAAGTTGAGAGATTCAAAATGGGTAATGTTTTATTATATAGATTATGAATTGTTGCCTATTTTTAAAAACTTGAAAAACATATGACACTAACTTTATTTAAAATATATTAACCAAAATAGTAATTACAATTAATTATTTTTATAGACTACTCTTACTTAGGCGTCTAATATGTCTTATTTTGTTGTTGAGTGAATCTTAGTCACTCTTGTGTTAAACTAAGTTGAGAGATTCAAAATGGGTCATGTTTTATTATATAGATTATACTTTGTTGCCTATTTTTAAAAACTTGAAAAACAAATGACACTAACTTTATTTCAAATATATTAAGCAAACTAGTAATTGCAATTAATTGTTTTTATAGACAACTATCACCCAATTGAGAGGTAAGCACAATAATTTTAGTAAAGCAAATATTGTACAAACATTATGTTAAGGTGTCAAACAATTCTCATATCAATTAGTGATTAGGGGGTCCAATTTGTTAATCATCCAGTGTAGTGATAAATAAAATGATGAAGCATCAATCTAACCAAAACATCGTCGTCCACGAGTTGTACAAAACATAATACACGTACATTATTTGTTTCTTCCATATACAATAATGTTACAAAATAAAAATTAGTTTCTAAATCCTAACATGTCATGTGCTTCGACCCCTAATCCGCACAATCATAGTGAAATTTTCAATTATCATATTTTTTAACGGTCATATTTTTTGATATGTATAAATATGATCGTCCCCCTCTCATTGTCATACACATCAAATCTATTTATTGGCAATGCACTCTTCTTTGTTATTATGTTATGATTCGTCATCCTGCAATCAAGACGAATCTTAATGATTCCGACTCCGATGATAAATTAGAGATGATAACGATTTGTGTTATGAAAATGAACAAACTCAATAGCGAGAAAAGCTCTAAAGTACGTCGTGGTTCCATTAAATGTCATTCAATTACTTTTTGCAATCGAGTTCAATGGCACGAGAGACTTTATCACGATTATTTTGTTGAATCGCCTATTTATTCCCCATATTTATTTCAGATGATGTTTCGAATGAATCAAGTCATTTTCCTTCGTATTCTATCTATAGTTTGTTCAAAAAATAGATGTTGGGATTACTGACTTGTTTTCCCTTCAAAAGATGATAACCGCTATAAGGATGCTTACATATGGAATTACAGCAGATGTTGATGATTATGTAAGGATTGGCGAAAGCACCGCAATAGAAAGTTTGAAAAGATTTGTGAGGGCGGTAATAGCAATTTTTTTCTATGAATACCTCAGGTCACCAAACAACGATGACATTGCGAGATTATTAGCCATGAGTATCAATCGTAGGTTTCCTTGAATGTTGGATAACATTGATTGTATGCATTGAAATGAAAAAATTCTCCAACAGCATGAAAATGTATGTATTCTAATCACGTCCACGAATGAAAAATTATTTTGGAAGCGGTAGTTTCATATTATCTCTGAATTTGGTATGTTTTTTTTGGGTTACTTGGATCTCATAATGATATCAACATACTAGAACGCTCTTCTATTTTTGCTCTCCTTTCAGAAGGTCGAGCTCCTTCAGTCAATTTCTCAGTCAACGAAAGCGATTATACAATGGAATATTATCTTATTAATGGTCTATATTCAAAGTAGATAACATTTGTCAAAACAATTCCATCTCTAAGAGATAATAAGGAAATACATGTTGCAAAATCTCAAGAGTCAGCAAGAAATGATGTTGAGCGAGCAATTGAAATGTTTCAAGCACGATTTGCTATAGTGCGTGGACCAGCACGTTTCTGGACACTTGAAGTGCTTAAAGATATTATGAAAGCATGCATAATATTATATAACATAATTGTCGAAAATAAGTGAGACGCTAATGAGTTAAACTTTAGTTATGATACAATGAATGAAAGTCCCACTGTCACAGTGATAACTGAGTGGAATTCAGAACTGCTCCAATTTATTAATACTCAACATTGCATTAGAGACAAAAAAAACACATTCCAAACTCCAAGCTGATCTAGTTGAGCACCAGTGGAATATGCATGAAAAGTTCTAAGCACTACTTAAGCAAATATTATTACAGTACTTGTAACATCATTACTACTACTTAAAAGTTGTTTGTTTACTAATAAAAAAGAACTACATTTTCTTTCCTAGGATTTTCATTTGGCAACGCTAAAAATATTTAGCTTGCAACGGAGGCATGTCACTCGTATCCATCAACATTATTCATTCTTCCTCTCTTAATTGCTCTATTTGCATTCTCTTTTCTTCTTGTACTAGACGTTCTTGAGATAACATTTTTCAAAAATTTGAACTTTCTTCTCATTCATTATCTTTTTCTCTTTTTTCATCTCTGCTAACAGATTCACGAGTGCAGAACTTGTTGTATCACCTCCAGATTCTTTGCTCTTTGATTTTTGTAGTTACACTTTCTCATCTTTCCTTCCAAGTTGTCTGTCTAAGCATCCATAGGACCCACCGCCATCTCCTAAATTTACCGAATCTAAGAAGTTGTATTATGTTTGTTTTTTGCATCTTTGACTAAGAATCTTTCATCCATTTTGATTGATAGTTTAACTCATTCCAACAATGTTCAAACTAAAAAGAGATTTATAGAGTTCCTTGTACAAGTTCTTGACATCATGAATCTAAAAATTCTTGTAAGAAAACTCATTATAATGGCATTAAAAGTAACACTATTTTGTAAGAAAATATTCACTCATACCTTGTCTTTCTCCGTCAAATCACTTTGATTCAGTCTTTCTATCCATGCAAAGCACTCACAAAATTCATTGGTGGCTAGCTAAATTGCCGACCAACGATTCATCAAAGAATTTTGATTACGGCTATGACATGCCTTAGGTTTATATTCGTTGAAGTACTCCCAAGTCTTTTGCTAATATGTTTTTGATATTTGCTCATTTCCTTGCACAGCATCCAAATTAATATTAAGTCACACCTAGATTACCATAACGTCTTCCTCTACTGTAAAGTTGTCATCTTTCTGTTTTTTAGTGGTGGATTCTACTTAAAGAGATATTGATAAAAATTGACTTATAAACTCATCATCTAAGTTTGTTCCATCATTCATGAGATTGATGAAGTAAGCACCATGTTAGAATGGTTCCATAAGTAATGTCTATAACTCAACACGGTCACCATGCTAAAATTAACAAACTTTCACAAATCAAAATTTTCAAATTATAACCACAATTCACAAATTCAACGACAATTCACAAATTCCTTATGTAAAACCCGAGAAAATTTGAACTGTTGTGAAAAAAGGCAAAATGGTAAATTGCCACTATGGTACAGGTTGTAAACCTGAAATTTTCTAGAAATTGGATGACGAAATGAACCTCACCGTTGGATTCGTCTCGCGAAAACTAGTTACCCTGTCAAATTTCATTAAATTCCGAGTTAGTCGGATTTTTCGCGTTTTACTAGGCGGTCGAGCCTCGGGAGACCCAAAAACGAGATTCTGATTTAAAATTTTAAATTTTGGGAAATAAATGACGGCAAGTTAAAATAAAAATATTTTGAACTTGAACCGGAGCGAAATTTAATCGTTTCGGGGTTAAAACGGACCCGGGAAATAAGGGCCGTGTGGCGCATTGTGGGCCAAGCATTTAAAGAGTATTTAAAGGGGAGAAAATCAGATTTCTCTCCCCATTTGCTCAACCGGTTTTAACGTGAGAGGAAGAGAGGGAAAGAGCAAGTCTTCTCCACCTTCTCTCTACGATCTACACCCATTGAGAGCTCAAATCCACTCGGGCCAAGAACAAAAGTCGTTCTCCTCGCCAAGGGCTACAAAACCATACCAAGGAGGTCGGGTTTTGGAGAGAATCCAAGGACGGGATTTTTGGAGGCTAGGGCTTTGGGATAGGATCGGGTTTTGGAGGCTTCCTACGGTTATTCTACACGCTACAAGAGGTAGGGTTTCCTCCTACTAAGGTTCATTCCAAACCTAGAATGTTTTAATGGAATTGGTAGGATGATTGGTTGTGTATCTCTTGCCCCTTTTGTTTGATTTGGGTAAAAAGAATTGGGTATATGAAATTGTTCCAATGTGATTCTTGGATTATGTGAATTGTGGGCATGCTATGTGCTTACATTATGCCATGAGACTTGAAGTATGTTATTACTTGATTATGTGATGACATGTTTGGGTGTTGTCCAAGGTAAAAGATTGATATATATATACGTATTTGTAATATATTGACATTGTAGGGAATGATGGGAATTATATGCTTATGATATAAATTGCCATGAAATATGTGAAATATGATTAGAATGTTCAAGTGTTACTCATAGCATATTGAACATGATAATATTGTTGAAATGAGACATCACATTTCATATGCACGGGAGCATTGCACTTAGTGGGTGTGTGTGCATGGTGGTTGTCTTCACCACGCTTGGTGGATGACAAGTGGGCTCGAGTAAGACGGGTCGATGACCTAGTCGAGTCGCACGGTTTGCATGGTTGTTAGGGTTGGGGTAGCAAGAAGGGCTAGACTATCCCTCGGGTGAGAGACCCGGTGATTGGATACGCACTCCGTTGGTATAAGAGTCCATAAAGTGTGTCGGTGTACGCGGAACCGTTGGTGGAAGTCCATGAATTCCGTGTCGGTTGGGTGCCGTTGGTGTAAGTCTATAAATATCCACCCCAAGAAAGACCCTAGAATGAAAAATCATTTGATGTGCAACATCAATGACAGATTAGTACACATTGGCACTTGCATGTGTAGAGGAGCCGGGAAGGGCTCGGTTGATATGCATGAGTGAGTCTCACCTCATTCCATAGCATGACATTGCAATTTCCATCATTGAATATATTTCCTTGCTTGGAATGTTATGAATTGTGGTTTTGTGGCATGTGAACATTTCATATGCATATAGGTTGGGGAGTAGCCTCATTAGGAAATACCCTATTGAGCGTGGCTCACCCTTTATGGGGAAAACATTTCAGGTGCGGGGTTCACACCGGCGGACGGCTCCCATTTCGAGCCCCAAGGTTGAAGAAAGCTGACTTGTGGCTTTTATTGTTGTTTTGTAAAAGCTTTTGAAAAGAATTCCATTTTGATATGTAAATGTATGGAATCAATTGTAATAGAACTTGTATAAACCATGTTTTATATGGAAATCCTTGTCAAACATGTATTTGATGAGTTGGGAAGGCTTTTGAATGGATTGGAAAGGAAAAATGGTTGAAAATGGCAAAACTGGGCAGAGGGTACCGGTACTGGGTACCGGTACGGAATGGTACCGGTACTGGACACCGGTACCCTCTTTCCAGTGGGTTGACAGTACCGGTACCGGGTACCGGTACGGAATGGTACCGGTACTGGACACCGGTACCCTCTTTCCAGTGGGTTGACAGTACCGGTACCGGGTACCGGTACTGAATGGTACCGGTACTGGATACCGGTACCCCCTTTCCAGTGGGTTGATAGTACCGGTACCGGGTACCGGTACTGAATGGTACCGGTACTGGGTACCGATACTCTCTTCAAAATTTTCAGATTTTCACACTGCTTCGCCCTATTTTCAATCTACGTTTCCTTTCCCTCCAATGATGTAAATGGAGTATAAATCATGGTATATCGAATATTGGTTGAACCCAAATGAATAATCGAATCCGGTTAACAATGGTGAATTAAGATCCCGGTTAAGGGGATGCTACTACCGTGGTGTTAGGTTGAGTGACATCCATGGTTATTTCCGCGGGTTGACGGGTGGTCAACGGTTAATATAGGACCCCCGGAGATTGGGGCGTCACAGCTTGGTATCAGAGCATAGGTATACGATTTACCTAGGGCTTGATGGGGCATGGGTCTAGACCATAGCATTCATTGTACATTTCATGTTATTTGCTTAAATTGCTACATGTTATGTGATATGTGATATGTGTATTATATGCATGGTAAAAAAAAAAAAAATGTGTATGGAAATGGACACACTAGGGTTAGAGAACTTAACCTTGGGAGTGGGAAAGCAAATGAACGGGAAAGTTCAAAGCGTAAGGGTCCACTATTGGAGGCATACGCTCTACTAGTGAGACAATGAGAAAGATTTAAATGTTTTAACTTTGGTCCCTACTTCGGGATACTAAGTTAGTGTGCCATTGCCATTTGACGTGTGTGTAGATGGCAAGTGGAAGAAGAGGACGTCGAGGCGGTGGGCGGAACAATAACCAACCACCACCGGTCTTCGATCAACAAGCGTTTACGGAAACCATGGGCATGATGGCGGCTACTGTTGCACAAGCTAGTGCAAATGCCGGACATGGAGGCACGAGTAACCTCCAACAGTTTAAAGCACACAAACCTCCAGTCTTCATGGGAGGGGCGGACCCGATGGTGGCCGACCATTGGTTCCGGCAAGTCAACAAGATCTTAGGGGCGATGGAGGTCACCTCAGACGCTACTAAGATAAGACTAGCTGCATTCCAGCTAGAGGGAGAAGCCCAATTGTGGTGGGATTGGGTGACGGCCTCGAAGAACCTAGAGGCCATGACATGGGGAGAGTTCAAGGAGCTCTTCATGGGTAAATATTTCCCAACGGCCGTTCGACATGCAAAGGCCCGAGACTTTCTAGATTTGAAGCAAGGGTCAATGACGGTGATGGAGTATGTGGCTAAGTTCACCGAATTAGCCCGATTTGCTGATGATTACGTGGCCACGGATATGGCCAAGGTAAGAAGGTTCGAGGATGGGTTGAAGCTATCCATCCGGGGAAAGATTGTGGGCCTCCGCCTGCAAGACTTGGACTCTATGGTCGAGACAGCTATGGCCATTGAGAGGGAGGTTGACGATGCTCGAAGCATCCGTGAGGCGGGTGCTAAGGATAAGAAGAAGGAGGGCCAATCCTCTTCTTCTAGTTCGGGGAAGAAGCAGAGAACTTCTACTCCACAAGGACAACAAGGACAGGGCCGTGGCTATCAAGGCCAAGGCCAAGGTCAATTTTCCCAGGGCGGGAGAAACTACAGGACTACCCACCAGGCAGGCCAGAAGACATGTTTCCATTGCCACCAACCGGGGCATATGAAGCGGGATTGTCCGCAGAGGCAAGGATCCCAGAGCTATGGGACACCTCAGTCCCAGTCATCAGTGGGACAGTCACAGACACACCTTGTTCCTCCCTACCCCACCATGGGCCAGGGAAACCAGTATCAGTTCCAGGGCACTACTCAGGCCCCTACCACCTTTCGAGCGGGGACTCCGCAGTCGGGCCAGATGGGCCAAGGGATGGGTCGAGGCCGAGGACAGGGCATGCAGGCCGGGACTTCGGGGACCCAGGGGCGTGTCTACGCCATTACACCTCAGGCTGAGCCAGTGGACCAGTCGGTCATTCAGGGTACATTTTTACTTTCTCGTTTATGGGCTAAAGTATTATTTGACTCTGGTGCATCACATTCATTCATTTCTGCATCATGTGTGAGGGATTTGGGCTTAGAGGTTGATGCATTGGAAGAGCCGTTGTATGTGAATTCACCCCTAGGAGCTAGGGTGTGTGTGAATCAGATATGTCGGGGTTGTGAGCTAGAGATCTCGGGGATTCTACTCACCGTGGACCTTAGGGTTATGGACATGTCGGAATTCGATGTCATCCTTGGGATGGACTGGTTGGCGACGTATCGGGTCGTTATTGATTGTGACAGGAAGAGGGTCACCGCCTATACACCAGACGGTGTTTGTTTCAAGTTTCAGGGGGAAAAGCATGATGCTTTGCCTCAAGTCGTGTATGATTCGCGATGGCATGGGAAATTGATGGGTTGGCTTGCGAGTCTTACCCTGGAGGACGAGGCAAGACAAGAATTGGGTCTACCTCGGGTGGTGTACGAGTATGAGGACGTCTTTCCGAACGAGTTACCGGGATTACCTCCCCATAGGGATGTGGACTTTAGCATTGAGTTGCATCCGGGTACTTCGCCCATTTATATGACTCCACATAGGATGGCGCCAGCTGAGTTGCAAGAACTCAAGGTCCAATTACAAGAATTATTGGACAAGGGCTTTATTAGACCGAGTACCTCACCTTGGGGCGCTCCGGTGCTGTTTGCCAAGAAGAAGGATAAGACCCTTCGATTGTGTATAGACTATCGGCAGTTAAACCGGGTCACCATCAAGAATAGGTACCCTTTGCCGAGGATCGATGATCTGTTTGATCAGCTGAGGGGAGCGCGGGTCTATTCAAAGATAGATCTCCGCACGGGCTACCATCAGTTGAGGATTAGGGAGTCAGATATCCCTAAGACGGCGTTCAGAACGCGGTACGGGCATTTCGAGTTCACGGTGATGCCATTTGAGTTGACGAATGCCCCAGCGGCATTCATGGATCTCATGCATAGGGTGTTCCAGCCCTATTTAGATCAGTTTGTCGTATTGTTTGTTGATGACATCCTGATCTACTCCAAGACAGAGGAGGAGCATGAGGGTCACTTGAGGATTGTTCTCCAGACCTTGAGGGACCATCAATTGTACGCCAAGTTCAGCAAGTGTGAATTTTGGCTCACGGAGGTGAAATTCTTGGGACACGTGGTGTCAGCCTCGGGGGTGTCAGTTGACCCGGAGAAGGTTGAGGCAGTTATGAGTTGGGAGAGGCCAAAGTCAGTCTTCGAGATACGTAGTTTCTTGGGATTGGCAGGGTATTACCGGAGGTTCATCGAGGACTTCTCCCGACTAGCCGCACCTATGACTAGATTGACCCGGAAGGAGGTCAAGTTCGAGTGGAATGATTCGTGTGAGAAGGCATTCCAAGAACTAAAGAGGAGACTCACTTCAGCTCCTATCTTGATTGTTCCAGAAAGGGGACAAAACTACACGGTATATTGCGATGCCTCCAAAGACGGACTGGGTTGTGTCTTGATGCAGTCCGGGAGAGTGGTGGCTTATGGTTCTCGACAGTTGAAGAATCACGAGCAGAATTACCCCACGCATGACATGGAATTGGCGGCCATAGTCTTTGTCTTGAAGGCTTGGTGCCACTATTTGTATGGTGAACGATTTGAAGTGTTTTCGAACCACAAAAGTCTGAAGTACATCTTCACTCAGCGGGACCTCAACATGAGGCAGCGTAGGTGGATGGAGTACCTAGAAGACTATGACTTCACTTTGCATTACCACCCTGGTAAGGCAAATGTGGTGGCTGACGCACTTAGTCGGAAGTCACGGGGTGTCTTAGCTAGTGTGGCTTCCCGGGAGTGGCGGATGCTTGAGGCCGTGGGCCAATTTGGGCTGCATTATCGGGGTCGGACTCAGGGTGTTTTAGGGAGTTTGGTGGCTACGCCTTCCCTACTGAGCAGAGTGATTGAGTCACAGAGACAGGACTCAGAGTTATCATCCATCAGGGACCGAGTGCAGGCGGGTACTGGTGACGAGGGCTGGGCCATTCACTCGGATGACAGTCTTCGGTTTAGGGGAAGGGTTGTGGTTCCCCAGTCGGCGGAGCTGAGAGAGGAGATCCTCAGGGAGTTCCATTGCTCTCGTTTTGCGGTGCACCCAGGCGGCACGAAGATGTATCATGATCTTCGTCGCCAGTATTATTGGAGCGGAATGAAGAGGCAAATTGGCGACTTTGTCAGTAGATGCCTCACATGTCAACAGATTAAAGCCGAGCACCAGAGACCAGCAGGGTTGCTCCAGCCCTTGGAAGTGGCTGAGTGGAAGTGGGAGCACGTCACAATGGACTTTGTGACCCACTTGCCACGGACATCGCGGGGACATGATGCGGTGTGGGTGATAGTGGACCGGCTTACGAAGTCGGCACACTTTTTGGCGGTGCGGATGACCTTCACTCTGGAGGAATTCTGCAGGTTGTACATAAGGGAGATAGTCCGGTTGCATGGGGTACCCGTATCTATAGTATCGGATCGGGATCCCAGGTTTACGGCTCACTTTTGGGAGAGTTTCCAGCGAGCCATGGGGACTCAGTTGAGGATGAGCACAGCCTTTCATCCCCAGACAGATGGTCAGTCAGAGAGGACCATTCAGACGTTAGAGGACATGCTACGAGCATGTGTCCTAGACCTCAAGGGTAGTTGGGAAGAGCATTTACCCTTAGTGGAATTCGCCTATAATAACAGCTATCAGGCGAGCATACGGATGACACCCTATGAGGCGCTTTATGGGAGGCCTTGTCGTTCTCCGGTTTGTTGGACTGAGGTTGGAGAAAGACCCTCTACTGGCCCAGAATTAATAAGAGACACATCGGAGAAGGTGGACCTAATAAAGAAACGTCTTCTCACGGCTCAAAGCCGGCAGAAGAGTTACGCCGATAGAAGGCGGCGACCTCTGGAGTTTGAGGTGGGAGATCATGTCTTCTTAAAGGTGATGCCCAAGAGAGGAGTGGTCAGATTCGGCAAGCGAGGAAAGCTGTCGCCGAGATATATTGGGCCCTTCGAGATACTTGAGAGAGTTGGCACTGTGGCCTATAGGTTGGCGTTGCCGCCAGGTTTATCGGGTGTTCATGCTGTATTCCATGTCTCTATGCTCCGGAAGTATACTCCAGATCCGACGCATGTTGTGGATTGGGGAGAACTCGTTGTTGATGCAGATGGGACCTTTGAGGAGGGACCGGTGCGTGTCATGGATAGCCGGGAGCAGGTTTTGCGAGGCAAGACCGTGAGGCTTGTGAAGGTGTTGTGGTGACACCGAGGGGTGGAAGAGGCAACATGGGAGCGAGAGGACACCATACGTGCCAATTATCCTTTCTTGTTCGAGGATGGAGGTATATTCTTATAGTCATTTAGTGTTATATGACTGTGGCATATGCATGTGGTAGTTGTGCATGAGTGTGTGAATTTCGGGGACGAAATTCTTTTAAGGGGGGAAGAATGTAAAACCCGAGAAAATTTGAACTGTTGTGAAAAAAGGCAAAATGGTAAATTGCCACTATGGTACAGGTTGTAAACCTGAAATTTTCTAGAAATTGGATGACGAAATGAACCTCACCGTTGGATTCGTCTCGCGAAAACTAGTTACCCTGTCAAATTTCATTAAATTCCGAGTTAGTCGGATTTTTCGCGTTTTACGAGGCGGTCGAGCCTCGGGAGACCCAAAAACGAGATTCTGATTTAAAATTTTAAATTTTGGGAAATAAATGACGGCAACTTAAAATAAAAATATTTTGAACTTGAACCGGAGCGAAATTTAATCGTTTCGGGGTTAAAACGGACCCGAAAAATAAGGGTCGTGTGGCGCATTGTGGGCCAAGCATTTAAAGAGTATTTAAAGGGGAGAAAATCAGATTTCTCTCCCCATTTGCTCAACCGGTTTTAACGTGAGAGGAAGAGAGGGAAAGAGCAAGTCTTCTCCACCTTCTCTCTACGATCTACACCCATTGAGAGCTCAAATCCACTCGGGCCAAGAACAAAAGTCGTTCTCCTCGCCAAGGGCTACAAAACCATACCAAGGAGGTCGGGTTTTGGAGAGAATCCAAGGACGGAATTTTTGGAGGCTAGGGCTTTGGGATAGGATCGGGTTTTGGAGGCTTCCTACGGTTATTCTACACGCTACAAGAGGTAGGGTTTCCTCCTACTAAGGTTCATTCCAAACCTAGAATGTTTTAATGAAATGGGTAGGATGATTGGTTGTGTATCTCTTGCCCCTTTTGTTTGATTTGGGTAAAAAGAATTGGGTATATGAAATTGTTCCAATGTGATTCTTGGATTATGTGAATTGTGGGCATGCTATGTGCTTACATTATGCCATGAGACTTGAAGTATGTTATTACTTGATTATGTGATGACATGTTTGGGTGTTGTCCAAGGTAAAAGGTTGATATATATATACGTATTTGTAATATATTGACATTGTAGGGAATGATGGGAATTATATGCTTATGATATAAATTGCCATGAAATATGTGAAATATGATTAGAATGTTCAAGTGTTACTCATAGCATATTGAACATGATAATATTGTTGAAATGAGACATCACATTTCATATGCACGGGAGCATTGCACTTAGTGGGTGTGTGTGCATGGTGGTTGTCTTCACCACGCTTGGTGGATGACAAGTGGGCTCGAGTAAGACGGGTCGATGACCTAGTCGAGTCGCACGGTTTGCATGGTTGTTAGGGTTGGGGTAGCAAGAAGGGCTAGACTATCCCTCGGGTGAGAGACCCGGTGATTGGATACGCACTCCGTTGGTATAAGAGTCCATAAAGTGTGTCGGTGTACGCGGAACCGTTGGTGGAAGTCCATGAATTCCGTGTCGGTTGGGTGCCGTTGGTGTAAGTCCATAAATATCCACCACAAGAAAGACCCTAGAATGAAAAATCATTTGATGTGCAACATCAATGACAGATTAGTACACATTGGCACTTGCATGTGTAGAGGAGCCGGGAAGGGCTCGGTTGATATGCATGAGTGAGTCTCACCTCATTCCATAGCATGACATTGCAATTTTCATCATTGAATATATTTCCTTGCTTGGAATGTTATGAATTGTGGTTTTGTGGCATGTGAACATTTCATATGCATATAGGTTGGGGAGTAGCCTCATTAGGAAATACCCTATTGAGCGTGGCTCACCCTTTATGGGGAAAACATTTCAGGTGCGGGGTTCACACCGGCGGACGACTCCCATTTCGAGCCCCAAGGTTGAAGAAAGCTGACTTGTGGCTTTTATTGTTGTTTTGTAAAAGCTTTTGAAAAGAATTCCATTTTAATATGTAAATGTATGAAATCAATTGTAATAGAACTTGTATAAACCATGTTTTATATGGAAATCCTTGTCAAACATGTATTTGATGAGTTGGGAAGGGTTTTGAATGGATTGGAAAGGAAAAATGGTTGAAAATGGCAAAACTGGGCAGAGGGTACCGGTACTGAATGGTACCGGTACTGGACACCGGTACCCTCTTTCCAGTGGGTTGACAGTACCGGTACCGGGTACCGGTACGGAATGGTACCGGTACTGGACACCGGTACCCTCTTTCCAGTGGGTTGACAGTACCGGTACCGGGTACCGGTACTGAATGGTATCGGTACTGGATACCGGTACCCCCTTTCCAGTGGGTTAATAGTACCGGTACCGGGTACCGGTACTGAATGGTACCGGTACTGGATACCGGTACTTTCTTCAAAATTTTCAGATTTTCACACTGCTTCGCCCTATTTTCAATCTACGTTTCCTTTCCCTCCAATGATGTAAATGGAGTATAAATCATGGTATATCGAATATTGGTTGAACCCAAATGAATAATCGAATCCGGTTAACAATGGTGAATTAAGATCCCGGTTAAGGGGATGCTACTACCGTGGTGTTAGGTTGAGTGACATCCATGGTTATTTCCGCGGGTTGACGGGTGGTCAACAGTTAATATAGGACCCCCGGAGATTGGGGCGTCACAGCTTGGTATCAGAGCATAGGTATACGATTTACCTAGGGCTTGATGGGGCATGGGTCTAGACCATAGCATTCATTGTACATTTCATGTTATTTGCTTAAATTGCTACATGTTATGTGATATGTGATATGTGTATTATATGCATGGTAAAAAAAAAAAAAATGTGTATGGAAATGGACACACTAGGGTTAGAGAACTTAACCTTGGGAGTGGGAAAGCAAATGAACGGGAAAGTTCAAAGCGTAAGGGTCCACTATTGGAGGCATACGCTCTACTAGTGAGATAATGAGAAAGATTTAAATGTTTTAACTTTGGTCCCTACTTCGGGATACTAAGTTAGTGTGCCATTGCCATTTGACGTGTGTGTAGATGGCAAGTGGAAGAAGAGGACGTCGAGGCGGTGGGCGGAACAATAACCAACCACCACCGGTCTTCGATCAACAAGCGTTTACGGAAACCATGGGCATGATGGCGGCTACTGTTGCACAAGCTAGTGCAAATGCCGGACATGGAGGCACGAGTAACCTCCAACAGTTTAAAGCACACAAACCTCCAGTCTTCATGGGAGGGGCGGACCCGATGGTGGCCGACCATTGGTTCCGGCAAGTCAACAAGATCTTAGGGGCGATGGAGGTCACCTCAGACGCTACTAAGATAAGACTAGCTGCATTCCAGCTAGAGGGAGAAGCCCAATTGTGGTGGGATTGGGTGACGGCCTCGAAGAACCTAGAGGCCATGACATGGGGAGAGTTCAAGGAGCTCTTCATGGGTAAATATTTCCCAACGGCCGTTCGACATGCAAAGGCCCGAGACTTTCTAGATTTGAAGCAAGGGTCAATGACGGTGATGGAGTATGTGGCTAAGTTCACCGAATTAGCCCGATTTACTGATGATTACGTGGCCACGGATATGGCCAAGGTAAGAAGGTTCGAGGATGGGTTGAAGCTATCCATCCGGGGAAAGATTGTGGGCCTCCGCCTGCAAGACTTAGACTCTATGGTCGAGACAGCTATGGCCATTGAGAGGGAGGTTGACGATGCTCGAAGCATCCGTGAGGCGGGTGCTAAGGATAAGAAGAAGGAGGGTCAATCCTCTTCTTCTAGTTCGGGGAAGAAGCAGAGAACTTCTACTCCACAAGGACAACAAGGACAGGGCCGTGGCTATCAAGGCCAAGGCCAAGGTCAATTTTCCCAGGGCGGGAGAAACTACAGGACTACCCACCAGGCAGGCCAGAAGACATGTTTCCATTGCCACCAACCGGGGCATATGAAGCGGGATTGTCCGCAGAGGCAAGGATCCCAGAGCTATGGGACACCTCAGTCCCAGTCATCAGTGGGACAGTCACAGACACACCTTGTTCCTCCCTACCCCACCATGGGCCAGGGAAACCAGTATCAGTTCCAAGGCACTACTCAGGCCCCTACCACCTTTCGAGCGGGGACTCCGCAGTCGGGCCAGATGGGCCAAGGCATGGGTCGAGGCCGAGGACAGGGCATGCAGGCCGGGACTTCGGGGACCCAGGGGCGTGTCTACGCCATTACACCTCAGGCTGAGCCAGTGGACCAGTCGGTCATACACCGGTACCCTCTTTCCAGTGGGTTGACAGTACCGGTACGGAATGGTACCGGTACTGGACACCGGTACCCTCTTTCCAGTGGGTTGACAGTACCGGTACCGGGTACCGGTACTGAATGGTACCGGTACTGGATACCGGTACCCCCTTTCCAGTGGGTTGATAGTACCGGTACCGGGTACCGGTACTGAATGGTACCGGTACTGGGTACCGGTACTCTCTTCAAAATTTTCAGATTTTCACACTGCTTCGCCCTATTTTCAATCTACGTTTCTTTTCCCTCCAATGATGTAAATGGAGTATAAATCATGGTATATCGAATATTGGTTGAACCCAAATGAATAATCGAATCCGGTTAACAATGGTGAATTAAGATCCCGGTTAAGGGGATGCTACTACCGTGGTGTTAGGTTGAGTGACATCCATGGTTATTTTCGCGGGTTGACGGGTGGTCAACGGTTAATATAGGACCCCCGGAGATTGGGGCGTCACACCTTAAAACCACAATTTATATTTTACAAATTCCTTAATCAAAATTTACACAAATCCCTAAATCATAATTTTCAAATTACAACCACAATTCACAATTCACAAATTTCTTACAACCACAGTATATATCTAGTAGTTGCATCCACAATATACAAATTTCATAAATCCAATGGGAATTCACAATTTCTTCATTGGAAGCCAAGATAGAGAAAGATGAATGGGGTTGCATCCACTTCTAATTTTACAAATTCAGTCAATTTTCAGTGGGAGCCGACAAAAGAGATTTCAATGGGGTTTCACTTAATTTATAGTGGGAGCCAAGAAAGAGAGATAGATGGGTTTTTGGTGGGTTTTTCGATGGAATTTTTGGGTTTTGTAGTGGGTTTTTTCAGTGGGAGCCGAGAGAGAGAAAGAGGTTTTAGTAGGATTTTTGTGACCCCATATATACACCCACACACATAGATTGAGGGGGAGAGAAAGACGGTGAACTCCATACCTAGAGTGGAAGAAGAAGCCTCTGTCTGGTTGAGGAAGACGACAAGCGAAGATGACTGAAATTAGAGGTGCTGTGGAGTGAAGAAATTGGCACAAAAACCACAATACCAAGCTTCTTTGGCTCACCAGGAGTAGCTACTCAAATAAGAGTTATGAGAAATAGCTAGTGAGATAGCTAGTCTGTTGGAGACAAATTTTAGAGAGGAGTTCTTTAAAATAGCTAAGAATTGACTTTTATTTAGCCCCTTGGAGTTGCTCTTACTAGCTATATTTATTTGAAATAGCTAGATTGTGAGACAATGGCTTAAGAATTGTGGATGGGTGTTGGGTGTAGTTTTTCAAATACTTGAAATGATTGTGGATATTTACCAATATGAAGTTGATGAGACTACTAGACATAAGCAGTAACAATATAATATTCGAGACTGCCATACGTAAACAGTAGCAATGGGACAGCTGAGACTATCAGGCATAAACAATAGCAATAAGGTTGTCGAGACTACTAGGCATAAGCAACAACGATATAATAGCCGAGACTGTCGGACGTAAACGATAGCGATAGGATAACCGAGACTACTGGAAAAAAACAAAAGCTATATAACTACCGAGACTCCCGGGCGAAAATGGGTAGTGTTAATTGTTATGGGATATTGGATAGTAGGTTTTTGGATATTGTTATTTGGATGTCGGGTATTGGTTGCTGGATATTTAATATGAATTCCAGCTTAATTACTGCACAGATTAATTAATACTAGTTGAATTTTTTTGTTATAGATAATGAGCAGGATTACCCACACTTTATCTCTTTTCTGGAATGGGGTGTGACATAAGAGACTATCTCCATAGTTGATGTCAAATCCTCTTTGAATTGTAACGAGTTGTGTACTACATTGAACGATAAGTACAGTGATACTCAGGCCGAGGGTCTGGTCGTGAAGGGTTGTAAGAATAATTCCTCTAATAATAATAGAGGTCGATCCGTTGAAAGAAATTCAAATAAAGAAAAAGAAAGATCTCAATATCGATCACAGTCTAGGAAGCAACATAAAAATATTGAATGTTTTTACTGTCACAAAATTTGTCATTATAAGTGTGATTGTTTAAGTTGAAAAATAAAAAAGGACAAAAAAAAAATCAAATCCTTATGATTTCTCTAGTGTTGCTGATGTTGTCAAAAGATATCACTCCATCTATCAAGTCTAATGATCAATTGGATGATATTTTTACCAAATCATTGTTTCGTGTTACCTTCAATAATCTTTGTTCCAAACTGGTCATCTTTTATCTTTATGCTCCAGCTTAAGGAGAAACGTTATATTTCTTATTTTTATGTTTTATATTTATGTAGGATAATATTGCAATTATCCAAGATAAAGTTCAATAATAAGAGAGTGTAGGGCAATACTACACACATATTATTCTCTCATTCTCTTTCCACCTCTCTCTATCTCTCTTATTCTTCTTCTTCTTCTCCTTCTTCTCTTTTTCTCCTAATATAATATTGTACTCTTTACTTTTTAACTTAGTATTAGAATAGGAAGTCCTATGTTAAAATCTTGCAGCCATTCATTATTAAAAAAAATTTCATGTGCCAAGTCCAAAATTCAGCCTATCCATGAGGAGACATGTTGAAATATAAATACTAAAATTATACCATCTTCAATAGCTTAAACTTTTGGAGTAAATGATTATTTAACACACTCGTTGCTCGGTCCTTCCCAAAAATTAACAATGTTTCCCAATAAATTATGAAAATTAAGACTGACAACAAATACTACTGCAGCAGATCTAATCAACTAGACTAACAACAAAGACTACTGCAGCAGATCTAATCAAGTAAAGAAGTGTAAAAGATCTTACCTATTTTCCTATTCCTCCCATACCAATAAAACTTCTTTTTTTCCAAAAGCAAGCCTACAATTGGAGAGAAATGAAATTCAATCTCATGTTGCAACACAAATTAGAACAACCATAAAAAAATAGGTGCTTATATAAAACATCAAGAGATACTTTATTTCATAACATGATGACTAAGGGGGCATAACTTCGACCGTGTTGTGCTACAGTCTGTGAATTAAAAACAGAGCCCTATCTCACAACCATAAACCTTTGATTTCTAAGGATTTCAAAGCAATTGGTTCCAATACCAGTGAAAAAGTTGAGTTTGGAGAGAGGAGATCTTCTAGGGAACAAGAAAAAGGAACTACAATGTAGAGAGAAAGAGATGGGATTGAAAACAAAGTACAAACGCAACAAAACCACAATATATTGAATGACTTATCTCACTATCAAAGATATAAATTCATTAGCAACAAAAAATATTAATTATGCACACCTACCACTCACGTGCATCTCTACAACTCTCCCTCTCAGTAGATATTAGAGAAATAGAGACTTAGACAACCTTGGATACATTTATTGCACAATCCAAAGCAATCTAAACCCTACAAACCTCTTAAATAAAAAATTTAGCATAGATTCAATCAAAACCCTAATAACCCTAACACACGATCTTCATTAACAAATAATCTCAATCAAAATAACCTTTTAAAATACATCCAATCAAAATCATATGAACCTCTTTCAAAAAAACTCAATTGCATATTTCAAAAACCCTATTTCATGAAAGAAAAACAAATTTAAAAACCCTAACATTCAATTTCTAACTAAATAATTTTCAATTACTTTCAAAAAGTTCAACAAATAAAATTAGAATTAGCCTACAAATTTCATAAAATGAACATTCAACATCCATTCCATGAAATTAACAAAAACCCTAACATCCAAAAACACTAAAAATTTTATTGAATGAAATTAACACATAACATTCAATTGACACACAATTTTAATCTAAATAATCATAACATACATCAAATCAAGACCTTATAAACCTATTTCATATCAATTAATACACAACCTTTGAAATTATGAAAGTAATTTCAATTAACACCCAATCTTAATTTCAATAACTCTAACATTTATTAAATCAAGACCCTATAAACCTATTTCATAATTAAAAAAAAAATCAATTTGAAATTTTCAAACCTTGTTTAACACCCAAATTAAAAACTCAATTTGAAAACAAATTAACCTATAAATTTCCCAAAATGAATACTCAATAATCATCAATCCAACATCCATTTCATGTGATTAACAAAAACCCTAACATCCAAAAACCTTGGTTTTGGGCGGGATTTGTTTTTTGGTTGAGATGAATTGTGGGCCCTTGGATTAAAAGTGGATGAATTATGGGTCATTGGATTAAGTTAGAAGAAATGGAAACTATTAAAATTAAAATAGATCAACTCAGGACCATCCATGTGATAAGCTAACTTGGGGATTCAAAAACTACTCTATCTTAAATAATGTGTTGTCATATTCTTGCCTCTTCGGCAAACTAAATATGGATAGTGTCTACCTTCAAGTACTCACTCTAAATGTTGTCTCCTTCAACTTCAATCCTATGTTCTAATTCGTTCCACCTAAATCTTGAAGTTCTAAGCATTATAAAAAGTGTGTTGTAAGATTTCGTTTAATTTTTTATCTTCGACTCAATGTGCAAAATGCCACGCAAATCAATTTCGCCAAGTGCATCCGGTAGAGATTTCTCCAAGTGGTGGAGATACACAGATCTGAACGCACCATTTTGACATTTTCAACCTTGGTTGCAAATGTCTTTTAGCGCATTTAATAGTATCGTTTCTTCAGTTGTTGTCCACATTCTTCTAGGAATCATGTCAAGGGGGGAACTCCCCCTAAATTATGAGCTTCAAACACATCTCATTACAACCCTACAAACTATGTACTAGCAAATTTGAACAAAATATACATTAATTACCCCAAAAAATTTATGCACGCATGAATAAATATTTTTACATAAAGATAAAACATCCTCCAACACCATAACATCTACCACATGCAATGCATGCTTAAATAATACAACTTCATACATCAAAAGAAAAAAGGTGTAACCAAAATCATATCAGTTGTTTATGGTCACCAATTTTCATTCCCCCTAGTACCCCTCCACTCATAATATATGTCATTTGCCAATTGATCTTGCCACGCATTCCATACATGAGAACTCAACAGTATCGATAATGTTATTATCATTCATATTCTCATCTTCCAACGAATTTTCATCCGACTCTTCTTCCAATGAATCCGCTTTCATCTCTATCTCGTTCATAATAAGATTATGCAACAAACAACAATAATTTTATTGTGTGTCAGGACAGTGTAAAAGCAAGTCGTCCTAAAGATAGTCCATCACATTTTTAGAAGACCAAAACACCTTTCAATGATATTTCTCACTACAAAGTGCTTCAGATTGAATACTCATGCGCATTTTGGGGTGCTACTGCACGGTCTGCAAATTCCTTCAAATGGTATCGCTATTCACAAAATGGAGCTTAAAAACCCTTTCCATTTGTTTATCCCGCATCCACGAGATAGTATGTACCTACGAATGTACGAAAGTAAATAAAACTAATAGTTTCACGTCACTAACCCAATAACAAAGTATCTCAAAATGGGTTTTCGTGTGCTTACCACGATCCATTTTCAACCCATTTTTTCTTGTGATGGCATCTCGTAAAACCCTAGAATCAACAGTAGATCCCTCCCAATCGAGCAATAAAAATTTGAATTTTGTGTCTTGTCTAAAAACTCCCAACACATTGGTTGTTGTCCACTCTTTCATGTTCCTATATCTAGCTTGGTGTAAGAATGGCACTTTGGCTCTAACATGAATGTCATCTAGGACCCCTATACATCCCTATAATCATCAATTACGATGAATATGATTAAATACACATATACATTATATATTTTCATCAAAATGAAACAATGACTTTATAAACAACCGACTATCTTGAACTACTTCCACTTCGGATCAATGCTATTATCTGGGACTGGGTCAAGCCTCTTCGGTAGTAGTCGCCTCAACTTTAAAAGTGCTTGAAGAACAGAGTTGAAATGTCTGCTCATCATCTCCCCAAACCTAATGAAGTTGAACCTAACTAGACGATTCTTGTCATCATGTCCTATGATACTCGAAAACATCACAACCATCTAGTCGATACGCACATTTTGTGTCAATAAATCCACCTACATCCCTAGCTAAGCAACACAAGACGTGCAATGAATGTCTATCCATCCTAAGTTGTTCAAAACAAGTTCTATCATTTCACCTATAAGCCTATGGAGATGCTCACTTTGTGCGTGAAATCTACCTACTGAACTAGGCAATACCCGCCTCTTTCGTTTTTCATTGGCACACAACGTAACTATAACCATCAAAATACATGAACAAACAAGAACAAACTCTTTGACTACACTATTAAGAGCAACAAGCAAATGACAACTTTATCATGCGTACGAGCCATACTCACTGAAATAATAACAAAATCCTCCAAACTATCAAGGTTAATGCCAAAAAATATCTTTATAACAAAAATATGGTATCAAGGTTTGTTAAAGTTTATAAAATGGGTTGAACCAAATGTGTATGTACACAACCCTAATGTAAAACCACGAGTAATGATCCAAATGCCTCTGTTCATAAACAATGAAGCAACCCCAAAAACATAGCAACTTGTGTCGAAGGCATCTTACGTGGAAAACATCAAGTATGTTTATAAAAGGAATTTTTTTTCACATTGGGATTGTTTCTAGATAAAACATCACAAATAGTTTCTATGAAATTCAACACCAACAGTTCAAGAGACGAGCTAATTTAGATATACTTCAATAGAAATTCAGTCAAATACACAGGTAAAGTACAAATGCTTAAAATGTCAACAGTCATTTTATAATCCAAAAATTATAGTAAAAAAATAAAAGTAAGCTTGGCATTAATGAAGTGTTGCAGCAATCAAGAATAGACCTGGCTTACTTCTTGCGAAAGCATGCACGCACACACACACACGCTAGAGAGAGAGGTCCGAATACGAAGAAAATTGTGAAATCAATTGCCTTATCCAAACTGTGTAGTGATGTAAGAGAGAGGGTTAATTAGGTTTCGCATCGGCAAGGTTTTTTTTATTTTTTTGGAGATCAATAAAATAAAATCCAAACATTCATATTTATTTATTTTATGAGGAAATATGTCCAGTTACAATTCAATAACGTCTTGTTAGGATCGGTCCAAAATACTTAGGATTCATTAAACAAATTGACATTGCTTTCAATCTTTTCACGGTCACAGTTTTTTTGGAACTTATTTTAACACATACATTGATCAAGCTGGAATAATTTTTAACAACTGACAATATGTAGGAAACTGAATGCCTGAATGAATACGAAAACTAGCTTTGAGAAATATATTTATCTACCACGAAAAAGTGCTTCATCTCATGAAAATCAAAATGTTATGATCATATTGGTGGAAACATGATACCCAATAGACAACAACAAAGAATTCTCCAATAAATATGAAGTAATTTTCATACACTGCCACAAGTGATTCATGGTAACAATTAAACACTTATCTACTTTCATGTATTGCATGTTCGAAGTTACATTAAAATGGAATCGAATTATACAGACAAATGAATGGTGTGAGCATGTGAAAAAATTAAAAATTAAGGTGAGAGTAGTATATAAGTACAGTTCATGTTAAGAGTTACCCCAATGAGAAAATTGAGTTACCCCGAGTCAAGTGTCTTTGTGGAGAAAATACCTATTCTAGTTTTTTTTCCTGGCTTACCGTTGGTGACTTCCTTATGAACTCAATAGGTGGTAACAATGTTTGTTGTTCTTTAAAGCTACTTGGCATTTTTTGTATGGCTAACAAAAACAACATTGGTGCTTATATTCCTACATAACACTCCACAGATTATGATGTTGTTTTGCATATGATGATCCTGTGGCTACAATACTAACGTCAAATTGGCTTCAGCTGGTTAGATTACTGGTTAGGCAAACGGAGAAAAGTTCGATAATTAGGTGCTTACAAGGTTCTTTCTTAAATTTTTTTTCCAATGTGTTATGTTCTTCAGTACTTGTGCATGGTGTGTCCTCAGCTTATTTGCAACTTCACTAGCTAAAGGAAAAGGGAGAGATAAGAGAGAGCATATATTTCTGTTTGTCTTTTATTTCAGATAGATTATGAGGATGAACATTGCTAAGCTTTACCAGGCAATGGGGTTTCAGAGATGGTTTGCCAAGACTCACAACATTGAGTCCATCTCAAAAGCCAGAAATGATAAGAGTGATGGTGATCACACTACTTCAAACCCGATTGATCATTGTTTTCATGAACCCAATGGTGCTAATTCAGATTATATTGCTTGACTGGTGAGTTCTTATGATTTCCTTATGCAAGAGTACATCGTTCGGAACTTCATTACATGAACAACATATACACACAGACAGCACAAAAAGTACGTTTCTGACAATTAACAACATATACATATAACATGATATTTCTGACAATTAGCATCCATATTAACCCAACATGAGCATCAAAAAAATACAGAAATTGGAAAAAGAAAACTAAAACACAAAAAGTCTTAACAAAGGAAAAAAAATGAAGTTGGCGATCACTTCCCACCCACGACCACCACACCGCTGATGATTTCCCAGCAAAGAATTGGTGAAACATCCCTCCCTCAACCATAACGATGAAACAACCCAACCCCGCTGCCTCTAAGCGAAACCGAAAAATCAAGAAAACCCACCAGCCCCTTTCCAAACCGCTGCTATAAGAAAACCGAGAAATCAAGACATCCTTCACCCACCAGCCCCACCACACAGCCGCCTCAAAAAAAAAAAACCGAAAAACAATAAATCAAGAACCGAAAAGGAAACATGCGATAGGCAAACACAATCTGAGAAATGTGAACACATGGAAATATGCATACATAAATTCAATCGGCTGAAGAAGAAGACAACTTACCTCACCAAGATTGGATATGCTGAAAAAGAAGACACTTCTGTTTGAGTAGCGAAGTCGGGGAGGGCTTTATATAAGTGAACATTCTGCTGTAGCCTTTACTCCAAAAGTCTAAACAGACACTTGAGTTGAGAGATGAGAGCAGAATCAAGTCTGCTAAATCAGCCGTAGCCACTCCTTTTCGCCCAAGCCAGAGAAGAAGAGCAGAGAAGAGGTGACTTTTCATCTTTACCCAGAGATTCGGCGTCCATTCCAATAGATTGGGTCAAGCGTTGGGGGTTGGGATTGCAAATGGGTCAGGCGTTAGGATTCCGTTGGGAGTTGAGATTGGTAGATAGGATGGTTAATTAGGGATAGAAAAGACTTTTTATCACCATGTCTTAAATTTTTGGCTCATCTCTCTTCTTTGGCAGAATAAATTGCTGTTGAAAAATTGAAATGAATCATGAACCGAAGGAAATGAGAGAACCTTCCGGACAACAACATAGTCACCACAGCCAAGCTCAGTTCCTTTACAGATGCAGCATCAAAAGGATGTGAACTTGTAAAAATGTAAGCCAAATTTAGTGAAAACGAATGCTTTAATAAGCACTTGTCTTATGGTATGCTCCGAATGCAGTTTAAAGAACAATTACCCACTGCAACACTCCCATCTATTGCACAAATTCAAGACCCGTGGTTCGATTGAGATCGTGGATTTTGATACATGGTTTATGTGGGTGATAACACTGCTAGATTTTGTAGAGCATCTATTTAGAAAGGATGTGATTGTTAAGAAAAGACATCTATTTAGAAGGATTGTGAATTTTAAGGAAAAGATACTTATTCAAAGGGTTGTGACTTTTGAATAGGCCTGTCAAAATCCGACACGACACAATTAACTGACACGAATTAAACATGTTTGGGTGAGATCTTAACGGGTTCGGGTGATAAACGGGTTAACCCGTCAAACACGTTTAATAAACGGTTCGTGTTCGGGTGAGACCTGTTAACCTATTTACCCGTTAAAAAAAAATTAATATAATAATAAATTAATAATTATTTTAAAAAAATTAGTCAAAAATAAAATATTATATATATAAACTAGTTATTGCCTGTACCTGAAGGCACAGTGTAATAAAAAATGATAAACAATAAACATACTTGTATTCATATTCAAAATCAAATCACAAACATAGAAAAAAGATAATTGAATTTAAGTATCGGTTTGTAGTAGAGTGAGAGGTGGTGGGCGGCAGTGGTGATGGTAGGCGACGGTGATGGTTGTGGTGGGTGGCAATGACCGTGGTGACGATGATGGCGGCGACGATGGTGGTGGTGACGGTGGCGGTGTTGGTGGTGGTGGCGGCAGTGGTGATGGTGGCGGCGACGGTGGTGGTGATGGTGATGGTGGTGGTGGCGACGGTGGTGGTGGTGGTGGCCGTGAGGGTGGTGGTGGCCGTGGCCGTGGTGGCGGCAATGACGGTGGTGGCGATGACGATGATGACGGCAGTCAGTGGTGGTTGTGGCGGTGGTGGCCGCGACGGCTGCAGTGGCGGTGGTGGGGGTGGTAGAGACAGTGGTAGGACGGTTTCAAATACTATTATTTTTTTAAAGTACTTATGAGAAATAATTTGTAGAAGTTCTTTTAAAAAATCACTCCAAACACACTCTTAGGGAACTATTTTTCCTATTAAATTTAGAATGTTAATATTAGCCGTTAGATTAATTTTAAAATAAAATTTAAAGCGATCTCAACCACGAATAGCAAAAGTCATTTTGTTTATCTTTTAAGATTTGAATTGTAAGCTACTTTATTATATATAAATATATGATAAATGAGTAAAAAAAAATCTTACTTGAAGAAAATTTAAGTACAGATTATTCACTTTCCCCCTTAGCGGTGCTTGATGTGGGAACACATGTTTTATCACTATAGAGATTCTTTGCAGTGCTCACTGTCCCCATTTGCAGTGCTCACTGTCCATACATGGCAAATCGTCATGAATCAGAGACATGGTGTAGATCATTTCGACGGCGCAAGCTGCAGGCATGGCTTGCAACTCATGGCTGCCGACGAGCTCGCAGGCGGTGATACAGAGCATAGGGTAATGGATCAGGAGGAAGAAGAGAAGGGTCTGTGTTGACATGTGACCAATCACCAAGGTGGAGGAGAACACACAATGAAAGTTGCACAGTGAAAGTTTTTGGCTTGAATCCCACATCGACAAATTCAAATGGAGGAGACCTCTCAGGCCTATAAAAAGATGCAACCCCCTTTCCTTTAGTCATTAAACCTTTTCATTTGCCTTTGCACGTGGAAGCCAGTTGAAAATCTTTTAATTAAGAGAGTACTTTTGGTGTGAGTAATTAATGGAGTTTAAAATTTTAATAGGATAAATTTTTGTTGTGGGTTAAAATTTTAATAGAATAATTTTAATAAAATTAAATGGGTTAAACGAGTCGTGTCGTGTTACCTGTTTATTAAATGGTTCGTATTCGTGTTTAGAATTTTTACCCGTTTATTAAACGTGTCGTGTACGGGTTTACATATTTTTCATCCGTCACCCGTTTAACCCGACACATAACCGTTTAACCCGACATGTTTGACACCCTTACTTTTGGAAAAAAATACCAAAAAGTCTATAAATAGAGTCATTGACTTCATTCACAAATATATTAGAGTTCTAACCCTAAGGGATAGTGTGACACCCCAAAATCCGGGGGTCCGTTGATTACCCATCAACCCGCGGAATACTTGTAGATAACTAGTATCTTGATATCACACTGTTATACCCCATTTACCGGGGTCCATAACTTAACGAAATTTGGGCAGAGTTTCCTTTGTATGGGGAGCTCTACCCAATACCCAAACTGTGCAATACACAATTACCAGACCCATCCGAGGTCAAATATAAAGCAAAGGCCACACCGGGTCCATGTATAAGTAAACATTGGCCACACTGGGTCCAATTAACCATACTTAAATCAAAACATGAAAGGCTAATCTAACAATAGTCTTTATAAGTTCTATTACAATTATTTTACGCATTACATGCCCCAAAATATAGTTTCTAACATGTAATTACACAAAACATTAAGTAAAGCCACATGCGGCTTTCTTCAAGCATGAGGGTCCAAAATGGAGCCATCCGCCGGTGTATCTCTCCCACCTGAAATGTGTTCCCGTATAGGGTGAGCCAACGCCCAGTAGAGTATTTCCTACAGAGGCTACTCCTCAACCTATATGCATATGAAATGTTCACATGCAACATCCATAAATTCGTAACCATTCCATCAAATAATATACAATTAAATGATGTAATGCTATAATGTCATGCCATGAATGAGGTGAGACCCACCCATGTGCACTCAACCCGAGTCCACTCTGACTCCCTTTACATGTCAATGCCATGTATGTTAAACCGGGCTACCTAAGTCCCATGAAATGAGATGAGACTCATGTACTCAACCCGAGCCCTTCCCGGCTCCTTTCCCCCATGCAATGCCATGAGTATAAAAACCGGACTTCTCAAGCCCCCGCCATTGGTATTACTCACCCAATAACTAATTTAAGAAAATCTCCGGGTCTTTCTTTGGGGTGGGCGTTTATGGACTTCCACCAACGGAACCCAACCGACACGGGATTTATGGACTCTTTCCACCAACGGTGCCGCGTACACCAACACACTTTATGGGCTCTTATACCAACGGAAGTGCGTATCCGAAACACCGGGCCTTGCACCCGAGAGGTCGTCTTGCCCCTTCTTGCTAACCCCGACCCAATCTTTTTCTTCTTTTTCATGCAACCATGCGACTCAGTTGAATAATCAATCCAACTTTCCCGAGCCCATCCACCAACCACCAAGCATGATGATTGATATATGCAACTACCCCCCCACACTCATGCAAGTTTCCCATGAATGTGACATCATCTTATGCCCAATATGTCATGAATGCCAATGAGCAATTTATCTCCATATTAGACTCTCATAATACCACATAGCTTGTGGTACAAACACCCATGCACAACATCATTATGACACAATGTCCATGTATGTGATGTTCCCGTACATATGCAATGTAATGACCCATTGCTTCTCTCATGCAAGGTTCATATGTAATGAATGTCATATGAACTGTCTCTACCACATTCCAACATATGGTATTAACAACAACCATGCACACACACACACCACTCATGATGTGAATTCCCCGTGCATATGCAATGCGATGTATTATTGCAATAAAATTATGTCACATATGTAATGCATGCCATATGGACTAAATTAACATAATCAATTCCATTCCATGGCAATTTACATTATAAACGTATAAATTTCATGCTTCATCACAACAATTGATATATCAAAATATATATATCTGACATTCACAATTTCAACATAAATCATATTGTACACATATGATTTTCATTTACCACATAAGGCATAACATATTATTTATCATATAACAATTTCAATCCATTTAGGTATTTTGTCAAACACCTTCAAGGCAAACAACATGGTAACACATATCATGCCCAATTTCCACATAATTCAAGAAATTCCAATAGGCAATTTCTATATACCAATTTAGGATAAAATTATTTTACCTAAATTCCACCAATAGACAAGTGTAATTTTCTAACAACCTACCCACCATCTTCATTATTCCATAACCATATACATATAAATATATGTATACATAGGTCAATATATATAGATATACATATATATATATATATATATCCAGCCCATTTATCATAGGCATTTCTAGGTAAGAAATCAACCCAAGTAGGAGAACCCCTACCTCTTGTAGCGTGAGAATCCCGTAGGAAGCTCCCAAGACCCGAAAACCCAACTCGAAGCTTGATTTTTCCAAATCCCGATTTTTCACCTTCGGTGAAAATCTTCATTTTTGGTACCCACGCGTAGCCCTCGTCGACGTGATCACTTCTCCCTTCTAGCTCGACGGAATCCGAACAAAGAAAAACAACTCGAATCTTGTTTTTCGTACACTCCCACCCGTTCACCTTCGGTGAAACTTGTTGTTTTTGGTACCCACGCGTAGCCCTCGTCGCGTAGATGAACTTTGCCTTTTAAATCGACGAATTCCGACGGACGGAACTCCCGGAATCGGAGCGGGAAGCTTGGAGATCAAAATTTTTCTCTTCCCTCTCCCTCTCTCTGTTTTTACGTCTGAAACCAGACTGATTTCAGCAGAAATATCTGCTGAAAATCAGAATTTTAAGCCTATTTATATTTTTCAATGTGTGGTTCAGATCGCGCCACATGCCCCCTCTTCGTTCGGGTTTATTTTCGTCCCGAAACGATTAAAATTTGTCCCGATTTAAGTTCAAATTATTTTCTATGAACTCTAATTAAATTATTTTCAATTTTCTCACATTTTGTCCAAAATTTCGTTTTTGGGGTCACCTGAGACCCGACTGTCTCGTAAAACGTGAAAAATCCGACTATTTCGGAATTTGATGAAATTTTACATGGTCACTAGATTTCGCGAGACGAATTCAACGGCGAAGTCCGTTTCGTCATCCGAGCTCTAGAAAAATTCAGGTTCGCAACCCGTTCATAGTGACAAGTTATTGTTTTGCCCCTTTGTGAATAGTTCAAATTTTCCGGGGTTTCACAGATAGAACTCTTATCAGTTTAATATCTGATACGTGGGACAATGTCCCACACGATATTAAATTAATTTTTTTCAGGGGGAGGGTCCACCACAATAGCTTGCTATTGGGATCGTCAGGTGTTGCCCTTGCGTTGCACTATTGCATGGGCCTGGCACACCCCACCTGAAGAAAAAAAAAACCCTAAGGGATAGTTGAAATGATAACAAAATCGAGCTGTAAACTCAAATGTCCTGAATTCGAATTTTCGCAACTCCTTTTTCCGACGTGGACAACTTACTTTGACTGGACTGAGCAGGGGATTAATCGAGGTACGCGTAAGCTGACCTCAACACCTCTAACCGTTAAATTAAAAAAAATAGATTAAAATTCTATATAACTCATCTCTCTTCTCCTCTCCCAGAAATAAAAACTATTCAATGAGATTGAAATTTTTTAATATTGTTAATTGAAGTTCTTCAACCATAAACTTTATTGTATCTTGAAAATGATTTGTCAAAAACATTTTAGCAAACTCTGAGTAAAGACAAATATCATTTTAAAGAAAATGATTTTACGCGCCTTAAAGTCTCGATTTTATTCTATTCGTTCATCCGTTCAAACCAATTTCCCAACTTATTATTCGATTCCCCTTAGAGTCATTTTTCAGTCTTCACATAAATAAATCAATGACATTTTCTCTACGAGGATGTGGAGCTAACCCATCCCACTAGAGCAAGGAAACATCTCTCATACCATTACCAAATGTACCTGCCCCAATTCAGAATCTACAGTTGGTGAAAAACGAAGAGCTATATTATTCAAGTAGAGCATCATAACTTCCCAAGGCAAGGTGTTTGATGAAAGTACTCACAGAAAACTCTTCGCAACTTCTGCAAACCCAACGACAACGAGCCCACTTAGAAGTATGGAGTTTTCGCTTGATTCTGTGGTAGGTAATTTATGTTTGAGTAAAGTTAAGTAAAAAAAGTAATGAACATGATCTCAATTTAATTTGTGAAGATCGATGAGTTTGATTAATGCGAACATGTTGGCGGTGGGGCACCACCAGGGGAGTTAGACCTCTTTTCATATAATTTTCGTAATTTTTCAATAATGCAACACATATCATGAATTTAGGTAGGATTCATCGTTGATAAGTTGGCTCCTTACACTTATGCTCCATTTAGTACGAAGGAAAAATAGAATGATGGAAAATTGAAAAGATAGAAAGTTGGAGGGATAAATAAAACATCATGTTTGGTAGGGAAGGAAAATAGGAATTATGGAAAAAGTTAATGGATGAACTTTCCTTCCAACTCACCAAAATCAATCCCTCCAAAATTGGAATAAAAGTTGATGAAAAATTAATTATTTGTGTTGAAATGTATATTATTTATCTATATATCATTTGATACATACATGTATTATGTATACATTAATTTCATATATAAATGCAATAATAAAATATATATTTATACTTTTTTTTAAAAAAATAAAATAAATTAAAAATTAAAAAAATATTTTTTCAATCTTACCAAGTACAAAAAAAAATATTAATCATTTTTATTTTTCATCCATCGTACTAAACACAAAAAAAAAAAGTGTATCATTATTATTTTCCTTCATTGGAAGATAGAAAGTGTATCCCTCTTACTTTTCATCATTCCTACCAAACGGAACATTGCACATTAGATGATTTATTATTTCACAAAAAAAACAGAATAAAAGTGTTTTTTGAGGATATCTATATTATGTTTGAAAAATATTTTTTTAAAAATAGGGACATGTATCCACATATCCATTGCCATTTCAAGCATGGATGTATATGCTACGTGTTATTTTACAATTGGAACAAGTCTAAATGAATTAAAATCAAACATCGGAATATGCATTTATCTCATAGTAGTTCCCAATATAGTACTCCTTTGATACCTCTTTAGACATAAATATGTTACCACTTGATCTTATTGAGACTTTGTCACTACTCCTTTACTATTCGTAAGGGGTCAAGTTGAAATACCATATAGATGTTGGGTGCTTTTGAAAACTTCTTACCGCTATGGTAGTTCCGTCTATGCTTATTAGTGATGATGCATAAATTTGTATTGCGCAAAATCAACAGTCAAGTATATGAATGAGTGTAATTAATAAACAGTAAATAGACAATCAATGGCAAAACCGTAAATATGGAGTAAACACAAAGATTTATAGTGGTTCGGTCCCGGTGACCTACTCCACTCTCGGGAACGGCTGCGGTGGCCGGAGATCTTTATTGATGAACAATGTTATCGAAAGAGTAACTCCGGGAGTATTACAATGCTTTGGGAGAGAGAAACAATGTGTGTAGGGAGGTGTAGTGTGTGTAGGGATCTCAAATTGTAGAGGTCTCAAGGTCCTCTACTCTATGTGGAGAGGGCTTACATTATATAAGTTGGGTGAGGCGGTGAGTTAAGGCGGTGACGTGAGGGAGAGGGTTTCTACTATTTTGGTAAGTACAGTTATGGTAGGATTTGATATCCGGTGCGTATCCCGATTTTCTCTCCCTCATGCTCCTATTCCGTCGGAGGAGTATCCTGAGCTAGGTTGGACTTTGAGTTGGAGTGATAAAGTAAGGAGGGCGAAGGACTACGCATGAGAGGGAGCGTGGAACTAAGGAGGGAAGGGATCCCCTTGGGTGGCCCCCCTTGGGTGCGCCCCTTTGGGGGTGTCCCCTTGGACTCCTCTTTGACTTGATAACTTGGGCTCCGGGATGACGTGGGCCTCTCTTGATTCGTTGGGTCTAGCCCAGCTAATTTCAAACTCATCAATTAGTATTAAAAATTAGGGAAATTTGGAGGCCGGTTCCCCTATATGGATTTATTTGGACTTAAGTCCGTCAAAGAAACTTATTTGTTATGAAGTCCGTTTTTTGTCAATTTTGCCATACTATCCCTTCCCTTTAGAAGTGAAATAAAACTAAAAATTAAAAACTCCTAAATCTTAGGAGTTTAACTAACGTTAAAATGTTTTCTCTCTCATATCTATCTATATCCATATATAGGTTAAGAGTTTAACTAACATTAAAATTTTTCCTCTCTCTTATCTATCTATATCCATATATATGTTAGATGTATATATATATATAGTAACATTAAAAATAAAAAATAGTAACATTCAAATACAAAAAAAAGTTATCATTTGGACACAAAAAATAATACATTTAAACACAAAAAAATAGCAACATTTAAACATAAAAAAAAATTGAAACATTCAATATTAATATTTTTAAAAAATAACAACAGTAACATGTTCAACAAAAATATTAGCATGTTCAACAAAAATAGTAACATGCTTAACAAAAAATGTAGCATACTTAACAATAATTATTTCTCTCAAATTCAAACGCAAAAAATAGTACCATTCAAACACAAAAAATAGTAATATTCAAAAACAAAAAAAATAGTAACATTGAATATTAATATTTAGTAAAATAATAGTAGTAACATGCTCAAAATAATAGTAACATAAACAGTAACATACTCAACAAAAACAGTAACATGAACAGTAACATAATAAAAAAAAATAGTAACATGAATTTGAATATATATATATACATATATATTCGGCTACCACTTTCCTCACCATAGCACTGCCACCATCACACCATCGTCACCTCCCGAGCAACGCCAACTATCACGTTGTCATCACCTCCATAACAACGCTTACCACCATAACCACCAAACAAAAGCCCATTCAAGTTCCACTTCGATAGCTCAGTTTTACTCCACACCACCGCCACTACTATACTTGCATCATCTCCAGAACAACTCAACGTACATATATATATATATATATATATATATATATATATATATATATATATAGAGAGAGAGAGAGAGAGAGAGAGAGAGAGAGAGAGAGAGAGGGAGTTTTGAATTTGATATATATATAGAGAGAGAGAAAGAGAGAGCTTTGAATTTGAAATTTAAATTTATGATGAAATTGAGCTTAAATTAAAATATAGTTTGTTGAAATTCAATCCTAATAGGGCTATTTCGATTGGATCAGTTCTCAATTTTTAAAGGATTCAAATATAAAACGAGTGAGCCTCCTTGCAAATTTTCTTTTATATGGACGTTTTTTGTTTAAAAAGCATTAAAAATACAAAGCAGTTCATAATGCAGACCCATCTACCTAATTAAAATAAAAAAAATATTGCATATTTTTAAAAAAAGTAGATGAAAGATGCTAAATATAATCAATGTCGGTCAAACCAAATGCTTCACAATTGTTTATTTAATCCTTAATTACCAAGAATTAAACTATCAACTTCTAGAACAATAATTCAATTCTAGATATTTTTTTCAAAAAAAAATAAATTGTTCGGTAAACAAAAAACATCGAACTTATGAGCGTAAAATAAAAGTATGTGTGATTGTTTTCAAGTATGGGACTGAAAAGCTCTTTGATGTTATAGAGAAATGATAATTTATGAAAATGAAATAACACGAATGATTCAGTGGTTCACCAGACTGAAGATCTTAGTTAGTCATTTCTAATGGAGTCTCTTGCTTCCTGGTTTCTATTGCTTGAGGAATAAGATTGTCACACACACCGATTTCAGATATCTTTAGGACTAACTTTTATCTTCATCAAAGATTGTGTTGTTAGAAGATGTCTGACAATATTTCACGTGTCCTTCTAAGCAAAAACACAATAGGATGTAAGTGGGTATACAAGCTCAAACAACATCCCAACGATTCTATCTCTAGGTACAAAGCCAGTGGCCATTACATGTAGCTTGACACGGAGTCATGGTGAGAAGTGAACTAGGCAAAAATCGAAGTTCAGTCATCTTACAATCCCAGATGTGACAACCACCGACAAGGTATGGACGTAAATTTTCAATTGATAGTTGTAGCAAAAAGCCATTTCGGTGCAAATTTCATTTATTACTTTTACATGATTTAATCAATTTATGTGCTTTATATTTAGATATATATATTTCACTGAATGACCAAGACGAACATTGGTATAAAGTTTTGGTGGATATAGAGAACAATGAAACCCGTCTACTCGATCCTCTCCCAAATCCAAAAAAGAATAGGATTCGATGAGCACATGCCAAAAGAGTTGTAAGATATGCATGCTTTTTAATATTTTTTTTCCACGTGATGGTGTATTAGGGTGCACTTATATGCCATTTATTTAAGGTTTTGGAAGGCTTGCTTGCACAGAAGGTTCCTCAATTTCAAAAAAAAAATTCCGGAGCTGGAAGGTAGTTGAACCGGACTGGGGTCTAAAACAAACAACGGTTTTGATTGTGGTATATACGTTATTATAATGGTGCAATCATCGTAGTTGGGTCCAGGTTACAAGATCAAGGTGAATCAGCCATTATTCGTGTTTATTATAGTTAAGAGCATTTTATATTATTACAAAGATTGTTTCTTCAACGATGCACAATTGTCATATATAGGATAACTCTGAGGACATGCGAAGGGATTTGGCTATTAACTTGGCAATTGGTAGAGAATGATGTGTATCTGGAAATGTATTGTCGTATAGTTTCGTATGAAGCCCTTAATCAGAAGTTTAAGCACACTAGAGATGTTCAAACTCAGGGTGTGTTTGTTTACTGTTTTTGTTTCGTGTTTTCTGTCTTTGTTTTCAATTTTTGCCAAAAATGGAAACGAAAATTTGTTTGGATAATGTTTTTGTTTTTGTTTTACATTAGCTATTTTGGAGACAAAGACAAAAAAATGGGAACAAAAAATTTTTGTTCCGAGAAACACGGGAAACACAAAACACGCATTTTCAATTTAAATGAGGTCTGACCTTCGAGTTTTGTTAGCCACAAAATCCCACTCCATATGAGCGACTATAAATATGGGTATTTTGTCATTCTCCTCCTCATAGATCAGATGCACGTCTCAGCCACTCTCTCGTCTGTGAAGGTAATGCATCTTTCTCCTCTTCTCTCTCTCAGCACATCTCTCTTCTTTGGAGCTCTCTCAGCAACTCTCTCTGTCTTCCACTCACAGATCGACGAAGACGAAGAGCCATAGATCGACAGACGAAGGCTCACAGTGGGTGTACGAAGAACAGTAAACAAACACACCCTGAGTTTTTGCATTGTTTTGTACATTCCAGATGACGTCTTAGTTGCAACGTCAACACCGAGTGGGAAGAGAATATTCTGTCGAGTTCACTAATATTGGCTATGTAATCATCAGATGTTCTATCTAAATTAAGGAAGAATTGGTGGGTTATTGTACAAAAATGTTCATATATATGGACGAGCATTATGTTGATATGTTTAAATTAATTGAGTTGGTAGTTCATTGTCTTGTCCAAATATATTGGCAAAGATGCAGTTGGTTGATATATAACTATGTTGTTTGGGGGTTGCAAATGGTCAACCCAATTATGCCTTTAAATTCAATGTGCTATTTGTCAAAAAAAAATTTTTGTTAGATTGGGAATGCCCAAGTAGACATCATTGGGATGTGTATTGACTATTTGTGGGGGTTGTGTATGATTTAAATTAGGGAGAATTATACCTAGACTCCTTGAGGTTTGTCACTTAATCACTCAGACCTCCAAACATTTAAAATATTATACACAGACCTCTTAAAGTTTGTATGCGGGTAACACTTAGACCCCGCTGTAAATATATCTGTCAATAAATTATACCTAGAAACCCTTAAGTTTATTAACATATATTACTTAGACCCCTTAAGTTTAAAATATTATACTTAGACCAAAAATATTTTAATCAAAGATAAAATATCAAATATTTTAAATTTTGTGTACTATTGTATCATTTATTGAAATAAAATTAAAAATAAAAATTTATTTTTTTCTTAAAAAATTGTAATTAGTATACAATTATATTATCTGTTAGAATTTAATTTGGTCGTTTAAACGATCAAATTAAAATACTAAACTACCTCAATTAAAGCTAAAATATAATGTGTCCATTACAGTTTGAAAACTAGATTTTTATTCTAATAGATAGTATAATTGTATACTAACTATAATTTTTTTTTAAAAACTAGATTTTTATTTTTGATTTTATTTCAATAAATGACATAATAGAACATGAATTTTGGTTGTAAAATTCATGTTCTATTATGAATGACTTAGACCCCTTATTTGATTTTTTAGTTTTATTCCAATAGATAGTATAATTGCATACTGATTACGATTTTTTAAAAAAAAATTAAAATTTTATTTTTGATTTTATTTCAATAAATGATATAATAGAATATGAATTTTAGTTGTAAAATTTAAAATATTTAATATTCTATCTTTGATTGGAGTATTTTTTGTCTAAGTATAATATTTTAAAGTTAAAGGGTCTAAGTATTATATGTCTACAAACTTCAGGGGGTCTAAATATAATTTATTAACGGATATATTTACAACAGGGGTCTAAGTGTTACGCGCGTAAAAACCTTAGGGGTCTGTGTGTAATATTTCAAATGTCAAGGGGTCTGAGTGATTAAGTGACAAATCTCAGGGATTCTAAGTGTAATTCTCCCTTTAAAATTATTGAGATGTGTATCGCTTTAATAATCATGTAAATGAGGCTTGCTGTGTGATTTGGATTGTAGTAAATGTGTTGGTGATGAATTCTTTGGAAGCAAGCCCAGAGTTGTACATTAGCTGCACACAACAAAGTCATCCACACTGTTACTTGAACTGATATCCATTAACTTATAACTTGGTTAAAGTTAAAATCATTCACGTCACTAGTGCATTCGAAATGAATTTATCTAAGCATTTGCAACACGTGTTCTCAAACAACAGTGTCTTTAACAATTTCGTTCAATGTGTCGTCTTCTTTAGCTAACAAAATGTCATATGTATCATATGGGTATGTCCAACAAAACCCATGAATAAACAACTTTGTCCACAGAAATTACCAATATACGCTCATCCACAACCAATATAAAACTTAAGTGAGCATCCCATTGTACCAAAAGATTCATAAGTGCATTCTGCACACTACAACAGCCTACCTAATCACATCATCTACTATGCTTCTAAACTTCACATATCTCTCTCTTGTTCTCGGGCCTTATGTATCATTTTGTTCCTGACTTTTTTGTCTTTGTGAGTAACTAAAAAGAAAGCAAAGTTCATCCGCATTTCGTTAGAATCTTCCTACAAAAAAAAAATTCACATCCACCGTATGATATATATGAGGTCAAAAAAATAGCTATAATCACAATTGAGATGCCTTCAATGTATAGTTCACCTTAATGCTAAATCCTGGACCCAGACATGGAGCTTGGATCATCTTCACAACAAACATGTCACAATCATATACATTACTCTGTCTTGGGGCCCAACTCTGCGCAGACACAGTGAATGTATACCAAAAAAGTTAATAATTATCCTGTGTAAATTGGAAAACATTATCTAATTCAAACAGCACGTTCTACAAGATAGTCATCTTATTCTCAATCTCAACACATGGAAGAGGATTCAGTAAAAGAACCTTTTGTTATGTTACGTCAACAACGCATAAATACCAATGCTTGTTCTTCTCGTTGATTGAAATATATATCTAAAAAATTTTGTAAACAAAAACATTGTTGATCAGCACATCCATTGAATATGGTCCTTGTATACTAATCAAGCCATTTAACAATAAAGTTTAAACACCTTGTCACAATATGTGAAGTCTTTGATGTACTTCCCTTTCAAAGCACACGTTAATTGAAACAAGCTTTTTTTCACTTCAGTGGTTAGCCAAAACCCGTGCCAATGCCAGCAGGTAACTCAATAACAAATGACATATTTTATGTACAATTGATTACAAACAACAATAAAATCTACAAATCATACATTCATTACCAAGAACCACGTGAGTAAGTACCACATGTCCAACCCAGTTGTTGGATTAGTCTAATCTTCCTTAGATAACAAATTGTGTGTCAAGTCTACAATCTATCACATTGCAACTAGAATATCAATTTACAATATTATGAAATGATTTTTAGTACCAACATATAGGTAAACAACTCCCAACTTAACCAACCAAATCAAGTAACCACTATTTTGGCAGTAATGTCACGACTCACGAGGGAAAGCCGTGCAACATGGTTGTGTTCAAATCTAATTACAACATCTATGTTTACAAAAAAAAAAAGACATTATGAAGTAGTGATACTATGGATTACGTCTACATAACACAACATGAAAGTCGTCTATACCTCTTGTCAAGATTCTTGTCAAAAATGTAATTCAAAACCAATTGTTTATCTTCAGGATAAATTATGTCTATAAGGGTGTGTTTGACAATTCATGGATGGACTAGACTGGCTTGGATTTAAATCCCAAACTAGTCCAGTGAAATCCCAATGGGCCGGATTCGTAGGGGGATAAAAGTAAATTGTGTTATCCAATCCCTGCTTTGGATAGTGCATTTATGATGTCGTTGGGATATGGACAAATTACAATTTTTTATTAAACATCTAATACCTTTGACATTAATTGACCATTTTACCTTTGACATTAATTGACCATTTTACCTTTGACATTAATTGACCATTTTGATCATTGTTGGTTACCACTTTAATTTTGTGAAAAATATGAAAATGCTTATGTATTCACCAAATACATGCTATTACACATTGATTTTATAATACAAGTTTATAAGTCGCTCTCAAATTTATTTCATCCGCCAAAGATATTAAAAAAATTAGGACAACCAATGCCTGAATATACGAAAAACTACTTCACAACCCAAATTCACATGAACCATAGTAGTAATTTACCCTTTTTTTTTTAAAATAAAAGAAGAAAAATTTATTTCCAATCACCACAAAAATTACAAGAAGCCAGTATGGGGAAAATTATATACAAACCTTCTTCAAAACTTGTAAAAACAACAAAACTTTTGTTAAAAAGAAAAATTATATACAAAATACATATACAATCAATCTGTGTTAGCCTTTATCATAAAAAAATGAGCACATTTTTTACTCTAGCAATTGGCAGCCTTCTTCGGTCCTGCAGCAGCATCAAATTTACCATGTTCGGCAACAAATTAAAACAAGAAAGATACGAAATGAATTGATCATTCATAGCCCTGTTAGCCAAAGCATCAGCAACCCCATTCGGTACTCTATACACATGAAATAATTGTGAATCTATTTTCCCCAACAGATCATTAATCCTTACCAAAAAACCATGACAAGACCATGGACATGCCAAACCATTCTTTACAATGTTCACAAGCCACATGGAATCCGACTCAATCACAAATTTACAATCAACTACACCATATTGTTCAATTAAGCACAAACCATCCAAATGGCGCCTTGAACTCAGCCTCCATGTTCCAACATATACCATAGTAAAAAGAGTCATCCAATTAAACGTTGCCTTAAACAAAAATATTACACAAATCTAAGACATCGCGGTTTATATTTTGGATTGTACACGTCCATAATACTGGTTGTCTTAACCTATCCGTACAAAATAAAGGCAACATATTTAAAATTGTTTGGTGAAGCCATATCCACACATAAGTCGTACATCCTACACTACCACAAGCTTTACATTGTAATTACCAAAGTGGCTTGTGACATGTAACAAAATATTATACACACCAGTACATACATATAAACATTTTAAATGCGAGACCTGCACATAAAGATCGTCTACACATTCAATCATCGATGACTATAACATTGACGTGCCTTGGAGAATTAACTGACGGTTATGAACCAACACTGTCCAATTCATGATTGCTTGAAGAAGCATCATCTCGTTTGAAAATAACACCACAATATTGGAAGCTTAAAAAAAATGGTTGAAATTTTGGATATGAAAAATACACATATGTAAGTATAATGTTATCTTTATATTGGAAATGAGTAATATTATATTGACGAAAATTTTGAATATTTTTTGAACGTTTTATTGAAAATTATAGTAATGCATATAATTTTTAAATATAACGTAGCCAATTAAAAAGTTTCATAGGTACTGATATTTATACATAATAAATAGAGAATTAAAAGAGATGTTAGGGATAATTTGGAGATTTAAACACATAAATATATGATGATAATTTAGATATTCAACTACAGAAGGATAGTGTGGTTTTTAAAATTCTTTAATAATGAATTAAAAATTTTTCATGCCAAGGTAAAAGTTTCATTCTTTAATAGTACTATAGATATATATATATATATAATGTTATCATATTTGAAAAGAGTAATAAAATATTGATGGAGTTTTTTAACACTTTATTGAAAACTATAATGATGCACAAATTTTTTCGAGGATAATGAAGGTAATTAATTTTTTTTTATAGATATTGATATTTATACAAAGATAATAGAGAATTAAAAGAGATGTTAGAGGGTAATTTGAAAATTTAAATACATAAGGATGTAATTGTAATTTAGATATTTGATTATGGAAAAATAGTATGGTTTTTAAAATTTTTATGAGGGTAAAATAGTGAATCAAAAGTTTTTCACTTAAGATATTTTTATTAGTAGTATAGATTATTGTTTTCAATTAAGCTCCATCACTTTTGAAGTTGTCAGACTTTTTTTTTTAATTAAAAAAAATCAAGGACTAATCTCACTTTAAACCTCGAAAGATCTATCAATTCTCAATTAGAACCCTAAAAAATTTTAAAAATCTCAATTTACACCATCAATGTTATGAATTAGTAGTAATGTGGACTAGATCAAAACTGTTGTTCAGTTTTTCATCATAAATTGAAGCACATGAGGTGTAAGTGCTTCGGGTATGAGAATGAGGTAATTCTATTGCTGTAGATCAATTTGACACCGTTTGGTGTATCAAAAATAAAATTTCATTAATCAGATAGAGCCTAACTCTATCATGTGCAACTCACATGAGACGCAAACAATTTGTGAATTTACATATAAATTCATGCCTGACGAGGAGACTTATGTAATTACAAATAAAGGACCATACCAACTCCAAAAAAAGAATGTAATATATTTATGAATTGAAGCCTACCATCGCTTGATTCTAGAAAAGGGTGGAGCAGATAGAAGCTTACTCTGGATCTGCTACACAAGGTTGTAACTTCTAACAGCTTAGCTCTAGGGACAAAATGTAATGTCTTTCTAGTGATACTACTTGTAATGAGTAAATAGTACACAGTCTGCAATGCGTGAGCCTTTAACGAGCTTCAATCATAGATAGAGTGGCATTTATAGAAGTAGCTCCCACACGAGTTAGTGATGCACCTGGATAAATATTTACTATTTTGAAAATAAACGCAAGTTGGTTTGGTGAAGGAAGTGTTGCTTCATAACGAAGTATGAAAGCTACTTTTGACATTGTAAACCAATCAGCAGCAAATTCTTGCATACATAGTAGCCCAATGTGAATACATCTCAACACTTCATGAGCTTGATATGACTCAGCTAATGATGAATCAACTACATCCAGGGTTCTGCTTTATTTCCACAGGTCCCAAACTTGATACAACATTAAACATCATCTTCAGATAAATAGCCCAACAGTAGTGCTTGGTGAATCCTTCTGCCTTCCATATTAGGTTTTAACAAGTGATTTTACAACAAATTTGTCCGTAGTGGTGGGTATAGTGGTGAAATGGTTATGAGGTGGTAATGAAAGGATATGGTGGCGAGTAAGGGTGTTGGTGAGAGAATTTGTTTTGACAGTGGTGGAGGTGATGATGAGTTGATGTCGAGGGGTAATGGTGTGGGAATGCGGTGGTGGTGACGATGAGATGGTGGTAGTAGTGTTGAGATGACAAAATGATGGTGACGGCAGTGGTGGATCAGCTTGCTGTGGTGGTTGGGTTGTGGTGTGGTTGTGGTCGTGGAGTATTGAAGGTTATGGTTGGCAGTGGCTGTGGAGGGGTGGTGATGGTGACAACCACAATTGTGGTGGTGGTCAGTGTCAGAGATTTGAGGCGTAACTGAATTGAAATAAAAAAAAATTTAAAGTCTACCATAGAAATTTTAAAACACATTATCCACCAAACATATACAACATTCAGTCACAAAGGTAATCAACTAGTAACAGAAGAGCAATAGTAAATGCAGATGTCCTGAGTTTGAATCTTGACAATTTTTTGGGACCAGACCACGAGAGATTTATCCTTCATGAATATCATAGTCCCGACATGAATGATCTGCCTTTCACTGGACCGAGGAATGGATTAATTATGGTGTGCGCCCGTAAACTAAATTGGACACTCTTGACCATTAAACCAAAAAAAAAAAGAAAAAGAAGATCAATGAGTTAGTACTGGTCCTAGTCCAAGGCAAGAACTACTCTATTCAATATCTCTCTAAATACTCTATTCTATCTTCAACCTGAGAATACATTACTGTATATGAACGAATTTCATTGAAGCTAAATCCAAAAATAACAAGGCACCTATGTTCTGGAGAGAGCAACACCAGGGTGTACATTAGTGGCTCTCTTCTTCACACCATATGTTTTCTTCTGGTTAGAATTGTAGGAAAAGAATGTCGCTTATGAAAGCATACAAATCCTTGATTTTGGTAAAAATGGAGTAGATCAAAACATATTCTGGCAGCACATGCACAAAATTATAACTTACAACAAACCTAAGCAATTTTAGCTATAGAGATAAAGTCATTCAGTGAACTTATAATGCCAGCCTGCTGACACTGCTTGTAATTGTGCGTAAATAATATATTGTCTACAATGGAGCGAGCCTTTAATGAGCTTCAATCGTAGATAGAGTGACATCATTTATAGAACTAGGTCCCACACGAATCGGTGATGCTCCCAGATCATTATTTTCTCTTCTGAAAATAAATGTAGGTTGGTTTGGAGAAGGAAGTGTTGTATCATGAGAAAGCATGAATGCTATTTCTGACATGCTAGGCCGATCAGCAGCAAATTCTTGCACGCTTAAAAGCCCAATGTGAATACATCTCAACACTTCATGAGCTCGAGATGATTCGCCCAATGATGAATCAACTATTTCCAGGGCTTTGCTTTCTTTCCACATGTCCCAAACCTGATACATCTTGAAACATTATCTTCGCGTAAACAATCAAATTGCAATGCTTCTCTTTAAGAAAAGCAAGAAGACTTCACCAAAGATCGTTAATTCAACCCCAAAATGGACTTCTTTTCCCTTCAAGGCCGATCTTCTTAATTTTCATATTTCTTGAAATGGCACATATCATGTGAGAGTCATGGTTTTCAACAATTTACGAGATAGAATTTTCTATAATCAACGACAAGTTGAGGCCTTGGATTTTGATGCAATTGGTTTCATGTACTTACATGCTCAATTAGATTGAGAGAGTCCTCAGGAGAGTAACTATTGTTCTTCCTGCCACTGATGATCTCCAACAGCATAACTCCAAAGCAAAAAACATCAGACTTAATAGAAAATAGTCCTTTCATTGCATACTCTGGCGACATGTAACCACTGCAATCAAACAACGTTAAGTACATTATTAAAACTTATTCACCCAAGAAAAATGTCAAAACTGTGTTTTATTCTTTGTTGTGGCATTCTATCTCTCGTCTCTTACTATGATACTTACTATGTTCCAACTACTCGATTCGTGTTTGCTTCAATTTGGTCCCCATCAAAGATTTTGGCCATACCGAAGTTTGATATTTTTGGATTCATGGTGTCATCTAGCAATACATTGCTGGCTTTTCAGATCCCTATGAATGATCCTTAGTCTTGAGTCCTGGTGAAGATATAACATCCATCTAGTAATTCCCAAAATGATTTCAAAGCATTTTCTCCAATCGACCATAGACTTTTTTGCCTTGCACCACAAGTTGAATGTTCCACCGAATCAAGCATCAGTCACAATATACTTCACATGCCAAAAAAAAATATGTTCAGTAGATTTTAGGTGCATTTTGATGAAAAAGAAGAAAAAAAAATGTATCCAAGGGGAAGTTTAAGAATAGGGAATGTATCAAAGATGAAAGAGTCCAAACCTCTGTTTGGTAAGTATTCATAGATTAACATCTTTTCTTCTTCTTGAATGCAACACCCAAAAGCCTTACAAGATTCCTATGTTGTAGTCTTGCAATCAGTTTTACTTCGTTCTTTAACTCTTATATCCTTTGTCTTGAATTCTTTGATAGTCTTTTGACAGCTATTTCCTGTCCATTATGTGGCCGACCCTGAAATCAAATCATCTATTTTTAAAACCAAATTGTGAAATTCAGGCTAGTTTAATTGTTGCTCAAGAGCAATCTGGGCTTACTCAAGCCGATGCTACTCTGAAAGATAACCTTCATAGTGGTATGGTATGTTTTTTTTCTTTTTTTTTAGGTTAAAAGAAGAAAGGTGTACATGCACTACCTTATAAACCGTTCCAAAGCCACCTTCTCCAAGTTTGTTAACTAGAGAGAAGGTGTCTGTGGCAGCAACTATAGTGCTTAGATCAAAGAATTGAATTTCCGAATTTGTCTCACTTTTGTTGATCTCTTTTTTGCTAGAAGATCCTTCATAGAACGGTGAACTAATGAAATTATTTGGAAAATTGTTTCTTCCTTTCATACCTGTCATTGAAAACAAAAAATCTTGAAGAAAGATTTCTACTCATTGGCACTATTAAATTATGGTGTTGATGATAAGAATAATTTATTTACCTTTCCTTTTCTTCATGGCCAACCAATATGCCAACGACAATATGACAAGCATTGTAGCGATGGATACTACCACAATCGTCACCAACCTTTTGTGATCAAAGCTCTTTGACTTCATTGAGAATTGAGCTAAAAAAAAAAAAGGCTTCAATTGATTTGAGAAGGCTCAAAGACAACTTATCTTCATATTTGGCCATGGTGCAAAGAGTTTGGTTCTTAAAATTTCTTTTTGTTGTTTTGGTATGCTTTTTGAAACTCCCAATGTGCAAAGAGTTTGAAAATTGTTGAAGTGGCTCACACATAAACAAGAAAACTCCTCCATGACTTACCTCTCCTGTTGTAGTACAGTTGGTTAAATACTAACATGATATTTTCACGTAAAACGTGGATTTTTTTTGGGTAGGCCATCAAGGTGGATTCAATGGTTTAAAAGTTATCTTTAGTAGTCAAAAAATTTCTAGGGTTGTTATTGATATACGAAACCTAAAATACTTTCTACGGGACTTCTATAATAAGGCTCTATCACTAAAAATTCCGACTGCTAAAGCTCAAGGAATTAAACAATTACCATTGGAAATTTAACGTTAAAATTGATGTCATACCTAACTTAGCTGCATCCACACGTATATACAAATCCTGGCCCCCATACAAAAGTTTAGTAGTATCTATCAAGTTCCCATACCAAGTGATGCAACCCCTTCCTGTACCATTAACATCAGCATTTGCGTACCCTGTGCAAAAGCTGTTCCTCAAGCATAACTCCATACATGTTTTCATTCCCATACTTTTGTCCACATGTGCCATAGACGTGTCGGGCACCCTTGCACTTGTCACCTTTGCGAATCCCTCACCATTTCCACACACACGTCCCCCTCGCTTCCTTATGCACCCTTTAGACCCATCGCTCGAGTACAAGTCACGTGCGGACTTGGGCTCAAACCCTGGAAGACAGGTGCATTCAGAAGAACCAGAACTATATGGGTCACAATTACTATATACACCGCATTTGTTATAATTGTCACAATTATACTTAGGCACGGACCAGTATGCAATCCATTTTTGGTCCTGTTCGCGCCATTTGAGGCTTTCAATCACCCCAGACTCGTTCATTACACGCCTTAATAAAATTGTGTTGCGGTCCGTATAGTAGGCCTCGTCTTGATTGTCAACATAACTAGCATTCACGAGCTAATCATCTTTCATCCTTGGGACACCATTCCATTCAAGCCCAATCCATGGTCCGGTTCGCCATACCCTAACAGAACCATTGAAGAAGAACAACTGCGGCATCCCATTAGGATCCATTTTCAAGGAATACTCCCCGGTTCCCGGATCCTCACGTGACTTCCAGGATGTCAAGAACCGGTTCAGACCTGTCCTACGGTCCACCCCAAGTTTCATGTAAGGAATCATGGTGTTTGTAGGATAATCAAAGCTTTGCCATGCTACAACCCTTTGCTTGTTACCTTGAACTTGAAGCAACAACTAGGTTACCAATATCCAAAAGCTGAGCAAACAAATCGTTTGTGGTGCTGGTCATGGCTGAAACGCTGGTAGACTAGACCGGAACGTCTCGATTTTCGTCGTGTAACACGAGATTTCTAGTACTGTCAATAGAGAGGACACCAGTGAAACTAGTGACTGGATTGTCTCTATTTGCGACCCAAACTACTGTTTGTTCTGAAATATTATTATACCAGATACCCGCATATCGGTTTCTAGAACTGTCGGGGCTAAAGAACCCGAGCACGAAGGATCCTCCATTAGAGACTAACATGTCACCATCTTTAATAGGTTGAGTTGGGGTAATGATGTCTATGGAAGTGCAAGATCTGGATTTCAGAAGAATTAAAACGAAAAAAACCAAGATCTTTTCTACAAGATACATGATCTGTTCGATTGTTTTCTTCCAAAATGACCTTTCTATATACCAGCATAGTGACAATGATAACTACGGAAAAACTATTCTTCAAGTAGACCGGCATAGTGACAATGACAAGAAAAAAATAGTCTTCCTGTGGTGTCAATTCATGCAGACTGTGAAACTTAATGTAGATAGACGAAATAAATGAGTATATATTTTGACTCCAGATCATGCGAAGTCAAAGAAAATGCACAAAGTTATGAATATAATGACAATGAGTGTCTTTTGATTCTCCTTTTCTTTCTGTTAGATTGATTTTCAAAATAATTTATATACAGGATATGTAGTTTTAATGGGTTTTCCGAATTAGTTTATAGTTCTTTTACGAGAAGTTATGAATAGGGGTGCAAGTCCGGTGGGTTGGGCGGATTGAAGGGTTAATACTAGTACAATCCTAGTTATATAATTCTCAATTCTAACCCTATCTCAACCTGAGGTATTGAACACGAGGATTGCCCAAGTTTAATTCAGGCAGGCTTAGGTTGAATTCGCATTACGTAATGGCAAATTTCGAGTTAGAATTCGGGTTGGGTTTGGATTACGTAATTCGGACTGATTTTCCGTTAAAATTCGGGTTGGGTTCATTCAAACCCAAAATCGGTCTGTTGTTGTAAACATGATACATACTACATAGTATTCACCTAAGGCAACAATCAACAACTTCGATCAAATATTTAACATAAAGACCATAGTATTTAAAACATAAAAATCAATGTTTTAACATAAATACATAATAACCAAATGTTTAACATAAGACTGAACCAGAAGACTGATCCTTAGTGTTTTAACTTGTAAGTTATATTGCTATATTAATTTATATATTTATTTTTAAATATGTTGGTGTTGAGCCCGATTTATATATTCGGGTAGAGCTCGGTAACCCGAGGCCTCAACTCAGGTACTATCCGAATTCAATTCGGGTTAGTGTTTTTCTACCCAGGTCCACTCCAAGTATTAAAAACCTCAACCGAAGTCCGATTTTTCTTAGGTTGAATTTGGGTTGGCCCGCCCCAAATTGCACCCCTATTTGTGAAAGTCTTAGACTCTCAAAGCAAATTCTACATTCAAAAGTGAAAAAAAGAGAGAATATCTTTTATTAATACTCCTATTACATGCTATAATACTATGAATACTGAGTAGAGTAATGCTATCTGAATCTAAAAAATTAACCTAATTTATTGACATAATGATATTTCAAGTAATAAAGTATCAATGAAGCAGTCAAAGAGTTACTGGCACAACACTATTGAACTACTTCACTACCACATCATTAAGTTACAATAAATTATATCAATTTTTTAGGTCTTAATAGAATTACTCATACTACTATGCATAAAAATGTATATTCACATACTATTATGGATAAAAATGTATATTCACACGTTGCGACGCTTTAGAAACACATTTAACACGTAGAATCATAGTGAGCAGCAAACGGATGATGACCATTGACATTTTTAATTATTGTCAACCGAATGGTTAATTTCATATATACGTACGATCATGACCAGCTGGACCATGCCTATTATTTCAACAGACGTATCGTCACCATGCCTATTCAATGGTTATCTAAACAGTCATTATTATGTCTATAAATAAGTCAAAAATAAGACTTTTCTTATCATTTTTTCAATCTCAAAGATATTCGAGTTTGACTTTATTTGTGTCAAACAAAAAATTTAATTTGAGTCAAACAAGATATTTAATTTGAGTTTCATTATATCCTAAATGTGATTTCGATGCAATCTACTGCACATCAATTTATCAAAATTGGTGAAAGTAAATATTGTCTTAAAAAATTATTCTGTAACGTGCCTTGAAGCATTCTATTTCCTTGTTCTTCCATCATAGAACTTCCGTAGTAACATTTTATTTTCCATCTCTCTTTTTAAGATCTCTTAGACAATGGCATAGTTTGGGAATTTTTTTGGACATAGAATTCAACAATGACACGTGTGAACAAAGGTATGGTACTGAAAGCATGCCAGGAAATGAGCTTGAGGAACTACTCTTGTACAAGGTACACAAGTGTACTAATGTTAATGCTGGAGAAAGTGGTTGCATGCTTGACTTGTTATGGGGATTTGATGGATACAAGGCAATTTAATGGATACATTTGAATTAGGTATGAAATCAATTTTCCCGTTGATTTTTTCAATGATGATTGTTTTCAACATTAAGTTTTGGTAGTTAGAATTCTTAATCAATGGTCCTAACTTTTAATTGCCCCAAAACTTGTCAAAGGGTTTTACACATTTTGTATAGCAAGAATGACATTAGGTTATGTCAGGGGCGGCTCAGGTCAATTTAAGGTCTAAAGCGGAAACATTAAATGGAGGTCTTTTTTTTAGTAGTATTTTTTTAAAAAATTAATTTATTTTTAATTTTTTATGTAAGAGTGAGACAAAAGAAAAATGTGTTAATGTTGTCGAGAAAGAAATTTCAACTTTTGTTTTTGTTTTTTTACCACAGAGAGGGAGATAGAATGTTTAATTTCAACTTTTAATTTTTTTTTTTACCGGAGAGAGAGAGAGAGAGAGAGAGAGAGAGAGAGAGTAAATATGAGTTGACTTTTGAGTATTTTTTTAATTTCTAAGTTTTTAATGTTATGGATTGGATTATAGGCCCAAATTATTGAAATAAAAATTTTAATTGAATTTAATTTTTTGGGCTTTTTTGTAGGGTTTAAAATTTAATGGATTTAATTTTTTTTGTGGGCTAGTGATGTACCTTAAATTATGAGGCCTTCTAAAAATTTGGAACCTAAAGCCCATGCTTTTTTTCCCATACTGTTAGGCCGGCCCTGGGTTATGTGGTGGAGAATTTGAAGTTGAATGGGGTAGCAAGTGGTTATAGAGGAGTTTTAAATGCACAAAAGGTGAGTTAGTTTTTCAATTTCAAGACCTACGAGGGGATCCGAAGACTAGATAGTTCGACCACGTGCATCAATTAGGGCCATCAGTCATGTATTTGCTCCAACAAGGCCCAATGTCCAATCCATAGGTCCGTCAATTTGTTTCAAAAAAAAACCAAAAAAATTGATTTGGGTTAGTTTAAAAAGGTCCATCTGACCTTAGCAAGCATATTGAACAACGCAGACCTAGATGTCTAAAAGGTTTAGTCTACTAGCTCAAAAAATATGCAGTCTGTACTGGAGTGAGCCTTTAACGAGCTTCAACCGCAGTTGGAGTGACATCATTTATAGAAATAACTCCCACCCGAGCTAATGACACATGAAAGTTATTTTTATATGGTAAACCGATCAACAACAAATACTTGCATGCATAGTAGCCCAATGTGTATACATCTCAACACTTTATGAGCTTGATATGACTCACACAATGATGAATCTACTACGTCCAAGGCCCTACTTTCTTTCCATAGGCCCTAAACCTGATACAACATCAAATATCATTTGCAGGTAAATAATCACATAAAAATGCCTCTTGCTTTTTTTTGTCATTTTGTTTCACTTCAACTCCGATCATCTTAATTTTCTTATTTCTTAAATTTGCACGTCATGTGAAAGTCATGGTTTTCAACAATTTACGAAATAAAATTTTCTATAATTAACGGTGAAGTAAAAGTATTGGCTTTGATGCATCTGTTTACATGTAAGTACATGTTCAATTAAATTAAGAGAGTTTTCTTGGGAGTAACCATTGTTCTTCTTGCCACAGATGATCTCTAATAGCATCAACCCAAAGCTCAAAACATCAGACTTAATATGGTTATTGTGGCGGGGATGGTGTTTGAGGTTTTGTGATGGAAAATGGCCATTAGAGTGTTGAACTAATGATGGTTTTGGGCATTTTTGGCATGGTGTAGGTGGTGGAGGAAGTCATTATGGGATTGGATGGTCTCACTTGACAAAGTATGCCCCACTTTATCTCTTCCCTCCACTTTCCATGTTAGGTTTTAACAAGTGATCTATAGGCTATAGTATAACAAAATTGGCGGTAGTGGTGACGTAATGGTGAAATTGTTATAAGGTGGTAGTGAAAGATATGGTGGTGAGTGAGAGTGTTGGTGATAGTGGTAGAGTTTGTGCTGATGGTGATGCAGTTTGTGATGAGTTAGTGTCGAGTGGTAATGGTGCGTGGATGTAGTAGTGGTGACGATAGGGTGGTGGTGGCAGTGTTGAGATGACAATGAGGAATGATGGTGGCAACAATGGTTGAGGTTGTTGTGGTGGTGGTCGTGGAGTGTTGGAGGTGATAGTTTGTGGTGGCTGTGGAGGGGTGGTGATAGTGATACCGAAATTTTTCCCTCTTTTGTTTTCTTTTGTTGTTTCTGCTTTGATTTAATGTGATAAAAGAGAAACTATATTGTGTGTTCACCAGACACCACTTATAAAATACTAGCAATGCACCACGTGCGTTGCACGTGAATAATTTTCGTATACAAAATATTAATATTATATATATGTGGTTTATCCAGTTTCAGAGGGGTGTTTGAGAGAGAGAGAGAGAGAGAGAGAGAGAGAGAGAGAGGGAGGGAGAGAGAGAGAGAAGATAAAAGATTTTCAAACTGGATGGTGAGAGAGAAGCTAAAAGGTTTTTCAACTGGTTTGCATGGCGATCGAAGGATTTTAGTCCCATTTTCTGAGAGAGAGAACTTGTTCAAAAGCAAGATTAAATAAAAGAAGATTAAGAGACATAAATGATATCGTTGTCCACTTAGTTTCCCTAACGACAGACAATCATTTAGTGGAGGATAGGAAAAGGTGGGAAAGTATATTACTATGTTATAAATGACGTTATAAATCATAGTTACTACATAGTGGAAGAGTTATGACCCTCTGTCTACCTAATTTTCTTAATTGTGAATAATAATTAATATCAATGCACATATTATTCTGATTTTTTTATCTGATATGTACTTATCATTGTAATTTATAGTTATCTTATTCTATAGTTCTTCATTGAAATCTATGGTTTTTGGTCCCTGAAATATTCAATTCTTGTTTAAATGGTCCCTAACCTAACGGTCCATTAAGTTTTTTAGCGGAAGTGACTACGTGTCATTCCGCTAGATAGCCTCACGTGACCAGTACGTGATCACTTCTATCAAAAACTTAACATGCGGTCTGTGTATGGATCATTTAAACATTAACTAAATACTTTAAGGACCAAATTGATAAAATTGATACAGTAAAGACCAAACTATCAAAGCATACATATTTCAGGGATTAAAAGTGATATTAACCCTAAATTATAATCTATTACTCTATAATACATATTATAAAAGAATATTAAAATTCTAAAATTTAAGTTTTACATAAAAATACACTATAATTTTTTTTATATAAACTCTTAATAAAACATGAAAATGTTACATTGATTGAAGAATTATGTTGATTTAACATAAATTATTTTAAAAAATACGTAAAAGATTATTTTTTATATTAAAAAAAAATGGTTGAAATTTTGGATAAGAAAAATACACATATGTAAGTATAATGTTATCTTTATATTTGAAATGAGTAATATTATATTGATGAAAATTTTGAAGATTTTTTGAACGTTTTATTGAAAATTATAGTAATGCATATAATTTTTAAATATAACGTAACCAATTAAAAATTCATAGATACTGATATTTATACATAATAAATAGAGAATTAAAAGAGATGTTAGGGATAATTTTGAGATTTAAACACATAAATATATGATGATAATTTAGATATTCAACTATAGAAGGAGAGTAGTATAGCTAGAAATATATATATATATATATATATATATATATATATATATATAATGTTATCATATTTGAAAAGAGTAATAAAATATTGATGGAGTTTTTTAACACTTTATTGAAAACTATAATGATTCACATATTTTTTCGAGGATAACGGAGTTAATTAAAAAAATTTATAGATATTGATATTTATACAAAGATAATAGAGAATTAAAACAGATGTTAGAGGGTAATTTGAAAATTTATATACATAAGGATGTAATTGTAATTTAGATATTTGATTATGGAAAGATAGTATGGTTTTTAAAATTTTTATGAGGGTAAAATAGTGAATCAAAAGTTTTTCACTTAAGATACTTTTATTAGTAATATATATTATTGTTTTCAATTAAGCTCCATCACTTTTGAAGTTGTCAGACTTTTTTTTTTTAATTAAAAAAAATCAAGGACTAATCTCACTTTAAACCTCGAAAGATCTATCAATTCTCAATTAGCACCCTCAAAAATTTTAAAAATCTCAATTTACACCATCAATGTTATGAATTAGTAGTAATGTGGACCAGATCAAAACTGTTGTTCAGTTTTTCGTCATAAATTGAAGCAAATGAGGTGTAAGTGCTTCGGGCATGAGAATGAGGTAGTTCTATTGCTGCAGATCAATTTGACACCGTTTGGTGTATCAAAAATAAAATTTCATTAATCAGATAGAGTCTACCCCTATCATGTGCAACTCACATGAGACGCAAACAATTTGTGAATTTACATATAAATTCATGCCCGACGAGGAGACTCACTCATGTAATTACAAATAAAGGACCATACCAGCTCCAAAAAAAGAATGTAATATATTTATGAATTAAAGTCTACCATCGCTTGATTCTGAAAAGGGTGGAGCAGATAGAAGCTTGCTCTGGATCTGCTACACAAGGTTGTAACTTGTAACAGCTTAGTTCTAGGGACAAAATGCAATGTCTTTCTAGTGATACTACTTGTAATGAGTAAATAGTACACAGTCTGCAATGCGTGAGCCTTTAACGAGCTTCAATCATAGATAGAGTGACATTTATAGAAGTAACTCCCACACGAGTTGGTGATGCACCTGGACAAGTATTTACTTTTTTGAAAATAAACACAAGTTGGTTTGGTGAAGGAATTGTTGCTTCATAACGAAGTATGAAAGCTACTTCTGACATTGTAAACCCATCAACAACAAATTCTTGCATACATAGTAGCCCAATGTGAATACATCTCAACACTTCATGAGCTTGATATGACTCAGCTAATGATGAATCAACTACATCCAGGGTGCTGCTTTATTTCCACAGGTCCCAAACTTGATACAACATTAAACATCATCTTCAAATAAATAGCCAAACAGTAGTGCTTGGTGAATCCTTCTACCTTCGAAATTAGGTTTTAACAAGTGATTTTACAACTAATTTGTCCGCAGTGGTGGGTATAGTGGTGAAATGGTTATGAGGTGGTAGTGAAAGGATATGGTGGTGAGTAAGGGTGTTGATGAGAGAATTTGTTTTGACAGTGGTGGAGGCAATGATGAGTTGATGCCGAGGGGTAATGGTGTGGGAATATGGTGGTGGTGACGATGGGATGGTGGTAGCAGTGTTGAGATGACAAAATGATGGTGGCGGCAGTGGTGGATTAGCTTGTTGTGGTGGTTGGGTTGTGGTGTGGTGGTGGTCGTGGAGTATTGGAGGTTATGGTTGGCAGTGGCCGTGGAGGGGTGGTGATGGTGACAGCCACAATTGTGGTGGTGGTCAGTGTCAGAGATTTGAGGCATAAATGAATTGAAATAAAAAAAAATTAAAGTCTACCATAGAAATTTTAAAAAACATTATCCACCAAACATATACAACATTCAGTCACAAAGGTAATCAACTAGTAACAAAAGATAAGTCGTAAACACAGACGTCCTGATTTTGAATCTTGGTAATTTTTTGGGACCAGACCATGAGGGATTTATCCCTCATGAATACCTTAGTCCCGACATAAATGATCTGCCTTTGACTGGACCGAGGAATGGATTAATTATGGTGTGCGCCCGTAAACTGAATTGGACACTCTTGACCATTAAACCAAAAAGAAAAAGAAAAAGAAGATCAATGAGTTAGTACTGGTCCTAGTCCAAGGCAAGAACTACTCTATTCAATATCTCTCTAAATACTCTATTCTATCTTCAACCTGAGAATACATTACTGTATATGAACAACTTTCATTGAAGCTAAATCCAAAAATAACAAGGCACCTATGTTCTGGAGAGAGCAACACCAGGGTGTACATCAGTGGCTCTCTGCTTCACACCATATGTTTTCTTCTGGTTAGATTTGTAGGAAAAGAATGTCGCTTATGAAAGCATACAAATCCTCGATTCTGGAAAAAATGGAGTAGATCAAAACATATTCTGGCAGCACATGCACAAAATTATAACTTACAACAAACCTAAGCAATTTTAGCTATAGAGATAAAGTCATTCAGTGAACTTATAATGCCAGCCTATTGACACTGCTTGTAATTGTGAGTAAATAATATATTGTCTGCAATGGAGCGAGCCTTTAACGAGCTTCAATCGTAGATAGAGTGACATCATTTATAGAACTAGGTCCCACACGAATCGGTGATGCTCCCAGATCATTATTTTCTCTTCTGAAAATAAATGCAGGTTGGTTTGGAGAAGGAAGTGTTGTATCATGAGAAAGCATGAATGCAATTTCTGACATGCTAGGCCGATCAGCAGCAAAATCTTGCACGCATAAAAGCCCAATGTGAATACATCTCAACACTTCATGAGCTCGATATGACTCGTCCAATGATGAATCAACTATTTCCAGGGCTCTTCTTTCTTTCCACAGGTCCCAAACCTGATACATCTTGAAACATTATCTTCGCGCAAACAATCAAATTGCAATGCTTCTCTTTAAGAAAAGCAAGAAGACTTCACCAAAGATCGTTAATTCAACCCCAAAATGGACTTCTTTTCCCTTCAAGTCCGATCTTCTTAATTTTCATATTTATTGAAATGGCACATATCATGTGAGAGTCATGGTTTTCAACAATCTACGTGATAGAATTTTCTATAATCAACGACAAGTTGAGGCCTTGGATTTTGATGCAATTGGTTTCATGTACTTACATGCTCAATTAAATTGAGAGAGTCCTCAGGGGAGTAACTATTGTTCTTCCTGCCACTGATGATCTCCAACAGCATAACTCCAAAGCTAAAAACATCAGACTTAATAGAAAATAGTCCTTTCATTGCATACTCTGGCGACATGTAACCACTGCAATCAAACAACGTTAAGTACATTATAAAAACTTATTCACCCAAGAAAAATGTCAAAACTGTGTTTTATTCTTTGTCATGGCATTCTATCTCTCGTCTCTTACTATGATACTTACTATGTTCCAACTACTCGATTAGTGTTTGCTTCAATTTGGTCCCCATCAAAGATTTTGGCCATACCGAAGTCTGATATTTTTGGATTCATGGTGTCATCTAGCAATACATTGCTGGCTTTCAGATCCCTATGAATGATCCTTAGTCTTGAGTCTTGGTGAAGATATACCATCCCTCTAGTAATTCCCAAAATGATTTCAAAGCGTTTTCTCCAATCGACCATAGACTTTTTTGCCTTATCTGCACCACAAGTTGAATGTTCCACCGAATCAAGCATCAGTCACAATATACTTCTGTGAGATCCTGGAATCCCACATCGGTTAGAGAGAGGAAAGTTGTTGGGCTTATAAGTAAGCCCCTCGCCTTATATGGCATAAGGCTTTTTCCTAGGGGTACTGGGAGGAACAAAACCGTGAGGGCCAGTGGGCCCAATGCAGACAATATTATGCCATGTGGAGGGTGGGGTGTTACAAGATGGTATCAGAGCCGACTCTCGCCTGGATCAAATGTGGGGCCCTGCAGTCACGTGTATGTGGGCGGGCAGGTAGCTGGCGAGCTACTGCACGGGGACGTGCGGCCCTTAAGGGGGGTGGATTGTGAGATCCTAGAATCCCACATCGGTTAGGGAGAGGAAAATTGCTGGGCTTATAAGTAAGCCCCTCGCCTTACATGGCATAAGGCCATTTCCCAGGGGTACTGGGAGGAACAAAATCGTGAGGGCCAGTGGGCCCAAAGCGGACAATATTATGTCATATGGAGGGTGGGGTGTTACAACTTCACATGCCAAAAAAAATTATGTTAGTAGATTTTAGGTGCATTTTGATGAAAAAGAAGAAAAAAAATGTATCCAAGGGGAAGTTTAAGAATAGGGAACGCACCAAAGATGAAAGAGTCCAAACTACTGTTTGGTAAGTATTCATAGATTAACATCTTTTCTTCTTCTTGAATGCAACACCCCAAAAGCCTTACAAGATTCCTATGTTGTAGTCTTGCAATCAGTTTTACTTCGTTCTTTAACTCTTCTATCCCTTGTCTTGAATTCTTTGATAGTCTTTTGACAGCTACTTCCTGTCCATTATGTAGCCGACCCTGAAATCAAATCATTTATTTTTAAAACCAAATTGTGAAATTCAGGTTAGTTTAATTGTTGCTCAAGAGCAATCCGGGCTTACTCAATCCCATTCTACTATGAAAGATAACCTTCATAGTGGTATGGTATGCTTTTTTTTTTAGGTTGAAAGAAGAGAGGTGCACATGCACTACCTTATAAACCATTCCAAAGCCACCTTCTCCAAGTCTGTTAGCTAGAGAGAAGTTGTCTGTGGCAGCAACTATAGTGCTTAGATCAAAGAATTGAATATCCGAATTTGTCTCACTTTTGTTGATCTCTTTTTTGCTAGAAGATCCTTCATAGAACGGTGAACTAATGAAATTATTTGGCAAATTGTTTCTTCCTCTCATACCTGTCATTGAACACAAAAAAGCTTGAATAAAGTCTGGTTGATGACCTATATGAAGTATCTTGCTATAAGGATCAGATTTTGTTTCGAGTTAATAGTCTCACATTTGTAAACAAGATGACTTGCATGATGCAGGCGGTAAATGTCTACAACTAAGAAACAAATACCAGCACGAATGTCATGATGTTATCCTAAACATTGCAATGTAAATCTTGATTTTGTATTGTGGTTGATGTTTCAACACTAATCATCAAACTATGCATCCTAGAGTCTCACTTTATGTTTTTTCTTACACGACACAAGCACAACTACTTTAGGATGGCTACTAATATGCACCGGTGAAAGATTTCTACTCATTGGCACATAAGATTTGCACTATAAAATTATGGTGTTGATGAAAAGAATAATTTATTTACCTTTCCTTTTCTTCATGGCCAACCAATATGCCAACGACAATATGAGAAGCATTGTAGCGATGGATACTACCACAATCGTCACCAACCTTTTGTGATCAAAGCTCTTTGACTTCTCTGAGAATTGAGCTGAAAAAAAAAGGCTTCAATTGATCTGATAAAGCTCAAAGACAACTTATCTTCATAGTTGGCCATGGTGCAAACTAGCCCAACTTTGGTTCTTAAAATTTCTTTTTCTGTTTTGGTATGCTTTTTGAAACTCTCAATGTGCAAAGCGTTTGAAAATTGTTGCAGTGGCTCACACATAAACAAGAAAACTCCTCCATGACTTACCTCTCCTGTTGGAGTATAGTTGGTTAAATACTAACAAGATATTTTCACCTAAAACATGGATTTTTTTTTTTTTTTTGGGGTAGGCCATAAAGGTGGATTCAATGGTTTAAAAGTTATCCTTAGTAGTCAAAAAAAATTCTAGGATCATTGTTGATATACGAAACCTGAAATACTTTTTACGGGACTTCTATAATAAGGCTCTATCACTAAGAATTCCGACCGCTAAAGCTCAAGGAATTAAACAATTACCATTGGAAATTCAACATTAAAATTGATGTCATACCTAACTCAATTGCATCCACACGTATATACAAATCCTGGCCCCCAAACAAAAGCTTAGCAGTATCTATCAAGTCCCCATACCAAGTGATGCAACCCCTTCCTGTACCATTAACATCAGCACTTGCATACCCTGTGCAAGAGCAGTTCCTCAAGCACAAATCCATGCATGCTTTCATTACCATACTTTTGTCCACATGTGCCATAGACGTGTCGGGCACCCTTGCACTTGTCACCTTTGCAAATCCCTCACCATTTCCACACACGTGCCCCCCTCGCTTCCTCATGCACCCTTTAGACCCATCGCTCGAGTACAAGTCATGTGCAGACTTGGGCTCAAACCCTGGAAGGCAACTGCATTCAGAAGAACCGGGACTATATGGGTCACAATTACTATTTACACCGCATTTGTTATAATTGTCACACTTATACTTGGGCGCGGACCAGTATGAAATCCATTTTTGGTACTCCTGTGACCATGCGAGCCATTCAACCACCCCAGACTCGTTCATTACAAGCCTTGATAAAACTGAGCTGTGGTCCGTATAGTAGGCCTTGTCTTGATTGTCAACATAACTAGCATTCATGAGCGAGGCATCTTTCATCCCTGGGACACCATTCCATTCAAGCCCAATCCATGGTCCGGTTCGCCATACCCTAACAGAACCATTGAAGAAGAACAACTGCGGCATCCCATTAGGATCCATTTTAAAGGAATACTCCCCGGTTCCCGGATCCTCACGTGACTTCCAGGATGCCAAGAATCGGTTCAGACCGATCCTACGGTCCACCCCAAGTTTCATGTAAGGAATCATGGCATTTGTAGGACAATCAAAGCTTTGCCATGCAAAAACCCTTTGCTTGTTACCTTGAACTTGACACAACAATAGGTTACCAGTATCCAAGAGCTGAGCAAACGCCGAGTTTGTGCCAGTCGTGGATGAAACATTGGTCGACCAAACCGGAACGTCTCGATTTTCGTCGTGTAACACGAGATTTCCAGTACTGTCAATAGAGAGAACACCAGTGAAACCAGTGACTGGATTGTCTTTGTTTGCGACCCAAACTACTGTTTGTTCTGAAATATTATTGTACCAGATACCCACATATCGGTTGCTAGAACTACCGGGGCTAAAGAACCCGAGCACGAAGGATCCTCCATTAGAGAATAACTTGTCACCGTCTTTGATAGGTTGAGTTGGGGTAATGGTGTCTATGGAAGTGCAAGATCTGGATTTCAGAAGAATTAAAACGAAAAAAACCAAGATGTTTTCTACAAGATACATGATCTATTTAATTGTTTTCTTCCAAAATGACCTTTCTATATACCAGCATAGTGACAATGATAATTAAGGAAAAACTATTCTTCGAGTAGACCGGCATAGTGACAATGACAAGAAATAAATAGAGTCTTCCTGTGGTGTCAATTCATGCAGACTGTGAAACTTATGGTAGATAGACGAAATAAATGAGTATATATTTTGACTCCAGATCATGTGAAGTCAAAGAAAATGCACAAAGTTATGAATGTCATGACAATGAGTGTCTTTTGATTCTCCTTTCTAGTTAGATTGATTTTCAAAATAATTTATATATAGGATACGTAGTTTTAATGGGTTTTCCGAATTAGTTTTTAGTTATTTTACGAGAAGTTATGAATAGGGGTGCAAGTCCGGCGGGTTGGGCGGATTGAAGGGTTAACACTAGTCCAACCCTAATTATATAATTCTCAATTCTAACCCTATCTCAACCTAAGGTATTGAACCCTAGGATTGCTCAAGTTTAATTCAGCCGGGCTCAGGTTGAATTCGCATTACGTAATGACAAATTTTGAGTTAGAGTCGAGTTGAGTTTGGATTACGTAATTCAAACTGATTTCCGGTTAAAATTCGAAATCGGGTTGTTGTTCTAAATATGGTGCATACTACATAGTATTCACCTAAAGTAACAATCAACAACTTCAATCAAATATTTAACATAAAGACCATAGTATTTAAAACATAAAAATCAATGTTTTAACATAAAGACATAAAAGCCAAATGTTTAACATAAGACTGAACCAGAAGACTGATCCTTAGTGTTTTAACTTATAAATTATATTGATTTATATATTTATTTTTAAATATGTTTAGGTTGAGCCCGATTTATATATTCGGGTAGAGCTCAGTAACCCGAGGCCTCAACCCAGGTACTAACCGAATTCAATTCGGGTTAGTATTTTTCTACCCAGGTCCAACCAAAGTATTAAAAACCTCAACTCAAGTCCTGTTTTTTTCAGGTTGAATTCGGGTTGGCCCGCCCCAAATTGCACCCCTATTTGTGAAAGTCTTAGACTCTCAAAGCAAATTCTACATTCAAAAATGAAAAGAAAGAGAATATATTTTATTAATAGACACCTATTACATGCTATAATACTATGAATACTTAGTAGAGCAATGCTATCTGAATCTAAAAAATTAATCTAATTTATTGACATAATGATGTTTTAAGTAATAAAGTACCAATGAAGCAGTCAAAGAGTTACCGACACAACACTATTGGACCACTTCACTACCACATCATTAAGTTATAATAAATTATGTCAATCTTTTTGGTATTAATAGAATTACTCATACTAGTATGCATAAAAGTGTACATTCACACGTTGCGATGCTTTAGAAACATATTTCACACATAGCATCGTAGTGAGCAACAAACGGATCATGACCATTGATATTTTTAATTATTGTCTATCAGATGGTTAATTTCATATATACGTACAATCGTGACCATCTGGACCATGCCTATTCAATGGTCATCTGAACAGTCATTATTATGTCTATAAATAAGTCAAAAATTAGACTTTTCCCATCATTTTTTCAATCTAATGCAATCTTTCTCCCTAAAGGCTTAAATTATTTTTATTGATTATTTACTAGATTTTTTTTTTTTGGGAGGAGAATCATAATTCTTGTAATCTTGAATATTTAGAAAAATTTGAAGATATTTGAATTTGACTTTATTTGTGCATAACACAAAACAAAATATTTAATTTGAGTTTCATTATATTCTGAATGTGATTTCGCTGTAATCTACTGCACATCAATTTATAAGAATTGGTGAAAGTAAATATTGTCTCCAAAAAATTATTCTGTAACGTGCCTCGAAGCATTCTATTTCCTTGTTCTTCCATCATAGAACTTCTGCACTAGCATTTTATTTTCCATCTCTCTTTTTAAGATCTCTTAGACAATGGCATAGTTTGGGATTTTTTTGGACATAGAATTCAACAATGACACGTGTGAACAAAGGTATGGTACTGAAAGCATGCCAGGAAATGAGCTTGAGGAACTACTCTTGTACAAGGTACACAAGTGTGCTAATGTTAATGCTGGAGAAAGTGGTTGCATGCTTGACTTGTTATGGGGATTTGATGGATACAAGGCAATTTAATGGATACATTTGAATTAGGTAAGAAATCAATTTTCCTATTGATATTTTCAATGATGGTTGTTTTCAACTTTAAGTTTTGGTAGTTGGAATTCTTAATCAATGGTCCTAACTTTTAATTGCCTCAAAACTTGTCAAAGGGTTTTACACATTTTGTATAGCAAGAATGACATTAGGTTATGTAAGGGCGGCTCAGGTTAATTTAAGGTCTAAAACGGAAATATTAAATAGAGGTCTTTTTATTTTTAGTATTATTTTTTTAAAAATTAAGAGGGAGACAAAAGATAGATGTGTTAATTTTGTCAAGAAAGAAATTTAAACTTTTATTTTTGTTTTTTAACCACAGAGAGGGAGATAGAGTGTTTAATTTCAACTTTTATTTTTATTTTATTTTTAATTTATTTACCGGAGAGACAGAGAGAGGGTGAGAGAAAATATGAGTTGACTTTTTTTAATTTCTAAGTTTTTAATATTATGGATTGGATTATAGGCCCAAATTATTGAAATAAAAATTTTAATTGAATTTACTTTTTTTGGGCTTTTTGGTAGGGCTTAAAATTTAATGGATTTAATTTTTTTTTGTGGGTTAGTGATGTACCTAAAATTATGAAACCTTCTAAAAATTTGGAGCCTAAAACCCATGCTTTTTTTTTTCCATACTGTTGGGCCGGCCCTGGGTTATGTGGTGGAGAATTTGAAGTTGAATGGGGTAGCAAGTGATTATAGAGGAGTTTTCTTATTTATGTGTGTGACCACATTATCTTTCAATTCATCCATGTTCACAATTTATGGAAGTGAAAATTTCCAAGTAGTTGCCCACACAAGAAGAGTAAATGCACAAAAGGTGAGTTAGTTTTTCAATTTCAAGACCTATGAGGGGATCCGAAGACTAGATAGTTTGACCATGTGCATCAATTAGGGCCATCAGTCACGTATTTGGTCCAACAAGGCCCACCGTCCAATCCATAGGCCCGTCAATTTGTTTCAAAAAAACAAAACCAAAAAAATTGATTTGGGTTAGTTTAAAAAGGTCCATCTAACCTTAGCAAGCATATTGAACAATGCAGACCTAGATGTCTAAAAGGTTGAGTCTACTGGCTCAAAAAATATGCAGTCTGTACTGGAGTGAGCCTTTAACGAGCTTCAACCGTAGTTGGAGTGACATCATTCACAGAAACAACTCCCACCCGAGTGACATCACTCACCAATTTTGTCATACTATAGCCTGTAGAGTATCTCCAATTTTGTCGTGAGTGAGAGTGTTGGTGAGAGAGTTTGTTTTGATAGTGGTGGAGGCAATGATGAGTTGATGCCGAGGGGTAATGGTGTGGGAATGTGGTGGTGAGTCATATCAAGCTCATAAAGTGTTGAGATGTATACACATTGGGCTACTATGCGTGCAAGTATTTGTTATTGATCGGCTTACCATGTCAAAAATAACTTTCATGTGTCATTAGCTCGGGTGGGAGTTGTTTCTGTAAATGATGTCACTCCAACTACGGTTGAAGCTCGTTAAAGGCTCACTCCAGTGCAGACTGCATATTTTTTGAGCCAATAGACTCAACCTTTTAGACATCTAGGTCTGCATTGTTCAATATACTTGCTAAGGTTAGATGGACCTTTTTAAACTAACCCAAATCAATTTTTTTGGTTTTTTTTTTTTGAAACAAATTGACGGGCCTATGGATTGGACTGTGGGCCTTGTTGGACCAAATACGTGACTGATGGCCCTAATTGATGCACATGGTCGAACTATCTAGTCTTCGGATCCCCTCGTAGGTCTTGAAATTGAAAAACTAACTCACCTTTTGTGCATTTACTCTTCTTGTGTGGGCAATTACTTGGAAATTTCCACTTCCATAAATTGTGAACATTGATGAATTGAAAGATAATGTGTGTGTAGTAAGTTCACCCAAACCTATGGAGCCTTACTGCAAAACATGATTTGTCATGAACGTACCACATGACCTGTACTTAATATGTAGGTACGACTTACATACAAGTGCATATATTTACATAACAACAACATTTCTAAATACTACTTTATGTTGACATTGTCCAACAACCCAACATTGATAATGATCAATGTTGGGTTGTGTTCCACAATAAATCACCAACCCATGCCAATCGCTCATAATCATGTAAACTGAAGAAGATGTTCACATTTACGGGGTCAGAACATATCAGTTTTAGTGCAACATGACGATCACCCATGGAAATTCCATTTATCTTCTCAAGCTCGGCGTTTACTTTCCGATGAGCATCAGCGACATCATGCATATAGCCAACTCGGTGTGCTATCAAGTCCAACTGCTTACGACTCTCATTGACATATTCACCAAACACCCGTGAGATGTCGTCCAAACTCTTTGCTATTGATTCGGAAGCATTACCACTCTCCTTCCCTTTCCTCTTCTTACTAGTGAATGGTGTTCCAACACTAGGCTCATTAGCAACCGTTTGGTCACAAACGGGTGTTGCACTATGTGAAGCAGGTATGTCACGACCTACCTGTTCTTCCCCAGCCATGTTCTCTGTGTCCCGCATTGAGACCTCAACCTCAACATCTCCTACCATCTCTTCCAAATCCACTGCAAATTCACCTGTAGTCCGATCCTTCCCAAAGATGATCCTCCAATCATTGAAATAAGGTCATGACTTCTCGCGCATGTCCTTTGCATTTATATCCTTCTACAAAAATAAACGTAATTAATCAAAGTTAAACAAATATACATTCTGTGTTCCATAACTAGAAAGATGAGTATATTGTTTATACGTCTACACTGTACCTTCATATAATCTTGTCATATATCGTCACCATCCACCAAAATCTTATTCTTTGTATTATTGAAACCAAACCCCGAAGTAGCCATTATTGTGAAAAGTGAGTTATAATTTTTCTTCCACATCTTCAGCTTAGATTCAATATGAGGCGATGCACACAACTCACACCCTGGAATTGCAGCTTTCAAACTACTCTCTAGTGCTTGCAGATATCCTGGCCTAAAAGTGCCGTTCTGGCACTTCCACCCATTCACACATAATTCCTTAAGTGCTATAATAAGTTAATTTTCCTCTGCAGTTGTCCACGTCCTGCGTGCACCCCTCTCACTTTGGGTACTTGCACGTGTCTCGGACATTTTCTATAATCATTGTCAATATTCAAATAAAATAAAAAAAGCAACTATTGTACTAATTCTTTGGGCCACATATATGTTAACAAAGTTATGTTCAAATAAAGGATTGAAACATTAATTTATAAAGGCAACACACTTTATACGCATAATACATGTACATAAAACATAACCATGTGCATAAAGTTAAATAACATGAAACTTGAAAAATTGTTTGTTTTAAAACCATAGGTATCCTCAAATTATTTGTTGTCCTCGATTACTTATCCACTCATTGTACATTTTCAAGGTCATTTGATTGCGAAACAAGGCCATTCAGTAGATATCTCAACATTGTCTATGACATCATTCGCCGCTTCAACATCAACAGGCATATCTTTGGACAAGTCCTCCTCATAGGATTCAACACTCATTTCATTCCTAATTAAGTTATGCAACAAACAACATGCATCTATGATACGATTATGAGTGCGCACAGGGTAGTAGCATGGTGCCCTAAGAATTGCCCGTCGGTTCTTTAATAGTGCAAAACATCGTTCAATGCATGTCCTTGTTGTAGAATGTCTGAGGTTAAACAATTCTTCAGCATTTCGTGGTGCGGCACCACCAGCCCCAAACTCTTGAATAGGATAACGTTGACCCCTGAATGGTGCTAAAAATTCCTCCCCATTTGTATAACGGGCATCAACTAGATAGTACGTTCTTGTGTGGTATAAGAAGCTTTACATTACAACTACCAACAACCAACTATAACCTATATATAGAAGCGTACAAATCTTCTTCAACATAACATTAAATATGACTTACCACGTGCAACCTTCAAGCCATTAGGCCTAGTAACAGCGTCACGCAAAATCCTAGAATCAGCAACCGACCCTTCCCAACCAGGTAGCACGTAAATGAATTTCATGTCTAGAGAACAAACACCTAACACATTTGTCGTTATTTCACATCTACGTGTTCTATATATAGCTTGATAGACTAGAGGGACTCGGGCAGGAACGTAAGTCTCATCTAATGCACCCACACAATTCTACAATGAAAAACAACAAAAATGATTATCTTAGTTGTGGGGGCAATATATCCTTAGTAACGAAAATGAAAAATATAGAAAATATACAATATTGAGTTTTTTTTTCACACAAAACTTACCTTAAACCACTTCCACTTAGAGTCATTATTGTTCTCAAGAACTGGTTCTGGTGACTTTAGCAAAACCCGACGCAGCCTCAACACTGCAGTTAGAACCTTGTTGAAATGGCGACTAACGGTTTCTCCCGATCGAAGGAAATTGAACTTAACTTGCCTATTTTTGTCATCATGCACTAAAATACTTAGAAACATGGCTACCTTCTCCTCAATACTGTCATTCCTAGTTGAAGTTAGTCCGCCAACATCACGAACCATATTACACAATACAACAAATGTGTGTCTGTCCATCCGCATTTGGCTAATACAAGTTGTCACTCTCATCAATGAGACGGTGCAAGTGTTCACTTTGTAACCGACTCCTATGTAAAGGACGTGGGACCTCAGCTTTCGTAGAATTGTTTTCCATTTCCCAAAACATCACCATTATCGACACCATAAGATTAAAAAAAATTATCATCTCTCGAATATTCCTATCCAAAATGGTAAGTAAAATACATAGTTCATGTTTACCTAATTCATAAAAAACAAAATAATACAATACAAAATAGTTATCACCGATGCAGTCTCAACAAAAAATTTGTAATTCAAGTACCCATGCACACCACATTGTATAAATCAAAATTGGATCATAACATTACATACCATATCAATGCAATTTACTATCTCATGCTAAAGGGGGTATGGTAATTTCCAATCACATTGCTCCATAACATAAATCAAATACCTTCTACCAAACAAATACATTATATGACGAAAAAATTATGCAAATTGGCATATTCACAGCACGGTTAAAGAACTTGGAATATAGGAAAGTACCTCCGTGATGGAGTGGACGTCGATTTGGCGATTAGAAATACCTAAAAACGTAAACAAATAATTGTTATTAGATCCTTCAAATAATAACAGTAACACATAACCCAAAATTAAAAAAAAGTGTTATATGTATATTTTAAGTTATGGAAGAAGGAGGTGAAGTACTTGGTTTTAAGTTTAGACATCTATTTACTGGTAGGTAACAATAATGAAAAAAAAAAAAGAAATTTTTTTTAGAAATCTATTTACTGCACTGGAATGTGCACACAATCACCCACAAACAGTACTGCTCCTTTCATGCAGCAGTTAAACAATGCCACAAGGTAAAGAGAGGAACAACAAACACTTAATAAGAACTTCAATCACCTCCTCCATTTACAATTTAAGTCCCACAGCAGTCCCTTTTCCCTCCTCTCTTCCCCCCCCCCTCTTTCTCTCTCTCTCTCTCTCTGAGATACACAGACACCCCTTTTTTGGACTACATGAAACTTTAGTTATTGACTCAGAAACAGAGACATAGGGAAGTACATGAGAAAAAGCTCAGCAGACCTATCACCTGCAGGGTCACAGGAGTAGTACCAGAAGGCAAAAGAACAGCTAGGAGAGCTGGGTGTCTCAGATTACAACCCAAAGGCAACAAAAAAAACACCAAATCAGAGCCCATACCCGATAGGAGCAGTGACACCAAACCAGAGGCAATAGAGGAGCAACGACACATGCTGTGAGCCTCGAATCACACACAAATAGCCCAGATGAGTTTGTGTATCTGAGATTCCTCCCTCCCAGGCCTAGTCACACGCCTTAAGTGAGGATCAAAGTATTGAAACACCTCAGAATGGAAGGAATCAACAAATGGAGGAATCAACACATATTTTCGAGAAAAACATTCAAAAATAGAAAAACCAACAAAGATGGATTCAAAAAAGTAAACAAAAATACCACATTCTCAGCACACAAATTCGAGCCAGTGGCGACGTTACCGTCATGGAGGTCTCTCAGTCCTCTTTCGACATTCGAACCAGAGCCGAAACCGTAGCTCTTTAGAGGCTCCAATCAACGACAAGCAGAGCCCAACCACCACCTCTTCAATACCCAGAATCATGTTATCTTCAACTTCGCTGTAAGAGGCTCGAAAAGCCTCCGTTGCTCAGCCACATACGAAAACAACACCAAGAACAACAAAAATTGCCACAAAAAGTGGGTAGTCGTAGAGGAAGCCCTGAAAACAATATTGGTGAAAACCTTGATTCTACGTTTTTAACACCGAACAAATGGCCTTTGTCCCCAGTTCAAACAAAAAAAAATCATATTACATTTCATTTTTTCTTGCTGGAAGCATCTCCTGCTTCATGCCAAAATACCGCCTTAAACTTTGTAAATAATGCGTAAAAAAATCCAGAGGCGGTACAAAGATAGAGAGAGGAGGGAGATAGGAGAGAGAGAGATACCTTCGACTGAAGGGACAGGGGGCGCCGTTGTCAAAGTGGAGGGACCAGCAGGTAGGTGAAAAGGAAGGGAAATGGGGTAAAAACCCTACTTCGTGCTTTACTGTTTAATGGGCAATAACATAATTTCGTGCTTTATCCAGCCGGTGGGCTTAGAAATCCCAAAGTCCAGCTGGGTTTGGTGTATCCGGATCAGATGGGGTAACAGGCCTAAATGACTACGGCCCGAGTAATTCAGCACAACGAAAATCCAATCCCATATGGACAACCCAAAGCTGGGATATGTGGGCCCCCGGATATTTTTATCTAATCCAACATGTCATATCCGCCTTTATCCTTCCAAACAAACACACCCTAAGGGTGTGTTTGGGTAGTGGGTTTAGATAGGGTATGATTTCTTTTTTTATATCCTAACTCATCCAACTCAAACCCACTCATCCACTTTAAATCTCTAACCTTTAAGTATATCAAATCTAAATCTTTGTTTGGGAAACATATGTGTAATTCGATTGGTCCCATAGATTACACAAATAATTTTGTAGTTAGTATACTATTTTACCCTTGACTCTATCCACTCCACTCCAATCCAATCCAATCATATCCTATATTCGGATTGGTGGATTATCCTAATAAAAATATACATTTTCCACATACATAAAAACATATACATTAAAATAATAATAAAATTTTTTTTAGGAAAGTTAATAATTGATATATGGGTAGACCATGTATATTAGATTCAAACAATTGAATATAAAAAGCCATATCCAAGTACGTATTAATGTGTTGCTAGCAACACTAGATTGGATCAATCTCAAAGAGGTGTACTAACATACAATAATACATAATAGTTACGTGTTAAACATATGTAATTGTAATAAATGTTGCCTTATACAAAAATTCAACAAAACATAAGACAACGTGGTGAATATTTGTTAACAATAACAAGTGAAATTAATGTTGCCTTATATAATACATAACAAAATGCGGCAACATTTTTCTGGCCTAATCACAGTCAACGTAAATACACACTAAGAAACATTCGAACTTTTTGTTACATGACAAAGGACGAGGTCAATCATCATCAATAACTATGACATCTAGTTCCCTCCCCCTCGAATTAACTGATGGGCATGATCCAATACTGCTATCAATGTGTTGTTGGCTTGAGGTTGGTACATCGTTCTTGAAAATAACTTCCAAAAACGAAAAGTTTGGATAAGGATCCAAACAATAGTTACAAACAAAGCCTTCATCCTGCAATAAATATTTAAAGTGAAAAAATAGAACCATAACATTACCAACATGTATGAGTAATAAATCAATTTGTATCGACAGGAACGTGAAACCAATTAATTGGAATCACTTACCTGAATGAAATCTAAACCACCAGGCGTTGGGCCTTCAACTACACGTAATCTGTGTGTCCCAAACAAACATGTCACTGTAAGGCCATCTAGTTTTGACAACTCCGCTAGGATGACACGTCTACTTGTAGATGCATCTTGCTTGTAGCCTACTCTCTGTGCAATACTTGCTAATTGATTCTCGCTTAAAACAACGTAATCACCAAATACCTTACATAGCTGGAAAAGACTTGTAGCCATTGAATCGCTTAGATCGCTAGCTTTTTTTTTGGCTTACGTGTCTGTGGGATGACATTCACATCCTCCTTGCCCTAAGTTACACTTTGAGAGTGGCTAACATCATCTGTTCCCCCAGTTGGATGAGAGCCTCTACATTGGCATTCTCAGGGACATCCCCAACAACTGAATTAACTTCAATCATTTCCTCAAGTCCTTGGGCAAACTAGTCTGTTGCCCTATCTTTCCCAAAGATAAGCACCCAATCATCATACAATGACCATGATCTACCAGACATCCCCTTCGCATTCTTGTCTTTCTACATTGCCAATAGAAAAATTAGTAGGGCATAATATATACAAGTAATCTTGGTCTAATATTATTAATGGATGCAAGGGATTAGTAAAACCTTCAGGTACTCCACCCAAACATCTTCACCATACACACCCACTTTCTTGTCGCGATCATTCCATCCAAACCGGATGTGCTTAGCATTGACAACAAAGAGTTGTACTGCCTTTTCCAGGCTTTGATTTTCGACTCTGTGGTGACGCCACAAGGTCAGTCGTTGGGAATGCATCTTTTAAGTTGTTCTCTAATTTTGAAGATAACTCGGGTGAAACGTGTCATTCTGACACTTCCATCCGTTGACACAAAGTTCTTTCAATGCTTGAATGAGAGTAGCCTCCTCCGCGACAGTCCATGTTCGGCTTGGACCACGCTCTACTTGGCTGCTGCCATCAACACTTGACATGACCTACTTATATACGTACAAGCCACATACAATTAAATAACCGACAAACAAATGAATATATATGACTTTGGTAAAGTAATCATAAGAAAACACAAATAGTTCACATAAATTCGACTCATTAACTACATATAACATAATTGATCCGTTACCAAAAATGTGGTAAGGCATTTAGCCACCCCAACTTTCACGTCATTCATTGTACATATTGTTGGCTAGTTGATTTCTAAACACAGTCCATTTAGTAGATGTGTCGACCATGTTGATGACATCCGACTCTATATCACCATTACCATCGATTGGACCATCTTCTGGCAACTCACCTCCCATTGGGTCGAACACCATTTCATTTCTAACCAAATTACGTAACAAGCAGCATGCAACAATGATTCGATTGTGTGTGCGTACGGGGTAGTGGCAAGGAGTCCTTAGGATTGCCCAGCGATTTTTAAGTAAGACAAAACAACATTCTATAACATTTCTCGCTATCAAATGCCTAAGGTTGAAGAGTTCCTCAGCATTACGAGGTGCAACTACCCATTCGGCCCACTGTTGCACATGGTATCTTTGGCCCCTAAATGGAGCTAATAACCCTTCCCCATTTGTGTAATCGGCATCCACTAGGTAGTAGGTGTCTGCGTACAAATTGTGGTTTTGTAAGAACACTCCTAATAACTGTCAGATAAATGAGATTGGTGGTCATATATAACTTACCCCGAGCCACTTTAAATTCATTCCTCCTCGTTACCGCATCTTGGAGTATCCTAGAATCAACAACCGACCCTTCCCAACCGGGCAAGACATAAATGAATTTCGTATCTTGGAAGCACACACCAAGGTATGTGTTGAAATGTCATCATGTCTACTCCTATACCTTGCTTGGTGAAGCATTGGTACCCTTGCTCTAACGTGCATGTCATCTAGTGCTCCTACGCAATTCTACATCTCAAACATAATGAAACATATTTAAAGTTTTGTTACCTTAAACCAACGCCACTTGTTATATGTACAATCCTCAGTTACAGGATTGGGTCTCTTCAATAGCAGATGATGCAACTTAATAACTGACTTCAACACAGCATTGAATTGTCTACTTACAGTTTCGCCAGATCTAAGAAAATTGAACTTTATTGGCCTATTCTTCACATCATTACCCAATATATTTAGGAACATAGCCACCATTTCTTCAATGCTTACATATCTCGTTTGATTTAAGCCACCAACTTGTTCCAGCAAATTACAAAGAACGCGAAAAGTGTGTGTATCCATCCTAAGTTGTTCTATGCAATTAATGTCACTCTCGCCAATTAAACAGTGCAAGTGTTCAACTTGCAATCGATTTCTAGACAATGGCCTTGATGGTGGTGGGATTGATTCTCTCCATTTCCCACAACACTACTATAAGGACCACAAACAAATAGAACATTACTATCATCTCTCTTCTCGTCCTATCCAACACAACAATCAATCCAGCGATGTCATCAATACGGTTTAACATTTTATCTCCTGACCGCCCTTGCATTTTTGTGTATAATAGTGACGTCAATATTAAATATAGTATTCATGTAACACAGTTTAAGCTAAGCAAAAGAAACCATCAATCCTTATCCACCAATTCAAAATGAAACGAGAGAGAGACATAAATTTGTCTATCATTATAATATCTATACAATACTTCTTTGAACAAAATGATTATTTTCCAAATGATAAGAAACCGCTGCAATTTCCTTTCATTACTCCAACTAAAACCACAATGTGAGGAAATACACTACTTTCTGCCAATTTTTTATAAGCTAAGTTGCATGTAACTTTTTTCGAAAATAATGACTTCAACATGTAACTTTTTTCGAAAATAATGACTGCTACATTAGACAATCAAATTAATGGTATTCCAACTGCTATTACTTAATCCATCTGCATAACATTAATAATATAGGTTGGTGTGCAAATTTCATTACAAAACTTCAACTTTATATCCGGACATTACAAGAACATTGTTGATTAATGTACGATCTCAAAAACAATCAAAAAGGCATAAACAATTGAACATGTAATTTGAGCATCATTCACAGTCAAACATCACCCAAAGTAACCAATTAAGCAATCATATACACATTGCTACCATATTTGAAGCATGCCCATAAAAATAGCCTATTTTCTCTCTCTCTATCTCTCTCTATATACAAACTAGCTGGATCCATAAGCTGGTTATGATCACTGTTTGGATTCAAGGTAAATGTAGAAAATATAAGAAATTTTGGATTTTTGTGAATCTTGTTTCTAGAAAATTAAAATTTTTCCTAAAAAAATGGCTATTCTTTTTTATATTCGTTTTCCTTTTTTTCTCAGATTCCTTCATGCCAAACACCAGAGAAGTGACAGATTTGTGTTCTTTAATATTACATTGTTTATTTTTTGAGTGACTGAAGGAGAAGGAGATCTGTCTGGTCATCGGAGATTGTCGAAGACAGATCCAGATCTATTCGTCGGAGACAGATCCAGATCTGTTCGTCGGAGATCTATTAAGATCTACATCTTTATGTCAAACACAAATCCAGATCTGTTTGTCAAACAGAGGGTGAAACGAAAGCAGATATGGATCTGTGGTGAACCAACAAGTCGTCTTCTTCGTTTTGTCCACAGAGAGAGAGAGAGAGATATACAGAGATTGATAAACTTACCTCAATTCTACCAATGTCGTCAACCACAGGAGGCAGAAAGTTGGAGGACCTCAGTCAATGTCGTCTTTTTCCTCGCCTCTGTGCAACAGGCCTTGGACAAGCTCAGCTCCTGTGAGCTCTGGGTTGATAGGAGAAGAAAGAGGGCCAAGTGACAAGAGAAAGAGTGGAGGGACAAATATGTTTGTGGGTGTGCTTATCCTCTTGGGTTTGTAACCCATGGGGGGGGGGGGTGGGTTAATTGTAGCCGGTATAGGAGGGTTAAATGACACTATAACAATCGGGTCAAAGGTTGACCCGAGATTTTTATCCAACCCCAAAAATGGCTTCCCAAACAAGGGATTTCTGGAATCCATTGCCTTATTAGCCTATCCATATGGGTGTTAACCTACTTTAACTTACTACCCAAACACACCCTAAGTGCATACTCCACAACAGAAGTTGGGATACATAAATTGGAATCTGAAATCTGCTTATATAATATTGTTGTTAACTGGTATTCAAGGTTGCCACATATGCAACAACATAAAAAAACAAACCTTATGAATTTCAACAATTGATGCACTATGATAAGGCAATTTTAGCGTGTTCACAAGATTATGTGGAGTCTTGTTCACATCAATCACTTCCTTCTTTTCATCACCATTCTTGTCATCACCCAATTTGTGCAATGACAAATAAAACTTATGCATGTTTATGCATTGGTGTTGAATATGATGTGCTAACCTTAGACAATAAATGGGCATGCATTGGCTCGTCCCTTAGCTAAGTTTTTTCTTGCGGATTATTCACCTCCCCCTTCCCCTCTTTCATATCCTCCTTCTTCCCCCCACGATTCTGTATTGGAAGTCCAAAAAGAAGTCATGAAACATTATGCAATAAGTAATGCCACGACATTTTCGTTGTTATACATTTGGTCGTGGTGATATCACATATTTGATTGGCCTCCTTTTGGAATCTCTTCGTAGCTGCATTGGTGGGAACAATGTTTCGATGCATGAGTATGACGCCTCTGACATGTCACCTGTTATTTTGTGGCTTGTATCTAATTTAATTATGGATCTGATTTCACAAGGATTTGTTAGCATTAAGAATTGTTTTGAAAGCAAGACTTGTTGGGCACGTCACTTTATGGAGGAGTTTTTTTTGTCTTCAAGACCTCTTGTAGGACAAGGCTAGTTAGTCCTTCACATTATAGGATTTTTTTGCCAATGCTCAAGTTGTCTTTAATAAGGACTCTTAAGGAAAAGACAGAGTGACGACGTCTTCTTCAGCGTGTTGGCCATCGACAACGATACGAGTTCTCTTTGTGGAGAAAATTTGGGGTTTGTTCAATTTGTTTTGGGTCCTCTTCTAGAAAATTAATATTGGTGATAAGAGAATTTTTGGCACTATTAATTTTCTAATGGTGATAGGGCAAATACATTATCTTGCCTTTGTTTCGAGAACTTTGTACTCTCCAACTTTTGATAGTGAAATCTTGTCGATGTGTTTCGTTCGTAGATGTAAGCTTACTTGTTGAGCCAAACCACGTAAATCATGTGTTTTATTTTTTTCTATTTCATTGCATTATTATTTTGCTTGTGGCCTTGGTTTATAACAAACTGGTATCAGAGCTATTGGTTTCGAGATGGCTACAACAAAATTAAGATAGAAAAAATTGATAGTTAGAACAATTTCAGTTTATGGCATATTAAAATGAATGCATTGCTTCAGCAACAAGGTTTGGCAAATGTCATTGATGGATCTCTATCCACGAAGACAGATCAGACTAAAGTTGCTAATATTGAAGACAAAGCACACACTGTAATTTAGTTGTCTCTTGCTGATGAAATTCTTCATGGGGTATATGATGACAAAGCCGAAGGCCTATGAAAAAAGTTGGAGAGTCTGTATATGAATAAGTCTCTCACCAACCGTTTGTATTTGAAATAACGATTATATACACTCCGGATTAAGGAATGTACGCCCATTAATGAAAATCTGGATGAATTTAAAAAATTATTATGGACTTGAAAAATATTGATATTAAAATTGATGATGAAGATCAAGCCTGATTGCGTTATGCTCGCTGCCTGATTCGTTTGATAATTTTGTTAATTCAATGTTATATAGGAGATGTGAGACCCGAACTTAAATATGCATAACATTTTTTAAATGATGGGGGCTAAAGTGTAATTATGATAATTAATGTAGGGTTAAATTAGAGTAATTGGAATTATAGGTGTTGAGTTATATTTTTAATTATAATCCTATGGGTTGAATTTTGTGATAAAAGTTTTGTTTGGGTGTTAAATAATGAAGGGAAAAAATGTTTTGGGTGTAATTTATAAAGTGATTAAATTATGGGGCTATATGTGTGAATAAGAGAAACTATACGGGACCCAAGTGTAATTAGATCAAATATTGGTGTGTCAACAAGTACACCGGTCACTTTTTGGCTTAATCTATGCCTAATATGCATGTATGTATAAATGTATAAATATGTGTGTGTGTGTGTGGGTTTAAACGAGGAGTTTCAGAGAGACGAAAAGACACAGACAGAGAAGGCGAGTGTAAAGAGAAAAAAAAAAGAGGGTAGCGGAATATTCTGGCAAAGGAGTTCGATTTTCCGATGTAAAAACACCGCGGAACAGGATTGTTCTTCTTGAGTCTTGAATTCAAAACAAGTTCTTCTTGGAGAATTCAAAGAGAGTAATCTATTTTGGTAAGTGTTTCCTCAAATAATTCTAAGTGTTTAATTGTTTAAAACATAGGAAATAGTTTGGTTTTTGATGTCTATAAATCATGGCTACGGATGTGTTTTCGATTTTAGTTTATGGATTTTGATTTTTGGGTCATCATGTATGAGTTATTGGGTTTGTTGTTAGGTTGAGAGTTACATGGAATTTATGGTTATAATTGTTGTTTTAGATGTTAAGGGTGTTAGAAATTTAAAAATATGAGTTTTTGATTGAATTGGAATGGGAAAACAGAGCACTGATGAACCGATTGAAAGAGAGTTGAACCGATTGAAGTAGGTTCTATAATGTGATGAACAGGCTGAACATTTGTTCCAACCGGTTGAAGAAGGAATTTTACTTGATGAAACGGTTGAACTTGATCCGGTTCAAACAACTTGAGTGTTCGTGGGAGAATCGCGATAACTCTCTCTGCAAAATTCCAATTGATGCGCTGTTTTTTTTTTTTGGAACCCAGAACATCATCAGTTTAAAGTGGACTGAAATTCTGCAAATATTTAACAAGCAGCCAACATTAGTATTTTTCAAGAGAAAAGAGATAACTTTTCACACGGGAATCCAATTTTAACCACTTACCTATGGTTGTAAAACTTGGAATGTCTACTATAAGATGACATTGCTTTCACCACGTAGCTCAAAGTTCATGGAGAGTTTTAACTAGGAGAGTATGGGTTGGTCAATCTAGCCATTAGATGTGGACGTGAAAATTAATGTGTTTGATTTTATAATCTAAACTAGGGTTGTCCATGGACAGGGCCGGGCTTGGCCCGTGAACTTTTTTTCGGGCCAGGCTTGGGTAGTGTAGGCCCAAGCCCGTACTCGGGCGAGTAGCGGGCCGGGCCGGGCTCGGGTAGAGGTAAGCTACCCGCAGCCAACCCGTCACCTATTGGGCCGGCTTTGCAGGTGGGCTTTCTGGGCAGGCCTGACTGGGCAGGCTTTTGTTGGGCCTGTTGGGCAGGCTTTGTTGGGCCTTTTGGAAGCAAACTATTTTAAGTTATGGTGGTCATTTAATTATAAAAATTGGTTAAGCAAATTTAAAAAGTTAAGTTGTAATAAGTAATTTAATGTAATATTGAACATATTCATAGCATTGATAATCGATACAAATAAAATGACTTTTAGTATTACCAATAAACATAACTAAAGAGGATTTATTAAAACTAAAACATAAAAGAAAAGAAAATGAAAAGTAAGGGTTTGATAATATTATCCAAATTATATTGAAATAAATTTTATATTAAATAAAACGCTAGTGCATTTATGCAATTTCATTTGAAAATTCAGAAACTTGTCATCAATTAATGAAAATAGATAGAAATAAATAATAGTAAATTTAATTATTTTAACAATTCATTTTTATCTTTTAAAAGAAAGAATATGAAAGGTTTGACTATGTGTAATATTAATGAAGTTTTATTAATATAAATTTCATATTAATAATGTTAGTATTGTGAGAGTCAAGTTGTCCAATTAAAAGTTTAACATCAATCGTGTCTTATTAATATGAGTTCTAAATTAAATAAGACTAGTATTGTTTCTATATATTGTTTTAGAGTTAAAGTAGTCAATCAAAAGTTTTTCTTAATAGTGTATTTTTATTATTAGTATAGATATGTATATATATATATGGTATGTGGGCTTCGAGTAGGCTTCGGGCTGGGTAGTGGGTTTAGGGGTAAACTCAAGCCATTTCTTAAAGGATATTGGACTCGGGCTCGAACAGACCAAATATCAGGCCTATCGGGCTTCAGGCTTATTTTTTTCGGACCAGGTAACGGCACCCGTGGGTAACCCGGCTCATGGACACCCCTAATCTAAACTAAGGTTTTGATTTACATTATATCACTTGGACAAAAGGTAGGGAGATGTGATATCTTAAGCATAATGAATCATTTCTGCATGTGATGCATAATATCATGTGTTTGTGAATTGTATTCATGTGTCTTATATCGACGTATATTAGGCACTGAAGCAACGACATCAATGTTAGGTTCATCAAAAAATATTACAAGAAACTGAATCCGGGTTTGGATGTAGCCCGAGATGAGTGTATTGATTCATATTGATTGAAAATGTGGTTGTGTTTATTAGCTATATTTATTTGAAATAGCTTGAAGATTATCTGGTAAGTTATAATTTGTGAAATAATAATTGATTGTTATAGCAACTCCAAGGATACTAGCTAAAATAGCTAGTCAAAATATATACTTTTTAATTACATTATCTATTTTAAAGAACAACTCCTACAAATTCACTCCAACAACGCTCTTTATTTTAACTAAATATTAATAATTATAATCTAAAATATTACGTAACATGTCACATCATCGCCATATTGATGACATCACATGATGACGTGTTACGTCACATCATCAAAATTTTAAAATTTAGATTTTTCAACTGTCATATTTACAACAGTCATGTCATCAAAATATTAAAATTTGAATTTTCCAATTATCATATTAATAAAGGTCATATTTTTTTAATGATCATATTTTTTAATATGTATAAATAGGATCGTCCCTCTCATTGTCATACACCTCAAATCTATTTATTGACATTGCACTCTTCTATGTTTTTATGTTATAACTCGTCATCCTGCAATCAAGGTGATTCTTAATGATTCTGACTCCGATAATGAATTAGAGATGATAACAATTTTACTGAATCGTCTATTTATCCCCCATATTTATTTCGGATGATGTTTCAAACGAAACAAAATTTTCCTTCGTATTCGATCTATAGTGGAAGCTTATGATCCATATTTTGTTCAAAAAATAGATGCTATTGGGATTACTGGCTTATCTTCCCTTCAAAAGATGACAACCGCTAAAAGGATGCTTATTTATGGAGTTGCAGCAGATTATGATTATGTGAGGATTGGCAAAAGCACCGCAATAGAAAGTTAAAGATTTGTGAGAGCGGTAATAGCAATTTTTTCCGATAAATATTTCAGGTCACCAAACAACGATGATATTGCTAGATTATTAGCCATGAGTACCAATCGTAGGTTTCCTTGGATGTTGGGTAACATTGATTGTATGCATTAACATGAAAGAATTGTCCAACATCATGAAAATGTATGTATTCTAATCACATCCACAAACCAACAATTATTTTAGAGGCGATGGCTTCATATTATCTCTAAATTTGGTATGTCTTTTTTGTGTTACTTGGATCTCATAATGATATTAACATACTACAACACTCTTCTGTTTTTGTTCTCCTTTTAGAAGGTCGAACTCCTCCAGTCAATTTCTCAGTCAACGGAAGCGATTATACAATATAATATTATCTTATTGATGGTCTATATCCAAAGTGGATAACATTTGTCAAAATAATTCCATCTTCAAGAGATAATAAGCAAATACATGTTGTAAAATTTCAAAAGCCAGCAAGAAAGGATATTGAGCGAACATTTGAAATACTCCAAGTACGATTTACTATAGTGCATAGACCAGCACGTTTCTGGACACTCGAAGTACTTAAAAATATTATGAAAGCAGATATAATATTATATAACATGATTGTCAAGGATAAGTGAGACACTAATGAATTAAGACTTTAATTATGATACAATGGATGAGAGTCTCACTGCCACAGTGATAACGGAGCAGAGTTCAGAACTGCTCTAATTTATTATTAATACTCAACATTGCATTAGAGACAAAAAAACTCATTCCAAACTCCAAGTTGATCTAGTCCAGCACCAGTAGAATATGCCTGAAAAGTTCTAGGCACTACTTAAGCAAATGTAATTACAGTACTTGTAACATCATTACTACTACTTAAAAGTTGTTTGTTTACTAATAAAAAAAAATTACATCTTCTTTTGCAGGATTTCCATTTGACACCGCTGAAAATATTTAGCTTGCAACGGAGACATGCCACTCATATTCATCAACATTATTCATTCTTCCTCTCTTAGTTGCTTCATTTGCGTTCTCTCTTCTTCTTGTACTAGACGTTCCTATTCTTAAAGATAACATTTTTCAAACAGTTGAACTTTCTTCTCATTCATTACATTTTTCTCTTCCTTCATCTCTGCTAACAGATTCACGAGTATAGAACTTGTTGTATCACCTCCAGATTCTTTACTCTTTGATTTTTATAGTCGCACTTTCACAGCTTTCCTTCCAAGTGGTCTGTCTAAGCATCCATAGGACCCACCGTCATCTCTTAAATTTATCGAATCTAAGAAGTTGCATCATGTTTTATTTTTTGCATCTTTAATTAATAATCTTCCATCCATTTTAGTTGATACCTTAACTCATTCCAACAATGTTCAAACTAAAAAAGAGATTTATAAAATTCCTTTTACAAATTCTTGGCATCACGAATCTAAAAATTCTTGTAAGAAAACTCATTATAATGGCATTAAAAGTACACCATTTTGTAAGAAAATATTCTCCCATACCTTGTCTTTCTCCGTCAAACCATTTTAATTTAGTATTTCTATCCGTGCAAAGCACCCACAAAATTCGTTGGTGGCTAACTAAATTTCCGACCAACAATTCATCAAAGAATTTTGACTACGGCTATGATATATCTTAGGTTTGAACTAGTTGAAGTACTCTCAAACCGTTTATCAATATACCTTTGATATTTGCTTATTTTCTTGCACAGTATCCAAATTAATATTAAGTCACGCCTAGATTACCATAACGTCTTCCTATACTGTAAAGTTGTCACTTTTCTGTTTTTTGGTGGTGGATTCTACTTAAGGAGATATTTATAAAAATTGACCTATAAACTCATCATCTAAGTTTATTTCATCATTCATGAGATTGGTGAAATAAGCACCATGTTAGAATGGTTTCATAAGTAATGTATATAATTCAACATGGTCACCATACTAAAATTAAACTTTCACAAATAAACTTTCACAAATCCATAAATCAAAATTTTCAAATTATAACCACAATTCACAAATTCCTTAGAACCACAATATATATTTCACAAATTTCTTAATCAAAATTTTCACAAATCCCTAAATCAAAATTTTCAAATTACAACCACAATTCACAATTCACAATTCACAAATTCAACCACAATTCACAAATTTCTTACAACCATAGTATATATCTAGTAATTGCATCCACACTATACAAATTTCATAAATTTAGTGGGAATTCACAATTTCTTCATTGGGAGCCGAGATAGAGAGAGATGAATGGGGTTGCATCCACTTCAAATTTTACAAATTCAGTCGATTTTCAATGAGAGCCGACCGAGAGATTTCGGCTACAACCGATTTAGTCAATTTTCAGTCAATTTTCAGCTACAGATAAATTCAGTCGATTTTCGGTTCTTCAACCATAAACACCTTTCAATGATATTTCTCACTACAAAGTGCTTTAGATTGAATACTCATGCGCATTTTGGGGTGTTACTGCACCGTCAGCAAATTCCTTCAAATGATATCGCTATCCACAAAATGGAAGCTTAAAAACCCTCTCCATGTGCGTATCGAAAAGATGGTTGTGATGTTTTCGAGTATCATAGGACATGATGACAATAATCGTCCAGTTAGGTTCAACTTCATTAGGTCTGAGGAGATGATGAGCAGACATTTCAACTCTGTTCTTCAAGCAATTTTAAAGTTAAGGCGATTACTACTGAAAAGACTTGACCCAGTCCTAGATAATAGCATTGATCCGAAGTGGAAGTAGTTCAAGGTAGTCGGTTGTTTATAAAGTCATTGCTTAATTTTGATGAAAATATATAATGTATATGTGTACTTAATCCTATTCATCATAATTGATGATTATAGGGATGTGTAGGGGTCCTAGATGACATTCATGTTAGAGCCAAAGTGTCCTTACACCAAGCTAGATATAGGAACATGAAAAAGTGGACGACAACCAATGTGTTGGGAGTTTTTAGACAAGACAAAATTCAAATTTTTATTGCCCGATTGGGAGGGGTCTACTGTTGATTCTAGGGTTTTACGAGATGCCATCACAAGAAGAAATGGGTTGAAAGTGGATCATGGTAAGCACACGAAAACCCATTTTGAGATACTTTGTTATTGGGTTAGTGACGTGAAGCTATTAGTTTTATTTACTTTCGTACATTCGTAGGTACATACTATCTCGTGGATGCGGGATAAACAAATGGAGAGGATTTTTAAGCTCCATTTTGTGAATAGCGATACCATTTGAAGGAATTTGCAGACGGTGCAGTAGCACCCCAAAATGCGCATGAGTATTCAATCTAAAGCACTTTGTAGTGAGAAATATCATTGAAAGGTGTTTTGATCTTCATCCCTAACTAAATAAGTATTCAACTTAGGATGGAATGAATTTTCATCCCTAACTAAGCAACACAAGACGTGGATTGAATGTCTATCCATCCTAAGTTGTTCAAAACAAGTTCTATCATTTCACCTATAAGCATAAGGAGATGCTCACTTTGTGCGTGAAATCTACCTACTAAACTAGGCAATACCCGCCTCTTTCGTTTTTCATTGGCCCACAACATAACTATAACCATCAAAATACATTTCACGCACAAGAACAAACTCTTTGACTACACTATTAAGAGCAACAAGCAAATGACAACTCTACAGTCAGGTTAATTCTGCCACTTGCTGTTCAGTTTAAATGGCATCTTAGGCAAGTAGGCAACTTGATGTGAAGAATACATTTCTTCATGGCAACTTAAAAGAGGAAGTTATTATGCCAAGCTGCGACTATGTAAACGATGAGTTTATGTTGTTGACTAGTAATGTCGATGCTGATCTTCATGGTCGGGTCGAGTTGTCAAAGTCGAATATGGAAAATAGTCTAACTCTAATCCACTGTATCATCAATCTTCACCTATTTTTTATTGGGTGAATTGTATATAAAAAAATTTCCTTCAAAAATTACTGTCCCAAATATTGTGAATCAAAATGGAGTTTGAAAACAATTAAAAAAAAAGGGAAAAAGAACTAGAATATCAATGATTCTATAGTGCAAAAATTTTTTACACCTATATCGAATTTATTTATAATTATGTATAGTCAGATTCGTGTATATCATGTTTATACACATTCGTGTCGTATTAAGTCAGGTTTACATTGATTATTTATTTCATGAATTTGGAAAGTTTGTTTATCATCGGGATCCCCAAAATTGATTCACAGTTAACAATGTATATGATTAGATTTAGAGAAAAAAAATAAGAAAATATTTTGCATCCCAAAATTGAGATCCCAAATGAATAAAAATTCTTGAATAAGTGGGTCTATTGAAAAAAATTAACGGAATTCACTGATCTAAGAGTTCCTACTCGTTCGATATACAATTTGGAATTCCTTGTATTGTTCAAAAAATTATGCCTTGCAATGTTGTGCATCGTTTAATTTTAATGGACCAAATGCCAGTAGACTAGAGAGAGAGAAAAAAAAAAAAGTAACTTAAGTCCTCCACCTCAAAACAAAGATTGAGTCTAATCGGTACACCACGACAATATTATTACGTGGTGTAACCGTTTAATGAGTTTGTATAATCATTTAATGATAAGTCACTAAATAAAAAAAGTGGACCCACCTCACTCATAAATACTCACGGATACACTAATTGATAATACTGACATTATATAAGCCTAATTTATATCTATATCTATATACTACTTATAAATGTCAGCATCTGTGAAAAAAAATTAATTTCTTATTTTATCCCTAATTATTATAATAAAACCAATTATACCCACCTATATACTTTTATCTAATTTTTATTTATTACTTTTATTTGATTTTTAACTTGTTTTGGACTCTTTTATAATGATTGGCCGCAATTTTCTACCCTACCCGACCCTATCCTACCCTACCCTACTGAACGGCTAGCCGCAAGAATCGGGTAGGAATGCGGAATAGCCTTCAATTTCCGCATTCCTACCCTACCTACCCGCAATAATTAAATAATATATATATATATATATATATAAACTAAAAAAACCTTAATCGTCTACTGAGTCCTGTTCGAGCACCTCACACCTCACTCCACTCCTCCTCCTTCATCGTTCAGTCCCATTCTCAGGTACTCTCTCTCTCTCTCTCTCTCTCTCTCTCTTTGTGCTATCTGGTGTGGTCTAGTTCTCTATTGTCATTTTTCACTTTTTTGGGGTTTGATGTATGTTTACTTTTAGTTGTAGAGACTACTTATTTTGGATGTGAGTTTTGTTTGTTTCTTGTTTAAAAGCTTATTTTCTTGAGAGCCTTTGGTCTGCTTTCCCAATGCCAGTTGGGGCTTGAGCTTCAAAGCTCGAGTGTCAGAGGCATTGGGGTTTGAGTTTCACTGGTATAGAGGAGACTGGTTTTGTGATGTTCTATTTTTGATTGCGACTGAAATCTGTAGGCTTAGTAGATCTACAAATATTTGAGAAGATATAAAGATTAAACTCATTTTGAAATTCCAGTACAACCCATTTTGCTGGACCAATTTGTGTTCTGACAGAACTGTTCTCTCTGATTCTCTCTCTCCTAACCAGATATTCGAGTTCATGGTATTGTTCTCTTTTTTTATTTGTTTTTGGTTATTTTAGTATACAAATGAAGAGAAACTTGAGGATGGTCTACGTTTTGTGGAAAATCGAAGAGCTTAAACGCAATGATACTTGCTTTAGTTCAAAAAGAACTACTTGCTCTTCATATAATATGCATTTTTTAGTTTCATTCAATCGTACCTTGAACAATGTTTATTGGAAAAAAAAAACACATAAGTGCTTACCCGACTTCTTACCCGATTAATCGGGTAGAAATATACCACACCTGATCGGGTAGAGTAGGCCAAGAAAAAGTTCTTCCGCAAAATATAGGGTAGGAAGACGGAACACTATATTTCCTACCTGTAGCGTAAGGTGAACACCCCTAGTCAAATATATGTTATATTTTATTTTTTTAGTATGTAATAATATAATAATATTATAAATGATCTAATCAATCTATTTAACAATATAAAAATAAATAATTCTATAATATAATTAGCTCTACAAATGTCTAAAATAAATGAACTTACAAAAAAATAAGTACAAAAAGACTTATAGAATAAACTAATAATTAAATTTAATAATAATTAAAATAGGAATTAATTCGACATTAAATTTATTATTTAATTTAATTACACATATAATTCACTTTTTTAATAAAATTTATTATTTAAATTTATTTATGTGCAACGCACGTCGTACATTACTAATATATTTACTAAAAGATTTAACTAGGGAACTTCAATACCATACTGAAAAATGGAATTTTGGTATCATAATAAAATTTATTACATTTGTGAGTACTTTTATTATCTTTGTGAGTATTTTTACCACAATTGTGGTACTAAAAAAAAAAATAAAAATAATTATCATAGCCATACTAAAAATATTCACAACAATAATAAAAAGAACTAGAAATGTAATAAATTACCTATAAAAATAATAAATATATACCCATTTTTTTTTTGGGGTAATAAATCAAGTCTTTTTACTCAAAACACAACATCTACCGACCCAAAATGACGCAACAATTGCATTCCCCGACCACCAATAGACGAGTCTATTACCAAACTACGCTTATTTTAGAACTTAATTACCGATCTACAACCGTTTTGAACTTATTTATCAAATTACGGTTGTTTTTAAAAGCAGAATCAACAAATCCGATTTTACATGAAAGCGGATTTAGTAAGTACAACTTTGTTTAAAAGCGGATTCTCTAAGTACGACTTCACCTGATAAAGCGGAATTAATAAATACGCTTTCTATACAAATCAGATCGCTTTTAAAATGAAGGAAAGTGTATGTGTTAAAGTCGCTTTTATTAAAAGGCGGTGTTGACAAATCCACTTTCATTAGTAAACGGTCTTGTTGATTCCGCTTTCTAATGAAAGCGGTTTTTTCAATTCCGCCTTCTAATGAAAGCGGATATATCAACACCGCTTTCTAATAAGTGATCCCATTTCATAAAACAGTTAAATAATAAATAATAAAACATACTTAGTTCAAAACGTTTTACAATCTCATTTTATTTAACATATTGGAAAATTAAATTATGATATCCCATTTCATAAACAATAAATAATAAATAATAAATAATAAAACAATAAATAATAAAACATACTTAGTTCTAAACGGCTTAATAATCAATTTCGCTTTCTAAGTGATATCCCACGTATCCCAACCAAAACGTTTTACAATCCCATTTCATTTAGCAAAATGGAAAAATAAATTATGATATCACATTTCATAAATAATAAAACATACTTAGTTCTAAACAGCTTAATAATCAATTCCGCTTTCTAAGTGATATCCCACGTATCCCAACCACAACGTTTTACAATCCCATTTCATTTAGCAATAAATAATAAATAATAAAACATACTTAGTTCTATTAAACAATAAATAATAAAACTAAGTTTCACCAGTTTTAATTTCCATAAATACTATCCATCCAAACACAACCTTAAATCATAAAAATTATGAAACTTTATCCGCTCAAACTATTATTATCCAAAAAGAGAATAGCAATCTAACCACCAAATCCCAAGCAACAAACTCTAAACAAGGGGAAAAGAGATTTTATTTCTTGTGCGATAAAAACATTACAAAAAAGCATTTATAATGAAAAGACTTTAAGTCTTTTGCTGAAATAGAACAATAAAATTTTATTTTAAACGACATAATACAGTAATGGTAGTCATAATATTTCTAATGAAGACCATATTTCCAACAACATAGGGGAGTGTCATATAAGTAAAGAGTAATAGGGAGAAATTTTGCACAATAATCATCATCACTCGATTCTTCAAAATCAGAAAGTTCATTGTCAGAAGTCAATGATGGATCAGACAATATTGCATTAATAGCCTGTACAGGGTTAGAATGTTCAATCTTTGTCTTTGTAATAAAGTGAAATCGATTTAGCCGTCGTTCCATCTAATCATTCTCAAGAGTCAATGTTGCAATGATATCATCGTAATTAACCATACACCATTCCACATACATTTCAGCTGAACGTGGCTGTGACACTCGTAATCCATGCCAACAACAATATACTTCAAGCTCACAGCGCTTGAAATAAGATTTCAACCAACTTGGTCCCGGTAGGTGATAATTTTTATACCGCACAGCCAATAACTTTTGTTTACTCTCAACAACTTCGAATTGGACGTGATTGTTGATTGAATAAATCTTCACTGCATCTTGCAATTTCGATTTATCCTTAAAGATTAGACCGATGGATACCTCAGGCCGATCCGGATCCCACAATGAAGCTCTTGGTTGACTGGTGGGGGAAGACAGTTGGGAAAATTCATCATTGGTAAAAAAGGCTGTCGATGGCTCATGCATACGAACAGTGTCTTCCAGTATGACTGATGGGCCACCTTCGTCAGCATCTTCATTAAGGTTTTCCACATCGTCCATCAATGTAATCTCCTCATCATCATCGTCTGTGACTTCCCCACGATCAACCGCACGCATTCCATTGGTTCCCAACAAATAACCGTCTGACTGAACCAAATTTTGAATGATTTCACTCCTAGATGAGCATGACATTGGATACCAACATTGGTTGAAGATGTGGTGTATCCCAAATACATCGACGTCTGTGTACTAGGTCCTATATGCAATTCTGGCACATAAGGCTCAGCCTGCAGACTTCCATGGCCTAAATTAAACTCTGTTGTAAAAGTATCGTCCGCCATAAAGTCGTGCGCAGCTTGACTACCCCCATCAACATAGTAAGAGTTATCAAGCACATGCGAACTAGGACACGGATTGATACTCTCTTGTGTAAGTAATTCAATATACGGGTCATACTCACGCGAGTAGATTGGCTGAGGAAACTGTTGGAGTGGCTCTACCTGTATGTACAAGTCAATACTATTCAGTGCTCGGTTCTCAAATACAACATCTACCATCGCTGCGACGCCGTCATCATTTTTAATTTCAAATTTCATGTACTGTTGCATGCGATCCCCCAAAAATGTTGGAAAACGACAAATTAGTTGTACTCGTGATGTTGTACTGTCCAGCTGCATTATCGTATCGTGTACAACGTGGTGGACAATTCTTCATATGTTGTTCCGTGTTTTAATTTTATACAATGTTGAGGATTTCCGTTGTACGATAAACAACCTTCATTGTAGATAATATTACCTCCCCAATAGCACATTACTGTGGCGCGTCTCCTCGACATTTTATACCTTCAATATACAAACCACGTATCAAATAATTTTCATATTTAAATTACTGCCTTGGATAACATAACATATTTTACTTTTAAACCTATTAACATAATTACAAAGTATGAAAAATTTACGCTCTATGGCTCTTGGCAAACTAATGATAGGTGAAAACATCAAATATACCTCCTCTTTTTGGCACCCATTTTTTTCACAGTACTTTTCTATAGGAATTTTAAACAAATTTTCGAGAACTGAACATGAAATTTTAGTTGTGTTGTATTAAACTTGAGTCAATATTCGTTGTAATTGTCTTTGATCTTATATTCAATGTAACTGCTAATTATTTTCATATTGTAACTGGTTTTTTTGTAAGTCGTAAATAGGAGGGAAGAACAGGAGCTGGTCTGTCACAAATCATAAGCCAAGAATCAAATTCATCACTGGTCATTCAGGAACTAATAGATACTACACTAGCATTACAGCACCAAGCTGAAGTCGTTATCACTAACGCGACTGCTTCCACTTTAGGGGTTTTATGCATCTCTTTTTATTGTTTTTGATTTGTTCTGTTTTGCCAATAGTTTGTTAGAATCATCGTTGACTCTAACTACTATGCTGCTATTAACAAATGTTGCTAGTAGAGGCAATATATACATCATTTTCTTTTTTTTTTTATTGAGAAAAAAAATGCCATTGACTACGCCCGTTACTCCTCTCGTAAACAAACTTAGCTAGGCTAACATAGACGAGGTGAGAAGTTGTTTTAACTTTTGCACAATTCCCTCAAAATAAGAGACACAACATTTTAGATTTTTTCATCATAAATATTTCTATCTAATATTTATGAACAATGAAAGATACAAAATTCACCTTGTAACTCCTGATCCAAAATAATGTATCTTGAGCTAACGATTAGCAGCATCCATAAGGAAAAACATACAACCTTTAATTGTATCAATTACTGCATAATTCAGATAAGTTACATTCACGAAAAAATTAGGTTACCAACCCCAAACTAATACATGACACAAAATTTATAAGCCAATAAGCACTCCCAAGCCCAGAATAAGACCATTCACTGGCAAGCAAGTGTCATATGTGTTTGTTAAGTGAGGAAAACATTTCTCATTGGTTTATTGATTGTCCTTTTGGTCAAGACATATGGGAAAAGGTTGTTGCAGTTGCTGAATGGACATTCATCTGTTATTTCTAATAGTGGTGTCTTACCACTTTCTGGAAGGATGCTGCTAAGATGGGATCAAAACATGATGCCAAATACAAGGAGGATGAAGGTTATTATTAAAGGTCCATTGCCTTTGTAATGACTTATCAGTTGGGCACGAAGTTTTAGAGGAGTTCTATTAGAAGCTGTAAGAGCAGCAGGTTCAGATTTGGCATTCTGCAGGCAGTCTGTGGTCTATTCTGAGATCATGGTCTGTTTATGCATTTTGATGGCTAGGCTGCTGGGCTGTGATAGATAGTCGCAATATCAATCACAGTCTAGGAAGCAACAGAAAAGTATTGAATGTTTTTACTGTCACAAAATTTGTCATTATAAGTGTGATTGTTTAAGTTGAAAAATAAAAAGGGCAAAAAAAAAATTAAATCCTTATGATTTCTCTAGTGTTGCTGATGTTGTAAAAGATATCACTCCATCTATCAAGTCTAGTGATCAATTGGATGATATTTTTACCTGAGATCATGGTCTGTTTATGCATTTTGATGGCTAGGCTGCTGGGCTGTGATAGATAGTCGCAATATCAATCACAGTCTAGGAAGCAACAGAAAAGTATTGAATGTTTTTACTGTCACAAAATTTGTCATTATAAGTGTGATTGTTTAAGTTGAAAAATAAAAAGGGCCAAAAAAAAATTAAATCCTTATGATTTCTCTAGTGTTGCTGATGTTGTAAAAGATATCACTCCATCTATCAAGTCTAGTGATCAATTGGATGATATTTTTACCAAATCATTGTTTCGTGTTACCTTCAATAATCTTTGTTCCAAACTAGTCATCTTTTATCTCTATGCTCCAGCTTAAGGAGAAACGTTATATTTCTTATTTTTATGTTTTATATTTATGTAGGATAATATTGCAATTATCCAAGATAAAGTTCAATAATAAGAGAGTGTAGGGCAATACTACACACATATTGTTCTCTCATTCTCTTTCCACCTCTCTCTATCTCTCTTCTTCTTCTTCTTCTCCTTCTTCTCCTTCTTCTCTTTTTCTCCTAATATAATATTGTACTCTTTATTTTTTAACTTAGTATTAGAATAGGATGTCCTATGTTAAAATCTTGCAGCCACTCATTATTAAAAAAAAATTCATATGCCAAGTCCAAAATTCAGCCTATCCATGAGGAGACATGTTGAAGTATAAATACTAAAATTATACCATCTCCAATAGCTTAAACTTTTGGAGTAAATGATTATTTAACACACTCGTTGCTTGGTCCTTCCCAAAAATTAACAATGTTTCCCAATAAATTATGAAAATTAAGACTGACAACAAAGACTACTGCAGCAGATCTAATCAAGTAGACTAACAACAAAGACTACTACAACAGATCTAATCAAGTAAAGAAGTGTAAAAGATCTTACCTATTTTCCTATTCCTCCCATACCAATAAAACTTCTTTTTTTCCAGAAGCAAGCCTACAATTGGAGAGAAATAAAATTCAATCTCATGTTGCAACACAAATTAGAACAACCATAAAAAAAATAGGTGATTATATAAAACATCAAGAGATACTTTATTTCATAACATGATGACTGAGGGGGCATAACTTCGACCGTGTTGTGCTACAGTCTTTGAATTAAAAACAGAGCCCTATCTCACAACCATAAACCTTTGATGTCTAAGGATTTCAAAGCAATTGGTTCCAATACCAGTGAAAAAGTTAAGTTTGGAGAGAGGAGATCTTCTAGGGAACAAGAAAAAGGAACTACAATGTAGAGAGAAAGAGATGGGATTGAAAACAAATTCCAAACGCAACAAAACCACAATATATTGAATGACTTATCTCACTATCAAAGATATAAATTCATTAGCAACAAAAAATATTAATTATGCACACCTACCACTCACGTGCATCTCTGCAACTCTCCCTCTAAGTAGATATTAGAGAAATAGAGACTTAGACAACCTTTGATACATTTATTGCACAATCCAAAGTAATCTAAACCCTACAAACCTCTTCCATAAAAAATTTAGCATAGATTCAATCAAAACCCTAATAACCCTAACACATGATCTTCATTAACAAATAATCTCAATCAAAATAACCTTTTAAAATACATCCAATCAAAATCATATGAACCTCTTTCAAAAAAACTCAATTGCATATTTCAAAAACCCTATTTCATGAAAGAAAAACAAATTTAAAAACACTAACATTCAATTTCTAACTAAATAATTTTCAATTACTTTCAAAAAGTTCAACAAATAAAATTAGAATTAGCCTACAAATTTCATAAAATGAACATTCAACATCCATTCCATGAAATTAACAAAAACCCTAACATCCAAAAACACTAAAAATTTTATTGAATGAAATTAACACATAACATTCAATTGACACACAATTTTAATCTAAATAATCATAACATACATCAAATCAAGACCTTATAAACCTATTTCATATCAATTAATACACAACCTTTGAAATTATGAAAGAAATTTCAATTAACACCCAATCTTAATTTCAATAACTCTAAACATTTATTAAATCAAGACCCTATAAACCTATTTCATAATTAAAAAAAAAAATCAATTTGAAATTTTCAAACCTTGTTTAACACCCAAATTAAAAACTCAATTTGAAAACAAATTAACCTATAAATTTCCCAAAATGAACACTCAATAATCATCAATCCAACATCCATTTCATGTGATTAACAAAACCCTAACATCCAAAAACCTTGGTTTTGGGCGGGATTTGTTTTTTGGTTGAGATGAATTGTGGGCCCATGGATTAAAAGTGGATGAATTATGGGTCATTGGATTAAGTTAGAAGAAATGGAAACTCTTAAAATTAAAATAGATCAACTCTGGACCATCCATGTGATAAGCTAACTTGGGGATTCAAAAACTACTCTATCTTAAATAATGTGTTGTCATATTCTTGCCTCTTCGGCAAACTAAATATGGATAGTGTCTACCTTCAAGTACTCACTCTAAATGTTGTCTCCTTCAACTTCAATCCTATATTCTAATTCGTTCCACCTAAATCTTGAAGTTCTAAGCATTATAAATAGTGTTGTAAGATTTCTTTTAATTTTTTATCTTCGACTCCATGTGCAAAATGGCACGCAAATCAATTTCGCCAAGTGCATCCGATAGAGATTTCTCCAAGTGGTGGAGATACACAGATCTGAACGCACCATTTTGATATTTTCAACCTTGGTTGCAAATGTCTTTTAGCACATTTAATAGTATCGTTTCTTCAGTTGTTGTCCACATTCTTCTAGGAATCATGTCAAGGGGGGAACTCCCCCTAAATTATGAGCTTCAAACACTTCGCATTACAACACTACAAACTATGTATTTGCAAATTTGAACAAAATATACATTAATTACCCAAAAAAATTTATGCACGCATGAATAAATATTTTTACATAAAGATAAAACATCCTCCAACACCATAACATCTACCACATGCAATGCATGCTTAAATAATACAACTTCATACATCAAAAGAAAAAAGGTGTAACCAAAATCATATCAATTGTCTATGGTCACTAATTTTCATTCCCCCTAGTACCCCTCCACTCATAATATATGTCATTCGCCAATTGATCTTGCCACGCATTCCATACATGAGAACTCAACAATATCGATAATGTTATTATCATTCATATTCTCATCTTCCAACGGATTTTCATCCACCTCTTCATCCAATGAATCCACTTTCAGCTCTATCTCGTTCATAATAAGATTATGCAACAAACAACAATAATTTTATTGAGTGTCGGGACAGTGTAAAAGCAAGTCGTCCTAAAGATAGTCCATCACATTTATAGAAGACCAAAACACCTTTCAATGATATTTCTCACTACAAAGTGCTTCAGATTGAATACTCATGCGCATTTTGGGGTGCTACAGCACGGTCTGCAAATTCCTTCAAATGGTATTGATATTCACAAAATGGAGCTTAAAAACCCTCTCCATTTGTTTATCCCGCATCCACGAGATAGTATGTACCTACGAATGTACGAAAGTAAATAAAACTAATAGCTTCACGTCACTAACCCAATAACAAAGTATCTCAAAATGGTTTTTTGTGTGCTTACCAAGATCCACTTTCAACCCATTTCTTCTTGTGATGGCATCTCGTAAAACCCTAGAATCAACAATAGACCCCTCCCAATCGGGCAATAAAAATTTGAATTTTGTGTCTAGTCTAAAAACTCCCAACACATTGGTTGTTGTCCACTCTTTCATGTTCCTATATCTAGCTTGATGTAAGAAGGGCACTTTGGCTCTAGCATGAATGTCGTCTAGGACCCCTATACATCCCTATAATCATCAATTACGATGAATAGGATTAAGTACACATATACATTATATATTTTCATCAAAATGAAACAATGACTTTATAAACAACCGACTACCTTGAACTACTTCCACTTCGGATCAATGCTATTATCTGGGACTAGGTCAAGCCTCTTCAGTAGTAGTCACCTCAACTTTAAAATTGCTTGAAGAACAGAGTTGAAATGTCTGCTCATCATCTCCCCAAACCTAATGAAGTTGAACCTAACTAGACGATTCTTGTCATCATGTCCTATGATACTCGAAAACATCACAACCATCTTTTCAATACGCACATTTTGTGTCAATAAATCCACCTACATCCCTAGCTAAGCAACACAAGACGTGGAATGAATGTCTATCCATCCTAAGTTGTTCAAAACAAGTTCTATCATTTCACCTTTAAGCCTATGGAGATGCTCACTTTGTGCGTGAAATCTACCTACTGAACTAGGCAATACCCGCCTCTTTCGTTTTTCATTGGCCCACAACGTAACTATAACCATCAAAATACATGAACAAACAAGAACAAACTCTTTGACTACACTATTAAGAGCAACAAGCAAATGACAACTTTATCATGCGTACGAGCCATACTCACTAAAATAATAACAAAATCCTCCAACCTATCAAGGTTAATGCCAAAAAATATCTTTATAACAAAAATATGGTATCAAGGTTTGTTAAAGTTTATAAAATGGGTTGAACCAAATGCGTATGTACACAACCCTAATGTAAAACCACGAGTAATGATCCAAATGCCTCTGTTCATAAACAATGAAGCAACCCCAAAAACAAAGCAACTTGTGTCGAAGGCATCTTACATGGAAAACATCAAGCATGTTTATAAAAGGAAATTTTTTTCACATTGGGATTGTTTCTAGATAAAACATCACAAATAGTTTCTATGAAATTCAACACCAACAGTTCAAGAGACGAGCTAATTTAGATATACTTCAATAGAAATTCATTCGACACAGGTGAAGTACAAATGCTTAAAATGTCAACAGTCATTTTATAATCCAAAAAATATAGTAAAAAAATAAAAGTAAGCTTGGCATTAATGAAGTGTTGCAGCAATCAAGAATAGACCTGGCCTACTTCTTGCGAAAGTATGCACGCACACACGCTAGAGAGAGAGGTCCGAATACGAAGAAAATTGTAAAATCAATTGCCTTATCCGAACTGTGTACGAAAAAGTGCTAATATTCCTACATAACACTCCGAGTCAAGTGTCTTTGTGGAGAAAATTCTTATTCTAGTTTTTTTTCCACGCTTACCGTTGGTGACTTCCTTATGAACTCAATAGGTGGTAACAATGTTTGTTGTTCTTTAAAGCTACTTGCCATTTTTTGTATGGCTAACAAAAACAACATTGGTGCTAATATTCCTACATAACACTCCACAGATTATGATGTTGTTTTGCATATGATGATCCTGTGGCTACAATACTAACGTTAAATTGGCTTCAGCTGGTTAGATTACTGGTTAGGCAAACGGAGAAAAGTTCGATAAGTAGGTGCTTACAAGGTTCTTTCTTAATTTTTTTTTCCAATGTGTTATGTTCTTCAGTACTTGTGCATGGTGTGTCCTCAGCTTATCTGCAACTTCACTAGCTAAAGGAAAAGGGAGAGATAAGAGAGAGCTTATATTTCTGTTTGTCTTTTATTTCAGATAGATTATGAGGATGAACATTGCTAAGCTTTACCAGGTGCTAAGCTTTACCAGGCAATGGGGTTTCAGAGATGGTTTGTCAAGACTCACAACATTGAGTCCATCTCAAAAGCCAGAAATGATAAGAGTGATGGTGATCACACTACCTCAAACCCGATTGATCATTGTTTTCATGAACCCAGTGGTGCTAATTCAGATTATATTGCTTGGCTGGTGAGTTCTTATGATTTCCTTCTGTAAGAGTATATCGTTCGGAACTTCATTACATGAACAACATATACACACAGACAGCACAAAAAATAAGGTTGTACATGATATTTCTGACATATATTCTACACTATTAATAATAATGTTGCTCAATTAGCATCCATATTAACCCAACATGAGCATCAAAAAAATACAGAAATTGGAAAAAGAAAACTAAAACACAAAAAGTCTTAACAAGGGAAAAAAAATGAAGTTGGTGATCACTTCCCACCCACCACCACCACACCGCTGATGATTTCCCAGCAAAGAATTGGTGAAACATCCCTCCCTCAACCATAACGATGAAACAACCCAACCCACCAGCCCCCTTCCAAAACCGCTGTTATAACCCGCCCCAAGAAAACCGAGAAATCAAGACATCCTTCACCCACCAACCCCACCACACAGCCGCTTCCAAAAAAAAACCGAAAAACAATAAATCAAGAACCGAAAAGGAAACATGCGATAGGCAAACACAATCTGAGAAATGTGAACACATGGAAATATGCATACATAAATTCAATCGGCTGAAGAAGAAGACAACTTACCTCGCCAAGATCTGGATATGCTGAAAAAGAAGACACTTATGTTTGAATAGTGAAGTCGGTGAGGACATTATATAGGCGAACATTCTGCTGTAGCCTTTACTCCAAAAGTCTAAACAGACACTTGAGTTGAGAGATGAGAGCAGAATCAAGTCTGCAAAATCAGCCGTAGCCACTCCTTTTCGCCCAAGCCAGAGAAGAAGAGCAGAGAAGAGGTGACTTTTCATCTTTACCCAGAGATTCGGCGTTGGGAGTTGAGATTGCAGATGGGTAGATAGGGATAGAAAAGACTTTTTATCACCATGTCTTAAATTTTTGGCTCATCTCTCTTCTTTGGCAGCATAAATTGCTGTTGAAAAATTGAAATGAATCATGAACTGAAGGAATGAGAGAACGTTCCGGACAACAACATAGTCACCACAGCCAAGCTCAGTTCCTTTTCAGATGCAGCATCAAAAGGATGTGAGCTTGTAAAAATGTAAGCCCAATTTAGTGAAAACGAATGCTTTAATAAGCACGTGTCTTATGGTATGCTCCGAATGCACTTCAAAGAACAATTACCCACTGCAACACTCCCATCTATTGAGATTGTGGATTTGATACATGGTTTTAGTGGGTGATAACACTAGCTAGATTTTGTAGAGCATCTATTTAGAAAGGATGTGATTTTTAAGGTAAAGATATTTATTTGGAGGGTGGCTACTTTTGAAAAAAAACACCAAGAAGTCGATAAATAGGGTCCTTGACTTCATTCACAAATACATTATAGTTCTAACCCCAATGGGTAGTTCAAATGATAAAAAAGTCGGACTGTAAATTCAAATATCCTGAATTCGAATCTTCGCAACCCATTGTCCCAGCGTGGACAACCTGTCTTGACTTTACTGAGCAGAGGATTAATCGAAGTGCACGTAAGCTGGCCTCAACACTTCTAACCGTTAAACAAAAAAAAAAATACATTAAAATTCTATATAACTCATCTCTCTTCTCCTCTCCCAGAAATAAAAACTATTCAATGAGATTGAAATTTTTTAATATTGTTAATTGCAGTTCTTCAACCATAAGTTTTATTGTATCTTGAAAATGATTTGTTAGGAACATTTTAGCAAACTCTTTGAGTAAAGACAAATATCATTTTAAACGAAGTGATTTTACGCGCCTTAAAGTCTCGATTTTATTCTATTTGTTCATCCGTTCAAACCCAATTTCCCAACTTATTATTCGCTTCCCCTTAGAGTCATTTTTCAGTCTTCACATAAATAAATCAATGACATTTTCTCTACGAGATGTGGAGCTAACCCATCCCACTAGAGCAAGGAAACATCTCTCATACCATTACCTAATGTCCCTGCCCCAATTTAGAATCTACAGTTGGTGAAAAACGAAGAGCTATATTATTCGAGTAGAGCATCATAACTTAACTTCCCAAGGCAAGGTGTTTGATGAAAGTACTCACAGAAAACTCTTCGCAACTTCTGCAAACCTAACGACAACGAGCCCACTTAGAAGTATGGAGTTTTCACTTGAATCTATGGTACGTAATTTATGTTTGAGTAAAGTTAAGTAAAAAAAGTAATGAACATGATCTCAATTTAATTTGTGAAGATCGATGAGTTTGATTAATGCAAACATGTTGGCGGTGGGGCACCACCAGGGGAGTTAGACCTCTTTTCATATAATTTTCGTAATTTTTCAATAATGCAACACATATCATGAATTTAGGTAGGATTCATCGTTGATAAGTTGGCCCCTTACACTTATGCTCCATTTAGTAAGAAGAAAAAATAGAATGATGGAAAAATTGAAAAAATAGAAAGTTTGAGGGACAAATAAAACATCATGTTTAGTAGGGAGGAAAAATAGAATGATGAAAAATTGAAAAGATAGAAAGTTGAGGGGATAAATAAAATATCATGTTTTGTAGGGAAGGAAAATATGAATGATGGAAAAATGGATATATGAACTTTCCTTCCAACTTACCAAAATCAATCCCTCTAAAATTAGAAGAAAAATTGATAAAAAATTAATTATTTGTGTTGAAATGTATATTATTTATCTATATATCATTTGATATATGCATGTATTATGTATACATTAATTTCATATATAAATGCAATAATAAAATATATATTTATCCTTTTTTTAAAAAAAATAAATTAAATTAAAAATTAAAAATTGAAAAAATATTTTTTCAATCTTACCAAGTACAAAAAAAAATATTAATTATTTTTATTTTTCATCCATCCTACTAAACACAAAAGAAGGAAAGTGTATCATTCCTATTTTCCTTCATTGGAGAATAGAAAGTGTATCCTTCCTACTTTTCATCATTCCTACCAAACGGAACATTGCACATTAGATGATTTATTATTTCACAAAAAAAGCGGAATAAAAGTGTTTTTGGAGGATATCTATATTATGTTCGAACATTATTTTAAAAAAAATAAATAGGGACATGTATACACATATCCATTGTCATTCCAAGCATGGATGTATATGCTACATGTTATTTTACAATTGGAACAAGTTTAAATGAATTAAAATCAAGCATCGGTATATGTATTTATCTCATAGTAGTTACCAATATAGTACACCTTTGATAACTCTTTAGACATAAATATGTTACCACTTGATCTTATTGAGACTTTGTCACTACTCCTTTACTATTCTTAAGGGGTCAAGTTGAAATACCATATATATGTTGGGTGCTTTTGAAAACTTCTTAGCCCTATGGTAGTTCCGTCCATGCTCATTATTAGTGATGGGCCAGGCCCAAAAGGCTCAAATCCAAGTTCAAGCCCAATTACAAATAAAGATTTGTATTTATCCAGCAGGCCCAATGAAGCCCAAAGTGCAAAGACCCACCAAGGCTAAATCCAAGTCCAATCCATCTGGGGCCCTCCTCAAAAGGAATTGGAGTACGAAGGAGAGAGATGCGGCGCACGGAGAAACCCTACCTAATTAGGAAACCCCTCCCTCACGTCACCGCCTCACCTCAAAACCCTAGCTCTATAAAATGTAAAGCCCTCTCACCATCTAGGGCACGCCTCCCAAAAATACCTCATCTCCTGCCTCAATACCACAAGGTCGTTGCTCCTTCTTCCTTGGAAGCTCTGTAGCTCCGGTGACAATTATTCATCAATATATATAACACCAAAGGCCATCGTTGCCATTCAAAGTGGACATAGGCCACGGCCGAACCACTATAAATCTCTGTTTTACTCCTTTATTTGCCATTTTTGTCATTGATTGCTTGTTTACTGCATTTTATATTATTTACTTGACTGTGGTGCACGAAAACTAATTTGTGCATCATCAGTTTGGCGCCGTCTGTGGGAATCGACAGAATTCTCATTCCTAAACACAATCCATTTTTACTGAAACAATAGCGATCACTACCAGATCCATGAACCAGCATGAGGACAATCCTCCACGAGAGGAGGAGGTTCCTCCACCTGCCAACCATGTGCCGAATGCTCCAGCTCCAAATCCTCAACAAATGTTGGAGACCATGCAGCAGCTGGTGGCCCAAAACCAACAGATGCTACAACTTATGCTCGTCGGACGAGGAGGGGCACAACTTGACGGAGCACAACTTGGCGGAGCACAACTCGGCGGAGCACAGCTTGGAGAGCCCCACGTCCTTGGGGTCAAGGAGCTCCACGCCCCCTGCTGCTCCACATCTAGGCGCCCCCGTAGGGCTGGGCGCCCCCTTTGAAGTCCCCCTGGGCGCCATAAACAGGAAGGCCATAAACAGGGAGGCTCATCATGAAGGACCTCCACCCCCTCCTCCTGCTTCCCATGGTGAGGACCCTCATCTCCAAGAGGACGAGGGCGAAAACCAAAGCGTGGAGCATGGGAGTCACTTTCATGACCACCCCAGAGGAGCTCCCAACCTTTGGGATGAGAAAATCAAGGAAGTGCAAAACCAGCTAGGTGACGTCTTCAATGCCATGAAGGCGCAAGGACCAGAAACAGTGGACTATCTTGTGCGGCGAACTGACACGCCTTTCAATCCTGACGTGGCAAACTACCCTCTACCCCAAAAGTTCAAAATGCCCTCTGTTGAGGTCTTTGATGGAACAAAAGCGAAAGACCCACTAGATCATCTCGACACCTACAAAACTCTGATGCAGTTGCACAACGTCCCAGACGAAATCATGTGCAGGGCGTTCCCAACCACATTGAAGGGATCCGCCCGACAATGGTTTGCTAAGCTCTCTCCGGCATCCATTGCCTCATTTGCTGAGCTGAGCAGGTAATTCGTGTCGCATTTCATTGGAGGGCGTCGCCACCAGAAGCCAGTCACCCACCTGCTTAGTATAAAGCAGGACCGTGAGGAGAACCTGAGGAGCTACCTCACTCGTTTTAACGAGGAGGTACTTCAGGTTGATGAACCTGACGACAAAGTGACGATGACTGCCTTCCTGGGAGGCCTCCGCTCATCAAGCTTCCTCTTCTCGGTGATGAAGCGTCCACCAAAGAGCATGCCAGAGCTGCTAGCCAAAGCCCAGAAATATATAAACGCTGAGGATATCATAAGGGTCAGGCGAGGTGAGTCCTCCAGATCCGGGGACAAGAGGAAAGAAAGAGAGAGAGACGACAAGAAGGAGGCTAGCAACAAGCATAGCAGAACAGAGAAGGTTCCCGTCAGAGACCGGTTAGGTCCGGCCCCTCAGAGGGATCGACAAGCCTTCACGCCCCTCAATGCCGATCTCGGGCACATCCTATTCCAAATCCAGGATGACCCCGCAGTGAAGTGGCCAGGGAAGATGAAGTCTCCTCCCAATCGCAGAAATCCTAACAAGCATTGCCGCTTCCACCGCGACCACGGGCACGACACCGACGACTACTATGAACTCAAAAGGCAAATTGAGGATCTCATTCAACGTGGCCACCTACGCCATTATGTTGCTGGTAGAGGACAGGCGCCGCCACCACCCCATAACCAGGAAGAGCAACACCCCGTTGGGGAAATTCACATCATCTCGGGAGGATTAGCAGGAGGTGGAGAGTCCCTCTCTGCCATGAAGGCCCATGCCAGGAAGGCAAGGCACCTTGACGAAGGGCGCCCGTCCAAAGCGCCCAGGCAAGGCACCAATGATGTTATATCTTTCTCAGATAAGGACCTAGAAGGAATTCAGCACCCCCATGACGACCCCCTGGTGCTCACCATGACGGTTGCCAATTTCCAAGTGCGCAGAATCCTAGTGGACAGCGGCAGCTCTGCCGACATCCTATTTGCAGAAGCTTTTGACAAGCTCAACCTGGGTAGGGAGAGACTGCAGTCCATCAGATCTCCCCTCATTGGGTTCTCGGGGGAAAAGGTGTACCCCCTAGGGTCCATCACCCTACCAGTCACAGTCGGAGCAGCACCCCGAAGCTCCTCAGTCATGGTCAACTTTCTGGTGATAGACTGTCCATCAGCTTATAATATCATATTAGAGCGACCTGCTCTCAAACACATTAAGAGTCGTGCCCTCCACCTATCACCTCATCTTCCGATTTCCAACCCCTAACGGAGTTGGAGAGGTCAGAGGAGACCAAGTAGCAGCTAGGGAATGCTATGTCTCCTCCATGAAGACCAGGAAGTCACAGGAAGCTTTGCAAGTTGAAATCCTGGACCCGAGAGATGACTCTACTATAGAAAGAGGAGAACCGGTGGAGGAGCTCACCCCCGTGGTCCTGGATGAAGATCACCCAGACAGAAGAGTATACGTTGGATCTTCCCTTTCTAAAGATCTGGTTGGCCCGCTGATAGATTTTTTGAAAAGTAACATGGACGTCTTTGCATGGTCACATGCAGACCTTGAGGGCATCGACCCAGAAGTGGTCACACACCGACTCAATGTTGACCCACGCCACAAGCCTATTCGCCAAAAGCTAAGGGGCACCTCCACTGAAAGGGCCCAAGCTATGGACAAAGAGGTGGGAAAGCTAGTAGACAACGGGGCCATCAGAGAAGTAGCATATCCTGAATGGCTCTCCAATGTGGTGATGGTCACTAAGACTAATGGGAAGTGGCGCCTTTGCGTCAACTTCTCAGAACTTAACAAGGCATGCCCAAAAGACAGCTACCCGTTACCACGGATCGATCTCCTCATCGACGCAACCGCGGGGCATGAGTTGCTCACTTTCCTGGATGCGTACTCTGGGTATAACCAGATTAGCATGTACCCCTCAGACCAGGAGAAGACATCATTTATTACTCCAAAGGGGACCTACTGCTACAGGGTCATGCCCTTTGGACTAAAAAACGCAGGAGCAACCTACCAACGGTTGGTGAACAAGATGTTCGAGTCTCAAATTGGGCGAACGATGGAAGTATACGTGGATGATATGTTGGTGAAAAGTCTCATAGCAATTGACCACATCGATCACCTCCAGAAAACCTTTAATGTCCTGAAGTCCTACCACATGAAGCTCAATCCTGAGAAGTGCGCCTTTGGCGTGGGGTCAGGAAAATTTCTAGGCTTTATGGTCAATCACCCTTGATGGCGCCCAGGCAAGTCCCTCAGGTGCTCAGACCCCCTCTGGTACCCAGGCAACTCGCCCTATGGACTTACCTCTTCCAGAAACCTCTGAGCAGCCTTCTCCATCACTTTGGAAACTCTACGTTGATGGCTCCTTAACCAACGAAGGAGGAGGAGCAGGCCTAGTCTTGATCAGCCCAGATGGCACCACTCTCAAGTATGCGGTAAAGCTTCACTTTCTTGCCTCCAACAATGAGGCGGAATACGAAGCCCTCCTCTCGGGATTAAGGTTGGCAGCCGAAATGGAAGCCCAACAACTTGCCACATACAGTGACTCCCAGCTGGTAGTTAACCAAGTGAAAGGCGAGTTTGAAGCAAAGGGAGCAAGAATGCAGGAGTACCTTGCTATGGCGAAAAGTTTAACGGCAAAGTTCCACTACTTTCAGATTCGCCATATCCCCAGAGAAGACAACATGGCGGCCGATGCACTTGCAAGGCTCGCCTCAACCTTGCAAGCCTCACAAGAGGAACCAGCATTCATTGGTCACCAACTCGAGCCAAGCAAGTTGGACATAGTGACCACAAATGTCAACTGTGCATCAATCGAGTCGAGTTGGATAACCCCAATAAGGGCATACCTCCAAGAAGGTGTACTACCAGATGATCCGTTAGAGGCCAGGAAGCTAAGAATGAGAGCCTCCAAGACTTGTCTTTGCTACGGTGCCTTGTACCAGAAGAAGCTCAATATGCCCTGCGAGAGATTCACGAAGGGATCTGCAGGAACCACTCTGGAGGGCGCTTCCTTGCCTACAAGGCACTCAGACAAGGCTAATTCTGGCCTTCCATGGCAAGGGACGCCCAAGAGTTCTCCAAAAAGTGCGACAAGTGCCAACGCTTCGCACCTGTGTCTAGACAACCACCGGAGGAGCTAACAACTATCATAAGTCCATGGCCCTTCTCCAGATGGGGAATTGATATACTAGGCCCCTTACCTCTAAGCAAGGGACAGTGCAAATTCGTGGTGGTGGCAGTCGACTACTTCACCAAATGGGTAGAAGCTGAACCTTTAGCAAGAATAACATATGCAAAGGTGAAAGACTTCATCTGGAAGAACCTGGTCTGCCGCTTCGGGATACCCCACGCCATCGTCAGCGACAATGCGAAGCAATTCGACAATAAACTACTCAACAGTTTCTGCTCCGACCTTCAGATAAAACAACCTCACTCCAGCCCAGCACACCCGCAGGCAAATGGACAAGCAGAGGTCATGGTGAGAACGGTGCTACGTAACTTAAAGACAAGGCTCGAAAGAGCGAAGGGTCTTTGGGTGGACGAGCTACCAGGCGTATTGTGGGCTTATCGAACCACGTCAAGAACTCCTACTGGGGAGACCCCTTTTTCCCTCGCCTTTGGAACTGAGGCAGTCATCCCAGTCGAGATAGGAGTACACTCTCTAAGGGTCCAATACCACAACCCCATCACCAACGAAGAAGGACTCCGCATCAACCTCGACTTAGTGGAGGAGGCAAGAGAGATGGCTACAGTTCGCAACGCATAGTACAAAAGACACATGGCGAAGTATTACAATTCGAGGGTGAAGCCTCGCTCCTTCCAACCAGGGGACCTGGTCCTCAAAAAAGTGATCCTCGCCACAAAGGATGCACGCGAAGGAAAACTGGGACCAAATTGGGAAGGACCCTACCTCATAACAGAGGTAGTGAGGCCGGGCACTTACAAGATCCGGAACTTTGAAGGAAAGGTCTTACTCCATCCGTGGAATGCCGAACACTTGAAGAGGTACTCCCAATGACATCTTGGGAGAATTCAAAGTAATAGACAGTGGGGACTTGGTTTTATTTTCTACCTTTTTTGGGAGTTATTGCCCAACATTCAGTGTACTTTTGGGGTTACCACCCAGTATTGCAATGAATGAATAAAACTCTACATTTTACTCCAAAAACGATCTTTACATTTCATTTCAAAGGAGTATCAGTACAAAAACAAGGCTACAGACTGCCTTTCCTAAAAGAAAAAATCACCAAAAGTCCCTAACACTCTAACTGCTCTCATGATCGTCCTCCACCTCCTCCTGGCCACCTTTCGCATCATCCTCGTCTTCGCCAGATCCTCCCTCATCTTCATCAAACTCCCCAGGCAAAAAACCTGAAACATCAATATCAGGATGGGCGGCAGAAATCCTCCCTCGGAGCTCATCATAACCATCGATGAAGGCATCTGCAAGGCCATTCGCCAAGTCCCTCTCAGCTGCTGCAGCCTTCTCTTCAGCCTGCGAAGCTCTCTCGTGAGCCGCCTTCAACTCTGCCTCCAAAGCTGCCTCTCTGAGCACGATCCTCTCGCGGGTCACTGAAAGCTCAGCCTCCCTGAGCGCGTCCCTCCTACAGGTCGCCAAAAGCTCAGCCTCGAGCTTAGTTGCCCCCTCGCGGGCCACGGCTAGCTCATCTTCTCTGAGCGCATCCCTCTCGCGGAATGCCAAAAGCTCGGACTCAAGTCTGGATACCTTCTCATAGGCCAGCACAAGCTCACTCTTAGAAACCCCGTCAGCAGCTTCAAGCTCAGCAATCTTCCCCTGAGCGGCAAGAAGTTCCTCTTGGACGGCGACATGTTCCTGCCTCAGGGTACCATGGGTATAGGTTCTCGAAGACAGGCAGAGAGACATAGTCGAGACCTGAATTAAATAAAAGATAAAGATATGATAAAAATGAGAAAGGACGAAAGAAAAGGGAATAACAAACCCTTACCTGAGCCAGACCCTCCAAGTACATGTTGACGACCCTCTCGGTGCTTAAAGTGTTCATCTGGTTAACCTCAGGGATATATACAAACCTCCCAAGCCTTTCTCTAATAACTGTCGGGTTGCCCAGCATGGGGCGAGACCAAAAAGGTGCCTCTGCAAAAGTTCCCACGAGAGGAGAAGACAGAGGAGAAGTGCCCGGTGAGGAAGTCTCTGGAGTAGCAGCAACTGGAGGGGTCACCGGATGAAGGCACGTCTGAGGATCTGACGAATGAGATGCTTGAGACGTGTCAGCCTCGCCCATCGCCAAAACCACTTGGGGGGCATCATCTGTCCTTGCCACCTTGGAAGGAGGAGGACTCCTGCTGGAGAGGCGAGACCCAATCACTCCTTTATATATAGCTGAAAAGAAAATGCAGTGTTAGACTCACGCGAGACACCAAGTAAAATAAAAGGGCATTCAAGAATCAACTCACCCTTCCTCTTTGAAGAGGAGCCACCAGACTGTAAGGAGGGAGCATTGGCCTTAGCACGAATCGGAGGAGGGCCTTTGACACCTCCATCTTTGAGCACGAGAGTTCCAAAATCCCGTATGGGATAAGCTCGCACGGCCTCAAGCTTCCGCTCCAGACCCTGGGAGATTATAGGGGAACCTGCATGAAACATGGTGAGCACACAGCTTACGAAGAAATGTGGAAAGAAAATAGTAATATGGGACGTACCGAATTTCTTTGGAACAACCCAGCGTGATGGTACCAGTGCTCTATCAACATTTGAAGCCCGCTCTCCACCGAAAAATATGAAATGAGTTTTCCAGCTATGGCAGTTGGAGGCCAACCTAGTAATTAGCTTGCCTCCCCTCGGATTAAAATAATACCAACCTCGGTTGGGAGCCGGAGTCTCACTCAAGAAATAGGCTGCATGGAACTCAGTGGTGGAAACATCCTCTTGATGCACTTTTCTCCACAATTCCAGAAAAGGCTAGTAGAACCCTCCAACCATTGGGTGTCAACCGCCCGGGCGTCAATGAAAAATAGTTCAAAATACCACAAACGGGAGAAGGGATGGGAAGCCTGAGGCCAACCTCAAACATCTCCTCATAAATGACAATGTCACCAGAAGAGTCATCGCAAGCTGGCTCGCCTTTTTCTGCTCGACGGCACAATACAGTAGGAGGAATGCGGTATGTAGAAATAATCCGCGAAATATCGGCATCAAAAGTTAAAGTGCTGATAAGGGTACTTACTTTGGACTCGTCGTCGTCATAGATTACTTTGTGTTTTTTGCTACGAAGACGTGAAAGATTACCCAAACCGCTGCCAAGATCCTTGCCATGAAAAGTACCCATGGTGCCCACCTCATGAGCCGTGTGCTCCGAACCACTCAGTCCAGCACCTGGAGAGGTGTCTGACCCTCTCTGATCGCCTAATGGATGAAGCCCAGCGCCAGGCAAGGTGCCTGACCCTCTCTGATCGCCTAGTGGATGAAGCCCAGCGCCCGGAATGGCCATCTCGCCCAAAGAGGCGCCTGGCCTGCCCATCTCGCCCAAAGAGGCGTCTGGCATGGCGCCTGGCCTGCCCATCTCGCCCAAAGAGGCGCCTGGCATGGCGCCTGGCTTGCCCATCTCGCCCAAATCAGCAGGAGTAACACCTATGGCGCCTAGATCAGAATTTTCGGCTCCCATGGCACCTAGATCATAATTTTCAACTCCTATGGCGCCCAAGCAGCCCTCGCGCCCAATACCGCCTGGACCAACCTCTTCCTCGCCTCCTGGGTCAGCGTCAACCTCTTCCTCGCCTCCTGGGTCAGCGCCTATGGCGCCCAAGCTGCTGTCCAGGCCAGCCCCATCTCGCCCAAGCTTCCCCAGTAGATGGGCATCTCGCCCAAGCTTCCCCAGCAAATGGGCATCTCGCCCAAGCTTCCCCAGCAAATGGGCATCTCGCCCAACCTTCCCCAGCATATGGGCATCTCGCCCAACCTCTCCAACAGTCTCTTGATCCATGAACACCCAAGGAAAAATTTCGGCTACAGCTTCTAAAGTTTCGACTATGGCTTCTTTAAAAGAAAAAATGGGTTTCTCCTCCCTTATGCTCAAACTCAAAACCCAAAAGCACAAAGTCTTCAAGGTTGTGAAGGAAGTATTCTTGAATGGGTGAAAGAAGGTGGGTGTGCTCAAACCCAAGAATCTCTAGTCTTGGGTCTTCAAAACTCAAGAAATTTTCACCTCTCTCACTCCAAGAAAGACTCTATGTGGAAATGGGTAGAAGAAGAAGGAAGTTTTTATTTATATATCCTAGGGTTTTTAAAAAAGGGAAAGCCCAAATTGAAAATCAAGGGCTCTCTTTAAAAATTTAACCAAAAATAGAAAAAGTCTTGGGTCTTCAAAAAATCTCAAGAAGAGCTCCACCTCTCTCTAGAACTCTTTGTGAAAGGGAAGAAGACACCACACCTAAAGAAAAAGAAGTCTCCACCATCTCTCCCTATCAACAGGAGCTCCAGAAATTAGAGACAAGGTCAAGAACTCTTCACCACCGTCGATTTCACTGAGTTGCGGTTAAAACTCAAATTCAGAGAGATAGAAGCATTTTTTGGGAAAAATTGTTGACCAAACCGCCTTTGGCGGTTTGTATGTCGTAGATCTCGAAAAAATACCCAGATTCAAAAAAAAATTCGCCTCAAACGGACTCTCGTGCGCAAAGTTATGGCCGTTCAAAGATTTACCGGGAAAAAGCCCAAATTGGAAATCAAGGGCTCCTTTAAGAATCCAAGCAAAAATAGAAAAAAGACTTGGGTATCCGCAAGAAACATTGTGAAAGGGAAGAAGACGTCTATCAGAAGGGGGAGTCTCCACCGCCAAGATTCAAACAAATGCCCCCCTCTCCAAAAGGCTCAAATCCAAGCTCAAGCCCAATTACAAATAAAGATTTGTATTTATCCAGCAGGCCCAATGAAGCCCAAAGTGCAAAGACCCACCAAGGCTAAATCCAAGTCCAATCCATCTGGGGCCCTCCTTAAAAGGAATTGGAGTACGAAGGAGAGAGATGCGGCGCACGGAGAAACCCTACCTAATTAGGAAACCCCTCCCTCACGTCACCGCCTCACCTCAAAACCCTAGCTCTATAAATGTAAAGCCCTCTCACCATCTAAGGCACGCCTCCCAAAAATATCTCATCTCCTGCCTCAATACCACAAGGTCGTTGCTCCTTCTTCCTTGGAAGCTCTGTAGCTCCGGTGACAATTATTCATCAATATATATAACACCAAAGGTCATCGTTGTCATTCAAAGTGAACGTAAGTCACGGTCGAACCACTATAAATCTCTGTTTTACTCATTTATTTGCCATTTTTGTCATTGATTGCTTGGTTACTGCATTTTATATTATTTACTTGACTGTGGTGCACGAAACTAATTTGTGCATCATCAATTAGTATTAAAAATTATAACTCTAATTAACTATTGAAATAGGCAAATATACTTTTGTGTCGGGTGGAATCCGTATGAAGTTCTGAGTTGGTGGATAAAATTAGGGTAACACTACCATACAGCCAAACTACTTTTCGGTACCATACCGAAAAGTAGTTTGACTGACACCTCAGTTTTAAAACCGGTGAAACCGGTTGCTCTTAACACGTTGTACTTAGCCAACAGTTGCACAGTTCTAATACCTTATATATTACACTTTTAACCTTTTAACTTTTGATATTATTATTCATCAAATTATCTAATAAATATTCAATTTATTAAATCAACAAGTAATTTTATGCAATTAACACTCAATTCAGCAAATTTACACCAAATTAACATTCAATTCTTCAAATCAACATTTAATTTTATCTAATAAACATTTAATTCATTAAATTAACATTAAATAAGATGCAATCTAATCCAATTTATATTCAAATTCAGTCGATTCATAAAATTAAAAAGGAAAATCCTTCAAAAAAGATTTTTTTTCTCAATTTATCAAATTACCATAAAAAATCATCCAATAAAGGTTTAATTTAACAAATTAACATCAAAATAACATACAATTTCAATCAATAAATATTTAATTCATCAAATCATTGTTCGATTTCATGGTGAAATTTTAAAAGTTTAATTTAAAGGTTTAAATTAAATATTAAAATGTTTCATTTAACAACTCAACATCAAAATAAGAATATAATTTAGTTCCGACTTTTATGGGTAGGGTTCCAACTTTTATGGTTAATAGTTTCAACTCTTTTGGATAAGGGTTTCAACTGTTATGGGTAATAGTTCCAACTCTTTTGGGTAGGGTTCCAACTCTTGAGGGGAGGGGTTTAAACTTTTTTGGGTAAGGGTTCCAAGTTTTATGGGTGGGGGTTTCAACTTTTTTGGGTAGGGGTTTCAACTTTTTTGGATAGGGGTTCCAACTTTTATGGGTGGGGGTTTCAACTTTTTTGGGTACGGGTTTCAACTCTTAGGAAGAGGGGTTCCAACTTTTTTGGGTAGGGGTTTCAACATTTTTGGGTAAGGGTTCCAACTTTTATGGGTGGGGGTTTCAACTTTTTTGGATAAGGGTTTCAACTTTTATGGGTAATAGTTCCAACTCTTTTGGGTAGGGGTTCCAACATTTTTGCGTAAGGGTTCCAACTTATATGGGTGTGGGTTTCAACTTTTTTGGTAGGGGTTCCAACTTTTTTGGGTAGGGGTTTTAACTTTTTTGGGTAGGGGTTCCAACTTTTATGGGTGGGGGTTTCAACTTTTTTGGGTAGGGGTTTCAACTATTAGGAAGAGGGGTTCCAACTTTTTTGGGTAAGGGTTTCAACATTTTAGGGTAAGAGTTCCAACTTTTATGGGTGGAGGTTTCAACTTATTTGGATAAGGGTTTCAACTTTTATGGGTAATAGTTCCAACTCTTTTGGGTAGGGGTTCCCACTCTTGAGGGGAGGGGATCCAACATTTTTGGGTACGGGTTCCAACTTTTATGGGTGGGAGTTTCAACTTTTTTGGGTAGGGGTTAAAACTATTGTGGGGATGGGTTCCAACTCTTTGGGTGGGGGCTTCAACATTTTTTGGTAAGGGTTCCAACTTTTATGGGTGAGAGTTTCAACTTTTTTGGGTAGGGGTTCCAACTCTTGGGGGAGGGGTTCCAACTGTTTTGGGTAGGGGTTTCAACATTTTTGGGTAAGGGTTCCAACTTTTATGGTGGGAATTTCATCTTTTTTGGGTAGGGGTTCCAACTATTGTGGGGAGGGGTTCCAACTCTTTGGGTGGGCGTTTCAACATTTTTGGGTAAGGGTTTCAACTTTTATGGGTGGGGGTTTCAACTTTTTTGGGTAGGGGTTCCAACTCTTGTGGGGAGGGGTTCCAACTCTTTGGGTGGGGGTTTCAACATTTTTGGGTAAGGGTTCCAACTTTTATGGGTGAGAGTTTCAACTTTTTTGGGTAGGGGTTCCAACTCTTGGGGGAGGGGTTCCAACTGTTTTGGGTAGGGGTTTCAACATTTTTGGGTAAGGGTTCCAACTTTTATGGGTGGGGGTTTCAACTTTTTTGGGTAGGGGTTCCAACTTTTGTGGGGAGGGGTTCCAACTCTTTCGGGTGGGGGTTTCAACATTTTTGGGTAAGGGTTCCAACTTTTATGGGTGGGGGTTTCAACTTTTTTGGGTAGGGGTTCCAACTATTGTGGGGAAGGGTTCCAACTCTTTGGGTGGGGGTTTCAACATTTTTGGGTAAGGGTTCCAACTTTTATGGGTGAGAGTTTCAACTTTTTTGGGTAGGGGTTCCAACTATTGTGGGGAGGGGTTCCAACTCTTTGGGTGGGGGTTTCAACATTTTTGGGTAAGGGTTCCAACTTTTATGGTGGGAATTTCAACTTTTTTGGGTAGGGGTTCCAACTATTGTGGGGAGGGGTTCCAACTCTTTGGGTGGGCGTTTCAACATTTTTGGGTAAGGGTACCAACTTTTATGGGTGGGGGTTTCAACTTTTTTGGGTAGGGGTTCCAACTCTTGTGGGGAGGGGTTCCAACTCTTTGGGTGGGGGTTTCAACATTTTTGGGGAAGGGTTCCAACTTTTATGGGTGCGAGTTTCAACTTTTTTGGGTAGGGGTTCCAACTCTTGGGGGAGGGGTTCCAACTGTTTTGGGTGGGGGTTTCAACATTTTTGGGTAAGGGTTCCAACTTTTATGGGTGGGGGTTTCAACTTTTTTGGGTGGGGGTTCCAACTATTGTGGGGAGGGGTTCCAACTCTTTGGGTGGGGGTTTCAACATTTTTGGGTAAGGGTTCCAACTTTTATGGTTGGGGGTTTCAACTTTTTTGGGTAGGGGTTCCAACTATTGTAGGGAGGGGTTCCAAATCTTTGGGTGGGGGTTTCAACATTTTTGGTTAAGGGTTCCAACTTTTATGGGTGGGGGTTTCAACTTTATTGGGTAGGGGTTCCAACTATTGTGGGGAGGGGTTCCAACTCTTTCGGGTGGGGGTTTCAACATTTTTGGGTAAGGGTTCCAACTTTTATGGGTGGAAGTTTCAACTTTTTTGGGTAGGGGTTCCAACTATTGTGGGGTGGGGTTCCAACTCTTTGGGTGGGGGTTTCAACATTTTTGGGTAAGGGTTCCAACTTTTATGGGTGAGAGTTTCAACTTTTTTGGGTAGGGGTTCCAACTATTGTGGGGAGGGGTTCCAACTCTTTGGGTGGGGGTTTCAACATTTTTGGGTAAGGGTTCCAACTTTTATGGTTGGGGGTTTCAACTTTTTTGGGTAGAGGTTCCAACTCTTGGGAGGAGGGGTTCCACCTGGGGAGGGGTTCCAACTCTTTGGGTGGGGGTTTCAATATTTTTGGGTAAGAGTTCTAACTTTTATGGGTAAGAGTTCTGTTTGGGTGGAGGTTCTGGGGAGGGTTTCAACTTTTTTGGGATGGTTCCAACTCTTGGGGTTTCAACTGTTGACATTGAATATGTATATTTTTTTTTTGATATGTATTGGATGAATTTAATGTTAATAGTTGAATTTAAATGTTAATTTTATTAATTGAATGTTTATTAGATAAAATGTAATGTTAATTTACAATTGATTTAATGAATTAAATGTTTATTTGATTAATTTTCATATTACTTTGGTTTGGTGTTGATTTGATAAATTAAATTTTTTGTGGATTATTTTGGATATTAATTTTGATAAATTGAGTGGTAATTGGATGAATTGAATGTCGATTTAGTATTAATTTGATAAATTGAATATTATTTAGTTGAATTAAATGTTAATTTGATATTAATTTGATGAATTAAATATTAATTTCATGAAATTGAATGTTAATTTAATTTTGTTGGGTTAAATTGAGAACAAAATAAAAATAGTGTTATAATTTAGGGGTGTAACTGTAATTTAAAGTAAGACCGGTCTTATGAACGGTGGACCGAACGTGGATATAATTACACTTAGACTCCTATCCTATTACACTTTTATCCCTTTGATATTACACTTTTAACCATATTATAATTCATCAAATTAACATCCAAACTCATCCAATAAATACTCAATTTATTAAATCAACAAGTAACATGCAATTAAAACTCAATTCATCAAATTTACACCAAATTAACATTCAATTCTTCAAATTAACATTTAATTTTACCTAATAAACATTTAATTCATCGAGATCCAATTTATATTCAAATTCATTCAAGTAACATTCAATTCATAAAATTAACATCGAAAATCCTGAATTTAACAAATTAACACCAAAGTAACGTCCAATGTCATCAAATAAACATTTAATATTCAATTCAACAAATTTATACAAACTAAACATTCAAATCATCATATTAACAGCAAATTAAAATTCAATTCATGTAATTAACAGTTAATTCATTAAATTAACATTGAATTGATCAAATTAAAATATAAAATCATCTAATAAAGATTTAATTTATTAATCATCTAATAAAGATTTAGGGATCTAAGTGTAATTTAAACTACTACCGGTCCTAGGAATGGTGGACCGAACGTGGGCATGCCACAGCAAAGAGAAACGAAAAGTTTTTTATCTGGTAGAAGATGAATATCCAGCATGAAGACCAAGAGACGTGGATAGATCTTGGAGGATGCAGAGGGAATTCTTCGTGGAGTGCTGAGATATAAAGGTATATGAAAAGTCCTCTACTTCCAAAGACGTCTGTAAGAATGGTGAAGAAATAAAAATGTTGAAGCAGGACACCCAGAGAAAGCATCTGAAGAGAAGACAAGAACAATAAATGGGTCCAGATTTCTTCTCCATATCCAATGCACCAAATAAAGAAAGGGTCTGATTCTGGGTAATCATGCCCAGAAACTGAAGAGAATTCTCAGAAATTCTAAGGCAGCATAGAAATTGAAAGTACCGAAGCAGAAACAGATCTGAAATCTGGATTCAGCAATAGACAACAATGCAATCGAAACAGATAACCTAAGGTGGAATCTGAAAAGACGGAGTCTGTAAATCCGAAGGGTCTTCCAGGACATGATGCAAGGGTTGCATTGTGAGTTTCCATGTCCAGATACCTGCTATATTCTTCTCCACTTGAACTTCTATATCTCTCATATTCGTAGAAAATGAATGATACTGTATTAAATTCTGAAATGCATTTTTTTTATGATCATCCAAAATTTAAGCATGTCTTATTTCTTAAGACTTTTAGCTTCATCATAGCATCTTGAAGCATTAAAAATCTTGCAGTGGGAAGAAGATCCGAATTAGAATAGGTAGAAGAAGATTGGTCTGAGTGTTAATTGGATGAATTGAATGTAGTATTAATTTGATGAACTCGTTATTAATTTGATGAAGTAAATGTTAATTTGGTATTAATTGGATGAATTAAATATTAATTTGATGAAATTGAAAGTTAATTGATGAAATTGAATGTTAATTGATGAAATTGAATGTTACGGAACAAAATGAAAACAGTGTTATAGTTTAGGGGTGTAAGTGTAATTTGAATTAAGACCGCTCGAGCAATGGTGGACCGATCCTGTGTTTAATTACACTTACCTCTCCTATCATATTACACTTTTATCCCTTTAATATTACACTTTTAACTTTTGATATTATAATTCATCAAATTAACATCCATAATCATCCAATAAATATTCAATTTATTAAATGAAGAAGTAACATGCAATTTCATCCAATTAATACTCAATTCATCAAATTTACACCAAATTAACATTCAATTCTTCAAATCAACATTTAATTTTACCTAATAAACATTTAAATTCATTAAATCAACATTAAAATTCAACTAATAAACATTTAATTCATGAACGTAACACTCAATCTCATCCAATTTATATTCAAATTAATTCAATTAACATTCAATTCATAAAATTAACATCGAAAATCTTCAATTTAACAAATTAACACCAAAGCAACGTGTAATTTCATTTAATTTTTCAAATAAATAATAAATTAACATTCAATCCTTCAAATCAACATTCAATTTCACCTAATTAACATTCAATTCATCAAATCAACACCAAACTAACATTCAATTCATTAATTAACACAAAATTAATATTCTTCAAATTCAACACCAAACTAACATTCAATTCCATCCAATAAAAATTTAATTCATCAAATTAACCTAACATTCAATTCCATCCAATAAAAATTTAATTTATCAAATTATCATTACATTAACATTTAATTCATCAAATATATATTCAAATTAACAAAATATATTAAATTAACAAATTAACATTCGTATAATAAACTTTTAATTCATTAAATTAACATTTAAATTAACTATTTAAAATTATATTAATCTATTCAATTTCATCCAATTAATATTCAATTCACTAAATTAACTTTAAATTCATCAAATTAACACAACATTAATATGCAATTCATCAAATTCACATTCAATTCTATCTAAAAAAAAATTCATTCATCAAATTAACTTAACATTCAATTTTTAGTAGGAGTTCCTACTGTTGGGGGGGGGGGGTAAGGGTTCCAACTCTTGGGGGAGGGGTTCCAACTTTTTTGGTAGGATTTCCAACTTTTTGGGTAACGGTTCCAACTGTTGGGGAGGAGTTCCAACTCTTTGGAGGAGGTCTTCCAACTCTTTGGGTTCCAACATTTTTGGTAGGTTCCAACTGTTGGGGGTAGGGGTTCCAACTCTTGGGGAGAGGGGTTCCAACTTTTTTGGGTAGGGGTTCCAACTTTTTTGGTAGGGGTTCTAACTTTTTTGGTAGAAGTTCCAACTTTTTTGGGTAAGGGTGCCAACTTTTTTGGTAATTGTTCCAACTCTTGGGGAGGAGTTTCAACTTTTTTGAGGAAGGAGTTCCAACTGTTGGGGGGAGGGTTCCAACATTTTTGGTAGGGGTTCCAACATTTTTGGTAGGAGTTCCAACTGTTGGGGGTAGGGTTCCAACTCTTAGGGGAGGGGTTCCAACTTTTTTAGGTAAGGGTTCCAACTTTTTTGGTATATGTTCTAACTTTTTTGGGTAAGAGTTCCAACTGTTTGGGTAGAGGTTTGGGGAGAGTTTCAACTTTTTTGGGTTGGTTCCAACTCTTGGGGTTTCAACTCTTGACAATGAATATGTATTGGATGAATTTAATGTTAATAGTTGAATTTAAATGTTAATTTTATTAATTGAATGTTTATTAGATTAAATGTAATGTTAATTTAGAGTTGAGTTAATGAATTAAATGTTTATTTGATTAATTTTCATATTACTTTGGTTAGGTGTTGATTTGAAAAATTAATTTTTTTTTGGATTATTTTGGATGTTAATTTTGATAAATTGAGTGGTAATTGGATGAATTGAATGTACATTTAGTATTAATTGGATGAATTGAATATTAATTGGATGAATTAAATGTTAATTTGATATTAATTTGATGAATTAAATATTAATTTCATAAAATTGAATGTTAATTTAATTGTGTTGGGTTAGATTGAGAACAAAATAAAAATAGTGTTATAGTTTAGGGGTGTAAATATAATTTAAACTAAGACCGGTCCTGGGAATGTGGACCGATCGTGTGTATAATTACACTTACTTCTCCTATCATATGACACTTTTATCTCTTTGATATTACACTTTTAACCTTTTTTGATATTATAATTCATCAAATTAACATCCAAAATCATCCAATAAATACTCAATTTGTTAAATCAACAAGTAACATACAATTAATACTCAATTCATCAAATTTACACCAAATTACCACTCAATTCTTCAAATCAACATTTAATTTTACGTAATAAACATTTAATTCATCAACGTAACATTCAATCTCATCCAATTTATATTCAAATTCATTCAAGTAACATTCAATTCATAAAATTTACATCGAAAATTCTCGATTTAACAAATTAACACCAAAGTAACGTGCATCCAATAAACGTTTAATTTTTCAAATAAATAACAAATTAACATTCAATTCTTCAAATCAACATTCAATTTCATGTAATAAACATTTAATTCATCAACTTAACATTCAATCACATCCAATTAATATTCAATTTATCCAATTAACATAAAATTAACATTCAATTCATTTAATTTATATTCAAGTGCATTAAATATACACTAAATTTATCAAATTACCATCGTTTATTTATTAATTGAATGTTTATTACATGAAATGTAATGTTAATTTAGAGTTGAGTTAACGAATTAAATGTTTATTTGATTAATTTTCATATTACTTTGGTTTGGTGTTGATTTGATAAATTAATTTTTTTTTTGGATTATTTTGAATGTTAATTTTGATAAATTGGGTGGTAATTGGATGAATTTAATGTCGATTTATATTAATTTGATGTATTGAATATTAATTAGATGAATTAAATCTTAATTTGATGTTAATTTGATAAATTAAATATTAATTTCCTGAAATTGAATGTTAATTTAATTGTGTTGGGTTAGATTGGGAACAAAATAAAAGTAGTGTTATAGTTTAGGGGTGTAAATATAATTTAAACTCAGACCGGTCCTGGGAATGTGGACCGATCGTGTGTTTAATTACACTTACTTCTCCTATTATATTACACTTTTATCCCTTTGATATTACACTTTTATCCCTTTGATATTATAATGGATCAAATTAACATCCAAAATCATCCAATAAATACTCAATTTGTTAAATCAACAAGTAACATGCAATTAATACTCAATTCATCAAATTTACACCAAATTACCATTCAATTCTTCAAATCAACATTTAATTTTACGTAATAAACATTTAATTCATCAAAACATTCAATCTCATCCAATTTATATTCAAATTCATTCAAGTAACATTCAATTCATAAATTACATCGAAAATCCTCGATTTAACAAATTAACACCAAAGTAACGTGTATCCAATAAACGTTTAATTTTTCAAACAAATAACAAATTAACATTCAATTCTTCAAATCAACATTCAATTTCATGTAATAAACATTTAATTCATCAACTTAACATTCAATCACATCCAATTAATATTCAATTCATCAAATTAACATAAAATTAACATTCAATTCATTTAATTTATATTCAAGTGCATTAAATATACACTCAATTTATCAAATTACCATCGTTTATTTATTAATTGAATGTTTATAATGTTAATTTAGAGTTGAGTCAATGAATTAAATGTTTATTTGATTAATTTTCATATTTGGTGTTGATTTGATAAATTAAATTTTTTTTGGATTATTTTGAATGTTAATTTTGATAAATTAAGTGGTAATTGGATGAATTGAATTTCGATTTAGTATTAATTTGATGAATTGAATATTAATTAGATGAATTAAATGTTAATTTGATGTTAATTTGACGAATTAAATATTAATTTCATGAAATTGAATGTTAATTTAATTGTGTTGGGTTAGATTGGGAACAAAATAAAAGTAGTGTTATAGTTTAGGGGTGTAACTATAATTTAAACTAAGACCGGTCATGGGAATGTGGACCGATCGTGTGTTTAATTACACTTACTTCTCCTATCTTATTACACTTTTATCTCTTTGATATTACACTTTTAACATTTTAATATTATAATTCATCAAATTAACATCCAAACTCATCCAATAAATACTCAATTTGTTAAATCAACAAGTAACATGCAATTAATACTCAATTCATCAAATTTACACCAAATTAACATTCAATTCTTCAAATCAACATTTAATTTTACGTAATAAACATTTAATTCATCAACGTAACATTCAATCTCATCCAATTTATATTCAAATTCATTCAAATAACATTCAATTCATAAAATTAACATCGAAAATCCTCGATTTAATAAATTAACACCAAAATAACGTGCAATTTCATCCAATAAACGTGTAATTTTTCAAATAAATAACAAATTAACATTCAATTTCATATAATAAACATTTAATTCATCAACTTAACATTCAATCACATGCAATTAATATTCAATTCATCAAATTAACATAAAATTAACATTCAATTTATTTAATTTATATTCAAATGCATTAAATTAACACTCAATTTATCAAATTACCTTCGAAAATTTTATTAATTGAATGTTTATTAGATGAAATGTAATGTTAATTTAGAGTTGAGTTAATGAATTAAATGTTTATTTGATTAATTTTCATATTACTTTAGTTTGTTGTTTATTTGATAAATTAAATTTTTTTTGGATTATTTTGGATGTTAAATTTCACAAATTGAGTGGTAATTGGATGAATTGAATGTCGATTTAGTATTAATTTGATAAATTTGTTATTAATTGGATGAATTAAATGTTAATTTGTTGAATTTGAATATTAATTTGATGAATTAAATGTTTATTAGATGAAGTTGAATTTGATTTGAAGAGTTGAATACTAATTTAGTGTAAATTTAATGAGTTGAATATTAATTGGATTAATTTATTGGATGATTTTGCACTTCAAGAGTTTGTCTAGGACTATTTGAACACAAAATTAAATATTTTAAAGATGAAATTAAAAAATTAATATTTTTAGGATCAAATTAATAAATATGTATAATTTTAGGGGTGAAAGTGTAAGTCTTCATGTCTAAGCTACCACCGATCGTGGCCTCCAAGGACCGGTCCTAATATAAAAAAATGCTAATTACACTTTTATACTCAAAGTTATATATATTTATGGTTCCTAAAATATTAATTTATTAATTTTATCCCTAAAATATTCAATTTTTTATTTAAATAGTCCGAGACGACTTTAAGATCCAAAATCATCCAATAAATGATTGAACTTATCAAATCGAAATCAAAATAACATGTAATTTAATCAAATTAATATTATATTCACCAAATTTACATCAAATTAACATTGAAAAAGTCAAATCAACATTCAATTTTACCGAATAGACAATTAATCCATCAAATTAACACTAAAATTCAACTAATAAACATTTAGTTCATCAATTTAACATTCAATTTCATCTGATTAATATTCAATTTATCAAATTAACATCAAATTAAGATTCAATTCATTCAATTAACACTTAATTTCTCAAATTACCATCCAAAATCATCTAATAAATATTCAATTTATTAAATCAACATCAAAGTAACATGTAATTTCATCTAATTAATACTCAATTCATCAAATTTACACCAAATTAACATTTCATTTTACCTAATAAAAATTTAATTCATCAAATTAACATTAAATTCAACTAAAAGAATTGTAAATAATAAACATTCAATTCATTGAATTAACACCAAATTAACATTCAATTTATCAAATCAATACCAAATTAACATTCAGTTCATCAAATTAACACCAAATTAATATAAAGAAGTATGAATTGAATATATATAAATTAATATAACACCATTTTTGAGTACGGGTTCCAACTTTTATGGGTGGGGGTTTCAACTTTTTTAGGTAGGGGTTCCAACTTTTATGGGTGAGGGTTTCAACTTTTTTGGGTAGGAGTTTTGGGGGCGGGGTTCCAACTTTTTTGGGTAGGGGTTTCAACATTTTTGGGTAAGGGTTCCTACTTTTATAGGTGTGGGTTTCAATTTTTTTGGGTAGGGGTTCCAACTCTTAGGGGACGGATTCCAACTTTTTTGGGCATGGGTTTCAACATTTTTGAGTAAGGGTTCCAACTTTTATGGGTTGGGGTTTCAACTTTTTTTGGTAGGGGTTCCAACTCTTGAGGGGAGGGGTTCCAACATTTTTGGGTACGGGTTCCAACTTTTATGGGTGGGGGTTTCAACTTTTTTGGATAATAGTTTCAACTTTTATGGGTAATAGTTCCAACTCTTTTGGTAGGGGTTTCAACATTTTTGGGTACGGGTTCCAACTTTTATGGGTGGGGGTTTCAACTTTTTTGGGTAGGGGTTCCAACTTTTATGGGTGAGGGTTTCAACTTTTTTGAGTAGGGATTCCAACTCTTGGGGGTGGGGTTCTAACTATTTTGGGTAGGAGTTTCAACATTTTTGGGTAAGGGTTCCTACTTTTATGGGTAGGGGTTTCAACTTTTTTGGGTAGGGGTTCCAAACTCTTAGGGGACGGGTTCCAACTTTTTTGGGTAGGGGTTTCAACATTTTTGGGTAAGGGTTCCAACTTTTATGGGTTGGGGTTTCAACTTTTTTGGGTAGAGGTTCCAACTCTTGAGGGGGGTTCCAACATTTTTGGGTACGGGTTCCAACTTTTATGGGTGGGGGTTTCAACTTTTTTGGATAATGGTTTCAACTTTTATGGGTAATAGTTTCAACTCTTTTGGTAGGGGTTCCAACATTTTTGGGTACGAGTTCGAATATTTTTGGGTACGGGTTTCAACTTTTTTGGGTAGGGGTTCCAACTTTTATGGGTGGGAGTTTCAACTTTTTTGGGGAGGAGTTCCAACTCTTGGGGGTGTGGTTCCAACTTTTTTGGGTAGGGGTTTCAATATTTTTGGGTAAGGGTTCCTACTTTTATGGGTGGAGGTTTCAACTTTTTTGGGTAGGGGTTCCAACTCTTAGGGGACGGGTTCCAACTTTTTTGGGTAGGGGTTTCAACTTTTTTGGGTATGAGTTCCAACTTTGATGGGTGGGGGTTTCAACTTTTTTGGGTCGGGGTTCCAACTCTTGAGGGAGGGGTTCCAACTTTTTTGGGGAGGGGTTTCAACATTTTTGGGTAAGGCTTCCTACTTTTATGGCTGGGGGTTTCAACTTTTTTGGGTAGGTGTTCCAACTCTTGGGGGAGGGGTTCTAACTGTTTTGGGTAGGGGTTTCAACATTTTTGGGTAAGGCTTCCTACTTTTATGGGTGAGAGTTTCAACTTTTTTGGGTAGGGGTTCCAACTCTTGGGGGAGGGGTTCTAACTGTTTTGGGTAGGGGTTTCAACATTTTTGGGTAAGGGTTCCAACTTTTATGGTTGGGGGTTTCAACTTTATTGGGTAGGGGTTCCAACTATTGTGGGGAGGGGTTCCAACTCTTTGGGTGGGGGTTTCAACATTTTTGGGTAAGGGTTCTAACTGTTATGGGTGGAAGTTTCAACTTTTTTGGGTAAGGGTTCCAACTCTTGGGAGAGGGGTTCCAATTTTTTTGGGTAGGGGTTTCAACATTTTTGGGTAAGGGTTCCAACTTTTATGGGTGGAAGTTTCAACTTTTTTGGGTAGGGGTTCCAACTCTTATGGGTGGGGGTTCCAACTCTTTGGGTGGGGGTTTCAACATTTTTGGGTAAGGGTTCCAACTTTTATGGGTGAGAGTTTCAACTTTTTTGGGTAGGGGTTCCAACTATTGTGGGGAGGGGTTCCAACTCTTTGGGTGAGGGTTTCAACATTTTTGGGTAAGGGTTCCAACTTTTATGGTTGGGGGTTTCAACTTTTTTGGGTAGAGGTTCCAACTCTTGGGAGGAGGGGTTCCACCTGGGGAGGGGTTCCAACTCTTTGGGTGGGGGTTTCAATATTTTTGGGTAAGAGTTCTAACTTTTATGGGTAAGAGTTCTGTTTGGGTGGAGGTTCTGGGGAGGGTTTCAACTTTTTTTGGATGGTTCCAACTCTTGGGGTTTCAACTGTTGACAATGAATATGTATATTTTTTTTTTGATATGTATTGGATGAATTTAATGTTAATAGTTGAATTTAAATGTTAATTTTATTAATTGAATGTTTATTAGATAAAATGTAATGTTAATTTACAATTGATTTAATGAATTAAATGTTTATTTGATTAATTTTCATATTACTTTGGTTTGGTGTTGATTTGATAAATTAAATTTTTTGTGGATTATTTTGGATATTAATTTTGATAAATTGAGTGGTAATTGGATGAATTGAATGTCGATTTAGTATTAATTTGATAAATTGAATATTATTTAGTTGAATTAAATGTTAATTTGATGAATTAAATATTAATTTCTTGAAATTGAATGTTAATTTAATTTTGTTGGGTTAAATTGAGAACAAAATAAAAATAGTGTTATAATTTAGGGGTGTAACTGTAATTTAAAGTAAGACCGGTCTTATGAACGGTGGACCGAACGTGGATATAATTACACTTAGACTCCTATCCTATTACACTTTTATCCCTTGGTATTACACTTTTAACCATATTATAATTCATCAAATTAACATCCAAACTCATCCAATAAATACTCAATTTATTAAATCAACAAGTAACATGCAATTAAAACTCAATTCATCAAATTTACACCAAATTAACATTCAATTCTTCAAATTAACATTTAATTTTACCTAATAAATATTTAATTCATCGAGATCCAATTTATATTCAAATTCATTCAAGTATAACATTCAATTCATAAAATTAACAACGAAAATCCTGAATTTGACAAATTAACACCAAAGTAACGTCCAATTTCATCAAATAAACATTTAATATTCAATTCAACAAATTTATACAAACTAAACATTCAAATCATCATATTAACAGCAAATTAAAATTCAATTCATGTAATTAACATTTAATTCATTAAATTAACATTGAATTGATCAAATTAAAATATAAAATCATCTAATAAAGATTTAATTTATTAATCATCTAATAAAGATTTAGGGATCTAAGTGTAATTTAAACTACTACCGGTCCTAGGAATGGTGGACCGAACGTGGGCATGCCACAGCAAAGAGAAACGAAAAGTTTTTTTATCCAGAAGCATGGTAGAAGATGAATATCCAGCATGAAGACCAAGAGACGTGGATAGATCTTGGAGGATGCAAAGGGAATTCTTCGTGGAGTGCTGGGATATAAAGGTATATGAAAAGTCCTCTACTTCCAAAGACGTCTGTAAGAATGGTGAAGAAATAAAAATGTTGAAGCAGGACACCCAGAGAAAGCATCTGAAGAGAAGACAAGAACAGTAAATGGGTCCAGATTTCTTCTCCATATCCAATGCACCAAATAAAGAAAGGGTCTGATTCTGGGTAATCATGCCCAGAAACTGAAGAGAATTCTCAGAAATTCTAAGGCAGCATAGAAATTGAAAGTACCGGCAGTTGAAGCAGAAACAGATCTGAAATCTGGATTCAGCAATAGACAACAATGCAATCGAAACAGATAACCTAAGGTGGAATCTGAAAAGACGGAGTCTGTAAATCCGAAGGGTCTTCCAGGACATGATGCAAGGGTTGCATTGTGAGTTTCCATGTCCAGGTACCTGCTATATTCTTCTCCACTTGAACTTCTATATCTCTCATATTCGTAGAAAAGGAATGATACTGTATTAAATTCTGAAATGCATTTTTTTTATGATCATCCAAAATTTAAGTATGTCTTATTTCTTAAGACTTTTTGCTTCATCATAGCATCTTGAAGCATTAAAAATCTTGCAGTGGGAAGAAGATCCGAATTAGAATAGGTAGAAGAAGATTGGTCCGAGTGTTAATTGGATGAATTGAATGTAGTGTTAATTTGATGAACTCGTTATTAATTTGATGAAGTAAATGTTAATTTGGTATTAATTGGATGAATTAAATATTAATTTGATGAAATTGAAAGTTAATTGATGAAATTGAATGTTAATTGATGAAATTGAATGTTACGGAACAAAATGAAAACAGTGTTATAGTTTAGGGGTGTAAGTGTAATTTGAATTAAGACCGCTCGAGCAATGGTGGACCGATCCTGTGTTTAATTACACTTACCTCTCCTATCATATTACACTTTTATCCCTTTAATATTACACTTTTAACCTTTTGATATTATAATTCATCAAATTAACATCCATAATCATCCAATAAATATTCAATTTATTAAATGAAGAAGTAACATGCAATTTCATCCAATTAATACTCAATTCATCAAATTTACACCAAATTAACATTCAATTCTTCAAATCAACATTTAATTTTACCTAATAAACATTTAAATTCATTAAATCAACATTAAAATTCAACTAATAAACATTTAATTCATGAACGTAACACTCAATCTCATCCAATTTATATTCAAATTAATTCAATTAACATTCAATTCATAAAATTAACATCGAAAATCTTCAATTTAACAAATTAACACCAAAGCAACATGTAATTTCATTTAATTTTTCAAATAAATATTAAATTAACATTCAATCCTTCAAATCAACATTCAATTTCACCTAATTAACATTCAATTCATCAAATCAACACCCAACTAACATTCAATTCATTAATTAACACAAAATTAATATTCTTCAAATTCAACACCAAACTAACATTCAATTCCATCCAATAAAAATTTAATTCATCAAATTAACCTAACATTCAATTCCATCCAATAAAAATTTAATTTATCAAATTATCATTACATTAACATTTAATTCATCAAATATATATTCAAATTAACAAAATATATTAAATTAACAAATTAACATTCGTATAATAAACTTTTAATTCATTAAATTAACATTTAAATTAACTATTTAAAATTATATTAATCTATTCAATTTCATCCAATTAATATTCAATTCACTAAATTAACTTTAAATTCATCAAATTAACACAACATTAATATGCAATTCATCAAATTCACATTCAATTCTATCTAAAAAAAAATTCATTCATCAAATTAACTTAACATTCAATTTCATCAAATTCATACTAAACTAACATTCAATTCATCCAATTTATATTCAAAATAATCCAATTAACACTAAATTCATCAAATTAACATCCAAAATCAATTCATTAAATTCAATTCATTAAATTAAAACTAAATTAATGTTCAATTCTTCGAATCAATACCAAATTATCATTCAATTCATCAAACTAACAGTAAATTAATATAAATTGTATGAATTGAATATATATTTGGAATTGATTTCATCAATTGAGCATAAATTTGGTGTTAATTTGACGAATGGATATGTATTGGATGAATTTAATGTTAATTGTTGAATTTAAATGTTAATTTTATTAATTGAATGTTTATTACATGTAATGTTAATTTAGGGTTGAGTTAATGAATTAAATGTTTATTTGATTAATTTTCATATTATTTTGTTGTTGATTTGATAAATTAAATTTTTATTGGATTATTTAGGATGATAATTTTGATAAATTTCATGTTTAATTGGATGAATTGAATTTGGATTTAGTGTTAATTGGATGATCTAAATGTTATTTTGGTTTTAATTTGATGAATTAAATAGTAATTTGATGAAATTGAATGTTTATTGATGAAATTGAATGTTATGGGTTACATTCGGAACAAAATGAAAGGAGTGTAAGTGTAATTTGAAGTAAGATCGGTCGTAGGATGATGGACCGATAGAGTGTAAAAATTACACTTACTTATCCTTTTCACACTTTTATATCCTACTCCTACAGACGAAAGACGAAAGACGAATCTCGATAGTCTTCAACCGTTCCGTGTCTCAGGCTGATTAGGAGGGACCTAACCAGACCACCATTCCACCATTCACCTTCAGCCAAATCGATTCAAGGAACCTAATCTAAGATCGATTTCAAGCATTCGATCGATTTGAAGAAGATTTAGGAAGCGAACCCTAACTCCCAAACCCTAACCCTAACTCCAAAACGCCTTTGAAATCCCTTTGATTTCAAGAAGAACCAGTTTCAAGAAGAACAATTGAGCCAATCGATCGTTACCAAACTCCAAAACGATTTACAGTAAGTATTCTTATATGACTGTGTGTGTGGTCACCGTGTGTATGCGAGAGTCTGGTGTGTGTATGATGATGTGAACTGTTTCATAGATTAATTTCTCGTTATTATGTTTGATTGGGTATGTCCTTTTTTTTATCAGAACAACAGAGATTCTAGAGAATTCAAAAAAAAATTGGATGGAAACAAAGAAGAAGAGGAAGGCTGAGGGAAAGTATAGGCCAAAAGTGGATAACACTTGTTACGGTGGAATTGAGAAAATGAAGAATACACAGGTTGGTGATCAATCCAATTGTCCTCTCGATTCCTCCAGTTGTCCAAATCCCTCTATTATAACAGAAAATAATGATGTTGATTATGTAACAGTGAAGAGCAATTTAACAAATTACTTAAATGCAAATAGTGAAGAGCTCTATCATAATCGGTTTTGTAATAGGCCTGTGTTATTAGAGCGTGGTGCTCAGCTGCATAAGATGAAAAATGTGAATTGTGCTCTCATTTTTGGTTTACGACATTGGAATTCTATAGTTGAAATAGATATGAAGGATAAAGCTTATGATCGATTAGTTAGGATATTTTATGCAAATATGAATGAGGTTGACAAGCAAGAATTGAAGTTTAAATCTTTTATTAGGAATGTACATTTTGAAGTGAATCGGGATTTGATTTCGAAGATATTGAAGGTTCCTTCAACTTTTATTGTTCAGAATACTGTGACATACCCATACAAGAATCTCAGTGATAAACCTACCACCGAGAATGTTGGAACAGAACTTTATGGTAGACCTGTTACTTCGAAAATAGTCACATTTTATCAAAACATCTCACTAACAATTATAGGGTTTTAAACCTTATAGTGGGATGTAATATTAATCCTAGAGGACACAATTCTCAATTTGGACTTGATAGGGCTCATCTCCTCTATGCCATTGGGAAGGGGATAAGTATAGATCTCCCTCGTATGATATTTAATGAAATTGTTTCGGCGTTTGACCTTGAAGATAAGCGAAAAAGTCTCCCATTCCCCATCTTAATTTCAAAGATCATGATACATTATGGAATTATCATCCTCCCAACGGACACTTATAAGTCCCCTATGAGTCCATTTGGTGAATGCACATTAAAAAAGAGTTTAGGGCAAACCGATACATATGATTATGAAGAAGATCCAGTACAGACAGATGGAGGAAGTACTTCTGGGGGGGATAACAATATGGTACAAATGCTTAAACAGATTTTGGCAAACCAAGAGGAGTTGCAACAAGAAATGCGGGAGTCTCTGGAGCAGCTACGTGAAGACACAAAAGAGTCTCTGGAACAGCTCCGTGAAGACACAAGAGAGTCTCTCGAGCAGCTCCGTGACAACACCAATGAGTCTCTCAGGCAGCTTGGGGAAGACACCAAAGAGTCTCTGAAGCAGTTGGAGATTAAGTTGTTAACTCAAAAAAATAATGAGTAATACTTTTTTTTAGTTGTGGGATTGTAGATAACATTTTAGTTGTTCAATTGTAAATATGTAATTTTGTTGATGGTATGTAAATTGAAAGTGAATGTTATGGTATTTTGTTGATGGTATGTAAATGTAAAGTGGATGTTTTTTGATGATGCTATGTAATGTCAAAGTGATGATGCTATGTTTGTAATATAATGCTAGGAATATACAATACAGTTGGTTTCTTGATGCATGTTGAAATGCCAGGAATACACAGTTGGTTTCTTGATGCATGTTGAAATGCTAGGAATGCACAGTTGATTTGTTGATGCATGTTGATGCACACAACATGTTGATTAGGGAACATACTTTTGCCATTAAAAAGGAGTCCAATGGTCTTCATCTTCATATGTTGGGAAGGGTTGTTGTGATCCACCTGGCTGTGAGAATGGCATCTCGTCCAGGACCGGTTCTTGTGATGCATGAGGAAAATAATGGATATTGTGTGGTTGGTGCGATTCATCCAGATGTGAAAACGGCATGTTCTCATATGGATCATTCAAATGAGGCGTAAGTAGTGGACATTTTCTAACAGTATGCCCGATACCCCTACATTTACTACACCTTCGTGGGGTAATTGAAATGTTCTTTCGCACTCGTCCTGGATTTCCCTTAGTCTTCACAAATTTTGGGTCACCCACGCCAAATTTGCCATTGTTCACATTCTCATCATAACCTCTAGCTGCTGACTCATGGGCTTGTACAGCTGCTGACTCGTGATGGGCTTGTAGAGCAGACGTTTGCTGATGCACCATATGTCTCACGTTGTTTGTTTTTTCCATTGACTGTGCAGCATAGTAGCACATTTTGCTGCACATAGACATGAGTCCAGCATATCTTCTAGAAATTGATGGGAAACTCAAGGTATGCAACACATCATTTGTTTGACAATCGGATTTTGCAGTAATTGTCCACCTTTTCATCACACTGCTAGGAGGAAATTCTTTGAGGTGCTCACACTTCATGATGGCAATCGTATGAGAGCAGGGAAGGCCAACAGATTCAAATTTCATGCAATTACATTTAAACGTTTGAATGCCAGGATAATATTGAACAATCCACCTAGATTCAGGTTGTGTGAACCGGGACAAGTAGTAACTTCGATGCGTTACGCTCTCAATTTTGTCCACTACAAAAAATAGACTTTCATCCTTCAATTGATCACGAACTTTGAAGAACATTTTTCTGGTATATGTGTTGGAGGCTTTCTCCTCTAAGCATTTAAGTGTTGTTGTGAGTACTGGCTCGGAGTGTTCTGACTCGTAGTCATCATTGGCCTCGGTTTCTCTGATTCGTGCCAAGCCCCTATCGTACTGCCTAACAAACTCAAACAGTCTTTGACGTGTTTTTAGGAAGCGATTTAGGTATGCATTCATACTTTCAGACCGTTGTGTACTTGTTTGTCCTGCAAAAAATATCCCGCGTAAGTATGCTTCAGCCCATTTGAATCTCTTTGCATAAACTTCCGCAATCCAATTATTAGTCTCCAGTCCAAATGATTCAACCATTGATTTCCATAAATCTTCAAATTCATCCGGTGTACATCGAGTGCACATACATCTCTTGAATGCTTGGACAAAATTTTCAGAATTTATATTTGTGAAAGCATTTCGGGCCAAATGCCACCTACATAAGCGGTGTGTTGCCTGTGGAAAGATTATTTCTATTGCAGCCGCCATTGCTCTATCCCCATCTGTAATAACAGAGATCGGCATCTTATTATCCATTGCATGAAGAAAAGTTGATAGCACCCATACATATGTTTCCACAGTCTCATCTGATAATAATGCACAACCAAATATAGTTGTAGCATTGTGGTGATTGACACCTGCAAATATCACAAATGGCTTCTTATAAACATTCGTTCGATATGTAGTATCAAACGTTAGTACGTCACCAAAACACTTGTAGTCCATTCGGGAAGTCGAATCCGCCCAAAACAAACAATTCAAAGAATTGTCTTCAGTGACGTTATACTTGAAATATAATAGAGGGTCCAACTCTTCCTTGGCACTCAAGTATGCCAATGCGCTCTCCGCATCACCGTTCCTCATTTCTTCTCTACGTTGGGATGCTACATCATTGTACAAATCTTTTGTGGTAAATCCAACATTTTGATATCCTCCCGATTGTTGCAACATGAAATCTCTAATTTGACTAGTTCGTATACCAACATTACGCAAGGATACAGTCTGTGCTCTGTCAGGACTCTTAACAACCCTATGTGATCGGAGAAATGGCACGCCACGTGGTGGAACCAGTGGATGGTTATGCTCCTTAACAAAATCCTTTACAACCCATTTTCCCGTCTTCCTATCGTACTTCACACGCAATGTTGCAAGGCATCCAACCCTAGTTAAACCTCTTGGTTCCTTTACTCGTTCGACGTGGTCTGCATTTTTTGCAGACCGATACCCTTCTCTTGAACAAACCCACCTTCTTGAAATTGGCATGTGGTTCTTGTCACACTTTAGGTCATCTTTTCGAATGCTAAACCCCGCAGAACTTCCATAGGTGTTGTAAAATTCTCCTGCCTCCTCGTGTGAATCAAACGTCATTTCAAGAACTTCTTCAGATTTTAACTCATCCATCATTTGTTGCTGCATGTTCTCATTTTCAACATCGTCCTCCCTTACATCTTCATTTAGGTCTATAATAACCTGCTTTCCTTTTTGTAAATATGTTGACGACATTTGTGTTGATTATACCTACAGACAAATATTTAACAACAGATGCATGTTATATATTAGTTAAATGTTTGACCAATTAACTAATATTGTACATAATGCAAAAAAAAAAAAACCTAGTGTTTTGACAATATTAGTTTGTATACTAATCTCATTTCTCATATTGCTTATCAAAATTAGTAAACATTCATAAACAAAATTATGCAGTTAACATCAAACACATCATAGTTACCTCGTCCCACGTAATTGGCTGGATGATGGTGGAATGGGGGTTCTAAACGTTCCAATGAAATTGTATGGAGGATGAAGGAATAAAGAGTGCAATGGTCTGGAGAATGAAGGAATAAAGAGTGAAATTTGATGGAGAATGAACGAAGAGTGAAATTGTAGGGAGATGAAGAATGTTCAGGCAACATAACCACGTTAGGTGGGAGATATTAATATCATTTATTTCAAAAATACCAACTATTGGCTTGCATTTATTATGTGATGTGATTTTGGAAAGAAATGTGAAAGATTGTGGTTGTTGCGTGCATTACAACCTTTTGGTGATGGGTTACTACTTTTTTGGGTTGTGTTACAATATTTTTGGGTAGGGGTTGCAACTTTTTTGGGTAGAGGTGGGCAGGGGTTCCAATTTTTTTGGGCAGTGGTTCTAACTTTTTTGGGTAAGGGTTTTAACTCTTGGGGAGGGGTTCCAACTTTTTTGGGTATCGGTTTCATCTTCTTTTGTAGGGGTTCCAACTTTTTTGGGTAGGGGTTCCAACTTTTTTGGGTATCGGTTTCAACTTGTTTAGTAGGGGTTCCTACTTTTTGGGAGTGAGTTACAACTTTTTTGGTAGGGGTTCCAACTTTTTTGGGTAAGGGTTCCAATTTTTTTGGGTATGAGTTCCAACTTTAAATTAACATTGAAATTAACTATTTAACATTCAATTCGTCAAATTAACACCAAATTAATATGCAATTCATCAAAATTTTGGATGTTAATTTTGATAAATTGAGTGTTAATTGGATGAATTGAATGTCGATTTAGTGTTAATTTGCTGAATTGAATATTAATCGGATGAATTAAATGTTCATTTGGTATTAATTTGATGAATTAAATATTAATTTGATGAAATTGAATGTTAATTTAGTCAATTAGAATGTTACTATTTTGTGTTGGGTTACATTCGGAACAAAATGAAAACAATGTTATAGTTTAGGGGTGTAAGTGTAATTTGAACTAAGACCGATCGAGGAATGGTGGACCGATTCTGTGTATAATTACACTTACTTCTCCTATCATATTACACTTTTATCCCTTGTTATTACACTTTTGATATTATAATTCATCAAATTAACATCCAAAATCATCCAATAAATATTCAATTTATTTAATGAAGAAGTAACATGCAATTTCATCTAATTAATACTCAATTCATCAAATTTACACAAAATTAACATTCAATTCTTCAAATCAACATTTAATTTTACCTAATAAACATTTAAATTCATCAACGTAACACTCAATCTCATCCAATTTATATTCAAATTCATTCAATTAACATTCAATTCATAAAATTAACATCGAAATCCTCGATTTAACAAATTAACCTGCAATTTCATCCTTTCATTTTTCAAATAAATAAAAAATTAAAATTCAATTCTTCAAATCAACATTCAATTTCATCTAATAAACATTTAATTCATCAACTTAACACTCAATCACATCCAATTAATATTCAATTCATAAAATTAACATTCAATTCATTTAATTTATATTCAAATTCATTAAATTAACACTCAATTTATCAAATTAACATCGAAAATCATCCAATAAATGTTCAATTTAACAAATCAGCATCAAAGTAACATACAGTTACTTCTAATAAACATTTAATTCATCAAATCAATACTAAATTAATATTCAATTCAACAAATTCAACTTCAATTTCATCAAATAAACATTCAAATCATCATATTAACCCCAAATTAAAATTCAATTTATCCAATTAAAATTTAATTCATTAAATTAACATTCAATTCATCAAATTAAAATATAAAATCATGTAATAAAGATTTAATTCATCAAATCAATACCAAATTAACATTCAATTTAACAAATTAACATTTCATTTCGAATAATAAACATTCAATTCATTAAATTAACATTGAAATTAACTATTTAACATTCAATTCGTCAAATTAACACCAAATTAATATGCAATTCATCAAATTAACAAAATTTTTGATGTTAATTTTGATAAATTGAGTGTTAATTGGATGAATTGAATGTCGATTTAGTGTTAATTTGCTGAATTGAATATTAATCGGATGAATTAAATGTTCATTTGGTATTAATTTGATGAATTAAATATTAATTTGATGAAATTGAATGTTAATTTAATCAATTTGAATATTACTATTTTGTGTTGGGGTACATTCGGAACAAAATGAAAACAGTGTTATAGTTTAGGGGTGTAAGTGTTATAGTTTAGGGGTGTAAGTGTAATTTGAACTAAGACCGATCGAGGAATGGTGGACCGATCCTGTGTATAATTACACTTACTTCTCCTATCATATTACACTTTTATCCATTTGTTATTACAGTTTTAACTTTTGATATTATAATTCATCAAATTAACATCCAAAATCATCCAATAAATATTCAATTTATTAAATGAAGAAGTAACATGCAATTTCATCCAATTAATACTCAATTCATCAAATTTACACCAAATTAACACTCAATTCTTCAAATCAACATTTAATTTTGCCTAATAAACATTTAAATTCATCAACGTAACACTCAATCTCATCCAATTAATATTCAATTCATCAAATTAACATTCAATTCATTTAATTTATATTCAAATTCATTAAATTAACACTCAATTTATCAAATTAACATCGAAAATCATCCAATAAATGTTCAATTTAACAAATCAGCATCAACGTAGTTACTTCTAATAAACATTTAATTCATCAAATTAACCTAACATTCAATTCCATCCAATAAAAATTTATTTTATCAAATTATCATTAAATTAACATTTAATTCATCAAATATATATTCAAATTAACAAAATATATTAAATTAACAAATTAACATTCCATTTCGTATAATAAACTTTTAATTCATTAAATTAACATTTAAATTAATTATTTAAAATTATATTAATCTATTCAATTTCATCCAATTAATATTTAATTCACCAAATTAATATTCTATTCTTCAAATGAACACTAAATTAAATTTAAATTCATCAAATTAACACAACATTAATATGCAATTCATCAAATTCACATTCAATTCTATCTAAAAAAAAATTCATTCATCAAATTAACTTAACATTCAATTTCATCAAATTCATACTAAACTAACATTCAATTCATCCAATTTATATTCAAAATAATCCAATTAACACTAAATTCATCAAATTAACATCCAAAATCAAATAATAAAATTAAATTCATTAAATTAACACTAAATTAATGTTCAATTCTCCAAATCAATACCAAATTATCATTCAATTCATCAAACTAACACTAAATTAATATAAATTAATATAAATTGTATGAATTGAATATATATTTGGAATTGATTTCATCAATTGAGCATAAATTTGGTGTTAATTTGACGAATGGATATGTATTGGATGAATTTAATGTTAATTGTTGAATTTAAATGTTAATTTTATTAATTGAATGTTTATTACATGTAATGTTAATTTAGAGTTGAGTTAATGAATTAAATGTTTATTTGATTAATTTTCATATTATTTTGGTGTTGATTTGATAAATTAAATTTTTATTGGATTATTTTGGATGATAATTTTGATAAATTGAGTGTTAATTGGATGAATTGAATTTGGATTTAGTGTTAATTGGATTAACTAAATGTTATTTTGGTTTTAATTTGATTCATTAAATAGTAATTTGATGAAAGATGAAATTGAATGTTATGGATTAAATTCGGAACAAAATGAAAGGAGTGTAAGTGTAATTTGAATTAAGACCGGTCGTAAGATGATGGACCGATAGAGTGTAAAAATTACACTTACTTATCCTTTTCACACTTTTATATCCTACTCCTACAGACGAGAGACGAAAGACGAAGTCTCCATAGTCTTCAACCGCTCCGTGTCTCAGGCTGATTAGGAGGGACCTGCGACTGTGTCTCAACCAGACCACCATTCCACCATTCATGCCTTCAGCCAAATCCATTCAAGGAACCTAATCTAAGATCGATTTCAAGCATTCGATCGATTTGAAGAAGATTTAGGAAGCGAACCCTAACTCCAAAACCCTAACCCTAACTCCAAAACGCCTTTGAAATCCCTTTGATTTCAAAAAGAACCAGTTTCAAGAAGAACAATTGAGGCAATCGATCGTGGCCAAACTCCAAAACCATTCAAACTGTAAGTAAGTATTATGACTGTGTGTGTGGTCACCGTGTGGTGTAATGTATTACTTGCATATGCACATAGGGGTTCGTGTGGTGGTCTTTTAAATATTTGCTTTCATTGTTACAACCAGTAAAGGGGACATGGAGCAAGCCAGTGATAAATCCCTAAACCTAGCCCTATTCAAGTTCATGTAATTTATTTTATGTCGATTTTCTTGTTTGAATTGATGGATTCACAGATCTAACTCTTCCACGTTCAAATCTTCTTCTCTTGTAACTTAAGGTAAGATATTATTATACTTGTGTATGTGTATGCCATTTTTTTGGAAAAAGTGTTGATTTATTGTAATTGGAGAGTTATTGGGGGATAATAGGAAGTAGGGTTTTCAATTTTTTTTAATGGAAACAGATAGGTGTTTATAGAACTTTTTGACAAAACTGGGAAAGCACGAATTTTTCGTATGTTTAAGCCTTATTTTGCCTTATTTTAATTTAGTATTGGTAAATTCACAGGTACTTGTGGGCAATGGAAGGCCAGTGGACTTTCAGTGGTAAATCCCCTTTTGGTGTTCCAACTGGCTTGGTACTGGTCCTCTGTTAAATAGGATTGGAGAGAATCCTTCATGATTTCCAAGTCTATCTGAGGGTATGGGAAAGAGGGGAGAGGCAATGCATCCTCTCAACAAGGTGAGTTCATTTATGCTCTTCCGATCTCTTGATGATGATCATGATGGTTGAGTACTTAATTTTTTTGCCCCTTTTTATTTTGCTAGTTTCAGTTAAACAATTGTTGCCTTGATTTAGGAAGGCAAATGCCAAGTTTTTAAGTGGTCTGAAATGGTGAGATCTGAAGAAATCCTCTATGCTCCAATTTGCGTTTGTGGTGCTGCACTTTGCCGTATACATATTGAAACAAGTGGGCCAAATGCGGGTCGCAAGTTATTTGTCTGCCATACTACTAGTTTAATTTTTTCCTCTTCAACTTACGTTGTTGGGTTGTGTCAAATGTTCATGTTTAATTGTTAATTTAATGACGTACTTTCAGGGATAGTCTCCGGCTTCTCCCGGAGAATAGCAAGGCCTCAGTAGTAGCATCAAATGCTCTTTTCTACAACGTATTCAGGATGATGATGGATGTGGCTGCTATGCAAGAACTATGGTCAAAGGGGGATAATCACTGTGTCGTGCACCCTGGTGTGAGTGGCATATCTGGTTATGATCTTGTAATGTGGAGCTGGGGAAAACAATTTATGACAAATGTGTTTGAGAGTTAATGGTGAATGTTTCATCTGTATTCACCATGCATCACAAAGCCTTGACTTTCATAATACTGCATGTTTAATGCTTGCTATGATGAATGGTTGCCTCATTTCTTTAAGTTCTTAGGTACCTGAATGGTTCACCATGCATCACAAAGCCTTGACTTTCGTTGTATTTTTTAGCTCTTTACATGTAAGTTCAATTTAATTCATAAGAAGAGAGTCCAAATCTGGAAATTCAGGTATGCAAAATCCGATTATATGTAACATGACACATAATAATATGATTTATATAATAAGGTGTTGCCTTCAAACAAAATGAAGGCATGATAACCTGTTCGTACAAATCTAGCATTATAACTTAAAATTTTTTGTATCACCACACCCATTGACATCCAAAACCCAAAATGGCTTGTTTGAAGCATATAGACAAGACTACTAACAACGAACCACCAACCAGCCTAATCGTCAAGGATGATAACCTCTTTATCTGGAATAGGACTCGAAGACGATCCCACACTTTCAACCATCTCTTCTTCCGGTTCGAAAACTTCCTTTAGTTTCTTAAACAAAGGACATGTGTTGATGCACCACTTGCTTGCAAACTTGTTTTCCTGCACATTAGTATCGCGGAACTAAAAATCCATAAAATTAGGGGAACAAAAAAAAATATCTACTCTACTTCCTTACTCATACTTTTTTTTTTTAAATCAATACTTACACGTAAATAATTAGTAGCTCCATCCATCGGACCACCGACAACACACATCATGGTTGTGCTCCAAGCAAACATCCTTGTTTTCAACATATCTTTTATAGTGAAATATAGCTTCTTCCAGAAAAATATTATCCTGACAAGCTGTATTAGGTCCAAACTAAAATCCGGCATCCTCCTTTTCAACAAAGCGAACAAATTTATGAAGTTGTCAGCCGTGAACTTCCCTCGTTCAAGTACTATACCCCTTTGTTTATATTCCAGAAGCGCAGAAATCAACAGTTGACTTTCATCATCAGCAATTCTTGGAACTGCCATTTTTTCTAAGCAATATTGTACAATAGGTGACATGCGCAGAACTAGTAGCACGTAAATTATATCACAACATGAAATTAACATGGTATATAACATTAATACGAGTTATGTTCCAACACATACAGAGACCGACACATATATATATAGGGGTTCAAAGAGAGAGAGAGAGAGATGGGGAAGTGGTAGAGGGGTTCATAGACAGATAGACAGAATGTGGGAGATGGTGAGGTGCTACCCCTGACCTCGGAGCGAACTAAATTGGCTAGCACAATCGATCACCTAACATTTGAGAATTTCCATCCATCGGGACCACCACTGATTTTTTTTCCTAGTAATGCATAATTATAAAAATATAGTAATGAATAATTATAAAAAACGATATCAATAAATCAATTACATTACCATTTTTTCATTTTGTAAAATTTGTATCTTTGATATCTTATCAAATATTAACAAGATCTAATAATATTAGCAACTTAAAAAATTAATAAACATTCCCAACTTTCTAATTCCACCATCCGTTGTAATTATAAATATATCACTTCTGTCTTTCCACTTCTTCTAGGTTGCCGTTCACGCCTTACATCGACAAATGTTGCCAAAAAACACCACCACCCTACTACCACATCGTTTGGTCTCTATTATAAACGTCATGCATTATGCTATTGTCCTGAGTTGACATACACAAAATTGAAATGAATAAAATCGAGTTCTCAAATTCAAATTCAATCTAAAATATAGAGAAGAGAAATGGAAAGAGAGAGGACATGGGAAGGGGACAGGGTTTGGCGTGTGTGGGTGTGTGTGTAAAGCAGAGGACGAAGAGAGGAAAAAAGATAGAGAAAAACCTTCAGAGCTGTCTGTTGTGCTGACGTTGTAGCTGTGGCGGTGGCGATTGGAGTCGTCAGAGAGAGAGAGACCTAATTTAAGGGAGATGGGGAGGTGGTAGAAGAGAGGTCGAGAGATATACGATGCAATGTCATATATATATATATATGATGATACTGGGGTTCACAGAGAGACAGAATGAGGGAGATGGGGAGGTGGTATACGAGAGGGAGATAGAGAGACAGTGAGATATATATTAAGGTTTTAGTTTAGGGTAAATTATATTGGACCCAAATTCATTAAAAATAATTTATGTCCTTAATAAAAAGTACCAAAATAATTAGAAAAATACTCTCAAATTTTCATAGAGACCATTGGATAAGTGGATCCTATCACTTTTTTGAAATGGGACCCACTGATCCAATGGTCTTCCTTGATTTGAGAAAAAAATTTGGATTAAAAATTAATGATACATTGCTCAACTAATTAAACGTAAAATCATATAAAACCATATATACACTATATACAATGCTATAATATAGGTCAATTGGATAAAATGTAATATATAATGCTATATTTATATTTTTTAGTGGTTAAAAAAAGTCTTTTTAAGAAGGCTAAAAAAGACTTTATTTTAAATTATTTAATTTGACTGAGTGAAATTTATTATACAACCGAATCCATTATCAGAATAAATCCACTTTTAAATAAAAAGCCCACATTTCATCTCACTTTTTCCATTTCAATCAAACGGCTTGCAATGCATCTTTACCCAAAAAAAATCCCGCCCATAAAGCTACACCCACACGGCACCCCAACCGACTCAATTCAAACACTCTCCATTTCTCTCTCTCTCTCTCTCTCTCTCAATCTCTCACCTCTCGATGCTCTGCTTAAGAAGACCCAACGCAATCTCACTCTCTCCTTTTCTCTCCCAAATCGCCTTCTACCATGGCGCAGGTACCTCTCTGTCTCACGACTCACACACACAATCCAAGACACACACACAGATCCCACACCCTATACGTCTCTCTATCTCACGATTTTTAGACAGTCGAACACACACACTAGCACACACATATCGCAGATACAGAAACCCACCCACACAAATACATTGCACATATAGATACACACCCACACATACATCGCACTCAGTCATCCACTCACCTATACACACACACAGAGCAGTAGCAGCAATTTACCGTTGGAGCTTTAAAATTGAATTTTAGGGTTATTTTGACTCCAATGGGTGTTATTTTGATTGAAATGTTCGGGTTGATTATTTTAATGAAATACTATATTTAGTGTGTTGATTGAGATTTACAGTCAATTTCATGAAATAGGGTTTGTTGGGTGTTGGTGATTATTGTACGTTAATTGCATGAAATGGTTTTTTTGGACGTTATTATAAGACTAGTTGATGCACGTGTGCATGGACCATTTTGAAGTCTAACGTTTTTTTATACTTTTTTAGTAAAGTATTGCTTGGCCAAATTATTATTCAAAGAAATTACATTAAAACATAAATAATGAGCTAGATTCCAACTTAAAGCAGTTCAATTTCAAGACTTTATTAAGCAGTTCAATTTCAAGAGTACTATAGAGTTAGCTCAAAGAAATCTACCAAAATTGAAAAACATCCGCCACCACAACTAATAAGCACATTGCATGTTGACTGACCTCCACCATTGGAACACCATTAACACACATATAACTTATATCTACATGTCACTATACATGTATACAGTTGTCATATAAATATATATAAATGCATGCACAACATTTTTTCTCAAAGTAAAACCCATAACAACTCATATTGATTTCAGTGTTTGATCAAAGGCGACGGAGAACCAGAATCATGATCCTCTCACATGAATGACTTTCAGTATTCAGAAACTAAAGTTTTTTTTGGATGTAATACATGCTTGGTATAAAAAAGAGATTATGGTGGGACATATATGGTGGTTGTTGACCGTAGGAAGAATATGAAATGAATACAAAATAGTAAATCTAGAGGAAGAGCAAAAGTCATACAAGTTATTCTTTGCGGGAGGGAGAGCGAAAGTCATTAAGGATATTCTCTAGATTTAGTATTTTTGTCAAGGTTAAAATATAGATTCAAAAATTTTGAAGATTAATTAACATTTTAAATTAGTATAGAATAGATATAGATAAAAATTTATTCATTACACTTGTAATTGAATATTTATTTCTAGAATATGAATGGTCTAAGATTTAAATTAGAAAATAGCATATGTTTGTCTTTATATAATTTTTTAAGGATTGAAAGAGAAAATAAAAGTTTTTCTTTGTAAGGTACTTTTAGAAATAATATAGATAGAAATATAGATATAGATAGATATATATTATTATTATCTATATTATAAATTGGATGTATACTGAATATTTATTTTTTTAAGTTTAGAAAGATATATAGATATAGATATAGATATTCATATAGATTATTTGTGTGGAATGGAAAATATATGAAGAGTTATTTAGATATTTAATTGGTATTGAGTAATTAAATGCATAATGATATAGTTGTCTTTAATCATTTTTATAGGGGTATTATGGTCAAACAAAAGTTGTACCCCCACCACCAAAATTATAACCAAGAGTTGGACTCACATCCAAAATAGTTGTACCCCCACATTCAATAATAGAGTTGGACTCACATCCAAAAAAGTTGTAACCAACATTAATTGAGTTGTACCCCTATCCATACACTCATCCAAAAGAGTTGTAATCCTACCTTTAAAGTTGTACCCTAACCATTAAAGGTGTACCTACATCCAAGTTTGTGATGTTGACTTCATTATTTTAAGGTGGAGGAGATTAAAATTAACATATTTTTCTTTTAGTTTGACATTTATACAAATTCAATTGAATTTTAGTTTGTAGTTATTTTGTTCTTAATAATTTTATTGGGATTGTTTAATTATTTGGGATTGTTCAATTTTGTAGCCACACGTAATTGGATACCAAAAATTGTATAGAGAGTGAAGCTGCTTGCTCCACTACATTTGTTGAAAGCTCCTCTCATTGCTTGCAAGGTTATGTGCTTCTCTTAGTTTGTTTATTTTTTATTTGATTTGTTTGCTTGATTGAGTAAATTTGTCTTGATTATGCAATGGATTGTGTTGGGTAATGATATATATAATGACATATATAAACTCAGCTTTAGATTTTTTTAAGCTCCTACCTTTATAGGAAATTCTGTTGACTATTTTTTTAAAAAAATAGTGGACACTTGATTTATTCAATTTCTTTAATTAAAGCAAATGAAGGAAAATTTATTTCAAATTGACGAGTTTTTTTAGATGGGAAACTGCATTTAGCCATGGGTTATTGCTAGAAGGGAAATAGGGGGTGACTTACAAGGCTAAAAAAGTCTTTTTAAGAAATTGTTAACATCTATCACATGTTGAAATGTGAAGGAATCTCAATAATATTTAAAGTGTGAGGTGGTGTGAATATAATCCAAGATAACACTACAAGAAAATCGAGATTTCCCGGCGTTTACAAACGCCGGTAAACAGTAAGAAAACGCCGGCAAAACCATTTTACGGCGTTTAATTTTAACGTCATCTAAAGCTCCGTCGGAAATGCGCCGGCGTTTGTTTAAACGCCGGAAAATATTTAACGGCGGTTCGAACGACATAAGGTAAAACGCCAGTTCTGTTTTCAATTCCGGTCACCGGAAAATTATTACCGGCATTTGAATAAACGCCAGGAATTTCTGCAAGTTGGTTTTGAGTTTTCCTGCATTTAAATAAACGCCGGTAATATATTTTTTTTTTTTAAATAAAAATTTTATTATAGCTGTAAATCTCAGCCTGCAACCATCAATTAGTCCAAAGACTTCATTATCGCTGCCCTCCCCTTCCAAAAATGCAAAACAAATCAACACTACCCTTTTTTTTTTTTTTTTTAATGAACCTCGAGAGCGAGAGAATTTTATTAATTAACAAGACAACAATTACAAGAAGCAAATGAAAGGCACATACGCCTTAACAGAAAACCAACCCACCTTAAGGCATAAACGCTGTTAAAATAACCACAAACTCTAAAGATTTAATGCATACAAAATTAGTATGTTCCCATTCCAGATTCGTCCTAGTAGCTATATCCCTTCATCATGAATTCAAGCCATCATCACTTTCAAAATCACACCTCATTCAACCACCATCATAAAAAATCAGCACACTCTTAGAACACAAAACAGGCAAACATCTTTGATCTTCTCTAATCTTCATCATTACCACAGCAGGCACCTGAGTAGTAGAAAAATCAGAGGAATACCCATCCTTAACTGCCTTATTAGCCAAACCGTCTGCCTTAAACACTTGAAACCTCAGAAACATTCAGATTGTGAGCATTGGTGCCTTCCAGGAGTACCTGATGTTTGGAATGAGCTCCTTTATGCCTACTTGTTTAATTATTCATGACGTCAAAACCTGAAAATAGTTCTGTCTTTTGAAGTTTTACCAACTCCATCTTTGTATTGAGGGTCTTCAAAGCTGCAAAATTTCCAAAAGAAAACAAAACAACAATTACAATAGCATAGGCCACTTTTCCACCAGCCCTTGTGTTACTTAGTTCTTCAATCTTCATAATAAAGTCACTTAATTTCTACACCTAAATTATACGTTAGAATCAAAAACTGCACAAGCTATGATTGAACCATCAGATCAGTGTCCATCAAGGTTTGATACCTTTACCAATTCACCATATTTTCTTCACTCAGTCTTGTATGTGATGTGTTTGATGCTTAATCAAGTGGTGACTGTCACCGAAATGCAGTGCATCCATCTATTCTAAATTCAACTAGGCATCACTGGCAGATGCGTCCTGATCAAGTTAGTTTTGATCTCACAAATTCAAGCCATAGTTGTGAGCTCAATGCCTTGGCGATCATACTACATATAAATGCTGCAACCTTACAGAATCTCATTCAAAACAAGCAAGCTAATAGATTCATGAAGCACACACAAAAAAAATGATGAATCCAAGATTCTAATCCTATCTGTTGGACTTTGGGTCACGCCCAAACTGGGATGCTTATCGGTGTGCCCTATATTCTGTGTGTCTACCCAAATTAAAACATTAAGTCTTCTCAATATAGTTTTAGGTAGATTTTTACAGGCTAGAAGATGTATTGGGACAGAACTCAAAACAAACTGCACTACCAAAAATGCCAGCTGATCATTTTATCTTTCACCAATAGGCAATAAGGAAAGGGAAGAAACAGGAATGTACCCAACAAGGATAAAACTTACTGGCATAGAAGAGGGAGAGTCACTTGGGCGGAAATGTCGCTGCATTGTTATTTTCGCTCTTTTTTGTCGATGAACCTAACATTTAATATAAATTAACACATGAATTCCACATAAAACAATAAAATGAACATATTTGAGCTACTATTTCATTTATTGACTCACCTGACCAAATGAAGATGCTATAGAATGACCTCGAAACTCTGTGTCTTGCACTGCCGGACTTCTTGACTCCCTTCTCATCGATGATCGATGAGAGTTTATATTATGAGTACTAGATGCATCTGGTACCTTTTAAGATTGCAAATACTTAATATTCATGGAGAAAAATATTACAATAATACAATAACTCTTCTAACTCAAAATATAAGTTGTTGAAGTTTTTATTACCTTTTCAACCTGAAGTGAATTTGTGTTTTTGCGAGCTGGTTCGGGAATAGGCATACCCATTGCACGCATTTGAACGAGAAAAACCTCAAACTATTTTTGTTGAGCCTCAAACTTAGCTTCCATCTGACTCATTTCCTTCTCCATTTGTGTCTGTTGAGCCTCCATCTCTAACTGCTTAGCCTCCATCTCTGCCTTATGTCTACTCAATTGCTCATCTAGTTGGGACTGCATTGCTTGCATCTCTTCTGATTTTTTATGTTCAAACACATCTCTTGGAGATGGTCCAAAACCATATGTTCTAACACGTCCAGGTCGCTCCGGTCCCATGACTTGAGTGATAACTTCATCTACTGCAGCTGAAGATTGCATAGAAGACTCTGACATTTGTGATACAAGTTCATCCATGTCTGACTGCATCAAAAAATAATTTGAAATAAATATGAAACATAAGCGAAATATGAATGGATAAATAGTGAACATATTTCTTGCCAATATTACATACCAAGGCTTGTGCAACAGCATCATTAACTGGTTGACCATCTTTCTTTGAATATGCAACCATAAAAAATTCAATACGACTCATTTTCTTCCCATTATTCTTTTTCTTTTCCTACAGTTAAAATAGATACAATAAATAAACTTGAATAAAAGTCTCTTATAAAACACATTTATTTTATAACAAACCCTTTCCATAACACATGCAAAGCTTGTTCGGCCAGTGGTGTGATGAAATTTTTTCTTGCTCCGAATGAGTTTGTTCCTCTCACTTTTTTCCTAGTACATGCCAAAAGCAATTATCATAAAAATTTGAAGAAAAAGAGCAATGAATTCTGTTAGAATTGACAAGATTTACACTTGCATATTTGTACCTGTGCCTTCGGAGTGCTCCAATAATAGACCAAGGCCCGCCATTGTGATTCCTCCACTCGGTCAGGCTTGTGACCTAATCTTTCTACATAAGTTCTATGGGGATAATAAGCTTGTTTCTTAATCTCACACTTCCAGTCTTTTCACTTCCTCCCTATAGACTTCATTCCATTCCACATGAAAAATAGGTACATAGAAATGTATTGTCAAATCGGCATCCAGGAAGCAAGGATTGATCGAATTAATATTAATTAAACCGCCATAAATCTGACCTGATTGATCGAATTAATCCCTCTCTACTGCTTGAGGATGAGCTCCACTTTGTAGCTTTCAAAATACAGATTTGGACCCCTTTTCTTTGGGCGTTGCTTCGATGTTTACTGTTAAAGCTTTCTGTTGTTCATATTCATCGTCAATGACAATCTCCAGAGCACCAATGCCTGAGATAGAGCCGACGAGGAGTAGTAGCCTCAGAAAGAACCGACGAAAGAAAGAGAAATCCCTAGACTAGACGGCCAGTCCAGAGAGTGATTTGGGGAAAAATTTGAGTGAATGTTGGGGGAGGGAAAAAAAAAAACGTTTTATTATTTTTAATTAAGAATATACGACGTTTGACTTAAACGCCAGAAATTAAGCGAAAAAAATAAAATTTTTTATTAATAATTTGTGGCGTTTGACTTAAACGCTAGAAATTAAACGAGAAAAAAAAAAAATTAGTGGCGTTTAAGTTAAACGCCGGAAATCAAATGCCGGATTTTCCCACTTTTCTTGTAGTGTAAACTGGTTTATTTTACTCAAAATGCATCTTTACTCCTTTTAAATTTGGATTTACGAGCTAAATTTCTTTTTATTGACTTTGTCCTTAGAAAGTTGAGTCATGCTCTTATTACGTCTATTTTATTTCTTTTTCAAAGTCTTCTTTGTTTAATATTTTTTGTAGAGATTCTCCTCACCCAACCCGCTCAAGTCATCCTCTCCCCTTCACCTCCCACATTTTTTTTGTTTAATATTTTTTGCAGAGCTTCTCCTACACGTCACCCAACCCGTAGACGCTCAACTCTTTCCCTCACGACTCCAAAGCGTCATCGCCACTGCCACATCGCCACCGCCGCAACTCCAGGTATGGACTTCCCTAATTGGCTCCTCTCTCTCTCTCTCTCTCTCTCTCTCTCTCTCTCTCGCTCTTTATCTGTGTACCCCACCAAAAATCAGACCCACATCCCACAAAAAAGTTGTACTCACATCCAAAAAAGTTGTAACCATCCATTAATAGTTTAAATAGAATTAAAGGTTTACAACATTCATCCAATACTTTATGCAACAATATGGTGAAAGAAAAATATAACATTTTTGTTTGGAAATTTTTTTTTTCTATTAGATCTTATACAGCTTTTACCAAGAACATGATGCATGGTGCAGGGAGACGAAGATGGTAAGCAATACAAAGAAAAAACCAGAGCTTCGTAAGCGCCAAAGAAATGATATTTCGAAATATTCATCAGGAAAGGTTAAGGTATAAATTGTAGTGTCTTTAATGCCATTACATTCAACCATTTCAATATTTTTAAGTCCTTGATTTAAAGTTGTAAAACATCTTGCAGTATCTTCTTGGTACCCGTTGCTCTCCTTCTTTGCTAGTTAAAGTAATTCAATCATGCAATGCTCAACAAAAGCGAGGCATTGTGGAAATGGGATTGGGGGGTTTACTTAGGTTGAATATCAACAGCATTAAAAGGGGTTTATGCGAGTGGATCTTGAACAGATTTGACCCTAATACATGTACTCTGAACGTGCACAACGAATCGATGATGTTTACTCCAGTGGATGTTGAATGGATCTTGGGGCTAAAGTATGGGGGGGATGAATTTGAGACGAACGGCTCCTCATCATTAATTGCGGATCTTCAACAATCAATTTTTGAAAACAAAAAGGAGTTGTCGTTGCGTGACATAAAGTACAAACTACAGAAATTGAATGAGGATTCCGAAGAATTTCGGCGTTACTTTGTTCTATTTGCTGTTGGCCAGTTCCTGTGGCCCACAATGAAAAAGACAGTCAATGACAGACTATTGCACATGGTATTGGACGTCTCATCTTTGAGGGGTATGAATTGGGCGAAGTTTGTGTTTGATGGTATCATTCAGGGGGTACGGGATTTCAAGACGACAAAACGTCAAAGTGTCAATGGTTGCATTCTTGTTCTCATGGTAACATTTTTTTTTTGATTAATGTTGATTTCAAGAGTCCTGTATGCAGTAAACTTCTTATTAATCGTATTACATTCGTGTCATATAGATTTGGTACTTCGACTGTTTCACACCACAAACACAGACGGTGGTACCATTGGTTTCTCGACCGTGCCCACGAATTGTATCATGGGGGGACAATGAAATAAGTAAGCGCATACATCTTATAAACAAGTTAGGAGGCTTCAAAAGTGACAAGGTAAATCGGTGTGATTTAATCCTTTTTGTGTCGTTTATTCATGCTATCTCAGAATTATATGCTAATAATAACATAACATGCCATTGCATTATTGAATTAGGTAAAGTTCTCATGCCGTGACCCACCAGTTGTCAAGGAAGGCATCCACTCAGAACCGGGAGTTCCAATGCAGTTACATAAACAGGTTTTGTTCAACACCTACTGCTAATGTTTGGATTTTCAATATTGTTTGTTTGTTTAAACGGCAATTTTCTATTTACTTAGGATTTTGAAGCAAGGCTCTTAAGATTAGAGGTGGATCAGGCCACCACCAAGAAAGCCATGCGTGACGATTCAATTAAGGTGTTTAACGAGCTTGCCGCAATGAAGAATTGGATACAAGATTTGTCCAACAAATTGAACGACTTTTGTGACAAATCTAAAGAAACAGTCACACCAGTTGATAGTGGCGAGGCGATAAAGCTTGTAAAAAAAATTTCTTTTTGTTTGGTGTATTATTTCCTGCATCTTTTTTTTTTAATTGTTAAGTCTTGGAAGTTTGTGCTCATAACATTGACAGGATGAAGTCGAAGTCAGTACATCTGATGATGAGGCTGATTACCCTGCTGAACCTGAAGGTGGGTACCCTCATATACAGAACCTCAAAGATTCGGATAAGAGAAATATATGGGCCTACATAGTGGACTCTTCATTAAAGGATGCGTAAGTAATCCTACAACTTACCTGCTTATCACAATAAGTATGCGTTATTGGTACATGATTCATTAATGTATTGTGTGATTGTAATAAGCAGGGAAGTTCTTGTTTCTTTTCATCAATCCCACCATTTCTTGAGTCGTGCAGATTTGCAATCATTACTTGAACCCAATTGGGTGCGCGATTCAGTAAGTGTTTTGCCTTTAACTATATTTTTGTATTCAACTATTATGAAGAATGCGAATCAGTCCCAAAATGACACTAACGTGTCACTTCTTCTCCAATTAACAGATAATAAGTGCGGTGCCTTTTATTATGTCGACCGATGAAAAGATAGATGCCACCACAAAAAAGGAGAGATGGTACTTGCCAACTTGGTTCTCGGTAATGTATTTCGAGGTTAAATATGCGTTGTGTACTCACTAACTGTCTAAATCATCTACACCGACACGGAACTAATTTATGATTGTTGTTGGTAGCAACAAGCAATTCCATTGAATGGTTGTTTGGATGAGAAATTTCGAGAACAGTATGCCTATTTCATCCGTGACCTTAACAAATGCGATAAGGTTTGACATTGCTTTTAGACCGTTATATTTCCTATTCATGTTGTTGGATATTTATGTCTTAGTTTATTCATGGTTTACCTTTGTGTTGTAATGTAGATATATATACCTATTAATGATGACAATAGTCATTGGTATTTAACGGTGGTAGATGTAAAAAATAAGGCGGTGATGATTCTCGATACCTTGCGTGATCCTCGCAGGAAGCATATTCGACTCTCTCAGTCTGTTAAAACAGTAAGTTTATGCATACCACGTAAATTTTGTGAAAGGTGTAACCACAATCGGTTTCATATAAATTTATTGAAAACATGAACAGGTGAAGGTACTGCATCGTCTACTTGTTGAGTTAGCGGATTATGTTGAACACATAGAGAAATGGCCGATCAGTACCCCAAGATGGGTGCCGGTTCAGAGCAATGGATTTGATTGCGGGATGTACGTAATAGAGTTGATCCGAGCACCGCATTTGGGTCAAAACATCCGTATTAGGGTATTATACTTTACTGAATTTTATAGTATGTCATATACTGTTGCTTTACAACCGGTACCGAATTATAACATGGTAATGCAATGTTTTCATGCTCTTGTAGGAACCTACTGCAGATACAAGGAAGGAGTTAGCAGTAAGTCTTGTCACACATGTTGACAACAAACACAGGGACATGATAGTTTTTAGGGCGTCAAATGGTTAAAAGTTTTGTTGGTGGTTGCAAGATTGTTGGTTCTTGCAGTTCTCTTCTTGGAAGCTATTTACATTTCCCCACTCACTTTTTAGTATGAGTTACAACCTTTGGGAAGTGGGTTCCAACTTTAATGGTTGGGTAAAAACAGTTGTTGGATTCTAATTTTTTTTGGTTGGGCTCTAACTTTTTTGAGATTGTCTGGGAGATTTGTAAATTTTTCTGGTTGTTTCAAATTGTTTAGTATATTCAAAGGAGGCTGTTTTGTCTGGTTGTTTCAAATTATTTAGTATATTCAAAGGAGGGGGTTTGCTGCCTTGAAGGTTTTGGTATTTCAAATTGTTTAAGTTTGTTTTTGTTGAAAGGCTTCTGTGTCGTGTTTTTTGAGTTGGTTTGATAGGCTGATATGCCTTATTTTGGCGTTTTGCTTGATTGAAAGGCTGATATGCAAATCAAACTTCTTGTAATTTCTTTGATTGGTTGGTGAGAATGGTTGTTGATTGAGTATTGGTAGATATTATACAAATTTCTGGAATGGAATAAGGGCGTACTGTTTTGGTAGTCCTTGGACTGCAGTTGGCATGTCATAAATGCCTTTATTGTCCATTGAAACCATTATTTAAGGAGACTTAAATTTCGGATGCTTGACAGTAGATCTGCTTCTTTTTACACTCTCCTCTGCATTTTCATTTAGTTCTACATATCCTTTCTTTTCTACTCTCAAGATCTTCATCTCCTTCCTTTTGTAATCTCATTTGAAGATCGTCAACTATATTATTCTGATTTTGATAAATTGAATGACCAAACAACATAAATGGTATGTTGTTTTTAAGGGTAGGGTTGTTGGCATTTATCCATCATGGGAAGAATGTCATCCCAATGTTGTAGGGTATAGTGGGGCATTGTACAGGAGTTTTGGTTCTTGGGAGGATGCAGAAATGGCTCTTTCCAACTATATTGCCTATGATAATCCTCACAAAGCAGGTGGAGATATGACACACATGAAGTGGGTAATAAAGCACTTGTGAAGATGACACATGAAGAGGGCAACTGTAACGCGAATGAATTTGTATGGTGCATTGTAGGATTGGTAATAGGTATCATACTCACTCAAATTATATACCACTTTGTGGCACGATTGTGAACCAGTTGATGTTTTATCCAACTCAAAATGGCTTGCACAAATCTAATTTTATTTTTAAGAAGAAAGAAATATTTTATAGATTGAACCAAAAAATTACAAAAATCAAAGATTTACATGATAAAGCATCAAAATACAATTTTACACATTCTTCTCTTTAATCCTTCAAGATGCTTTGAAGGAATTTACATTACCACCACAGAGAGCCAGGCACTTCGAACTAGTTTGTTTTGTCCTTCTCCTGCTGTCAACCCACCCACAACAGTGAGTACAAAATGACACAGTCAACCCCTCCTGCTATCAACTCAGCCACAACAGCCTACAACATGACAAGGACTACAACAGTCCACCCCTCATGCTAGCAACCCAGTTTTGATCGTTTCACTGTCAAAACTGGAGGTCCTGCACCACCACCCTTCATCCAGGCTTGGCAAAGAACACACAGGAAGAGCACCCAGCAAATCCAGACCTTCCAAAGCCTTTAAAATTTGAGACAAAATGCACCATAAAAAATGGTGATTGTTTGGTTCCAAAGAATGTAACGTTGTGTTCCACAAAATATATTATCAGCCCTTTCAAGACTATATGAAATAGACTACAAAACTTCTAGTAACCTCTACTATATTTCATATAGCTGGGAAAGGGCAGACCCTCCTGTTTGGGAACCCAAAATTATATCCCAGTGCACAATATATACAAAAAAAATCTGTGTAAGTTTTGGAATTGGCCAATCCAAACTAATATCTCCACAGGTTTATCATTTTCTGAGTGCCATCCTTGTAACGCTCCCGTGCCTTCGTTATAATCTTGTCTCTTGGTTCATTGTATACATGGGTAACAAGATTAATTGCTATATCCATGCGCATTTGATTTGATTGCTCCTAAAGACAACAGTATATTAAGTGAGTTCACAAATTAAAATGTTAAAACAAATTTAGTTCACTACAAAAAAAATGTATCATACCGTAATCCTGAATGATGGACCCAAAATTGGAGCACACATCATCTTGATAACAAAAATTCCACAGTCATGACTATTAGGCTGCCGAGGAGCCCACTGCACTTGAGTTATGGGCCAGTTGATCAATGTTGGCCTGTGGTTCGGTACGACAAGTTCAAGGACTCTGTCAAGTTCTTTAATCACAATCTTGACGGCAATGTATCGGTGCTCGTTGGGTAGCATTGGCAATGAATCGAGTAGCAGAACTTGTTGCTCCACTACATCAACCAAGCATAGATACCAATGTATATTCTTGTCGTTGATGGGTATATATATCTACATTTATCATTGATGATTTATATGCAGCTATTATTGTAGAAACGCTCCATCATAAATAGAGCAAAAAATAGTTCAAAGAATTGAGCAACTACATACCTTTTCACAGTCTTTGAACTGTGAAACAAAGTACCTTTGGAATTCAAGCAACTCATATGTTTTTTCTTTGTATGTTCCTCCAAGTGCTTTTTGCTGGGTATTGGAGAGAACTATGAGTAGACATTGAGAGTTTAAAATAATTTTTAAATTTATTAATATGAAATGGATCATTACCGAAAACCATGTTGGTAGGTACCACCGTGACTTTTTTGTTAAAGGATTAATCTTGACGGACTCAGGAATCATATATGGTGCCAAATTCAGTATCTTGAAGAGGTCAAACAATAGAAAATCAAACTCGTATCATGTTAGCCACAACATTATCATAGTAGTCAATATTAAAATTATCCTAAATAAATATCTATCTAACTCACAACATCTATTAGCCATTTTGTTGGCTTTAAGGCTTCAATCATTGCTCCTCTCGACGCATAACATGTTTCAATGCTCACCAATACCTCACTGTATCATTAAAGAATTGAATTAGTACTTTATGATGCTCCAATAATAGATTGTTCAGCAAACAAAATACATACCTCATGTCAAGGGACGTGTCAAATATGTAATTGAAGACAAACAATTTGTCTTCAGTAGTTATTTTGTCGATGGGTGGATACTCCACATCTAATGATGGGTTCCACGCAGTACTAGAGTCTGAAATCTGCTTATAAATTAAAGAGAGTCTGAAATCTAGTTATAGTTATAAAATACAAAGAGGTGGTAATAATTGGACAGTTGTTTATGTTAAATATGGAATACAAACCTCATGTATGGCCACCGTGGGGGTGTGGTGACGTAGCAAGCCTTGTGTAATTTTGTTAACCTTACTAGCATTTACACTCGGGGTGTGGTGCTCGTGCAAGTCTTGTGTAATTTTGTTAACCTTACTTGATGTCACACTCTCCTTCTCCGCGTCCAATAATCCCCATGATGCAATTGATCCTTTATTCTTATTTTCATTTATTTGCTCCTCCTCCTCTATATCATTAATTACCTTCTTATCTTCATTATTTTTATCCACATCCTCTTCATTCTTTCCATTCACATTCACATCCTCCTTCTGAACATTCTCTTCTGCAGATCTATCCATATTCATTAACATCTGATTTTTTTCATACTTCCTCCTTTGAACATTCTGCTTCAAAAAATAACACATACATTTACAACCAAAAAAAGGTATTTAATCATGGATGGTATAATGTTGTCATACCTTCAAAATGTAGAACGGTGATTTCAAGTATCTCGACGGCTTCCTCTTCGAAATTCTTCGCAAAATCTTTGGTGTATATTTTTTTTGAGTGCACGAGTGGGAGCATGAAAGGTCTGGAAGGTCATGTCTCCAAACCAACTTGTTTGAAGTTTGTTTTGTTGTCTCTTTCAGGGCCTTTATATCTGGTGTTTGAACCATTTCAAGTGAGACCCTTGCCCGATTTGCATGGTCGGATTCATTCGGTACTTCTTCATTGGTTCCTTTATTATTCTCACATTTATGTTGGCAGTTGGGACGTCTAAGTTCTGTCATGGCATCCATGATTTTCTGCATCATGCATACCATTGAGGCGACTTTGGTAGCTAAATTTTCTTCATCCGCCATAATTTTCTCCATGGACTTTTCCATGATGAAAAATCTTTGCTCCAACTGAAAATAATATCAAATTATATTCTTCAACACAAATTTATAAATATTGTTACCCTCATATATAATATCTTTAACACATACATTTGATTTTTCTTCGGCAGGAGGTGGCACTATGTTTGGTTCAGGTGCGCCTGCATGAGGTGGCACTATGTTTTGTTCTGGTGCGCCTCCATGAGGTGGCACTATGTTTTGTTCAGGTGTGCCTGCATGAGGTGGCTCTATGCGTGCAGGATGTTGTACTACAATTGGAACCTAAAACAACCATTTTCAACATACAAAATTTATATTCAAATTCAAATACATACACATCATTTAAGTTGTAACATGATACCTCTGCCTCTTTCAAACTTTTCAATTTTTTAAAAAGTGCCACACCCTCTTTGATTTCCACATCACCCCATGATGCGATATAAGGAATAGTTTGACACGTTTTAATTGGCACAAGAGAAACCCCTTGTTGAGTGACACGCTGCAGATAACAAACCTACAACACACAAGTATTGTCAATTAGAAAAACAATTGCAATCACAATGTATAAATTTGTTAATATGCCAATTAATCATTTCATTACCTTTAGAATCAGTAAACAACCACTAATGTTATTTTGTTCATTTGTCTTATATCGTTGCACTCCCTCTAGAAGGGCATCAAATACCAACTTTGCCCAGTTCTTCTCTCCCAAAGAACTAATTTCCACCACAGAATGGAGGAATGAACTACTAATGGAGTTCTTTGTTGAAGGGCACAGTAGACATCCAAGTGAAAATAACACAAAGACACGGAGAAAGTCTTGTGAATCTTCTTTCATTTCCTGTAATTTTGCGTTCAAATATTTCAAAGGAATATCCTTCATTCCAGTGAACATTGACTTACACAGTCCATTTATTTTTTCGGTTGGGCCACTCGTGTCCACGTCTATCCCTCCATATCTCAATCCCAATATATATTCCACATCCATGGGAGACAACTTTAGAGATTTTCCGTGAATGTTCAAAACACATGATATCGGGTCAAACTGTTCAACCAACCAAGCGCACAAATCTCTTCTCAGTAGTTTACATTTGAGTCGTAACAAGCCTCCAAATCCAATATCTTCAACGGCCTTTTTTTGTGCTTCACTTAACCTTTCTATTACTTTCACAATCATTCCGGGAGAACATCTTGTTCCGAGCTGTGATTTCAAACAGTTGTATAAGAAAAAAACATATAAACCATTTAATATTATAAGAAAAAAAAACCAGATAAAAAACATATCAACCATTTAATATTATGGTTTTGAACCTTTTCTTTTGTGTTAGAGTTCTCTTTGCGACTATAATACTCTTCTCTTGAGGACTTAGCCATCTCTAAATATTTTTCTTTCTGGTCATGTTTCAAATTCTTCCATTGGATGCCAAGTTCTTTCATCGCCTGATGATTGAGTAGACATGAGATGAAGGATGTAAAGTGGAAAGAAGAATAAAAAAGATCATCGGAATAAAAAATACAGAGCAACATAATATCATTTATACCTCATGGTCCATTTTTTTTATTTCCTTCCCTTTGATTGTCTTCACACAATCCTTGCTATAGTGAAAACAAGCATCTAAGATCATTTGAATAAAAAAATAAGATCAACACAAATAATTTAGCATTTAGATTTAAAAAAATCTCCCACTAGTAAAAAAGCCATGAGGTTGTTGGGCGACATGGCTTAATATCTTCAGCTTCAGCTTCATGTTCCTTCTTCACCCTAATAGTTTCAGCTTCCTTCTTCACCCTAAACATAAAATAAACCATTAACCACAAAAATGGCTTCACCATATAAATATTAACTTAAAAAAATGTTCACTTACATTAGAACTTATCAGAGACAAAATCAGTAATGGAGTTTCACGCGGAGTCGACAGGGAAGGCAACATCAGTCAGCACAGTGAAAGAGATGGAGGGAAAGAGATGGAGGGAAGGCAAGACCAGTAACAGTCGTTTAGGCGGGAAAGTGGGTAGAGAGAGAAGATAAGGTTTTTGGGAAGAAAATATTCACAAGAAAAAAAAATATCGTAATATGTTACAGTGTTATGGGAACAAAGTAAAAATAGTGTTATAGTTTAGGGGTGTAAGTGTAATTTAAACTACTACCGGTCCTGGGAATGTGGATCGATCGTGTGTTTAATTACACTTACTTCTCCTATTATATTACACTTTTATCCCTTTGATATTACACTTTTAACCTTTTAATATTATAATTCATCAAATTAACATCCAAAATCATCCAATAAATACTCAATTTGTTAAATGAACAAGTAACATGCAATTAATACTCAATTCATCAAATTTACACCAAATTAACATTCAATTCTTCAAATCAACATTTAATTTTACGTAATAAACATTTAATTCATCAACGTAACATTCAATTCATAAAATTACATCGAAAATCCTCGATTTAACAAATTAACACCAAAGTAACGTGCATCCAATAAACGTTTAATTTTTCAAACAAATAACAAATTAACATTCAATTCTTCAAATCAACATTCAATTTCATGTAATAAACATTTAATTCATCAACTTAACATTCAATCACATCCAATTAATACTCAATTCATCAAATTAACATAAAATTAACATTCAATTCATTTAATTTATATTCAAGTGCATTAAATATACACTCAATTAATCAAATTACCATCGTTTATTTATTAATTGAATGTTTATTACATGAAATGTAATATTAATTTTGAGTTGAGTTAATGAATTAAATGTTTATTTGATTAATTTTCATATTTGGTTTTGATTTGATAAATTAAATTTTTTTTGGATTATTTTGAATATTAATTTTGATAAATTGAGTGGTAATTGAATGAATTGAATTTCGATTTAGTATTAATTTGATGAATTGAATATTAATTAGATGAATTAAATGTTAATTTGATGTTAATTTGACGAATTAAATATTAATTTCATGAAATTGAATGTTAATTTAATTGTGTTGGGTTAGATTGGGAACAAAATAAAAGTAGTGTTATAGTTTAGGGGTGTAACTATAATTTAAACTAAGACCGGTCATGGGGATGTGGACCGATCGTGTGTTTAATTACACTTACTTCTCCTATCTTATTACACTTTTATCCCTTTGATATTACACTTTTAACATTTTAATATTATAATTCATCAAATTAACATCCAAACTCATCCAATAAATACTCAATTTGTTAAATCAACAAGTAACATGCAATTAATACTCAATTCATCAAATTTACACCAAATTAACATTCAATTCTTCAAATCAACATTTAATTTTACGTAATAAACATTTAATTCATCAACGTAACATTCAATCTCATCCAATTTATTTTCAAATTCATTCAAATAACATTCAATTCATAAAATTAACATCGAAAATCCTCGATTTAATAAATTAACACCAAAATAACGTGCAATTTCATCCAATAAAAGTGTAATTTTTCAAATAAATAACAAATTAACATTCAATTCTTCAAATTAACATTCAATTTCATATAATAAACATTTAATTCATCAACTTAACATTCAATCACATGCAATTAATATTCAATTCATCAAATTAACATAAAATTAACATTCAATTTATTTAATTTATATTCAAATGCATTAAATTAACACTCAATTTATCAAATTACCTTCGAAAATTTTAATAATTGAATGTTTATTAGATGAAATGTAATGTTAATTTAGAGTTGAGTTAATGAATTAAATGTTTATTTGATTAATTTTCATATTACTTTAGTTTGTTGTTTATTTGATAAATTAAATTTTTTTTGGATTATTTTGGATGTTAAATTTCACAAATTGAGTGGTAATTGGATGAATTGAATGTCGATTTAGTATTAATTTGATAAATTTGTTATTAATTGGATGAATTAAATGTTAATTTGTTGAATTTGAATATTAATTTGATGAATTAAATGTTTATTAGATGAAGTTGAATTTGATTTGAAGAGTTGAATACTAATTTAGTGTAAATTTAATGAGTTGAATATTAATTGGATTAATTTATTGGATGATTTTGCACTTCAAGAGTTTGTCTAGGACTATTTGAACACAAAATTAAATATTTTAAAGATGAAATTAAAAAATTAATATTTTTAGAATCAAATTAATAAATATGTATAATTTTAGGGGTGAAAGTGTAAGTCTTCATGTCTAAGCTACCACCGATCGTGGCCTCCAAGGACCGGTCCTAATATAAAAAAATGCTAATTACACTTTTATACTCAAAGTTATATATTTTTATGGTTCCTAAAATATTAATTTATTAATTTTATCCCTAAAATATTCAATTTTTTATTTAAATAGTCCGAGACGACTTTAAGATCCAAAATCATCCAATAAATGATTGAACTTATCAAATCGAAATCAAAATAACATGTAATTTAATCCAATTAATATTATATTCACCAAATTTACATCAAATTAACATTGAAAAAGTCAAATCAACATTCAATTTTACCTAATAGACAATTAATCCTTCAAATTAACACTAAAATTCAACTAATAAACATTTAGTTCATCAATTTAACATTCAATTTCATCTGATTAATATTCAATTTATCAAATTAACATCAAATTAAGATTCAATTCATTCAATTTATATTCAACTTCATTCAATTAACACTTAATTTCTCAAATTACCATCCAAAATCATCTAATAAATATTCAATTTATTAAATCAACATCAAAGTAACATGTAATTTCATCTAATTAATACTCAATTCATCAAATTTACACCAAATTAACATTTCATTTTACCTAATAAAAATTTAATTCATCAAATTAACATTAAATTCAACTAAAAGAATTGTAAATAATAAACATTCAATTCATTGAATTAACACCAAATTAACATTCAATTTATCAAATAAATACCAAATTAACATTCAATTCATCAAACTAACACCAAATTAATATAAAGAAGTATGAATTGAATATATATAAATTAATATAACACCATTTTTGAGTACGGGTTCCAACTTTTATGGGTAGGGGTTTCAACTTTTTTGGGTAGGGGTTCCAACTTTTATGTGTGAGGGTTTCAACTTTTTTGGGTAGGAGTTCCAACTCTTGGGGGCGGGGTTCCAACTTTTTTGGGTAGGGGTTTCAACATTTTTGGGTAAGGGTTCCTACTTTTATAGGTGGGGGTTTCAACTTTTTTGGGTAGGGGTTCCAACTCTTAGGGGACGGATTCCAACTTTTTTGGGCATGGGTTTCAACATTTTTGAGTAAGGGTTCCAACTTTTATGGGTTGGGGTTTCAACTTTTTTTGGTAGGGGTTCCAACTCTTGAGGGGAGGGGTTCCAACATTTTTGGGTACGGGTTCCAACTTTTATGGGTGGGGGTTTCAACTTTTTTGGATAATAGTTTCAACTTTTATGGGTAATAGTACCAACTCTTTTGGTAGGGGTTTCAACATTTTTGGGTACGGGTTCCAACTTTTATGGGTGGGGGTTTCAACTTTTTTGGGTAGGGGTTCCAACTTTTATGGGTGAGGGTTTCAACTTTTTTGGGTAAGGATTCCACTCTTGGGGGTGGGGTTCTAACTATTTTGGGTAGGAGTTTCAACATTTTTGGGTACGGGTTCCTACTTTTATGGGTAGGGGTTTCAACTTTTTTGGGTAGGGGTTCCAAACTCTTAGGGGACGGGTTCCAACTTTTTTGGGTAGGGGTTTCAACATTTTTGGGTAAGGGTTCCAACTTTTATGGGTTGGGGTTTCAACTTTTTTGGGTAGAGGTTCCAACTCTTGAGGGGGGGTTCCAACATTTTTGGGTACGGGTTCCAACTTTTATGAGTGGGGGTTTCAACTTTTTTGGATAATGGTTTCAACTTTTATGGGTAATAGTTTCAACTCTTTTGGTAGGGGTTCCAACATTTTTGGGTACGAGTTCGAATATTATTGGGTACGGGTTTCAACTTTTTTGGGTAGGGGTTCCAACTTTTATGGGTGGGAGTTTCAACTTTTTTGGGGAGGAGTTCCAACTCTTGGGGGTGTGGTTCCAACTTTTTTGGGTAGGGGTTTCAACATTTTTGGGTAAGGGTTCCTACTTTTATGGGTGGAGGTTTCAACTTTTTTGGGTAGGGGTTCCAACTCTTAGGGGACGGGTTCCAACTTTTATGGGTAGGGGTTTTAACATTTTTGGGTAAGGGTTCCAACTTTTATGGGTTGGGGTTTCAACTTTTTTGGGTAGGGGTTCCAACTCTTGAGGGGAGGGGTTCCAACATTTTTGGATACGGGTTCCAACTTTTATGGGTGGGGGTTTCAACTTTTTTGGGCAAGGGTTCCAACTTTTTTGGTTAGGGGTTCCAACTTTTATGGGTGCGGGTTTCAACTTTTTTGGGTAGGGGTTCCAACTCTTGGGGGAGGGGTTCCAACTTTTTTGGGTAAGGGTTTCAACATTTTTGGGTAAGGGTTCCTATTTTTATGGGTGGGGGTTTCAACATTTTTGGTTAGGGGTTTCAACATTTTTTGGTAAGGGTTCCAACTTTGATGGGTTGGGGTTTCAACTGTTTTGGGTAGGGGTTCCAACTTTTGAGGGGATGGGTTCCAACTTTTATGAGTGGGGGTTTCAACTTTTTTTGGTATGAGTTCCAACTTTTATGGGTGAGGGTTTCAACTTTTTTGGGTATGAGTTCCAACTTTGATGGGTGGGGTTTCAACTTTTTTGGGTAGGGGTTCCAACTCTTGGGGGAGGGGTTCCAACTTTTTTGGGGAGGGGTTTCAACATTTTTGGGTAAGGCTTCCTACTATTATGGCTGGGGGTTTCAACTTTTTTGGGTAGGTGTTCCAACTCTTAGGGAACGGGTTCCAACTCTTAGGGGACGGGTTCCAACTTTTTTGGGTAGGGTTTCAACATTTTTGGGTAAGGGTTCCAACTTTTATGGGTTGGGGTTTCAACTTTCTTGGGTTGGGGTTCCAACTTTTGAGGGGAGGGGTTCCAACATTTTTGGGTAGGGGTTCCAACTTTTATGGGTTGTGGTTTCAACTTTTTTGGGTAGGGGTTCCAACTTTTATGGGTGGGGTTTCAACTTTTTTGGATAAGAGTTTCAACTTTTATGGGTAATAGTTCCAACTCTTTTGGTAGGGGTTCCAACTCTTGAGGGGAGGGGTTCCAACATTTTTTGGTACGGGTTCCAACTTTTATGGGTGGGGGGTTTCAACTTTTTTTTTGGGTAGGGGTTCCAACTTTTATGGGTGGGGTTTCAACTTTTATGGGTAGGGGTTCCAATTCTTGGGGGGAGGATCCATGTGAGAGGGGTTCCAACTATTTGGGGGGGTAAGTGTTATTACCGGTTTAGCAGGTAACCGGTATCCACTTTCCAGGTAACCGGTTGTCCTTTAAAAACTGATCAATGGCTACAAAAATAAGAAAATTTCATCAAAGGTCCAAAATGAACTTCGGTATGGTACCGAAAAGGTGAATTCGGTATTGTAGCCTGACCCATAAAATTAACACCCGGCAGACTTAAATGACAGCAACTTTTGTGGGACCTGAGCTTGAAGGTGTGACATGTGGCCCCACTAATTCCATCTGTTTTTTTAATGCAGATAAGACAACCCATAATAATTTATAAAAGAGTAGTCCAAAAGCAGTTAAACAACTAGTGACAAAAAAAGTGGGAGGTGGCCAATTCAAGACCATGCACTTGTCCTACTCTCCCGTCTGCCTCATTGTAATTTCATAACTTTTTTCCACATTTCCTACCCCTCTCAATTCCCCCTTCACCATCTTCTTGAGAATTCCAAAAATAGATTTTTAATTTCAATTAAAATTTAAATTTGATCTAAACTAATATATTTCATTGATTATAAAAATTTAAATCTAATTTTCGTACAGTATATATCATGGATTTATATTTGTATATGCTAATATTTAAATTCGACCTAAACTATGCATTCATTTGTTATGTATAAACCTGTCAATGAATCAGATTCTGATCTAAATTCGAATCTGATTAACCGAATATGGATTAATATTTTTTATCGATGACCTGAACCCAATATATTCGATTCGATTATAATCCGATCTAAATTATTTAAATATTTTTATGAAATATCACAATGATTATTTAAAGAACTTTAATTGTAATTTAGGTATAATTTCTTAAAATTAAGTTAATTGCGTTATTTGGATTCGAATTTGTTAACGGATTTGGAAATGGATCACAAAAGTAAAATTTGTTGGATTATCAAATTGAATTTGGATCGTACTTTTGAAATTGAATTCGGATAAATTAGAATCCAATTCAAACCCGATCTATTGACAAACCTAATTATGTATGCATAACACGCATGGTAACATTTAGTGATATTGAAGAAATTTTGAGCTTAAATTAAAATATAGTTTGTTGAAATTCAATCCTAATAGGGTTATTTAGATTGGATCAGTTCTCAATTTTTAAAGGATTCAAATATAAAACAAGTGAGCCTCCTTGCAAATTTTCTTTTATATGCACGTTTTTTTGTTTAAAAAGCATTAAAAATACAAAGCAGTTCATAATGCAGACCCATTTACCTAATTAAAATAAAAAAATATTGCATATTTTTAAAAAAAGTAGATGAAAGATGCTAAATATAATCAATGTCGGTCAAACCAAATGCTTCACAATTGTTTTCAGGTATATAGAAAAATGATAATTTATGAAAATGAAATAACACGAATGATTCAGTGGTTCACCAGACTGAAGATCTTAGTTAGTCATTTCTAATGTAGTCTCTTGCTCCCTGATTTCTATTGCTTGAGGAAGAAGATTGTCACACACACCGATTTCAGATATCTTTGGGACTAACTGTTGTCTTCATCAAAGATTGTGTTGTTAGAAGATCTCCGACAATATTTCACGTGTCCTTCTAGACAAAAACACAATAGGATGTAAGTGGGTATACAAGCTCAAACAACATCCCAATGATTCTATCTCTAGGTACAAAGCCAGTGGCCAAGGGCCTTCATCAAGAAGCTGTTTTGGAATATGATGAGATATTTAGCCCTGTGGTGAAACACTCTACAGTCAGGTTGATCCTGCCACTTGCTGTTCAGTTTAAATGGCATCTTAGGCAAGTAGGCAACTTGATGTGAAGAATACATTTCTTCATGGCAACTTAAAAGAGGAAGTTATTATGCCAAGCTGCGACTATGTAAACGATGAGTTTATGTTGTTGACTAGTAATGTCGATGCTGATCTTCATGGTCGGGTCGAGTTGTCAAAGTCGAATATGGAAAATAGTCTAACTCTAATCCACTGTATCATCAATCTTCACCTATTTTTTATTGGGTGAATTGTATATAAAAAAATTTCCTTCAAAAATTACTGTCCCAAATATTGTGAATCAAAATGGAGTTAGAAAACAATTAAAAAAAAAAAAAAAAGGGAAAAAGAACTAGAATATCAATGATTCTATAGTGCAAAAATTTTTTACACCTATATCGAATTTATTTATAATTATGTATAGTCAGATTCGTGTATATCATGTTTATACACATTCGTGTCGTATTAAATCAGGTTTACATTGATTATTTATTTCATGAATTTGGAAAGTTTGTTTATCATCGGGATCCCCAAAATTGATTCACAGTTAACAATGTATATGATTAGATTTAGAGAAAAAAATTAAGAAAATATTTTGCATCCCAAAATTGAGATCCCAAATGAATAAAAATTCTTGAATAAGTGGGTCTATTGAAAAAAATTAACAGAATTCACTGATGTAAGAGTTCCTACTCGTTCAATATATAATTTGGAATTCCTTGTATTGTTCAAAAAATTATGCCTTGTAATGATGTGCATCGTTTATTTTTAATGGACCAAATGCCAGTAGACTAGAGAGAGAGAAAAAAAAAAATAACTTAAGTCCTCCACCTCAAAACAAAGATTGAGTGTAATTGTTACACCACGATAATATTATTACGTGGTGTAACCGTTTAATGAGTTTGTATAATCACTTAATGATAAGTCATTAAATAAAAAAAGTGGACCCACCTCACTCAAATAAATACTCACGGATACACTAATTGATAATATTGACATTATATAAGCCTAATTTATATCTATATCTATCTATATATATATACTACTTATAAATGTCAGTATCTGTGAAAAAAATTTAATTTTTTATTTTATCCCTAATTATTATAATAAAACTAATTATACCCACCTATATACTTTTATCTAATTTTTATTTTTTACTTTTATTTGACTTTTAACTTGTTTTAGATTCTTTTATAAAAATTTATAAATTCTTTTGAACTCATTTATTAGTAGTACAGGTATATACAATCTTATATATCTATATGAATAAGTAAAGTCTTGTACATGTTAAATTATTATACACATATAATTACTAGATTGAATTCCACAGTCAAATATAGGGGTGTTCAAATTTTCAATTGACCGCAATTTCCTACCCTATCCAACCCTATCCTACCTTACTAAACAGCTAGCTGCAAGAATCAGGTAAGAATGCGGAAGAGTTTTTGGTCTTCTGATTAAATCGGGTAGGAATGCGGAATAGCCATCAATTTTTGCATTCCTACCCTACCCTACCCGCAATAATTAAATAATAAGTCCTTTTCGAGCGCCTCACACGGTCACACCTCACTCCACTCATCCTCCTTCATCGTTCAGTCCCATTCTCAGGTACTCTCTCTCTCTCTCTTTGCGCGATCTAGTGTGGTTTGATTCTCTATTGTCATTTTTCACTTTTTTGGGGTTTGAAGTATGTTTACTTGAAGTTGTAGAGACTACTTATTTTGGATGTCAGAGGCACTGGGGTTTGAGTTTCACTAGTATAGAGGAGGCTGGTTTTGTGATGCTCTGTTTTTGATTGCGACTGAAATCTGTAGGCTTAGTAGATCTACAAATATTTGAGAAGATACCAACGGTGTCTTGGTCTAGTGGTGCCAGGGGCTAGACTTTGGTAGGGAGAACTACGGTTCGATCCCCCGCAAGCCCGTTGGGAGGAGTTTAAAACCTTAACCCCGGGACCCGCTCCGAAACCGGATTAGTCGGCCCAGTGGGTTCGGATACCGGTTGGGATACCAAAAAAAAAATATTTGAGAAGATATAAAGATTAAACTCATTTTGAAATTCCAGTACAACCCATTTTGCTAGACCAATTTGTGTTCTGACAGAACTGTTCTCTCTGATTCTCTCTCTCCTAACCAGATATTCGAGTTCATGGTATTGTTCTCTTTTTTCATTTGTTTTTGGTTATTTTAGTATACAAATGAAGATAAACTTGAGGATGGTGTACGTTTTGTGGAAAATCGAAGAACTTAAACGCAATGATACTTGCTTTAGTTCAGAAAGAACTACTTGCTCTTCATATAATATGCGTTTTTTAGTTTTATTCTATCGTACCTTGAACAATGTTTATTGGAAAAAAAAAACACAAAAGTGTTTACTCGATTAATCGGGTAGGAATATCACACCTGATCAGGTAGGGTAGGCCAAGAAAAAGTTATTTCGCAAAATATCGGGTAGGAACATGAAACACTATATTTCCTACCCGTAGGGTAGGGTGAACACCCCTAGTCAAATATATGTTATATTTTATTTTTTTAGTATGCAATAATATAATAATATTATAAATGATCTAATCAATCTATTTAACAATATAAAAATAAATAATTCTATAATATAATTAGCTCTATAAATGCCTAAAATAAATGAACTTACAAAAAAATAAGTACTTAAAGACTTATAGAATAAACTAATAATTAAATTTAATAATAATTAAAATAGGGATTAATTCGACATCAAATTTATTATTTAATTTAATTACACATATAATTCACTTTTTTATAAATTTATTTATGTGTAACGCACGTCGTGCATTACTAATATATTTACTAAAAAATAAAATTTCGGTACCATATTGAAAAATAGAATTTTGGTACCATACTGAAAAATGAAATTTCGGTATCATAATAAAATTTATTACATTTGTGAGTACTTTTATTATCTTTATGGATATTTTTACCACAATTGCTGTACTAAAAAAAGTAAAAAATAATTATCATTACAATACTACAAATATTTACAATGGCAATAAAAAGAACTATAAATATAATAAGTTACCTATAAAAATAATAAATATGATACCCATTTTTTTTTGGGGGGTAATAAATCAAGTCTTTTTACTCAAAACACAACACCTACCGACCCAAAATGACGCAACAATTGGATTCCCTGACCACCAATAGATCCCATCAGGCCATCACACCTACTTGCCACTTGCCAGCCCTTCCTACGCCCAGTACCATTTTTGAAAACGCGAATAAGACACGCCCAAGGAACTAGAGCTATAAACTAGAGAGAGAAGGAGGGGAGAGAGAGAGAGAGTGTGCGAAGGTTCTCCATTTGGAGAAAAACAATCAGAAGGCAGCGCACGATCCAGTCTACCCTATTTTTGCTCTCACAATAACCAATCAATCATGCCATCAGGTGCAAAGAAGAGGAAGGCTGCCAAGAAAAAGAAGGAAATAGAGGCCAACGACGCCAACTCTGCTATTCCCTCTAATGGTACTCTCACTCCTCTCTTTGCTCTTCACTTTTTCCAACCAATACATCTGTCACTCAATCATTCTATGATGTTGATGACCTTTATTCTTTAATCTGTCTCTGAAATTGGCTTGGTGTGTGTGTGTTAATTTCTCTTGTTTGGATTGATTCCCAATCGATTTTGCATACCCATTTGCATCTCAATTATACTCTCTCTCTCTCTCTCTCTCTCTCTGTATGCGTTTGTGTCAGTGTCTGTTGTGTCTGAAAATGGTTTGATGGTATGCGCCAGTGTCTCATGTATTGTTTGATTTTGGGTTAGAAGTTCTTAACTGAACATTTCTTCACAAGCCAATTGTCAGTACCTAAACACCCATATTGTTCTCGATTATATTCCATCTTTTATTGATTGATACTATTGACTTTTGGCTCAACTTACTTGATGGGTATGTGCTAATTTGTTTCCTTTTCTTCATGTTGTGTTGAATTCTTGTGAATGAATCAAACTATGGTAGGAGATGATGATTCGAAGCGCCATGATGAGAAAGAGAGTGATGGTGAGGAGGTTAGCTCTCCTGCATCACAGGACCACCATAACCACCAGCATCCGTTTACCGAGGGAGAGGAGGTAGAGGCGGAGAAGAGAGAAATAGAGGTGGAAGGTGGTGTTCAAATTGATAGGGAAGCGAGGCCTCCTGTATCAGAAGACAACCATAGCCACCAGCATCCATTTACTGAGGGAGAGGTGGAAGAAGTGCAGAAGAGAGAAATAGAGCTGGAAGGTATAGTTCAGATGGATAGGGAATTGAAGCCTGCCCATGAATCCGAGAGCAAGGATATAAAGATTGAGTATGTCGAACCTGAAAGGAAAACACATGAGAAAGGTTCGTCGGAGAGCTCTAGTAGTAGTTCAGATGATGAGTCACCAGTTGAGAAGAATGTATTATTGGTGGAGACAGCCCCTGTTGTTGATTCTGCTTCCCAAGTGGTAAATCAAGTAATCGATTGCAATTCTCTTGAAGACACCCGCAGTTCATTTGTGGAAACTGCCCTTGTTGTGGACTTGGATAAAGTTTCATCGTTGGATGAGGTGATTCACCAAAACGGGAGTGCTTCAGTGGATAAGTCTGTGAATTGTGATGTGGTTCAATCAGTGCTGAAGGAAAATGGGGAGAAAAAATTACCCTTATTGGATGGGAATGTTAGATTCTCACCAGTTGTGCTGGATTTGGGATCTCAAGAAAAGGAGAATGTAGTAGTCTCAAAATCAGATGAGAATGCTGTGGCATCTTCGGATGCAACGCAACAGAATGGTGATAAACTGTTGCCATCATATGATGCTCCTAGGAGTGATAATAGTAATGGTGTGGAGCATGCCAAAGATTCTGAGGTTCATGAAAAATGCTCTGATAGCCAGGTATACCCCTATTATTTTCTTGCTTGAGGCATTGGCTTGTCACATGTTTGCTCAATCTCAACGAATACATACATGCTTTATCAGAGAGTGATTTATTTGTTTTATTCATTTTAAATTTATATGCAGCCTCTCGTTGCTTCAGCTCCACAACCGGTACAAACAACTTCCTGGAAGAGTTGCTGTGGACTTTTTGAGTTGTTCACAGACTCCAGTAGGTGATTTCAGGTGGGAAAGATTTTATACTGTCCAAAATAGATGTGCCCATGTGTTTGTCTTTAGTTCAAGGTCCAAAATAGATGTGCATAGGCTGATTTCTAAATTTAATTTTCTTTGCTATTGTTGCCATAAGACTAACCATGCGTTATGGTACATATTGTTGCCGGCTAAGAAACGACACTTTGAGAACTCAAGTGTGGTGAAGTTGAAAGTGGTACTGTAGGCTGGAGGAGAAAACTGAACAAAGGAATAAGATGGGAAGAGGAGAAAAGAATGCAATGTGAAATAGGGTCTTAATCTGAGTTGAGATCATCCCTACACCCATGTATATATGTTAAACCTAATCCAGAAACGGACAATAGCGCCTCTCATTTCTAGACTAGTAATTTAAGCCAAAACTCCCACTCGAGGGGGTCCATAGTGTGCAAGTTGCATACACGTGAATGAAAAAAACTACTAAAAGGAAAGACATAGGAAGCTGCTTATCATACTTCAGAAATGATGCATAAATCAAGCCTTTATCCTGGTTCTCCTCAAAGAATTGGTAATCAATTTCAGCATATATTTTCGGGTTGTGAGGAATGTTGATGTTGATTTTATTGTCACCATTCCAAAAATCAAAATTTTGTTTCGATGCCTAGTTTAGGTCAGCTTAGATATGACAACGTGTCGGAAATAATTCAGAAATATGAAGATAATAAAGAAAAAATTTAAAAACTTATTTGTCTAACATTCGGAAACATTGATCGAAACATAGAGATGTCGATATTAATTACGGATTTGTTTTAGTTTTCATGAAAATGGAAATATTTTGACTGTTTCAAAGCGAAATTTAGTTTCTTAAATTGTCACAGTATGGATACATATGGCTATCACAAATTAACTCGTATACATTTGTTGTGGTACTTGTTGAAACATCTGTGAATGTTGATGATAAAACACCCATCTAGTCTAAAAGCTTATTCTATTAATAGGGTGTAACTTAAGTATTTATATTTCAACACGTCCCCTCAAACGCAAGCTAGATTTTGGACCTACCCAAGATCTTTTAATAATTAGGATGGTGACAATATTCGAATACAAGATCTCCTACTCTTATATCATATTAAACAATCGTTTGTGCTAAAGCTTAAGCTATTAGAGAGGACATAACTTAGATATTTAAAAAAAAAAAGGTTAACATCTATAAGTACCCCATAATGTCCACTGATCTTGTTTTGTTTCCAGAAAATGATACATTTTTGCAGATACCTTTGCATTTAGGGATGTTTTTAGCCTCCAACTATGCTTTGGACAAGTATAGTTTTCTGGCTGCTCATATTGTTGAAGTGGTGGTCTGAAAACATTTGCCCATGTAAGAGTGCTAGTGTATTCCCCTTTTTTGTATCTGTTTTGGTGTTTACTTTTATTGTTATTTGGGACTAATAATTCGATGTGAACCCGCCTCCCTCCTGGGTGGGGCTAAGAAGTTACGTAGTTGAAAATTTGGTGCCTGGTAAAGAAGTTGAAGTCATTCTTAAATGACTAAGTTTTACTTATCGTCGATACATCCTTTTTGCTGGTTTTCTGAATCTTTAGCCTGGGAGATAGTGGCTGCTGTCAGCCAAATTTAGATTGTTGTTGGTTAAGATGTGGGAGTTGCATTCTGAGATTCAGTCATAATGAGGTCAAATAAAATCACAACCTCTTGTGCGGCTAGTGGCTTCGACGAAGCTAGCTTAGTGTTACTTTTGAAAATAACAGACTGTTTAGTCTTCGTGTAATTTTTGCATCTGATGCTGCCATTTTCATATATTGAGAGACAGCATTTTCAAGGTTTCTGAATTGCCAAAATAGATAATTTTCAAGGTTTCTGAAGGCAAGTCTATTAGCTCGAAATCCTTGTTAATTTTGAACTTCTTAAAATATAATAACACTTCAATTTGCACATCTTGTTAGTGCCTGTTTGCTATGGAAATTCAAAAGTAGAGATATTATTTGAGGATAAATATGTCACACAACTTTTTTAAGCATGGCACCCTGTCAAATAAATATTTTGAGCAGATACTAATCCTGAATTTAGTCAGTTAGGAAATTGTGCGGAGACCCCTTCCTCATTCTTAATGTCTCCTCTCTGTACCCAACTTGTTGATTCCTGGGAATGGACATTCCAAATATTTGAACCACATCTATAGATCTTATTCTCTCCTTCTCTGCAGTGTGTAAACAGTTTTTAACAGTAAGATTCGCTGACATTGTGGCATCTTCATACCGTTATGAATGGGAGGAACAGAAATTTTTTAAAAATAGGATCTATGTCCAATGGATCACACCATGAAGAAAAAGTAATCTGTTATGGTTCCACCAGTACTCCCATATGAAATTATGGACGGAATATATTTAGCAACCCCCCCCCCCCCCCCCCCCCCCCCCTTCCTTCTTAAAAAAGGGAAAAAAACCTGTTGCAGGAAAGGGATAATGGGTAACTACTTTATATTCCTTTTTTTATTAGAATATTAATGGAATGCGGAAAGAGAAAAGTCTGTTGGTCTTTGTTAGGTGTAGGTAAGGGATAATTCGATCTAGGTTTATTTTACATTTTTGAGAATATTAACAATGAGACTTACCAAAGATATTAGTTTTTTGAACTTTAACTTGTGTACAAAGACGCCCAGATCTAGATCCATTTGTGCTACTATTGGATTCGATTTGGGTTGTGTTAAGACTGGAGTTTTTAACCCAGCACATGTTATGATTTTTAGCTCAAGAATCTATAATTTCATCTGGTATTCAAATACTTCTGTTGCCTTTCTTATTTGTGATTCTGCTTAATTATCTTACAAATTTATAAATGCCCGAGACTCTGTTGCCTGCTCACTCCACTTTAACTGAGACTTGATAGAAATATTTACTTCAAAGACCATAGATATTGCATTGAATCATGGCTAACATCGTTTCTCTAATGCAGAAGCAGAGCATGAAGGAGATGGAGTGGACAATTGAAGCTTCTGGAACTCTAGAAGGGTTTGGGTCATGAATATCTGTAGTTCCTTTTCTAGATTCTCCGTCTGAAAAATAATGAGACCCTTGTATACCACCAAACTAAGATTTTCAGTAATGTTAGTTTTTTTCTTGGGAGGCAGCTCAGAGTTCTTGGTTTCTATGATACTGTTTTCTTTATGATTTTGCATTGGATAGACATTTTTCTTTCTTGTTGATGTGTTTTATTCGTTTCTTGAGGAAGACGGTTGCATATTCAATAAGAAACTAGAGAATGCAAAGCTTTAGAACATTCACCATGAGATTTACTATTTGTTTTGCTGCTGTCATTCTATGGTTTCTCTTGACATCTCTCTCTCTCTCTCCATCCTTCTTGATGATTGGCTCATGGCTTGTACCCTGTCCTATTTTATGCGAATGTAATTGATAATAGCACACATTACAGCTTAGGAATCGGCGATAGGGGCATTAGAATGAGTAGGACTTGATTATCATTTAATGTTGTTAGTTTATATTCTATGTTATGTTACTGATACATGTCATAGGCACAGTTATGTTTGATTATCGAAGATTCGTGTTGAACTTGTGTGGTGATTGTATTTTGAACCATTCACACCAAAGTGGAAGTAATGCCTGTTCTACGAGAGATGAATATTGACCCTTGGAGATCATTCGAAAGCTGTAGGCTACTTTCAGTATGATCTGGAATTCTGTCTTGCTCTGTTTGTGAAGAACACAATTAGGGAAAAGGCGAAAAAAAGAGAGAATATGCATCTGGCCAGTAAAACTCCAAGGTCTTTGTTTAGAAATGTAAAACTCCATGATTCAAATGGTACGTTCTGGGTTCGAGTCTGAGAATCACCTTGTTATAGACGGCACTAGGTATGACTTTCTTACGAAGGGAGAATATATTTTGCTATTCTTTCCTTTTTAAGTTTGATGCAGTCTGAACAAAAGAAAACTCAAATTTGCTCCAGAAAGTGTACACAAACAACTTCAAAATACTCATTGCAATAGTGATCATTATACATCACTTACTATTTGTCAAATACAAATGCAATCAAATCACACCAGTAATAAACAACCTGCCAGTTCCCTGGCAAAATTTTGTACACCACAAATCGTCGGGAAGAGGAAATTTTGACAAGAGAAAGAGAAAAAACATCAAACATCTACCACACACCACACAGATTTTAAGATTTTCTTGTCAATGGAGCGCTATGAATGGCAGCTATGTATAGCAGTTGAGTAGCCGAAAGGATAATTACGAATGCTTCCATTGTCCTCTGCAAAACAAAGAAACGACTCGGTCAATTTTACGTAAATTTTCCTTGTTTGTTAGGAAAGAGGAAGTGATAAAGTAATTCATGACTATGTTTGTGATAGAGAGTCGGTTTTATATTCACCAGACGGGCGTTTCTGATATGTAGCTCGATTTCTTTGCAGGCAAATCTGCAGAAAACATACGTGTTCGTTAATTTTAAGAAAAAACTAGATAAAATTGGTTCAAAACTTCGAATTTGATGTTAAGAGATTCAATATAGATGAAATCGTGGAAGCAGGTGATATGGGATGGGTGGATTACAAGTGATTAGACGGGTTCCTACTTAGCAATAAAATCTAAGCAACTCCTATTGTTGTCCACTCTTATATTTTGCAAACTACAATCTACTTAGCTCATCAATTAACTTGATAGTATTTTACCCCATGGCAAGGAGAGTAAGAGTCCATGCAATAGTGGCAGCAGAGGCAGCTGAAGGCAGGCTGTCAACGTTCCAAAATCGGATATGATTGACTCCGGAAATGGCAGATGCAACTCCGACAACACCAGCTAACAGCGCGAACATTACAAAGAATCCAGTGGCAGCATTTCCCATCGGGAAATAGATAGGTGAAAAGTGAGCCGGAAGGTCAAATCCTGGACCTGTTAGTTAAAAATTTACATACAGGATTAGCATGACAAGCTTAATTCAAGTGCATGAAGTGTGAAAAGAGTTTCAATATTGAGAGGAAGCTAAGTTACCAATGATGAAGCCATGCTCAATAGCTCTATTCATTGCCCAACCACCAATGCCCAGAACCACAACATACATGCAGAAATTAAGTACCAAAAGAAGCATCGCGACGGGTTTTAGTTGTTCACCAGCCATTCTGGCCCTCTATAAGGTAGAAGATGGTGAAAAGTTTTAAGAGAAAGAAAGCAAGTGTAATGCAGGAAAGATTAATACAGATACATGTGATTTATGCAAGGTTGGGGGGGTGGTCTTATAAGGGCGTAGGCTAGGGGGGTTTGGTTCTTTTCTTGCAAGGTTGTGTGTTCCAAATGGCTTTGTGGGGTTGTAAAGATGATGCTTCAAATTGAAGGCAAATGCTGCAAAATTGGATGCTTTCTTTGCTAACATTTATGGGCTTTTCTTTTTGATTGGTACATTCTCTGATTAGGCTTTGTGTTGGTTGTAGTAGTTCTTTCTAGGGGGGAAAGTGATATTCCTTGCCAGTTGCAGAGGATCAGCTGATGTGTTAAACTGTGTGGGTCCACTTAATCGAATGGTGTTATCTGTCCTGCCTTAGGATACTATACTTGATTTTGATCCTCTCAATTTCAAATGTTTTCGATAGTGTATAGGAATGGACTAGTACACTTCCTATTACTTTTTTGAGTAAATTACGGATTTAGACTTCAAACTATGACCCTTATATCAATTAAGTCCCTAATTTTTTTTTGAGTCGATGAGGGTCATAGTTTGAGGGCTAAATACAGAATTTATCCATGTCTTTAATGGGGGTTGCCTACAACGCCCCTAAAAAAAGCACGTGACAAGCACACACCACACCCTTCCGTTAGAAACCCTAACAGAAGGGTTTGATTGAAACAATTAAATAGTTTTAGGGCTTAATTGACTAAAAAAAAAAGTTCAGAACCTCAATTGACACAAATGTCATAATTTAAGAGCGAAATACGTAATTTACTATTTTTTCTATCTATATAATAATGTATAATACAATTCAAATTTTAAAAGATAAACAAAATGACTTTTGCTATTCGCGGTTGAGATCTCTTTAAATTTTACTTTAAAGTTAATCTGACGGTTAATATTAACACTTCTAAATTTAATATGAAAAATATGGCTCTAATAGTGCGTTTGGAGTGACTTTTTAAAGGTGTTTTTAATATTTATAATTTCTCATAAATACTTTAAAAAAAAATTAGTGTTTGGAAACTATTCTACTAACACCTCTACCACCACCAGCCCCACCGGCCCACCACAATCACCACCGCCACCCCACCACCACCATTGTCGCCACCCTACCACACCCATTGCCCCACTACCACCGTCACTACCACCACTACTACCACTCCACCATCACCTCTTCCACAACAACCACCACCACCACCGCCCCACCACCTCCACTATCGTAACCCCACAACCACCACCAACATTGCCGCCACCTTGCCACTACCGCCACCATCCCACCATCACCCCTATCATATCACCACCACTATCCCCCAGCCACCATCACCATTGTCACATATAGTTATCACCATTATAATCGGTTGTCATCATTCATCACAACTATCACCGTCTCTCACCACCACCACTGCTGCCCACCATCACTACCACTGCTTGCCCCCATTATAATCAGTACTTAAATTCTTTTATTTCTTCTCTATCTTTTTAATTTGATTTTAGGTATGATTACAAATATATTTATTGTTGACAATTTTTTTATTACTCTGTGTCTTTAAGCACGAAAAATAACTAGTTTATTTATAAAATGATAGATGAACCATGAATTCAAATAACACCCATTTATATATGTTATAATTTCACATGAATTCGTGTTGGGTGATAAATCTCTAAAAGGGATCCGAAACGATTTCCACAGATCCAACAGACTCCTTGTGAAACTCACAATGATTTGCACGATGGATGTTTAAACTTGATGGAAATTCTGACAAAATAAAAAGGTTCCAATAATTCCCCAAAATACAATTACATTAAAAGGTGAATAATTCCCTCCTCAAATGCTTAATTTTTTAAAATTTTGAAATATTTAATCACATATATCCAATCAAATGATTCCATTTGGCTTATTTAACCCATATTTTATAATTACTTTCACTATCTTTCAAATTTAAATTTTCACTCATATTTCTCCACTTTTTCATGTTTAATAAAAAATATTTTAACTCATAAATGGGTAATTGTCCAGTAATATAAGGGTTAGAAAACGGTGAAACAGGGTTAAGACGAGGGAAACAAATTACGTGCATTGCACGGAATGTCCGTTAATCACTTAAGAGTAATGCTATTGAGATTTAAAAATTTGACTTAATCTGTTGACCTAATAATATATTTTCATTGTAATCGTTGAATTAACAACAAGTTTCAATATTTGATGGAGCCTACAATCAATCCAATAACTATATGAATTAAATTAACAAATTAAATTAATAAATTAAATTCCAATAACATTGCTCATTTCTTAATGGTTAGACTTTTTGTCACTTAATTTTTTTTTTTTTTTTAGGATTTTTACTATGCATTCTAAAATTTTCTCTCAAATTTTACTACCCAAATGAGTCCATCTCATCTACCACCAACAAGACAAATGGGGCCCTGTTACAAAGTGGTACTTGTGCCCCTCCTTGACCTCAACCCTCAAAATTCCACCTAACAACCAATGCTCTGTCTAGTGACCGTTGTTGCTTCGATGAACAGTCATGCTAACCTTTCCCTCCATAATGCAAAAACTCAAACCTTCGCCCAAGTCACTCCACATCTCACGTATTGCTTTACTGACTACTTCCACAAAACCCTCAAAATCTTTCATGGGTATTTCAAGTTTTACCCAACTGAGCACTTCCTCTTACAGTTCAATACTCTCTGACCACCTAAGGAACCAAAGAATTGACGAAGCTCGTGTGTTTTTTGATAAAATACCATCTCCCAGTGTATATTTATGCACTAAAATGATAGGAGGTTATACTGAAAACTATAGACTTAATGAGGCACTGAAACTGTTTGACCGAATGCTTGTTAAAGACATAGTTATGTGGAATTTGATGGTCAAAGGTTGTTTGGATTGTGGGGATTTGGATATGGGTTTTAAGCTTTTTGATGAAATGCCTGAAAGGAATGTGATTTCATGGACAACAATGATAACTGGGTTGTTGAACTTTGGGAGAGTTGAAGTGGCTGAGAGGTTGTTTCTTGACATGCCAATGAGGGATATAGCTGCGTGGAATGCTATGATTTATGGGTATTTTGGGAATGGTAGAGTGGAGGATGCTATGAATTTGTTTGAGGCGATGCCTTGTAAGAATGTGATTTCATGGACTTCGATGATTAGTGGGCTAGATCAGTATGGGAAAAGTCATGAGGCTCTGTTTGTCTTTAGAAAGATGGTGGATTCTGGTGTTGAACTGACATCGAGTACGTTTTCATGTGTAATAACAGCTTGCGCGAATGTGGTAGATTTATGTCTAGGTTTTCAGGTTCATGGGCATATTTTCAAGCAAGGTTACTTGTTTGATGTGTATATCACTGCTTCACTCATCACATTTTATGCAAATTGCAAGCTAATGGATGATTCTTGCAGGGTTTGGAATGAGAAAATGCATAGGAATGTGGTCGTATGGACTGCTCTTTTAACAGGCTATGGTTTGAATGGTAAACATGAAAATGCATTGAAGGTTTTTGGTGACATGTTAAGAAATAGGGTCCTTCCCAATCAATCTTCTTTCACAAGTGCCTTGAATTCGTGCTGTGAAATGGAGGCTGTTGATTTGGGTAAGGAGATTCATGCAGTAGCTGTCAAGCTGGGGCTTCAAACTGATGCTTTTGTGGGTAATTCTCTTGTTGTATTGTATTCTGAATGTGGAAATATGAATGAAGGAGTAGTCATATTTAACGACATTGCTGACAAGAACATTGTATCGTGGAACTCGATTATTGTTGGATGTGCACAACATGGGTGTGGCATGTGGGCACTAACATTCTTTAGCCAAATGATACGTGCTGAAGTTGACCCGGATGATATTACATTCACTGGTTTGCTTTCAGCCTGTAGTCATTCTGGGATGTTACAGAAAGGAAGAAACTTTTTTCAATATTTACGCCACTCTATGTCCCTCGAGGTAAAGTTTGAGCACTATGCCTGTATGGTGGATATCTTGGGCCGAAGTGGGAGATTGGATGAAGCGGAGGAGTTAGTCAAAAACATGCCAACGAAAGCAAATTTGTCGGTATGGTTAGCTCTGCTTAGTGGTTGCAGGATGCATTCTAATTTAGAAGTGGCTGAAAGAGCTGCAAAAAGTATTTTTGATCTCGATCCAAATTGCAGTGCTGCTTATGTCTTGTTATCTAATGTATATGCATTTGCTGGTAGATGGAATGATGTTGGAAGAATTCGAGGGAAGATGAAAAGGAGCGGAAGCATAAAACAGCCAGGATGCAGTTGGGTTACTCTAAAGGGATCAAGGCATGAATTTCTTTCAGGAGATAGGTCGCACCCTTTAAGTGAGAAAATATATCGAAAGCTGGACTGGTTAGGAGAGAAGCTGAAGGAAACCGGTTATATCCCTGATCAAAGGTTTGCTTTGCATGATGTTGAGGATGAACAGAAGGAAGCGATCTTGTCTTATCATAGCGAGAGGCTTGCTATTGGATTTTGTCTGATTAGTACGGTGGAGGGGAGTACGATAACAGTAATGAAGAACCTTCGTGTTTGTGGGGATTGCCATTCTGCCATTAAGCTCATAGCAAAACTGGTTGGGCGTGAGATTGTTTTGAGAGATTCTAGCCGCTTTCATCACTTCAGGGATGGCTTTTGTTCTTGCGGAGATTACTGGTAGCACCATTGCTTTTACCTTTGAAATGGTACAAAGATTTGAGATCTATTCAGGAGGGTCAAGATGTTTCTTGGTGTGATTACTGGTTAAGCACTACTAAGTCACAATCTATGGCCAAAAAGAGGAACACTGTTTATAGATTGCCAAGAAATTTGAATGCCTCTGCCAGTGCAAAAACACTGCAAGCATGTTTTAAAGAACACCCCTTCTGGTTTGAAATTACCAGTAGAGGTGTTGCTTGGAAATGATTTGTTATTCAGCCTATAGTTGTGACCTGACGTCATGGGTTTGAGTCATAGAACCAAGATCTCCACACAAGGAATAAGAATGAGTACATCTGACACTTCTCAAACTACACAGTGATGGGGAGCGTACATTTGGGCTGCTCCATTTGGTTGAATGGTGAATTGAAAAGTGAAGACCGGAAATTTTCACAGAAATGCTTCCATTGATTCAGAAATGGTTCCTTATTTTCCAGTTCGAAAAACCTTGCATTGGTTGGTGCTGTGGCGGTCAAAGCCTAATCGAATAGCTAACCTATTAGTAATAGGGGTGCAACTTGGGTTGGGCAAACCGATTTCAACCCGAGCCCAACCTGAAAAAATTAGGACTTGGGCTAGGGTTTTTGGACTTGGGTCAAAAAACCTCAACCCGAATTCAATTTGGGCCGGGCTCGGGTTGAGGCATCGACAACCCGATTTCAACCCGAACCCGACAAATTAAAAAATAATTATATAAATATATAAAGTATTAGCACTTTTTTTCATTTTTACTCCATCGTCCTCTGTTTCTTGTTGTTTGCTACTTTGTTATGAGTGATTAGTGGTGATAGTGTGATGTTTTAAGTTTAATGTTTTTATGGGTCTAATTTCTATGTTTTCTGGGATTGTGCTTTGAGATCACTAGTTTTTTGGTGTGAAAGCAGATGATCAATAATCGTGCACTGTTATGAATGAAATATATGGATTGTTTTATGAATTTGTAATTATTCCTTCCCTCTCTCTGTCTCTCTTGCAGTGAACCCGAATTCAACCCGAGCCCGCTCGAATTAAACTCGGGCAGTGCTCGGGTTGAGTTCCTCAACCCGAGGTAGGGTTAGGGTTAGGGTTGAAGATTATATACCTAGGGTTGGACTAGGATTGACTGTCTAACCCGCCCGAGTTGCACCCCTAATTAGTAAAGCGTCAAAGCCAACTCGGGTCAAAACAAGCCCGGATATAATCGAATAGCTATGTGCTTAACACTTGAAGTGAAATAGAAAGAAATGAAGTCAACATGCGAAATACCTAAAATACCCAAATGATCACAGTCTATATAAAGCGTTAGCATTTCAACGCTACAGGCGCCAAAAACTCTCATTCGAAACCCCCCCTCTCTAACTTTCTCTCTCTAGCAAGAAAGAAGCCCTCACACTATCTGCAACTTCAAGCACACTACCAGCGTATTACTCACACTACCAGCGTATTACTCTCTCTATCTATCTAGCTACATGCATATAAATGTGTGTGCAAGTCCATATACAATGTTCTTGATTAATTTCTGAAACTTCATTTGTTGTTGAAAGATTATCCATGGCGGAAGGAACAAAAAATGCAGCCAGTTTCACCGAGAAAGATAGGAATACCAACAAGGAAGAGGAAATGAAGAACCTAAAGGCTGCAATCGAAATGTTCAAGAGCAATCGAGAGGTCATCAACAAGAAGCTGAACGAGTTGCGAATCGAGTATGATGGCGATCGCAAAGATCTTGATCTTCAAGGTTCTGAAAATGCCGAAGGAATCAAACAGAAAATGTACGGATTGATGAATGAAATTAATAAACGATATGATTTGAAGAAGGCTTTGAATGATCGGAAACGATCTGTTCAACAAAATCAAGGTCTCTCTCTCTCTCTCTCTAATTGATTGATTTTTCTGTATAAATTGTTTAATTCTTTTATTGTGGATTTCTGTATCGCAGGAACAGGAACAGAATTCACAGAGGAGAACTGCAATGAAAATATAGAAAACGAAATTCCCAGCAAACTTCCAAAATTGAACCATGGGGTTCAAGAACAAGACCAGAAGGCGTGTAAATTTTTATTTTTCATAAGAAAAAGATGTATAAATTCGAAACTGAGTTACTACATGAAGAAGAAAGAAGCAAAGAGAAAATGGGGGGAAAAAGTAGGAATACTCGAATTTAGCAATCAAGAAGTGAAGAAGAATATGAAAATGTTTAGGCTTGAGCTTGGTCGTTGGGATCACTATCTTGAAATTCCTGCGAAATTTGAAGATCATCTGAAGGAGGCCTTGAATGGGATCAAGAAAATGTATAATCTGAAGAAGTTGAAAGAGACTCTGGAAGAGCCTGATCAATTTAATGATCATACCAGAGGCGATTGCGAATGGATGAACAAGTTGAATGTGAAATGGAAAGACTGTGATCTATCCGTTCTTAGCATTGTTCTTGATGATGTAGAAGATAAAGAAGTGATGAAAAATGATGTATGTGAGAAGCAGAAAAGGACTAATCAGTTGGATAAAAAATCTGAGGTCTTAGAAGAACTGATATACAATCAAAAGGAACAAATGAAATCACAACTTGTAAAGCTCAGAGCAATGGTGAGAAGGAATCAAACTGAGGGCAGAGTCAAGGATTCGAAGGACACGACGACTGAGGAAGAAGAGGAACTAACAATGGTTGGTGGTGTTGCATCAAGGGATAAGTTGCCAGATACAGACAATGGACTGATGGGATTGAAGCTGATATAAGCCACCATTGCGGTAGTTACCGGAGCTTTGGCAGCAATGGTTGCTCTGTTTTTTCTCAACATTTTCTAGGCAATTTGCACCGAAATGGTTAGACATTATGTAGTGTATGAGTTCTTAGTTGATTTTACTTTAATTGCTTTTTGATAAGATGATCCGTGAATTTTTTTAGCTCATACCTAATAGCTCACATCCAATTTGATAATTCTCTTCAGATTAGCCGTTGGTCTAATGGCCACCGTCCTCACTAAATGAGTTTGAACCTCGTTGTCACTTTCTTGTAATAATGTCTGATTAAAAAAAAGCATAATATAACGTAAGAGTCACACATGTTACATAGTTGAAGAGCTAAATTGACATAAATATTAATTTAAAGGCTTAATTAATATAGATAGAGCAATGTTATGTATACCAAAACTTGCACCAAATCACTTGTAGTCGTTGGATCAGTGGATCTCATCACTGATCCAATGACTACAATTAATTTGGTGTAAGTTTTAGTGTGCAAATTTAATGCACATAGAATTATCCTAATATAAAAGCCATGTTAGTAGTTAACTCTTTCTATATAAAAAATTCTAAATTCTTTTAAAATTATTTATTAGTAATACAATTACATACAATTATATATATCTATATGAAGAAGTAAAGTTCTATATAAGTTAAATATTATACACATGTAGTTATCAAGTTTCCACGGTCCAATATATGTTATATATATATATTAGTTATTTCCCGCGCCTGAAGGCACGGAGTAATAAAAAAAAGGTCAACATATTTGTATTCACACCTAAAATTAAATCGCAAACATAAAGGAGAGATAAAGAAATTTAAGCACCGATTGTAGTGGGGGTGAGCGGTGGTGGGCGACAATAGTGATCGTGGGAAACAATGATGGTTGTGGTGGGTAAAACGATGACTGTGGTGATGGTAGTAGTCGTGGGTGGGAATGGTGATAGTGGTGGTGAGTTTTGAGTGACGATGATGGCAGTGACGGTGGTGGAGGTAGTGGTGGCGGCGGCGGCGACGGCGATGATGGTGGTGGTGGTGGTGGTGGTGGCGGCGATGGTGGTGGTGGTAGAGGTAGTGGTAGGACGGTTTCAAACACTATTTTTTTTTTAAAGTACTTATGAAAAATAATTTTTAGAAGTACTTTTAAAAAGTCATTTCAAACACACCCTTAGAAACTTATTTTTCCTATTAAATTTAGGGTGTTAATATTAGCCGTTAGATTAACCTTAATATAAAATTTAAACCGATCTGAACCGTGAAAAATAAAAGACATTTTGTTTATCTTTTGAAATTTGAATTGTAAGCTATTTTATTATATATTAATTATTGCTTGTGCCTGAAGGCACAGAGTAATAAAAAAATAATAAACAATAAACATATTTGTATTCATATCCAAAATCAAATCACAAACATAGAGGAAAGATAAATGAATTTAAGCATCGGTTGTAGTGGGGGTGAGAGGTGGTGGTGGTAGGAGACGGTGATGGTTATGGTGGGTGACAATGACCGTGGTTGCGGTGATGGTGGTGGCGGCGACGACGGTGGTGGTAGCGACGATGATGGTGGTGGTGGCGAAGGTGGCGGTGGTGGTGGTGGTGATGACGGTAGTGGCGGTGGTGGTGGCAGTGGTGGCGGCAGTGGTGGCAATGGTGGTGGTGGTGGTGGCGGCGATGGTGGTGGTGGTGGTGGGGGTGGTCGTGGTAGAGGTATTGGTGGGACGGTTTCAATCACTATTTTTTTTTTTTAAAGTACTTATGAGAAATAATTTCTATAAGTACTTTTAAAAAGTCATTCCAAACACACCCTTAGGGGCTTATTTTTCCTATTAAATTTAGGGTGTTAATATTAGCCGTTAAATTAACTTTAATGTAAAATTTAAAACGATCTGAACCGCGAAAAGTAAAAGTCATTTTGTTTATCTTTTGAAATTTAAATTGTAAGCTACTTTATTATATATATATATATATATATATATATATATATATTATATTATATATATATTTTTTTTTGTATGTAATAATATAATAATATTATAAGAGATCTAATCAATCTATTTAATAAAATATAAATTAATAATTATATAGTATAATTAGATGTGCAAACGTCTAAAAGGGTCGCAGAGATACCTAAATAAATAACAAATTATGTACTAAAAAATTTATAGAATAAATCAATAATTAAATTTAAAAATAATTAAAATACGAATTAATTATTTAACAACTAATTTATTATTTAATTTAATTACACATATAATTCATATTTTTTATAAAAATAATATTATTTAAATTTGTCTTGCATTGCTAGTAATACAAGATGACCTATGATTTAGGAAAAATAACATATAAGCCTTATTTAGTCTAGAAAAAAAACATGAAATACTATCAAATTTTCAGTCAAACAACTAAACCATATTTTTTCCAACATAATTCAAAAAAGTTCTAATTCTATTATCCTTCCATTTTTGCCCGTTAAGGCGTTAAATCTCATGTAGAACCTTATATATGGTGTGAAACCTAACCATGCATTGCACGATATCTAGTAAATGTTAGGGATTAATGTGTAATTTATGATAATTAATTTAAGAGTTAAATTATAGTTATGAAAATTTTGGTAGTTGGGGAAAATTTTGAATTATAAACCTAGGAGTTGAATTTTGTGATAAGAATTGTGCATGGTTATGAACCATAAAAAAGGGTAAATGTTCTGGGTGTAATTTATAAGTGGTCATAAGGTATGTGGTGTGTGTGTGAGTGGGGGAAACTAAAGGGGACCTAAGGGTAAATGGGTGTAAAAAAAACGGTGAATCACAAGTAGGGATGACAGTGGACCAAAGGGGTGTAGTCTCCATCCTCATACCCGTTTAAAAAAATTCCGTCCATCTCCAGTCCACCCCCGTTAATGGATATATTTTTTATCCTCATCCCCGTCCACCGGTTAATTTGTAATTCCCGCCCCCGCCCCTGTCCCTTGCCTTCACCCCCGCTCCTGCTCCTGTCCACCTTATCCGCCTCAGCTCAAGTCAACATAATCCAAAATTTTAAATAAATCTAAAATTTTAAATAATTCAACATAATTATAGAATATCATAACATAATTAAAAACTTGTGATTTACAACATAATATAATTAAAACCTAAACCTTGTCTTCCATATAAATCAAACACAATATAATGCAACACATCATAATATAATATAACATAATCCAACATAAAAAAATACAAAAACACAAAGATCTATACTTTTAAAAGACAAAAACATGAAAAAAAAAGTCAAAAAATAAAACAATTTTCAAAAGAAAAATCATTAATAGTATGTAGATTTGTATTCACAATAATAATAATAATAATAACAGGTAAAGCGGGGCGGGGATAAGTGTCAGTCTATTCCCGCACGGGTTTATACGGGTATCTCCGTATACGTCCACTGTCCAATACGTATGGTCCATCCCCGGTCCAAAAGGGGCGGGTTTGAACGAATACCCATTTTTACCCAGTCTATTGCCATCCTTAATCACAAGAGACACTCTCTTGCTCGACGTGAGAAAGAGGGAATAAAGAAAAAGGAAAGGAAAACGAACTCAGAAGGCCAAGGTTGAAGAGGAACTTAGCTGGGTTACATTTTGAAATTTCGGGTGGGTTTGATTAAAGGGTATTCTTACCAGTAATAAATTTTTCCTAAAAACCTTATGTATTTTGTTGTTTAAAAGTTTATGAAAGAGAGTTGGGTTTCCATTGTAAACAATGGATTCGGTTTCGGTTTTATGAATTTGATTAGGGATGGTAGTGGCCCGAAGCGGGGGCGAGGAGTGTAGTCTCCATCCCCGTACCCGCTTAAAAAAATTTTGTTCATCCCCGGTCTACTCCCGTTAACGGGTATATTTTTTATCCCAATTTCCGTTCGTGGATAAATTTGTAATCCCCGCCCCTACCCCGTCCCCCGCCCCTACCCCCGCCCCGTCCCCCGCCCCTGTCCACCTTACCCGCCCAAGCCAAAGCCAACATAATTTAAAATTCTAACATTTTAAATAATTCAACATAATTATAGAATATCATAACATAATTAAAATGTTGTCATTTACAACATAATCTAATATAATATAATTAAAACATTGTATATAACATAATCCAACATAATATAATTAAAAACGTGTCTCCCATGTAAATCCAACACAATATAATGCAACACAGCATAATGTAACATAACATAATCCAACATATAAAAATACAAAAACACAAAGATCTATACTTTTACAAGCCAAAAACATGAAGAAAAAAAAAGTCAAAAAATAAAACAATTTTCAAAAGAAAAAATCATTCAATAATATGTATATTTGTATTCACTATAATAATAATAATAATAATAATAATAATAATGGGTAAAGCAGGGCGGAGAGGGGCGAGACGGGGGTAAGTGTCAGTCCATCCCCGCCTTCATTCCTGCACTGGTTTATACGAGTATCTCCGTATACGTTCACCGTCCAATACATATGGTCAATCCCTAGTCCAAACGGGGCGGATTTGGACGAATACCCATTTTTACTCCGTCCATTGCCATCCCTAAATTTGATATTGGGTATATTGTTAGTATAGGTTTTCATGTAATTATATATATATAATTTGATGGTATGTATGTTGGGTATTGTGGGATTGAAAGGAAAAAATTTAGGAATGAGTTGGAACTGAAACAGAGAAGAAGAACATGGTAGAACTGGTACCACATTGAAGAACAGGTTCTAGGGTCTCTGGAGAGTGGTAGAACCGGTTCTATCAAAGAAGATCCGATTCTAGGGAAAAGAGTGCTTATAGAACCAGTACAACTTGGATCGGTATTAGCAGCTCAGCCTAAGTGTTCGTGGGAGAAACATAATAACTCTCTAAAAAATTCCAATTGATTCACATTTTTTTTTGTTAGAACCCAGAATCGTAGATCTTTCCAACCATATAGAGTACAACATATAATTCTACATGTGTGTAAAATGGTAGCCATTTGAAGTGGGCTGAAATTGGGTGTGTTTGTTAATCCAAATTCAGCACTTATTAATTAAGCTCGTTTGATAACCAAAATTTAAATTCTCTTAATATGTTAAGTGCTCCTTAAAAATAGGCTACAATATTAAGTAGGAGATCCCTTACTTAATTATGAAAGCTGAAAGCGCTCAACAAACTATCTTTAATAATATTTACAATATGACAATTATACCCCGAAATATTTTACAATCCTATTAAAACTATAATTAGTCTTCTCTCCAAAACCCTTAACCTATCTATTCTCCTTGTCGATTTTTTTTTTCTTCCTTGTCTTTTGTAACAAAAATATACATACATAATTATAATTACACACACACAAACACATGCACCGCACACACACAATTACACACAGACATATGCACTGCCCACACACACACACACACACACACATACCTTCACGGCGCACACACATATTGTTAATGAAATCTAATTTATTGTATTTTTTCAATATTATTTGATTATTTATTATTTATTAGTTATTGTTCTTTTTTTTATCAGATGTTATTGTTCACTTATTGTGTTATTCAATTTGTTATTGTTCACTTATTGTGTTATTTAGATGTTATTTATTTTGATCAAATATTTGTTAAATATAGACTACAATATAATAATAATGATTATGATTTATGTTATGACATATTTTATAAATATTTTCAAATTAAAGAGTAGAAGGATAAAATTGAAAATTAATTTATTTTCAGACGTTAGGTCTGTGTAGTTATCAAACAGTTTAGTTCAATTCAGTACTTAAATTTCAGTGGATACCAAACAGTCCACAAATTCAGTATTCAGCTTTCAGACTTCAGCTTTCAGTTTTCAGACTTCAGCTTTCAGTTTTATCAAACACCACCCAACTTAATGTTTTTAAGAAAAATGAGATAACTTCTCACACGGGAGTCTGATTGTAACTAACGACCTATGGTTGGAAAGCTTGAGAAGCCTACTTTAAGATGGAATTGTTTCTATTATGAAATTCATAGTCTTAACTAGAAGTCTATGGATTAATCAATCAATCTAACCGATAAGCATCTACATGGACATGAAGGTGTTGGATTTGTATAATTTAAACCTAAGGATTCATTTGTACTATAATAAATTAGATGGGGAATTGGGAATGTGTTGTCACAAACATGATTATACATTCATGCATATGTATACGTAATATATTACTTATGCGTCTTGTGACGATGTGTGATAGATGCGGAGGCGACGATGTTAATGTCGGGTCCACCTAAGCTATCAAAGGAGAAGTGAACTTGGGTTTGATATTTGGTTTGAGGTGAGTGTATTGTCTCATATTGATTGAAAATGTGCTTGAGTATTATAAGCTATATATATGTGATTATAGCTTAATTATGTGTTGAAGGGTGTTGTATTGTGTGATGATGATTAGATTTGAATTGAAGAATTATGTGGAATTTGTGGTTTAAACTGCCGAGACTATTGGGTATAAGCAATAGCGATGTAATAGATGAGACTATCAGGCTTAGATGGTAGCGATGATTTTGGTGAGACTGCTAGGCATAAACAGTAGTGAGATATTGCCGAGACTTCTAGGCAAAAACGGGTAACGTTAATCACTATTGGTTGATTGGATATTGGTATTTAATCCTAATATGTGGAATGTGTTATACTATATTGTACTTGAGTATTTTCTTTTTATATGTTTTAAATATATTCATTGAGCGTGTGGTTTTGCTCACCCATCCACATTTTCTTGTTTTCAAGGTCATGGAAAGTAGAAGGTGGTCCACTGAGCGGTCTAATTTGACATAGAAAAGTTGTTGTCTGAAATGTACAATATAAAATGCGACATAATTGTATATAATATTTTGTTGTCTTATTAGGATGTAAAGGATATGGTGCCCTAGCTTGTTGTAACATTGTGATTTGTAAATATCTTTTTTAGTATTATGGAAAAAAAGTTAATTTTATAACTGCACAGGTTAATTATTGTAGCTTAATTATGGATTTAAGATTAATGGGTTTGGAATTACCTACACTCTATCTCTTTTTTGGAATTGGATGTGATATTTGGAGCCAGCTATTATATTTATTTTTGGTTTTTAAATAAATTAAAATTTTATGAAAAAATTATTTTTTAATCAATTATTAAAAAAATAATAAATAATATTTCTATTCAAACCTATCCAAAAGGCAAGAAGATAAAACGCAGTTGCTCGCGGCGAGGCAAGGGAGATGGAATAGATAACTAAGCCAGTCAAGTCAGTACGGGAAATACCTAAAATACCCCCATTCGTCATCAGCCTATATATATCCTCGTAGCACTTGTGTTTCGCGCCCAAGGCTCTCATTCGAAACATCTGTCTCTCTCTCTCCAACTTTCGCTCTCTAACAAGAAAGAGCCCTCACAGTCTCTGCAACTCCAAGCACAGTATCAGCGTATTACTCTCTCTCTCTCTCTCTCTCCCTCTCCCTCCGCATGAATGTATGTGCATTCTTGATTGATTTCGCTAACTTCTGTTTGTTGTTGAAAGATCGTCAATGGCGGACGGTACAAAAAAAGATGGCGATCGTACCGTGCAAGATATCAATGGCAACAAAGAAGAGGACATAAAGAACCTTCAGACTGCAATCGAACTGGTCAAGCGTGATCGAGAGGTCTTCGAGAAGAAGTTGAATGAGTTGCGAAGCGTGTTTTATGACGATCACGAAAATCTTGATCTTGAAGTTTCTGAGAACGTTCAAGGAATTGAACCGAAAATGTACGGTTCCAATGAGATTCTGAAACGGTCTTCCCAACCAAATCAAGGTCTCTCTCTCTCTCTCTCTCTCTCTCTCTCTATGAATTCGGTTTACATATACCATTACATAGATCCGTATTTTTTTTTTGTTGATTGATTTCTCTCTGTAAATTTCGAATTGTGTTTTTATTGATGAAAAATTAGAGAATGAAATTCCGGACAAATTTTCGAAAGTAAGAGACGGTGTTCAAGAACTAGACCGAAAGATGTATAAATATGAAACTGAGTCGATTCATGACGAGAGAAGCACAGAGGAAATGGAGGCGAAAAAAGGAGTAATCGAGTTGTTCCCTAGCAATCAAGACGTGGAGAAAAATACGGAGAAGTTTACGGCTGAGTTTGGTGACTTTGGTAGTCTTTGGGACGACTATACCTGCCATCTTGGAATTTCTGCGACTGTTGAAGAGTATATGAAGGCCACGGTGAATGGGATACAGAAAAAATATGAGCTGATGAATTTGAAAGAGGCTCCAAAAGAGCCTGATCAGTCCAGTGATCGAACTCAAGGTGGTTTCTATACAAATATTGAAGAAGTGGAACAAGAAATGAGTGGACAGACGGGAAAATTAGGAGAAAATGGAGACAACGAAGAACAGGGTGGGGTGAACAAATCAAATGTGCCGTGGATCATTGGGGATGATGTTTCTGATGTTGAGGGACTGGAATTTGACAAAAGCAGAGGAAAATTCACAGGAGAAAACAAAGAAGTGATGAAAAAGGATTTAGATGAGAAGCAGAAAAAGACTACTCGGTTGGATGAAAAATCTGAGGCCTTAGAACTGATATCAAAACAAATGGTTGATCTCGAGACTGAGATCGCTAGCCTGCAAGTTGATCTTATGCTTTTGGTGCATGAAAAGGAACAATTGGAAGAGAAGTATGTAATGCTGAAATCAGAACTTGTAAAGCTGAAGGAGGATAATTGTGAGAAGGAATTAAAGATTTCCGATCTTGTGAAGAACAGTGTCGCTGCTCTACTGGCAGAACCAGTTGATCGTGATCTGAGAGACAAATTTCAAAGCCAAATGAAGAAAATCAAAGCAAAACTGGAGTCAACACTGGATCAATCAGAGAAACTGCAACCGGTTGATCGTGATCGGAGAGACAAATTTCAAAGCCAAATGAAGAAAATCAAAGCAAAACTGGAGTCAACACTGGATCAATCAGAGAAACTGCAACCGGTTGATCCTGATCGGAGAGACAAATTTCAAAGCCAAATGAAGAAAATCAAAGCAAAACTGGAGTCAACACTGGATCAATCAGAGAAACTGCAACCGGTTGATCGTGATCGGAGAGACAAATTTCAAAGCCAAATGAAGAAAATCAAAGCAAAACTGGAGTCAACACTGGATCAATCAGAGAAACTGCAACCGGTTGATCGTGATCGGAGAGACAAATTTCAAGGCCAAATGAAGAAAATCAAAGCAAAACTGGAGTCAACACTGGATCAATCAGAGAAACTGCAAATAGTGAAAGGTGTTGCATCAAGGGGGAAGTCGCAGGATGCAGAGAATAGCACGAAGGTATTGAAGCGGATAAGGCCCGCAATCGCTGTTGTCACTGTTCTGTTTTGCCTCAGTATCTTGAAGGCAAATGCACAGAAGAGCAAGAAGTGAAATGGTTAGAATGCATTACTCAATTGTGAGGCATATGATGTTTTAGTTGCTTTTACAATTGTTTTGAATTGCTCTTTGATTCATGATACTTGTTAACTGCTACATTCCATTTCCTGAAGGGTAGATGACTAGCTAATAGCTATATAGAATAAAAGATCTGAGTGCATGTAATTAGAGACACAACCACCAAGCATCTCTTATGGTCTGTCTGATCACAATAGAAGATGATTTTTAGCTTTTTAGTTAATAGATTTGTCTGAGCTTCCTGGTTTCTTTGATTTGTGGTATTCTAATCATAGTAGGTAGATTGCAGGCACTAGTTTGTCATTTGTCTGATCAGTACATTACATTCTCACATTCAATCAGCAAGCACATCATAATCAACAAAACTGATTCTGGTTTACATTGATAATTTCAATTATCAAATTTAGTTTAAGGAATAAATTAAAAAGTTTTACGTATCAATAAGATCAAAACAATAAGGGGATAAATGAGTCATATAATATAAGTAGGGATAAAGTAACAGAAAGCTAACACAATAATCTGGACACCTGTAAGAAATGAAGCTAACTGTGTCGCAACACCTGTTTTACACTTCAATATAGGCCCTTTAAACGAGATGAGAAGTACAACTACAACCAAGTATGAAAAAATAACTCATCACAAACAGCATATTAAAAAAAAAAAAAAAAATCTGTTATAAAAAGCCATATGCAATATTAAAACGACTTAACAAAACATACCTCAAAATTTGTGTAACTCCTTAAACCACCAACAAAGTATATCCAAAATGATTCCACTGTTCTTGCATCACTTACGTGCCAAAAGACTACAAAAATTTGTCATAGCAACGTCATTGTGCCGGAAAATTAACTTCTTTTAAGAGCAAAATCACATTTAAAATATTAATTCGAATGTAACGTATGATCATTCATCCAAAGATTCTAGGCCCACAAATTTATAATTGGATTGAATCAATTAAAAATATTAATCATTCGTCAGATCAATATTTTTGAGTTGATTTGAGTTGCAAAAAATAGAATTTTTTAGAATATATAGCTCTATTTTGTTATATAAATATATTTAGAGTCGGCTATCTATATTCTCTCAATTTTTAGAATTTTTTGATTTATTTTAATTGATTCAATCCAATTACATTTCATCAAGTGGTATAACCACTCCTCCACTCACTAATAACTAGTCATTTAATTCTTTTTTAAAAAAATTACTTTCTATCTTCCCAAGTATTTATAATTATTTGTCTAATTTTCTCACTCCTTAAAATAGTGGAGTATGAGAGACGAGAAGTTCATAAAAGGGGTAATGAAAGATGATAAGATACAAATTCTATGCAGGGTCGTCACTAATTATATATTGATTTTTCTCTATATATATTTTGAGCCATCTATTATATATTTATTATTTATTGCTCGTATCTGAAGGTACGGAGTAATAAAAAAATGGTCAACAATAAACATATTTGTATTTATATCCAAAATCAAATCACAAACATATAGGAGAGAGAGATAAATGAATTTAAGCACTGGTTGTAGTGGGGGTTAGTGGTAGTAATAGCGGTGGGTGGCAGTGGTTGTGATGGGAGACGGTGATGGTTGTAGTGGGTGGCGACGACTGTAGTAGTGGTGACAGCCGTGGGTGGCAACAGTGATAGTGGTGGTGGTTTTTGGGTGACGATGGTGGTAGTGGCGGCCATGGGTGACGACGGTGGTGGTGGGTGTGACATTCCTAGAACCGGGGGTCCTTTATTATCCCGTTGATCATCTATCAACCCGCGGAAGTACCTGTGCATGCTGCATAACCCGACACCACGTCATTAATCATCATACGACAATTCCAAGGTCCAATGTACCTCAATTTATCCTTAGTATTACTCAAATTACATCCCTTAAGCAAGAAGACTCAAGGCCCGAAGGCTTGACAAAGTTATTTCAATTTTTTGAAAATTTTGGAGGAGGTATCAGTACCTCATTGCTTGGTACTAGTACTTGGACATTCTGCTTGCCTAGTACCAGTACCAATGAGTGTGCTATTGGTACCTGTGCCATCGCCCTTTGAAATCGTGATACCGGTACCTAATCAACTTGGTACTGCTACCAGGGCCCAGTTTTCCCCCAAATCTTTCATTTTCAATTTTAACTCATCCAACCTCATACCACATTCATCCAAACTCATATAATATCAAATTATACACAAAATATAGTTCATAAAAGTTCATTGTACAACCTTTTAAGCAATATTACATGTCTAAAACCAATTACACAAATTGATTTACAAAAATGCAACTTAAAGCCACATTCCAGCTTCTTCTCAATAGGGGCCCATGTGAGGGCCGTCCAGCGGCACTTGTCCTGCACCTGAAATTTTATCCCCATAAAGAGTGAGCCACACTCAATAGAGTATTTCCTAAAGAGGCTACCTCCCAACCCAGATGCATACGAAATGTTCACATACAATTCAAGAATCAACAAGCATTCATCTAAGAACATACAACTTCAAGAAATAAATGTCACAATGCTATGCCATGTTATGAGATGAGACTCACACATGCAATATAACCCAAGCCCTCCACCGGCTCCCACAAAACATGCAATGTCATGCGTATGTATCCGAACATTCCAAGTCCCCACCATTGATGTTACACATCCAATGACCATTTATAAATTCCGAGTTTTTCTTGAGATGGGTATTTATGGACTTCCACCAACGGGCACCCAACCGACACGACATCTATGGACTTTCGTCAACGGCTTTGCGTACGCCGACACACTTTATGAACTCAATATCAACGGAGTGCATATCCAAATCACCGGGTCTTGTACCCGAGGGATAATCTAGCCCTTCTTTCTAACCCCGACCTTATTTTCAATGCAACTCGTGCGACTCAGTCGAACCTTAGTCCAACTTTCCCAAGCTCACGCATCATCCACCAGGAATGGTGTTTGATCAAAATCATGCATGCACCCACACTCATGTCACATGCCCATGAATGTGATGCTTCCCGTGCATATGCAAATGTAATAAACAATTGCATTTCATACCATTATGCAACTAAATTTTCAATTGCAATTACAACATTATGTTCAACATATCATTAGCACAACATGAACAATTTCAAATCCTCAATGGAACTTATATCATAAGTATATAATTACATTCCAACATCATCACAAAACATGTTATATCAATTTCATTCAAATAACATACTTAATTAATCATAGGCATTTATCAAATACTCAAAAGACACAAAATCATGTAAACACATAATCAGGCTCAATTTATCACATTCTCGCGAAATCACCCAATGATCAATTCTGAACAACACCCAATTCATGCAAAATTAGTTTTATAAATTCTTATACCATTTTTCATACTCTAGCTACACTATGAGTATATTTAAACAAGCGATTGCATCTCTAATCAAGCTACCCATTTTATACGCAAATTCTAGGTTGGACATAAACCTAGTTAGGAGAAGAATCTTACCTCTTGAAGCGTAATACGAGGGGAAGCAACTCCAAGAAACCCAAATCAAGCTTCAAACCTTGATTTTAAAAAATCTCGATTTTGAGACTTCAGCGAAATCCTCAATTTTTGGTACGTAGATGTAACTCTCGTCGTGTAGATTAACTTTTGTTCTTGGCCCGAAGCGATTCGACGAACGGTTGGACCTAAATCGCAAGAAGAAAATACAAGAACTATTGAATTTCTCTCTTCTTCCTCTATCTCTCTCTATCAAAAATCTGATGTAAAATGGGGAGAAAATTTGATTTTTTCTCTATTTATACCCTTTAATATTTGGCCCTCGTTGCGCCACATGTCCCGTCTTTTCCTGATCCAATTTTGTCCCGAGTCAATTAAATCTCGTCCCGTGTTATGTTCAACATATTTTATTTTAACTAAATTTAAATTATTTTTTGTGTTTTACAATTAAAACCCGATCGCGTTTATTTTGGTCATGTGACACTCGATCGCATCGTAAAACGTAAAAAATCTAACTATCTTGGAATTCAATGAAAATTGACTTGTAAGTAGATTTCACGAAACAAATCCAATGGTAACGCCTGTTTCATTATCCGAGTTCTAAAAAAAATTGAATTTTTAACCTGTACCGCAACGCCTAATTACCATTTTACCCTTTGTAATAAAAATTTAAATTTTTTCGAATTTTACAGTGGGTGTGGGTGGTGATGGGTGACGGTGATGGTGGTGGGGCGACGACAGTGATGGTGGCGGTGGTGGGTTGTGGTGATGGGCGGTGACAATGGTGGTGATGGCGAATGACGACAGTGGTGGTAGGTGTGGCGGGACTGAGTGACAGTGGGTGGCGGAAGTGGCGGGAGATGACGGGCAGTGGTGGTTGGTGGTGGTAGAAATGGTGGGGGTGGGGGTGGGTGATAGTGGCTAGCGGCGATGATGGGCGACGACGGGTGGTGGTGGATTGTGGTAGTGGGTGGCGGTGGCGGTGGATGGTGGTAGGCAACAATGGTGGTTGTGGGTGCTGACGGTGGGCGACAGTGGTAATGAGATGGTAGTGGTAGGTGTAATAAATATAAGAATGAGATGACGATGGTGGTGAGTGGTGGCGATGGACGATGGTGGTAGTAATTGGTGGTGAGTGGTGGCGATGGACGATGGTGGTAGTAATTGGTGGTGGGGGTGACAGTGGCGGTGGGGTGGTGGTGGTGCGGTGACAGCGGTGGTGGTGGTGGTAGCAGGGGGTAAGGTGGTGGCAGCGGTAATGGTGGTGGTGGGGTGGCGGTGTTGGTGATGGTGGTGCTGGCGGTGGGGATGGTAGTGGAAGGGTGGGGATGGTGGGGGTGGTGCTGGCGGTAGTGGTGGTAGTGGAGTGACAATAGTGGTGGTGGCGACGGCAGCGGTAGTGATGGAAGTGGTGATGGTGATGAGGGTGGCGGTAGGGGTAGTTGTGGTGGTACCTATGAGAAGTTATAAACCTTAGAACCACTTTTAAAAAGTCACCCCAAACACACCCTTAGGGCCTATTTTTCCTATTAAATTTGATATGTTAATATTAACCGTCGGATTAATTTTAAAGTAAAATTTAAAGAGATCTCAATCGCGAAAAACAAAAATTATTATATTTATCTTTCGATATTTGAATTATATTGTACTTTATTATATGAATTTTTGTTTTTAAATAAATTAAAGTTTAATAAAAAATAAACAAAAGTGTAGTTACTAAATAAAGATATTATTCTTCTCAAAAAAAATAAAAATAAAGATATTATGACCTAAAGGGGTGTTTGGATGCCCAAAATGGATTGGATATGATCCAATTTGTGTTTATTCCCATCCAACACAAACTCATCCAACCACCTCCATTGGGTTGGATGTATTTGGATATCCTATCTTACCTTGTGTTTGGTAAGTAATTTTTAACTCACGTGGGACTCATGGATATGAGTGATGCCAACAATATTTTTAAGTTAATTTGACTAATATATCCCTTAACATTTTCAATCCAAACTCATGTTTGGATCACAAATTTGACCAAAACCCATCCCAAGAAAAAAACAAAAGAAAATAATGTTCACATATAAAAATACATTTAAAAAAAATTTAATTGCCGTTGAAAGCAATTCATGCATAGTAAATAGACAAAACATGGGTGTTCAGATGTTTATATGTTACAATTACAAAATTAAACTCCTTTATTACCATGCATCGCACATACACCCAATAATTACATCACAAAGTCCAAACAATACGAAAGTCCCCCGCCTATGATCATTAGTCATCTATCACAATGACTTCCACATCATGATGCACTTTATTGCCTTCAATTGTCGAGTTTCTAAAAGTTTTCATGACGGAATGTTGCTTCGAAAACTTGTTTCCCTACATCACATATGTGCACGATGAAACACCCTTCCCTTTGCATAACCAAAAAAACAAAGCAGTACAAATAATTTTCAAGCCCTTTTGTTTCACCAGAATTACCAGTGACCTACCCCGCTGCTGCCTCAAACAGTCGGTGAAGAAGAATAAATGAAAACAACCAAGCCTAGCTGGAAAACATGGTGACAACAAAGAAAACTTATACAATTGAGGAAATTCAACTTATTTACATTCTATCCATGTAATAAAGCTAAAACCCACAACCATTTGGCCAAACATAATCAATCAAAACCCACTAAAAAAAACTCAATTCAAGGAACAATTTAAAGCCCCATAAATACATACAATCACAACTCAATTTTGCTAAAAAAAACACAAAAAATCTTGAGAAAAAACCCAATTTTAGTCATGTGTTGAATTATGACATCGAAGGCACATCTCCAATTTTTACACTCAGATGCAAACTTACTCCAATTGAAGTTTTCAAAACAACATATCAACAACTATTTAATTAAAATAATCTAGATCTGGTCATCAGATCCACACGCACACACACGCAGAGATTTGTTAGTCAAGAGTGAGAGATTGCCAGATCCTCTCATCGTTCGTAACATATTGCTTAGGAACAGATCACCAAAAAACAAGTAACAACTAGTAGATCCGAAAAAATAAAACAAAGAATATGTGGGGCCCCTGAATTTTTTTAACTCAATCCCTCATATAATCCCCCATATCTGGTGAATCAAACACCCCCTAAGTATAATTGAGGGTTAACGAGAAAGGATAAAATTGAAATAAATGTATGATTGATGGAGGTTTGAACTAATTTAAAATAAATTATAAAAATACAAATCTAATTGGACTCAATAATGTTTTTTTTTACGAAAATAAGACTTATTTAATACCATTATTTATAGGGTGGGATTATTCTCACCCCTTAAATCTCTTTTCTCACCCTATTTAATCATCTTACTTCAAACTATTAAATTCACTCCATGTATATCCACACCATTAGTTACTAAACTCGCTCCATTTATACTCATTCAATTATGTTCTGTATGAAGGATGGAAAGTAGTGAGATACACTTTATATCTTTCAAAGAAATAAAAGTAGGAATGATATACTTTCTTGCGTTTGTGTTTAGTAGAATTGATAAAAAATAAAAATAATTACTTATTTATTTATTTTTGCTTGGTAGGATGGAAAAAATATTTTTTATTTTTATTTTTATTTTTAAAATTTTATTTTTTATTTTTTTTAAAAAAAAGCATAAATACATATTTTATCATTGTATTTTTAATGTATACATCTATATAATAAAGTAGAGTTAAGTTTGAATTTTGGAGACAAAGAGAGGTCTAGATCGTTTTGAGACAAAACATAAACACATCCAATGGACAACATAATCCCAACATAAAAGACGGTTCAGATCATCTCAAAAATTTTGATATAACGGTTCACAGTAAGTACTGAATTTTGTTTTTCCGCCCAACAATATTTCCTGACTCACGCCTCTCTCTCTCCCAATCTCTCACGCCTCATCTCTCTCTCCCAATTTCATTCCATATACAACTCTAGACTCCTATTGCTCATGTATCTCTCTCTCTCTCTCTCTCTCTCTCTCTCTCTCCCTCCCTCAGTCTCCTCTCTCAGTCACGCCTCTTCTTTTCTTTCTCTCTCTCTCTCTCTGCGGACCGCCCCTCTCATTCTTAATCTTTTCACTTCGCTCCATCCTCATGCCCTAATCCTCTCTGGGGCTTCCATTTTTTTACTCTGTTCCTCTCACTCTGTGGAATCATTAGATTAATCCACCACCGAGAGACCCACCACAGGCAAAGTCTAGGTACACTCTCTTACTCCCTCTCCCTCACTCTTTCTTCATCTCTCTCCCTCTCTCTGTCTTCTAGCTTTCTGCACACACACAAACACACAGCACATACACGACACACACGCAGACCACCCCATTGCCACCAACCAAAATCACCAATCACAACCCCACCCTCTTCCCGCACATAAAATGTTTGTTGAAATGCCTCACAAAATAATTTTTCTTGCTTTGATTTATTTTGGTGGTTTTGTTTATTTGTATGGACTGGGTGTTATTTTTGGTAGTTTTATTTTTTTCTATTTTTTATTGTTATTGGGTAACCCAGTTTAACTTTAAAGTTATCAGGTCACGATTGCTATGGTGTCAACACAGATCGTTTGATTTTCCATGCATGTGATAGAATCAGAAAGAGATCTCTGAGGAACAATGCCTCAAGAATAAGATATTGAGAAAATTCTTTTTTTCTGTCACTTTATTTATTCATTCACATTGTACTCCGTGATTAAATGTATTGTCTATCACTTGAGTAATTTCCTTGAATTTTACTTCAGATCAGAGGCCGTCATTAGTTAGAACATGGGAAGAAAGTGAGAAATCAAAAGCTAAGAACATATAAGCTTCTTGGTGTGTGTACTCTGTTTTAAAATTGGTTTATGTCCAATTAGTTTTTTCTTCGCTTTCTTGATTTTGAAAATAAAGGCAAAATATCAATCTATGTTTATCAATTGGTGATCTTTTGAATTTGATGATTGTAGGGTTAAGGCTGGTTTTCAATAAGGGAGTATTTATTCATTCTTTGGTCTAATTCTCTTTTGATTACCCTGATTTTTTATTTGTATTGACAAATGAACTTAAAAATGCTCATGCTAAAAGTGTTATTTTTAATAGTTTATTATAAACTTTGCTTGTATATGTTTTATGTTGTATTTTATTAGGCTTTTAGTCGGAAAGTTTGATATGTAACTTAAGGATCATGACGTTTTATGGTGTATAATGCCTTTGTAATAAATAGTAGTTGTTTTGATTATTTCCACATATTTCCGTTGATTTGGCGTCTCTATGCTGCTATGATATCATCTCTTGGGTTTGGAATGTGATTGTCAGACAAGTCTCTATGTTGTTATCTTATCATTTAATTATTCTATGCCAAATTGTGTTCTTTTTTATAATTTAATAGCATTGTGTGGTGGTATAAAATCATAGCCTTTGCAATGTTGTGGTAGTTAAGGTTATGCTTGGATTTAGGATTTTGGTGGTGGTTTTGTTGTGAAGATCGTGGTTATTATGACTTAAAAGTAAAGTATAAAAATATTATTTATGACGTACGGCTATACTATCCCTCATTGAGATGGGTTATTACCTAACTTAATTTTTTCTTCAGGTATCATGGAATTTTCTTGGGCAATATGTTTCATATATGTAATGATTTAAACTGTTTGTTATTTTGCCTCAATGAAAAAAAAAAAAAAAGACTAACGTTTATAACTGGTATGTTTAGCCTCCGATAATTATAACTTTTTTTTATATATATTTTTGCAGTTTTAGACGTATAAAGGAGGTAAGATTTGAATTTTCTACACAAGTATATGCAAGGTATATCCACAATTTCTTGACTTTTGGTGAGGTTGATCAAGGTAGAGAAAAGTCAACAAAAATGCTGAAGATTATGGTAGGAGAGGAGGAGACAGTCGAGAATACTCTCACTGCCTATAAGGCAGCACATGATAGGTTGGTTTTTGTGATTTTTAGTGTGTTGGCACAAGTGTTTTGATGTGAATTTTTTTTGGTGGTTATGATAATTGTTAAATATGCTAAAGAATTTTCCTGGTTGCAGGTTTGATTTGGATTTGCATTTATTTGGTGAATGTTTAAATTCCTGGTGATATGGTGATCCACATTATTTGATTTGTGAGTCCAAGATTTAGTGGTGGTATGTTCAATATCAATTTGATTTGGTCAGGTTAAGATTTTTTTGATTTGATATTATGTTCATTGATTTGTGGCTTGGGAGCATTCTTAATGTCACATAATGTATATGACTTTGCATAAAGATTGCCTTTGGTAGTATATAGAATAGTTGTACAAATGTCTGTTTGATTTGTATAGCCATATTGAGCTGATTTGCATTGTGACAACCAAATGTTATTTGGTTACACATGCTTTGTATCCATACTATCAAAAAGACACTCCCAATTAAAATCCATGTTACATTTTGAGACTCATTACTAACAGGTCTCTTGAAAAATTATGAGGGATGCAATGGTAGAGTGTTAAAGTCTACATGTCAGTACATTGGATATTTATTTATATTTGGATAGAAATGTCATTGTCCGTGAATTGCACAGGTCTATCGCTAGGATTGTAGCGTGATTGTGAGTTAGTAATTAGTTTGAGGTATGTTTCTTTAAATAAAGGTTTGTAACAATTACTAATTCATTTAAATAAGTGTTAAACCCAAGTTAAAACCGTTGAGTGTTCATGTTTTAAGAGGAAATTCTATTGTTTTTTTAAAAATAGTAGTTTTGTATTGATCGACAAAGTTTTAGGTTATACAGTGCCTCTAAGCATGGGAAATTGTTTGAATTTTTTTGTTTCTCCGTACCTTCAGGCATGGGCAATTACTAGTAATATCTATATAATAAAATAGAGCTAAATTTAAATTCCAAAATTTATCTTAAGCTTTTCACGGTTCAAATCAATTCTGAGCAAAAGATAAGTTATATCCAAAGGTCTATCTTATCTCTAATTTTTTGTGGCTCAAATTAACTCAAAAATATTGATTCGACGGATTAGATTAACAGGCGAATTTTATTTTCCCGCTTAAGACACCTTCTATTTTTAATTACCCCAAATTAATACTCTTACATTTACACATTCCATTCACGGCCCCTGACTTTCATATTCACCCATTACTTCAGGCAAATCTCCCACCAAATCAGACATAGATCTTCCCCAAATTATGTCTACCTTAATTCATTCTCTTTCTATGGTAACTAATTTATTTTCTTTAGTATTTGAATATTTGTCTTTTGAATTATACAGTAACGATTTTTAAATTTATTACTGATGAACTGGAGTGGCACATTTGATTTTAGTATTTCATGAAAGCTATTTTTTTTCATCTATGATTTCATCGAGTAAGTGAATGATTTTTTTTGTATTATGTAACTTTAATTTTTGGATAAATGCGAGCAATATAAAATTTTAGTTTTTTAATACAAAGAGAACGAGACATAATAACTTGAATTTGGGGACTATTGGGTGTTAGATAATGAGTAAATAAGTCTCACTTATTCTAATTTTCTAAGTCAAGTAAAATATTTTTCAGTTCAAAAAATAAAAAAGTAAAATATTTTCGGTACTCCATTTAATTCTCCATGAAAACGGAGTTTTGCGAATTATCCCCGGGAGTGGAAGAACATTTTAGAGAGGTTTATATTATGAAAGTTGTATTATTTTGATTATACAAATTGTGTATGCAAATTTATATTGCCCAAGGGTCATATTTTTGTAGTTTATTTTATCAATTTTTTTTAAATAGTGGGTCTATGTTGATTAGTACTTTGTATTATACATTGTTTTCAAGTGTAATTTTTTTTTTTGAATAGTATTTTCAAGCATGGGCAATAACTAGTATGTATATATATCAAATGATATATAGACAAATAAGATACATTTCAACACAAATAATTAATTTTTCATCTACTTTTCTTCCAATTTTGGAGGGATTGATTTTGATGAGTTGGAATGAAAGCTCATTCATCCACTTTTTCATCATTCTTATTTTCCTTCATTACCAAACATGATGTTTTATCTATCCCTCCAACTTTTTATCCTTCCATTTTTTCATCGTATCAAACGGAGCATTAAACTGTTAAATATATGCCAAAGAAATCGAAAAAAAAATAATAATTAAAGCAAAATTTTAATGTTCCGATGTGATCTATATTATTTCGAGGTGTTTTGAGATATTTTTATATACTTTCACCAATGTCTTTGAAATATTTTGAGGTGTTTTATGATATTTTAGTATATTTTGACTAATATTTTAAAAATAATTATTAATTTTTATTTTGCTTCTGAAATATTTTGGTACCGAAATAATACACCAAAATAAAATTTTGATCATTGCCTATATAGTAGGTTGAAATAAAATTGAATGAATTTAGTTTTTAATTAGTGAATATAAATGGAGTGAGTTTAATAACTAATAAGGTGTGTATAGTTTGAAGTAAGAGAATTAAATGGGGTGAGAAAAGAGATTTAATGGGTGAGAATAAGCTCATCCTTATTTATACTCTTATGTATATATCAAATGATATATTGACAAATAAGATATATTTCAACACAAATAATTAATTTTTCATCTAATTTCCTTCTAATTTTAGAGGGATTGATTTTGATGAGTTTGAAGAAAAACTCATCTATCCACTTTTCCATCCTTCCTATTTTTCCTCCTTACCAAATATGATATTTTATTTATCTCTCAAACTTTACATCCTTTCATTTTTCCATCATACCAAACAGAGCATTAAATTGTTAAATATATGTCAAAGAAATCGAAACAAAAATAACAATTAAAGCGAAATTTCAATGTTTCGATGTGATATATATTATTTCGAGGTGTTTTGAGATTTTTTTATATATTTTCACAAATGTTTTTGGAATATTTTGAGGTATTTTAAGATATTTTAGTATATTTCGACTTATATTTTAAAAATAATGATTATTTTTTTATTAATTTTTATTCTGCTTCTGAAATATTTTATATCGAAATAATACACCAAATTAAAATTTTAATCATTGCCTATATAATATGTTGAAATAAAATTGAATGAATTTAGTTTTTAATTAATGAATATGGATGGAGTGGGTTTAGTAACTAATAAGGTATGTATGGTTTGAAATAAGAGAATTAAATGACGTGGAAAAAGAGATTTAATAAGTGAGAATAGGCCGACCTTTATTTATACTCTTATTTTTATTCAATCATTTTTAATAAATAAATAATATTTTCATTCGGGCCTATCCACAAGGAAATAAGATAAACGCAGTAGCTCGCGGCGAGGCTCGAGAGATGGAATAGATAAAACTCAGCCAGTCAAGTCAGTACGCGAAATACCTAAAATACCCCCATTCGTCGTCACTGTATATTTTACGCGCCCAAGGCTCTCATTCGAAACAACCCCCCCTCTCTCTCTCTCTCTCTCTCTAACAAGAAAGAAGCCCTCACACTCTCTGCAACTCCAAGCACAATATCAGCGTATTACTCTCTCTCTCTCTCCGCATGAATATATGTGCATTCTTGATTGATTTCGCTAACTTCTGTTTGTTGTTGAAAGATCATCAATGGCGGACGGTACAAAAAAAGATGTCGATCTTACTGAACAATATATCAATGGCAACAAAGAAGAGGACATAAAGAACCTTCAGACTGCAATAGAACTGGTCAAGCGTGATCGAGAGGTCTTCGAGAAGAAGCTGAATGAGTTGCGAAGCGTGTTTTTTGACGATCTCGAAAATCTTGATCTTGAATTTTCTGAGAACGTTCAAGGAATTGAACCGAAAATGTACGGTTCCAATGAGTTTCGGAAACGGTCTTCTCCACCATATCAAGGTCTCTCTCTCTCTCTCACTCCATGAATACGGTTTCCATATATCATTACATAGATCCGTATTTTTTTTGTTGATTGATTTCTCCTGTAAATTTCGAGATTGTGTTTTATTGATTTTCTTTATCGTAGGAACAAGAAACAAATCTGAATTCGCAGAGCAAAACTGTAATAAAAAATTAGAAAATGACATTCCAGACAAATTTTCGAAAGTAAGAGACGGAGTTCAAGAACTATACCAAAAGATGTATAAATTTGAAACTGAGTCGATACATGACGAGAGAAACACAGAGGAAATGGAGGCGAAAAAAGGAGTAATCGAGTTGTTCCCTAGCAATCAAGACCTGAACAAAAATTTTACGGATGAGTTTGGTGACTTTGGTGGTCGTTGGGATGACTATACCTGCCATCTTCAACAGTCTCCGACTGTTGAAGCTTATATGAAGGCCACGGTGAATGGGATACAGATAAAATATGAGCTGATGAATTTGAAAGAGGCTCCGAAAGAGACTGATCAGTCCAATGATCGAACTGATGGTGGTTTCTATAAAAATGTTGAAGTAGAACAGGAAATGGGTGAACAGATGAGAAAACTAGGAGAAAATGGAGACAACGAAGAACAAGGTGGGGTTAACAAGTCAAATGTGCAGTGGATCATTGAGGATGATATTTCTGATGTTGAGGGACTGGAATTTGACAAAAGCAGAGAAAAATTCACAGGAGAAAACAAAGAAGTGACGAAAAAGGATTTAGATGAGAAGCAGAAAAAGACTACTCCGTCAGATGAAAAATCTGAGGCCTTAGAACTGATATCAAATCAAATGGTTGATCTCGAGACTGAGATCGCTAGCCTGCAAGCTGATCTTATGCTTTTGGTGCATGAAAAGGAACGAGTGGCGGAGAAGTATGTACTGTTGAAATCAGAACTCGTAAAGCTGAAGGAGGGTAATTGTAAGAAGGAATTAAAGATTTTCGATCTTGTGGAGCACAGTGTCACTGCTCTACTGGTAAAACCAGTTGATCGTGATCTGAGAGACAAATTTCAAAGCCAAATGGAGAAAATCAAAGCAAAATTGGAGTCAACACTGGATCAGTCTGAGGACATACTTGAGGAATCGACGACAACTACTGAAGAGCAGGAACTGCAAATGGAGAATGGTGCAGAGAATAGTACGAAGGTATTGAAGCGGATATGGCCCACAATCCTCGTTGTCGCTGGAGCATTTGCAGCAATAGGTGCTCTGTTTTGCCGCAATATCTTAAAGGCAAATGCACAGAAGAACAACAAGTGAAATGGTTAGAATGCATTACTCAATTGTGGGGCATATGATGTTTTAGTTGCTTTGACAATTGTTTTGAATTGCTCTTTGATTCATGATGCTTGTTAACTGCTACATTGCATTTCCTGAAGGGTAGATGACTAGCTATATAGAATAAAAGATCTGAGTGCATGTAATTAGAGACACACCCACCAAGCATCTCTTATGGTCTGTCTGATCACAATAGAAGATGATTTTTAGCTTTTTAGTTAATAGATTTGTCTGAGCTTCCTGGTTTCTTTGATTTGTGGTATTCTAATCAAAGTAGGTAGATTGCAGGCACTAGTTTGTCATGTGTTTCTGGAAAGCTTTAGATATTGTGATTGAGGTACAATCTGTTTGCAGGACAGGCAGACTAAAGAAGGGGGGATACCCTAGTGTTAAGGTTCGAAGTTTTTCAGCGTGGACCGAACTTGTAATCCACACCGAAAGAAAATTTTCAGTACATTTATATAATTTTATAAGAACCTAATTTAGAGACATAATCATAAACCAAATTCATTATAGCCATAAAATTATTATAATCATTAAATTAATCACAATTTCTAACATTGGATGAAACTCAATTTCAATCCAATAACTATAATTGATTATATTCTGAAATTAAACAAAAGTTGCAAAGAGTATTTACATTTTATCTCCAAAGATTAAAAACCCCCCATTTGGGAAGTGCATCACTCTCCATGGTTTCGGATTAAATTCACAACAGTTGGGTACCATCTATATAATAAAGTACAATATAATTCAAATTTCAAAAGATAAACAAAATTACCACCACCCCCGCCACCACTGCCTCACCACCATTGTCACCCACCACCGATTGCTATTACTGTCGTCCACCGCCATCACTCACAATAATTTTCATCTCATTCTTATATTTATTACCATTATTACCGTCGTCCACCGTCAACACCCATCACTATCATTGTTGCTCACCACCACACATCGCCGCCCACTATTACAATCCACCACCATCCATCATTGTCAACCGTCGTTGTCAGTCACTGTCACCCATCTCCATCGAACTTACCACCACCAATCGTCATCACCAAGGGCGGAGGGAGGCATGGGCCAGGGTGGGCAAGTGCCCCCCCTCAAAAACAAATATTTTTTATTAGTTATGTATATATATTATATATTTGTATAATATATTATTTGTGTCCACCCAAAACAAAAGATAAAAATGTTAAGCCTACATTATTTACCCAAAAAAATTTGAGTCCACCACTATCTACCTAAACTTATTAAAAAATCAAATTTATGACATATCACAATCCACCCAAACCTATTAAAAAATAAAACTTTTGGTCCACCGTTAAAAAATAAATTTTTGGCCCACTTGACAAACATCACTTAATCATTATAAGAAACACATGGGGATCAGGGTGGGCACTTGCCCCCCTCACTTTTGGACCACCTTAGATGAGGATCCATAAAATTATTTTATATATTATATTTGCCCCTCTAAATTTTTGAAAATTTCAATGGTTCTAGTTTTTTTTTTTTTCAATAAATTAGTGGACCACTAACCCTTTAAAATAAATATGTTAGTTTTGGATTGAGTCAATGATCTATTTTATATTGACGAATATACAATATTTCAATTTATCTAACACAATGTTCGTTACTTTTTAAAAACAATTTTTAGTTCTCATTTACTATTTTTTAAATAATAGTAGTCTATAACCTAATAAAATACGATTGTATACAAAAGACAAAAGATTGTAACCCAAAAATATTTCAAACTATTTTGAATAGGGAATTTCTCTATAAGATGATAATGACCTCAATCAAATTTTGCAACTAAATAAAGAATAATTTTGCTACGGACTTATGATTGTGAGCATTAATAGAAATTAGTGAAAAATTAATTTACATTTAATTCATATGCAAAATTTTAGAGATTTTAAAAAAATTTATATTTTATTGAAATATATAATTAGGTTAAAAATGTACTATTTTTTTTTTTTGTCTTTTTGTTAGGATTTTATTTCGGCTAAATAAAAATTGAATTTACTATTTCACAATAATTTTGTTTTGATTCTTACTTTTTTGTCATTCTTTAACAGAATTTTTTTGTATCAATTTCGGCTAAATATCTTTTTATACAAGTTATATTTTGCCCCCTCATAGACATTCATGGCTTCACCCCCATTTTTTTTTTATGTTAAATGGACTTCATGTATCAAATATAATATCATAAATATAAATATATTATATATTGTGATTGGTTAGGAGAAAGAAAATTAGAGTGCGTAATTAAAGTACCCACTCTGACCAAAATTCTTGGTTCCGCCCTTGGTCATCGCCCACCACTGTCGCCTGGTCATCGCCCACCACTGTCGCCACCCCCACCACACTTACCACCACCACCACTATTTACCACAACCCATCACATTGTCGTCCAGAAGTACCCGTCGTCGCCCACCACCACCATCATCACTGCCCCCCAACGTCGTCGCCCCACCACCACCAGTGTCAACCACCATCACCTTCGTCCACAACCACTACCATCGTCAACTATGACTGTCACTACCACCATCATCACCAAATATCCACCACCATCACCATTATCACTCATGATTGTCATCATCACCACGATCGTCACCATCCATCACAATCATTACCATCTCTTACCACCACCACTACCACCATTCACCCTCTCTACAACCGGTATTTAAATTCTTTTCTTTCCTCTATGTTTGTAATTTGATTTTAGGTGTGAATATAAATATATTTATTATTAACCATTTTTTAATTATTTTGTACCGTCAGACACAGGCAATAACTAGTTGTCAAATATTATACCAAAGAACAAGCTCTATCAACCCACAAAAACACTCGCAAGATATTCAAAAAAATATAATGACCACACATCAAAAGATCAAAATTGCATAGAAAAGCAACTTACACAAGTCTAAAACATAGCAAGGAATAAACGTTCTGTTCTCCAAAAGCATTAATGAGAAGACTCCACGGCAAATGAAGTTCATTACTTCATATAATGTAATAATATTTCCTAAGCCTAAAAGCTCATTCATCCTCCTGGCTGCGCAACCTGGCAAGCTTGTTTGTGACAACAACGTCAAGCTGAGCAGCACGCTCCACAATCTCTTTCCTCTTCCTTGTGGACACATTGTGTGCAATCTCTGCACAGTAAGTCCTGCCAAGTAATAAGATCGGAAAGGAAAAGCAATATAGCCAAGTTAGGGGACTGAAAGGTAAAAAAACAGAAACAAAGGGTGATGTAAAACAAAAAGAATGGGGATGGAGGACTTTATTGCTTTACCTGTTGTGCATCATCAGCACCTCAAGCTCTTTAACATTGTGCACAACAAACTTCTTAAAACCATTGGGAAGAAAATGACGAGTCTTCTTGTCAGAGCCATAGCCAATATTAGGCATCAGAGTGCATCCCTTGAACTTTCTTCTGACCCGAGAATCAATACCCTTTGGTCTGCGCCAGTTTTCCTGTTGGGACACATTCAAGCATAATTAGTCCAAATAGATTCAATTAAATGCAGTTCAAAGTTACAATGAACTCAAATGATGAAAGAATACACGATGGTTTATATTTTGCCATTGTGGCCTGATCAATACATTACATTCTCACATTCAATTAACAAGCACATCATAATCAACAAAACTGATTCTGGCTTACATTGATAATTTCGATTATCAAATTTAGTTAAGGGAATAAATTAAAAATACCAAAAAGATCAAAACAATAAGAGGATAAATGAGTCATAAAATATAAGCAGGGATAAAGTAACAGAGAGCTTATAAGAAACGAAGCTAACTGTGTCGCAAGACCTGTTTTACACTTCAATATATGCCCTTTAAACGAGATGCCCAGCAACACAAGAATCTGGACATCAGATACCATAGGCAAGTATAGCAAAATATAATATAAAAAATACAACACAAGACTAATATAAGTCTGCAATCTCAGCCGAAAGATGGTGAAAATGTATAATAATCACAGTTAAATCAGAGATGATTAATAGGCTTCATCATAGATTGCATGACCAGAAATCGATATCATGTAAACTTAATTGAAAATGACAAGAAAATGAAATACAACAAAAGTGGAGTCTATAAATTTGAGATTTGCAACAGAGATCAGATGGTAGTGCATGTTCTATATTCATCATTCCACTACAGAATATATGGATAGGCATCATCACACCTCCTTGCACATCTCCACTTTTATAACCTAAGTTGAAAGAAAAATAAAATTTTCACCAAAAAAAAAAAGGCTAAGAAGAAAAAATCAGTTTCTACAAGAAGGAATCAGACACAACATGTCAATCACCATCCTGCATCAATAGATGCATGTAAGACTGGGGCGACAAAGACAATCATCGTATTCCCTTTTAATCAGGTTGAGTAAACTGAAAAATAGAGTAAAAAGAGGGCAATGTTATCCAAGAGCAACCAAACCAGATAACTAGGTTTCAAACACTACCACAATGCCTCTAGTGTTTCCATAAGATTAACAAAAACAAAATCAGCTAACAAATAAAGAAGGAGAGAAACAAGTGAACATGACAACATTTGGTTTGATTATTGTTCTGAAAGTGCTTTAGCTTAACAGAGGAAGGGAAAAAAAAAGAAGTAAACTATGCTATCAAAAGCAAACTTGTGAAATTGTTTCACTGACCCAAAGATGAAATTAAGATTTCCCAATAGATTCAGAATATAGTTTATATAGTCATGATACCATAGAATCATGGAATACAATTACAGTGCTTATCCTGATACTTATAAACAAAATTCAACATTTTATAACTACATTCAAACTTGGTTATGGTGATTACAATGGAATTAAAATTTCATCAAAAACACTTAACATATATAATTTGTAAAATCACCTAAAACAACATAAAAGTATAGCAAAAATGATAATAAACATGGGCAAAACCACCAAGATGCAGAACTGCCCAAAAAACACAATAAAAATGAGATGCGCCGGCAAAAGGGTCAACAACTAATTCGGCCACCATTGTCTGTCAGACACTTCTCACCACTGAGAAGGCAATGATCAACATGCAACATGTATATAATAGACACCCAACTTATCGCCTTTCTTTCTCTTCTGAACACAACAAGAATATACATAGGATAAAGTAAAAAAACCCAGATCAACTGACACAAATTTATAACTAAGACGCACACACACACACACAAATATGATTCATAGATTTAAAGATAAACTTTTGAAATGGGCATATATGAGGAACGTGAAAATGAATGGATCTCATATGCATATATAATACCTTGACCGAGATTTTCCAATCGCTGTGGGGCCTTTTGAACTTCTTGACCCTCTTCTTGACGATCTTCTTCGTCAACAGAGGCACCGCCATTGCTCCTACTAACAACCTTACCCTTACCTTCTCTGCACCAATCACCCACAACAATCCTTAAAATCAGACATATAAACACACATACATACATGCACACAGAGAGAGAGAGAGAGAGAGAGAGAGAGAGAGAGAGAGAGCATACAGTGGATTAGGGTTCTTCTGAGCCGCCCAGCCTTGGTGGAGAGAGAGTAGCTGAAAGGTTATATAAGCACAGACACGGTCTTAAACTAGGGTTTTTGAGAGTCAAACATTCTGAGATGATAGGCCTTACAATACAATTGGGTATAGGTCCAAAATCCAATTATTTTGGGCCGAAGCCTAACTTTGTATAGAAATTGGCCATAATCACTGACCAAGCCCCAACCCAGCCAAAGAAAATACACTCATAGTAATCAATATATTTACTAGTTGATACACACATACTTTGTATGATATCAAATATTATTTATTATTATTGTAAATACTTTGAAACATTTATTAAGATATTTTTAAAACCATCCAATTGTGCAATTGATCTTTATCTTTATAAAATGACTAGTTATTTCCCGTGCCTGAAGGCACGGAGTAATAAAAAAAAAGGTCAATATATTTGTATTCATACCCAAAATCAAATCGCAAACATAGAGGAGAGATAAAGAAATTTAAGTATCGATTGTAGTGAGGGTGAGCGGTGGTGGACGACAATGGTGATGGTTGTGGTGGGTAAAGCGATGACCGTGGTGGTGGTAATAGTCGTGGGTGGGAATGGTGATGGTGATGGTGATGGTGATGGTGGGTTTTGAGTGACGATGATGGTAGTGACGGCGGTGGTGGTGGTGGCGGCGACGGTGGTGGTGGTGGTGGCGGCGACGGTGGAGGTGGTGGCGGCGATGATGGTGGTGACGACGGCGATTGCAGTGGTGATGGTGGTGGCGGTGGCGATGGTGGCGGTGGTGGTGATGGTGGTGGTGGCGGAGGTAATGGTGGTAGTGATGGTTGCGGTGGTGGTGGCAGTGATGGAGGCGGCGACGGTGGTGGTAGAGGTAATGGTGAGACGGTTTCAAACACTATTTTTTTTTTTTTTTAAAGTAGTTATGAAAAATAATTTCTATAAGTACTTTTAAAAAATCACTCCAAACACACCATTAGGAGCCTATTTTTCTTATTAAATTTAGGATGTTAATATTAGTCGTTAGATTAACTTTAAAGTAAAATTTAAAGCGATCTCAACCGCGAATAGCAAAAGTCATTTTGTTTATCTTTTGAGATTTGAATTGTAAGCTACTTTATTATATAGATATGATTTCATCACGCTTGTAATTCCTCTAACTCGACTATTGAGTGCAACACACAACACACTTGGTATCACATTTTTTCCTCTTATACATATACAATCAAACAATTTTATGGGGCCCAAACTATATACAGATGTATTTATATCTACGGGGGATTAGAATTTTTTTTTTCCAAAAGTTATTATGTCTTTGGGGAATTTGATTTGATGCTCGTTCTAATAAAAAAATTGTATGTTGCTATTTATTCTATTCAAATTTTCTTTGATTTGCATTGTCAAAAAGATTAAGGTGTTCGGAAGAGAAAAAACAATATCTACTTTTGGGACCAAAATAAGGTAGAGTTGACGTATGATTAAGTACTGCATAGTAACAAGAAGAAAAAAAATAAATAATAGATAAAATATAAGAATTCCACGAATTGGTCTTAAATCTATACATTTGAATTGTGGGAGTGTATGACCAAAAAATATTGTGTCATTCTTGTACATATTTTGAAGAAAAAAGCCACTAAGACAAACATCCAAAAAATAGAAGGTGATTCACCATAGAGAAATAAAATATTATTAGAAATTAATATATACTACTTATAAATGTCAACATCTGTAGAAAAAAATTGATTTTCTATTTTATCTCTAATTATTATTATAAAGTCAATAATACCCACAAATATAAAATATTTGGGAATCTAAAAAAGATTAGAATAACAAAACAATCCATAATATGAAGAAAGCATGGATATCAAACACAAAATAATCATCTCAAGATTAAGAACAAAACCTAACCTGAAAATTGTATGGCACATAAACTTTAAAAAGAAGGAAAAAAGAGCAACTCAACATACTAAGCTACTTTGTATAATACCAATAACGATTACAATAACAATAGTTTCCATTACTATTATAAACGTTAAATCTTTATCAACTAATGATACTTAGTATAACATTCCCACGCTTTCTGAGAAGAGTACACCATAGTTTTATAGTTTCTGTGGTTAAATAATGTTGGAGTATAGTCTAGTTTATTAGGTTTTTTTTTTTCCTTTTTACCCTTACTATGACTTTTATATTTTGCTTAAACCACAAGGATGTTTAGGTTACTTTGTACTATTATTTGGCTATATATAAGAGGCTCTACTCTTAGTTTGAGTATCCCTTTTTACTCACCAATACATCAAGTTGGTATCAGAGCCAACCCTAACCCTAACCCTAGCTCCTTCACCACGTTGCAGCCTCAGCCACCGTGACTACCCAATCCAACAGAGACCCACAGCCTGCAACTCCACTAACAAACAGCAACTCCACCGAGACAGCCACTGCCTCTGCTCATCGACATACTCAGCAACCCCCCCCCCCCCAAGTCCATTACTGCCCACTAACCGACATAATGTGCCCAACACAACAGCGAACCCCCAAGTCCACTACTGCCCACCGACCGACATACTTAGCGAACCCCCCAAATCCATTATTGCCCACCGACCGAAATACTACCCCCATCAAACCAACCTCAATCCTTAAAACATCAAATCGACCAGCATAAGTGAATTGGTATCACTCCACCAACAGCCAAACCCAAGTCAACAGCCACATACTCCACTGACATACTACTTCAGCAAGCCCACAACCCAGCCCACTGCCCAACGAAGCCTACAAACCAACCCATTGCCCAACCAAACCAACTCCACTGCCCCAGCAGCAAATCCATCCAACAGTGATACTAACCCCCTGTCTTCGTGCTTCACGCTCTTCATAGTGTCGTCATCTTTTTTGCTCCACTGACTTCTTTTTCTTAGAGTTACAACGTCTAGGAATTTTTTAAGAGGAGTTGAATCATCTTCTCCTCCGTTGATCTGCTTTTGATGCAGTAAATCACTTATATATTCATTGAATTTCTAGGCACCGTGACCTAATTATTTGGGAGCTTTTTGGACCTTCTTTATTTATCGCTACTGTTCGACTGGAAGTATATTGTTCTCTCTTATTTTTTTCCTCTACTTATCTTAGAGTATTTTTTGTCACTGGTGCCCACATATTATTGTTGATATGACTACTACCAAGGGACTTGAGACTTCTACTGTTGAGACCTCTACTATTAGTACTTCCACTTGAAATGTACCACCTGGTTCTCCTACTTTTATGTTTGACCAGTATACAGTACTTATTGGTATAGTTGCATTACCGACAATACCGGGTATGATCTCTCATAAGGTTACGACACAATTGTTGAATGGGCATAACTTTGCTGAGTGGTCACGCTTATTTCAACTTTTCTTAGGCTGTGTAAGAAAGCTTAGTTGGCTGACGGAATCTCACCCAAAGTCGGCTGATGACGACCCTGGGTATTCTGCGTGATTTTTTGAGAACTACGCTATTCTTGGATAGTTATTTGGCTCGATGGAGCCCTCTGTTTGTTGGATTCACTAATTTTATAGCTCTATTTCCGAAGCTATGGAGCGCATTATCAGAGATGTATTCCTAGTCTGGACGAGGAGTTCGTGTCTATAAGCTATCTCAAGAGCTTTCATATGCTCGGCAGAGAGATATGAAGGTTCAGAATTATTATGACTATTTGACCCAGCGCTGGCTTGAGTATGAGACTCTACGTCTTCTTGCTGCTATTCCGAAGATAGAGCCCAAAGGAGCAGCATTCCTGCATACTCGAGAGCAAGATGATAAGATTCACAAGTTCCTTATAGGGCTTCGTGATGAGTTTGAGAGACCTTGTTCACAGATCTTGTCGATGATGAGGCTTTCCGTCTCTTTATGAGGTGTATGCGATGATTGAACAGCATGAGTGCGGCGTCCGTATTGCACCTGTTGTTAGTACTGATGAGATTGCAGGTATTGAGTCAGTTACTTTCCCTGATGAGACATTGTCAGTGGAGGATGATGATTTAGGGCATCGTTATCCTCGGCGTGATCGTCGTCCAGTTGTTCGTTATGGTTGGACCGCCAGGACTTTATATTCGATCTCTGCTTATGTTTCTTATGGTGATCTGTCTCATACATTTCGAGCTATAGTATGGCCTTATCAGATACTCCGGTTCTTCGCTCTGTTTCAGAGGCTATGCAGGAGCCCTAGTGGGTTCTTGTCATTCAAACGGAGATGGACGCTCTTCAGCGTAATCATACGTGAGATCTTGTCTCTTTACCTTCAGGGGTGAAAACTGTTGGCTGTCGCTGGGTTTACACCTTGAAGTTTCTTGCAGATGGTATTATTGATCGTCACAAGGTTAGACTTATGGTGAAAGGTTTTACTTAGGTATCAGGTCGTGATTTTGGTGTTACCTTTGCCCTCGTGGTAAAATTGACTACTGTTCAGTTGATTATTTATCTGGCTGCGGAGTACTATTGGTTTCTTCATCAGTTAGATGTGAAGAATGCGTTTCTTCACGGTGATTTGGACGAGATTATTTATATGGATGCACCACCAGACTTTCGTGGTGATGGGAAGTATGCTGGAAAGGTATGTCGACTGCGTAAGTCTCTTTTATGGACTGAAACAGTCACCACGAGCCTGGTTCTTTCATTTTAGCGGTGTAGTTGTACGTTTAGGGTTCACCAGATGTCATTCTGATCATATATGTTTTATTCGATGGAATACTTTTGGGCAGTGTGTCATCTTTTTGGTATATGTGGATGATATTATTATTACTGAGGATGATATTTCTGAGATTGCACAGGTCAAGCTAGACCTTGGGAAAGCCTTCGATGTGAAGGACCTTGGATTTCTGCGACACTTTCTTAGGATTGAGGTTGCCCGTAGCAGCAGGGGTATTGTTCTTTTTCAGAGAAAGTATGTTCTAGATCTTCTATCGGACACTGGGGTGCAAACCGACATCATCACCCATGATTCCAAACCTAAAGCTTACTGCTGAAGGTGAGGAGTTGAGTAATCCAACTATCTATCAGATGTTGGTAGGTAGACTTATCTACCTAGTCAACACTAGGCCAGACATTTCATTCGCTGTCAGTCGAGTTAGTCAGTTCATGTACATGCCGTGTCAACCTCATCTTGATGCAGTTTATCATATTCTTCGATACCTCAAGTCTTGTCCTGGACTTGGGTTGTTCTATGTATCAGGATCTCAAACTGGTTCTCTAGCCTGTTATTCAAATTCAGATTATGGGGGAGTGTGTGATGGTCGATCTACTACTGACTTTTGTGCTTTTCGAGGGGCTCATCTTATCTCTTTTAAGAGCAATAAACAGTCAGTTTTTTCTCGCTCGTCAGCAAAGGCAGAGTATTGGGCACTAGCACTTGGCACATGTGAGATTATCTGACTACGATCGATTCTTGGTGAGTTGGGATTTCCAGTGACTTCTTCATCTACATTATATTGTGATAATCGACCTGCTATTCAGCTTGCTTCTAACTCTGTACTATACGAGATGACGAAGCATATAGAGATCGATGTTCACTTTCTTCGGGAGAATGTTAGCTGTGGTATTGTCACTCCATTGTTTGTGGGGACCAGTGATCAGATTGCGGATATTTTCACAAAACCTGTCACTCTATCCATTCTTCGGGACTCCGTTGTCAAGCTTGACTTTGTTGATATTTTTGCGCCTAGCTTGAGGGAGAGTGTTCGAGTATAGTTTAGTTTATTAGGGTTTCTTTCTCCCTTTTTTTACCCTTACTATGACTTTTATATTTTGTATAGACAACAAGGATATTTATGTCACTTTATACTATTATTTGGTTATATATACGGGATTTTACTCTTAATTTTTTTTTTTTTTGATCAGCTACTCTTAGTTTGAGTATCCCTTTTCACTCACCAATACATCAAGTAATAATGTTGGATACCTAGTAATTTGACTTCCAATCTCCTCCTAGCTTTGAGCACATCTGCATGACAATCTTCCATGCTTTCTCAAACGACAACAATATTTTTTAGTTCATATTTAGACAACTTTTTTTTGTGTCCATCAAAACATTGCAAACGACACTTCAGCCCCAAGCTTTACGAAGACAATTCTTTACATGCAAAAAGATAAACTTATCACAACAATTAAAAAAAGAAAAACCGAAATGAATGAAAACATAATTCCTTTTACATTAGATTTTGATTTTAGAATTGATCTGCTTGAGTTCGTTGTTGCGGCAACAAAGAACTGGGCTTTTCACATACACTCTGCATAGGCACTTTCTAAAATCTTGATATGTTCGTTTATGTAGCGGTCATACTTCCCGACATCAATAGATTTCTATTAAAAAAATTAAAAAACCTACAATAAGTGTGCCAATCAACGGGGGTGTTTGTGTAATGCAAAAAGCTATATATCTATATAATAAAGTAGCTTATAATTCAAATCTCAAAAGATAAACAAAATGACTTTTGCTATTCGCGGTTGAGATCGCTTTAAATTTTACTTTAAAGTTAATCTAATGGCTAATATTAACAGCCTATATTTAATAGAAAAAATAGGGCTTAAGGGTGTGTTTGGAGTGATTTTTTAAAAGTACTTTTAGAAATTATTTCTCATAAATACTTTAAAAAAAATAATAGTGTTTGAAACTGTCCAACCACTACCTCTACTCCCACCACTACCACCGCCACCGCCGTCGTCGCCGCCACCACCACCACCACCACCACCACCACCACCACCACCACCGTCGCCACCACCTCCGTCGCTGCAACCACCACCACCACCGCCGTCCACCACATTTCACCCCCACTACAAACAGATGCTTAAATTCTTTTATCTCTTCTCTATGTTTGTGATTTGATTTTAGATATGAATACAAATATGATTATTGTTTACCATTTTTTATTACACTGTGTCTTCAGGCACAGGTAATAACTTGTATATATATATATATATATATAGAGAGAGAGAGAGAGAGAGTCTATGCTAGTTGAAAACTTGAAGTAGCCCATTGGTTTCACGGACACACCACGTGAGAGCTCTGAAAGATAGAAAAATACATGCTTGAATTGAGAACCATTAGATATTAGGAGAAAGAGCCAAGAATATGGAATATAGAAGCATTAAATTCCAATTATCGATTGTATATTGAATATGTATTACCAAAATTCATAATGTCTAAATTGACCCTATTTTTATTAGTTGTGTATGTGAGAGTGAGAAATATGAGAGACATCACAGCAAATCAGTTACTATACAGTACAAATCAAAGGGCATAGTAGAGAGTCAAACCATAGCATACCCATTGAAGGATTCTGAGTAATAGTACTCTAGCTGACTTTTCATTATCAAAACTGATAGTGTGGGGGACATTGTAGTATTTGTATATTTGGCTAAGGGTTAAAAAGGAAAAATAATCTACCTATAATTTAATAATACTATTAACTTCAAAAAGATATGATAAACTATAACTATAATTTAATAATACAGCGACGAAGTCGAATTACCAACTTATAAAAACACAACAATAGTTAAAATTAATCAAATTTTTATCTATTTTGATCAAATGGAATAAAATTCATTCCAAAATTTTGTTTCTTGCTCAAAAATATTATTTTCATTGCACGATCCTCAATGCTACAATCTCACATATCCCTTTCTTCTCTCTTCTCTATCTCTTTCTTATTTTATTTTTATTCATTTAATTTTAAATTACATGATTAAAAAAAATGATAAATAAATTTTAAATGTGGTACAATCAATGTTTAATTTTTGGTATTACAAAATATCTTTAGACACGAAATTACTGCTAGTCTATATATATAAAACAAACAAATAAGAAGTCCTTCCATATTTCTTAATTTTCTATAATTTAAATTTTTTTAATTTAAAACCTAAGACTCCCTCTAATAAAATGCTACCATGTGTTATTTGTAACCAACCACCTCTCAACTCCCTCAATAATCAACCCCTATTTTTTAAAATTTATTCAAACAAATTATTTTTTTTAGCACCTAAACTTTTTTTATAATTGTTTTATCTAACTTTTTTAATGATAAAATGAAAGAAAAAAGAATAAATTTAATAATAAAAAAAGAGACATGAATTATGATCGCGTGCATAGTACATGGTGGACCACTAATAGAGAAGCTATAAAAAAGAGAGAGGATAGAGAAAGATAGAAAAAACATTTAGGGAGAATCTCACTTTGTACCTTAAAAGATTATAAAAATATTTTATACTATTAAAGATTAAAAATTTTAAATTACAACCTTAATGTATTAAAATAGTTGCAATATAATCTTTCTATTAACTTCCGTTATTTATCCCATTAAAAATCACGCTACTAACTTTGATGGAATGATTAATGGAACTCAACGGAATGACAACATTATAATATTTTTAATATATTGAGAGTACAATGTGAAAAATCTAATTTTTGAGAATATAAAATAAAAAAATTTAAATCTTTTTGAGTGTAAAATATAATTCACCCAAAAATTGATGGCTTGGACTCGGTGACGATTGGTCTTTTTCATTTGTTGTCATCTTGGTTTGACTTTGATGGCATTATTTGAATGATCTAGCGGATTATGTCTGTTCAACAATCTACTAACATCATCATATTTTCCTCTAAGTATTCAATTTAAGTTCAATTTTTTTCTCCAACTATGCTATTTATTCTTACATTTCCCCCAACATGTGAGCATAAATAATCTTGGCAAGAGCCTAAACCCATCCCATACACATATCAAAACCACCACTACCCCCCCCCCCCCCCCCCCCCCCCCCCCCCCCCTCCTCCCTAACATCTCACCCAAATCACCACTTTTCCATCTGAAAAATAAACCTATGGGTACAACAAAAGGGATGAATTATAAAAAAAGTGAACTGTAAAAAAAAAATAAAAATCCATCATTTAGTTATTTGAGTCATTTTATTGTTTCGTATAGGCTTTTGCCATCATGTTAGTTGCTAAAATATTCCCATTCAGTTCATTCTTTCATACGAGCCGTTACACAAAGTACAACAACGATTAAAATTGTTTAGATCCAATGATTTATATTACAACTTCAATTTTAATTTTTTAATTACAGTAACTCAGTCTATTTATATTTAATCTTTTAACCACAATAAAAAAAATGTGTTTTGCACGAGTACACCCTAATATCTATATAATAAAGTAGCTTACAATTCAAATCTCAAAAGATAAACAAAATGACTTTTGCTATTCGCGGTTGAGATCGCTTTAAATTTTACTTTAAAGTAAATCTAACGGCTAATATTAACACCCTAAATTTAATAGGAAAAATAGGCCCCTAAGGGTGTGTTTGGAGTGATTTTTTAAAAGTACTTCTAGAAATTATTTATCATAAGTACTTTAAAAAAAATAATAGTGTTTGAAACCGCCTCACCATTACCTCTACCACCACCACCGCCGCCGCCGCCGCCACCACCGCCACCACAACCACCACCGCCGCCATCGCCGCCACCACCACCACCGCCATCACCCTCGCCGCCATCACCGCCACCACGGTCATTGCCACCCACCACAACCATCACCGTCTCCTACCACCACCACCTCTCACTCCACTATAATCGATACTTAAATTCATTTATCTCTCTTTTATGTTTGTGATTTGATTTTGGATATGAATACAAATATGTTTATTGTTTATCATTTTTTATTACTCTGTGCCTTCAGGCACAGGCAATAACTAGTCTATATAATAAAGTAGCTTACAATTCAAATCTCAAAAGATAAACAAAATGACTTTTGCTTTTCGCGGTTGAGATCGCTTTAAATTTTGTTTTAAAGTAAATCTAACGGCTAATATTAACACTCTAAATTTAATAGGAAAAATAGGTCTCTAAGAGTGTGTTTGGAGTTACTTTTAAAAGTACTTTTAGAAATTATTTCTCATAAGTACTTTTAAAAATTATTTCTCATAAGTACTTTAAAAAAAAAAAATAGTGTTTGAAACCGCACCACTACCTCTACCACCACCACCATTACCTCTACCACCACTACCGCCGCCGCCACCACCACCGCCGTCGTCGCCACCGCTTCCACCATCATCGCCGCCGTCGCCACCGCCACCACCATCGTCGCCTCCACCACCACCACCACCACCACCATCGTCGCCGCCACCACCCCCCACTACCACCAGTGCCACCACTGCCATCGCCACCACCACTGCCACCACCGCCATCGCCACCACCACCACCACCGCCGTCGCCGCCACCACCGTTGTCGCCCCCACTGCCACCACCTCCGCCATTGCCACCACCGCCGCCACCATCGCCACCACCGCCGCCACCACCATTGCCGCCACCGTCACCATCGCCATCGCCACCGTCGTCGTCGCCACCGCCACCACCACCACCACCGCCGTCGTCATCGTCATCATCATCGCCGCCACCACCACCGTCGCCGCCACCACCACCACCGCCGCTGCCACCAATGCCATCACCGCCGCCGCCACCACCACCATTGTCACTACAGTCATTGTCATCCACCACAACCATCACCTCTCACCCCCACTACAACCGATACTTAAATTCATTTATCTCTCATCTATGTTTATGATTTGATTTTGGATATGAATATAAATATGTTTATTGTTTATCATTTTTTATTACTTTGTGCCTTCAGGCACAAACAATAACTAGTATTTTATACATTAACAAAATAAGTACAATTTTGAGGACTTATCATAAATTAAATGTTTGGGTATATAAACAATTTTATTATTTATTTTTGTTATTTTATAACTGTGAAGTCTTATCAGACATAAAACACTCTCAGTAGATAAAATATGAAAGATGAAAAGAACAGAAAAAACATGGATAAACATAGCCACCCACCAACAAGACAAGGGGCAATTGGGTAATCTAAACAAACCAACTTGGGTTGCTGCATTATTATAGCAAACAAATTAGTTAGGGATGTCTTGTGAGATATTCACTCATTGTTTTTTTTTTTCCCATCAAATTTTTGATTTTATTAAAAAAAAAAAAGATGTTAATTAATCAAAATCTTTTACATATTATATGCCGTTACCCATCTGATTTATCTCGTATTTTATAATTTTCAGTATCTATCCTATTTTTAAACTTTCCTAATAAAAAAATTTCTCATATATACATGAGTTTTGTGTGTGTGTGTGTGTGTGTGTGTGTGTGTGTGAATTTGAAGGAGATGGGTAGAAATAATAAAAGGAGACGAGAATATAAATTATGTGTATCGCACAACATAACCGACAATCTATATATTAAAAGAATTAAATTGGGGGTCGAAGAAGGCTTACCAAGCTCTCCCTTGAGTCTCTTCATATTTTCTTAATTTTTTGAAATTGTATTTATTAATTATTTTTTTGCAAAACAAGATTTTATGCAATCAAATTCAATCACACATCCCATGTAATCACCCACTGATGGGGGTTAGGAAAGAGTTTAAAATGATTGTAAATTCATAACTCAGCCACTGCCATTATATAATCACCCTATTCCATATTCTAATCCATCAAATACCTACAAATAAGCTTTTTCTTGGATGTTTAATCCTAAATTGACAAAAAATAGCTTAGATTACATCATACGTAACTTTTTGATTATAAAAAAAGAAAAGAATGCACGACGCAACTCTATCTTTAATGACGGATAAACGCATAACAAAAGGAAAAGAGAGCGTGGAATACGTCTATTAAAGATGGGTTTGCCTTTAACTCCTTTGTGGTGTTTTGGTTCAACTCAAATTGAGTAAAAAATAGAAGAGTAATGCTTTATATCCCAAATTTGTATCTCAAATGTGCATCCCAAATGAATGGGAACCATTGGATGACTGGGTCTCACCAATTTTTTTAATTGGGACTCACTGATCCAACCATCCTTATTAATTTGGGATTCATATTTGGGATATAAATTTAGGATATATAGCATTGCTCAAAATAGAATACTAATGGGCAATTTTTTATGCGTCAAAACTAGCACCAAATTAATTGCAGTAGTTGGATCAATGATAGGATTTATTGATCTAACGGCTGCAAGTGATTTTGTATAAATTTTGATGTACAAATTTGATGTACATAACATTACTCATACTAATTTCATTAAATATTTAATTTCCAAAATAAAACTTATTATAATACAAACACATTACACACCCAAACACTACTAAAAAAAAAATCACATTCCAAATTGGTTTATTATATCTATACTATTAATAAAAGTACCTTAAATGAAAAACTTTTGAATCTCTATTTTACCCTTATAAAAGATTATAAAGACCACTCTATCCTTTCATAATTAAATATCTAAATTACTATCATATCCTTATATATTTAAATCTCCAAAATAACTATAATATCTCTTTTAATTATTTATTCTCTATGTATAAATATTTATTTTTTGATTAACTATATTACTCTTAAAAAATATGCATCGTTATATTTTCAATAAATTGTTCAAAAAAACTTGAAAAACTCCATCTTTCTAATATTACTCATCATCTTATATCCTATACATATATATTATTTTTCATCAAAAAGTTGAACCCTTTCATTTTTAAAATAAAAAATAATCATATATATAATTTTTTAAAATCAATTTATGTTATATCAATATAATTCTTCGGTCACAATAAATTTTAGGATAAATTACACTGACACTCATGTAGATTGGTCTAATTACAGGGACACCCCCTTAGTTTTCTGAAATTACACTGATACCCCATGTTAGGTCTTGTCCTTTAACAAATATAACAAAAAATGCAATTTTTCATAATTACTCTTACCATACATCATTTTTTACTTATCATCCTCTCATATATTTAAATACTAATAAATGAGTCATTTTCGGGTTCAACCCTTCAAACCTGAAATTGACACGATCAACCTGTTTTATTTAATCGTGTCGAATTTTCTCTATTTTCTCGTTTGTATGTTAACACGAACGTGAAATTGCAATGATCCATATGTTTAACTGATATTATAAAAATAAAATATTAATTATTTGTTGTTGTTTATTATGCACTAACATAATTATTGTATAAAAAATATATTTTTACTCATTATTATTGCTATGCTTATTAAGTTAATTTTTAGTTTATAGAAAAAGTATGAGCATGGATTCAATTAAGTAATAATAGAACTTTAGACTTAAATCTTAACATTAAATTTTTTTATTTAAAGTTTATATGAGTCAACACGAATACAAACACACCTGCGCGAGTAACACAGCGGTGTGGAATTGAACCCAGACAAATCATATACTCGGACGTCAGGGGTTTGACTCTCATTGGTGTCTCTCGGACTTAACTGATACCTATTGTTTGCGGGTAATTATAGGTATCTGGTGTTTACTTTCGCAAAAATGGGTCTAAAGTGGCCTTACCTTGGTGAGGTTCCACAATATAAAAATAAATAGGTTAGCCTAATTTTATCCAGGGGTAATATGCGTATTAAAGTATAAAAAGTTGATGATGTAATCACTTTTTTAACATTACTAATAACAATGATAACCATAGGGATACTTTGTGAAATGGATAGGTAAACAGTAAGGGATGTTAGTGTAATTTCAAAAAATTGAGGGGCGTTTCTGCAATTAGATCAATTTACAGGGATGTCAGTGTAAATTATCCTAAACTTTATAAGTTGTACTAAGATTTTTTTTATAAAAAATAAAAATAGTTGTATATTTTTAAGTAAAACTTGAATTCTTTAGAATTTTAATATATTTGATAATATAAATTATAGAGTAGTATATTAAATATTATTCCAATTGACCTAACTTATTTTTAATTGCAGTAAGGTTCTAATTAGTATATTAACAATTACTTTTATTTTATTCAATGAATTATAATTGAAATTCTAATCAAATGAATTTCAAGAAATTTAATTTATCAAACATCACTAAAAAAATCAATCTTAATCACAAAATTCTAAAAATATAGGATTTTAACTATTTTTTATTTTTTTATAGTTAGAACAAAAAATTTTGAGAATATAAAAAAATTTCATAATCTTATAATAGAATACGAGCAATAAAAAATTAAAATTTGTAAATTTGAGATGATATTTAATTCAGATATATATATACCTAATATATTTTATTAATTTTTGTGTACGAAAATTATTCACGTGCAACGCACGTGATGCATTCCTAGTAAAAATAAATAAACCTTATCAATCATTACAATATGAGAATTAAACCTTATCCTAATAATTTCTTAGTTGGACTTGGGACATCATGATGTCATCATCAAATTCCAAAGGTCAAAATAGTAATTTCTCACGGAGGGGATGCGGGGTCATGGACACCAAAATAGATTTAAATACAGTTGAATTTTCCTTTTAACTTCCCCTCCTAGCCTTTCTTCAATCATTCTCTGCTCTCTTTGAGTCTTTTCACTCCTTTTTTGCTCCAATCACCTTTCTCCCTCTAACTCTCTCTCTCTAGAAATCATTATTTTATGTGTTGTTGGTATTATATGGGTGTGTGTTGAGAGGAATAATGGGAGTGTGTAATTGAGAGAAAGAAAGACAATTCTCCATTTTCACGCCTCTGGGTCTATTTCTCTCTCTTCTGATCATGGTCCAATTTGCAATAGATTAACTTCTGTGATTGAGTAATCTTTGTGTTTGATGTTCAGATACCTCCACAGTGGCCTCTTCTAAGCATCCCTGAGTTTTGACTTTATTTTCAGGTATTCTGTAGGTGTCGGTGTGGGTTGGTAGGTTTGCATGTATTTCTTGATTTTTTTTGGGCGTATGAACTTTACTTGTATGGGCTTTTTTTTTAATGTGAAATACTGTTTTTGTGTGCGTGTGTTGATTGTATTGTAGATTGTTTTAAAGGTGGGATTTTGTGAAATTTTATATAGTGAAAAAATCAAGGAGTTTTAGGGGTCTTAGTTGAATTTTTGATAGAGCTGATTTTTCTCTTTTTAGTTGTGAAATTGTTCTTGGGTTTTGATGCCCATCTTGTTTGATTACCTTCGGGTCTGTAATTTTGATGAAATTGGAGTTAATTTTAAAGGGGATTCTGTGTTGGCAGTAAAAAATTGGATATATGCTGGATTTTTTAAAGCATTTGATTGCAATTATAACAACTAGAAGTAGTGATTCACTAACCACAACTCACGAGCAATTCCCCCTCTCTTTCTCTCTACTTGTGAAATCTGATTGTTTTTAGTATTCATGTGGTTTGATTTTAACGGTTCTGATATGCTTGCTTTCATGTTCTTCTATCAATTTATCTTGACTATTTGAAATGGCAATTTTGATTGATGGGATTGCTGTAAATTGGCCCATTTTACTCAGATACTAACTAATGTGCTCTAGAGGAAGACTTGAAATATATGCTGAATCACATCTTTTTTATTTGGCAATCAGATTAACTTTGTCGGTGGAAATGAAGAGTTGGAGATGTTTTGAGCCTTCTAAATGTTGGGAACTATTTTGATGCTAATTTTTGCCAGACTGCAAAAAAAAAAAAGAATATAATTTTTGTGGCCACAGTGGGGGTGATCTTAAAAATTGGGATTGGAACGTGTGGTGCACCCTCTTTTGGATTGTTTTCATGGATTTAAGAGCATAAGTCTCATATTTGGATTAAAATTTGTTAAACTATGCAAAGGTGATTCAAATACACATGCTAGGTTTATTTAGCTATTTGAAGTCAGTTATAGTTGTCATCGGGATTGTCATGCTTGTTTTTCTTTTTAACTGTTGTTACATGTCTCAACATCCGAATACATCATAATTTTACCATATATATGAGACATGTAATTGATCTAATATGTTTTTTATTCCCCTAAAAGCATTGATGATCATATCACTAGTTAAACTCAAGGTTTTTTGTTGAGGATTTTGTTTATTAGCTTCAGGGACGCATCATTTCATTTTGTTTCTTTGGTTGCTTGGGAGAAATTAATTTTTCCACTTCCTTAGGTTTCCTAACTTTGGAGGCAAAGTTGATGCAATGCAGAAGTCTTCAGACCATTCCTCTTCAGGTTTTTTGTGAAGCTTTCAGTTGTGCTATCTGTCTGCAAAAATTATTTTGTGCAGAAAGTCTAACCAATCAAAGTGAATTATGTGCAGTAGGTCCTTCAAAAATTCCATCAATAGGGGTCTCTAAGGAAGTAAGGGGTGGAGCATGGGGACTCTTATCTGGATCTGATGCTTTTCATTCCTCAACTGATGCTACTCTTTTTTCAAGCTCGTTACCTCTTCTTCCCCACGAAAAATGTATGCATCAGCTGCTAGGTTTCACGAGAAGTTGTTCATTGTGGAAGTAGTTGTCTTACTCTTATTTATTGTTTTGACATGCAGTGAATATGAATGATACTGGGGATGGCTGTCAATGTGTTGATAAGGTCTCTTCCGGCTTGAATAAACTCCATGCAGATGTAGAGGGCACTGAATTGCTTGAAGATATTGAAAATCATGCAATTGGAAGCCTGCTTCCTGATGACGAGGATGAGCTCTTGGCTGGCATAGTGGATGGTTTTGACATAAGTGGGTTGCCTAATCGCTTGGATGACTTGGAAGATTATGATCTTTTTGGCAGTATAGGAGGTTTGGAATTGGAGTCTGATCCGCTGGAGAGCCTGAGTGTAGGTATGTCAAAGGTAAGTCTATCTGATGGTGTGGTTGCCAATGGGGTGGCCCATTACAATCTTCCAACTGGTGTGGGAACTGTTGCTGGAGAACATCCACTTGGAGAGCATCCTTCCAGAACCTTATTTGTCCGCAACATCAATAGCAATGTTGAAGATTCAGAGCTGAGGACTCTCTTTGAGGTAATCTAATTAGTCGGGTTTGAATAATTAGATTTCTGCAATTATGAAGTTCACATTATCTCCTCCCCTTGGTTGACTTATCTTTTTCTTGTATTTAATTGATATTGGTCTCTGTGAGTATTTGTGTTGTCAATTTTGGCTATATCTTTGCATGTCATGCTCCTTCCCCGTCTTAGTTGTCATAGCCAGTGTAGCTTACTCTTGATGTCTTAAGGTTTAGTCCTCCAAGCAAAAATGTATCCAAAGTGTGCTTTTATCTTTGATGGGGATGTGATTGTGTCATATTACATGTTGTAGCAGGTATAATACATGTTGATCAGAATCTCAGAAATGTGTGCAAGCTTTCTACTCTATTCTATGCTGTCGTCAACCAAAAATAGTATGAGATTTACTGCGTTATTTGATGTACAGGCTCTTTGCTTTTTGTTTCTAGGTCTGGGTGCTGGATATGGTTGGGTTTTATCCGATTGTTATTGTGCGATGTATTTGTAATGCCTTGATTTGTTTCTGTCTCTTGATATACTTTTAACTGGGGCTTCTTGTGTATGAATCTCGGTCACTATCGAAGACATTTGTTTATTTTTAGTTAATAAGGAACTTCATTCTCTATGCCACCTAGGCATATATGCTGCCTCAGGACCAACCGTTTTCTTTGTTTCACATAAGTGTTGTTAAAAATTCTTCTGCAGGATCTAAGAATTTTGAGGCTGCCGTCCCCTCCTTTTTTTGTAAGCTATATGTGTGATAGATATGAGATGCTTGACAAATTTATGGGGCATGAGCATTTATTTCAAAACGCTAGCGTTTTTATCATATCATCTAATAACCTATTACTAACAGATACTCTTATTTGCTTTGCGAATTGTCATATTCCTGCTTTTAGCAATATGGTGATATCAGAACCCTGTACACTGCCTGTAAACATAGGGGCTTTGTGATGATATCTTACTATGATATTCGTGCTGCGCGAACTGCTATGCGGGCATTGCAAAACAAGCCGCTACGGCGGAGGAAGCTGGATATACACTTCTCAATTCCGAAGGTGGTGAACAACATTTATGTTTCTAAAAGTTGATGAAATTATTATGTTCATTTACTGACTCTCCCCTTAAAAAAAAAGGATAATCCATCAGACAAAGATATCAATCAAGGAACTTTGGTAGTTTTTAATTTGGATCCATCAGTTTCAAATGATGACCTACGGCAAATATTTGGGGCTTATGGTGAGGTCAAAGAGGTGATGGCTGTTTTCCCTTTATTTATTCTGCCCCTTTGTTTGCTTCCTTCAAACATTGTTTTGTTGAATTGGTCGGTATCTGAGCCTATGTGGTATCATTTGTTAAGCAGATCAGGGAAACGCCACACAAGAGACACCATAAGTTTATTGAATATTATGATGTTAGAGCCGCAGAAGCCGCACTTAGGTCCTTAAATAGGAGTGATATTGCCGGGAAGCGCATAAAGCTCGAACCTAGCCGCCCTGGAGGAGCACGTCGAAAGTACGTGTTCTGCTACTTTTTAAAATTTTATGTATTAAGTTTAGTGCTCTCCTTATTTGATCAGCGTCTGCCATCCCTTGATAGCAGATTTACTTAGCTTCATTTTTGTCATAACTGGGTTCCGTGGCTTCATTTTCCATAGTAACTTGGGTGCACTAACATTTCATGCTTGCATATTTCTATTTTTTTCCTGCATTAATTCTGACTCTGTTTGATGGCAAAGTTCCTCTTCCTTTTTTGAAAAAGTCAAATTATTCTTTCCCTAGTAACATCAAAGACTGAAAGGTTTGTTTGTCCCAGGTAACATGAAAATAAAACAAGTGTTAGACAATGCCCATTTTTCTGTGGATGAATGGGATGGATGAGTTTCAAGCTCATGAAGAAACTTTATTATCTTTGTTTTTAATGGTAGTTTGAAGAATTAAGAGGTATGAACAAATATTAATAAAAGAGGATTATCTATGGCTTATTATTTGCCAGATTTCTGCTAGCAAGTTGCACTATAAAAGAATAGGAGTGAACTGTGGAACAAAGAAAATTCAAGGAGCTATAATTTTTGGAAACTAGGTTAAATTCTACTTAAAAAATATTTATGTTGTAGTTTTTGTCTTAGGTGATGCATCGATGTTGATAGCCGGAAATACTGTAGGAAATGTTCTAGAGAGGAGAGATGCTATTTAATTGACTTTATTAACCTAGAAAAGAGTCTTTGATATTGATCCCGGGCTTATTTGGGTCGTGGTTGAGTAACATGTAATTATGAACATTCTATTGAGGACGTGTATGAGATATAGGTAACCAGTGTTATGGTGTTTACTCTGATATTAGAGACGCGTGTATAACTTGTGATGTGCTTTCAAGTTATGTTGTGAGACAGGTTGCACTTTTGGGGGGCTGAAATGAGTCGCAACATGTGAAAGTCCTTGGCAGGAAACATAAGGTTTAGTTGGTGAGTTTATGCTCTATCAAGGCCTGATGAAGGCAAATAATGCTGGAGTTGTGAATAGATTTCTTCAGGAAAATATGACGGTTGGGTTGCAAATTAGTACCCTAATATTTCAGTTTGAGCAACATAATCAGTGTGGTGGATCTGTTGATAATTCTGCAGAGGGATGGACCTTCCTCTGGAGTCAACTCATAGGCGCCGTGTGCGAGCTTTTACACATGCCCTTAGTGCTTAGTGCCTAATTTATGAACCGAGCATTTATATTTGCTTCATTATGTTTTTTGATAGACATTCATATATCTAACACTCTTGCGAATGCTCAAGGTTATACTTCAACACTTTCAAAGGCTCAAGCTTTAAATAGAAGACTTTGATGCTGATTTATCAAACTAAGATCTATACTGTATACTTTCTCTCTCCTATTAAGGGAAGGAAAGCATTATACTTCCTCCCTCCCTGATCTGAAGAAAAGTATCTAGACACATGTCCCTAGTGTGAGAATTTAACTTGACTTGGTGGTGAAAAAAAAGGGACTGTTAAGATCATTTTGGGCCAATGAGAGGGGTTAAATGGCCCATTATGGGCTAAATAAGGCTAAATTGGGTTTCGTTTTACAGGGGGGAAAAATGAATAGAAAAAGGGTAATTTAAATTGACACCCCTGATTATTGATGGAAAAATATGTTGAACCTTTGACATTTGGGAAATGACATTAATACTTTTATCTGGAAAAGTCACTAATGAAATAACCATTTTACTCTTACCTGACTAAGTTAAAAATTTAAAATCAGGTTTTAGAGTTATTTTTGCTGTATTGAGCCTTTGGCGAGGCAGGGGCTTGTGCTCAGTCAATAGTCGATATACCATGTCAGATTTTAAAAAATTTAATCAAAAATCAACAAAATGGGGATAAACAAATGTCAAGGGGTTGTTTTTTTTCCCCCACCAAAGCTAAAGTTGGTGAGTGTAATTTACCCAACGAAGAAAAGACAGGCTGGATTAGCAGTATATAATATGTAGGTGAATACCACTGGGCAATTTGGTTGGTGAGAGTCTCAAGATTAGGAGTCACCAATTGGTTTGCGAATCTTCAAAGAAGACCATTGTGAAAAATATTTAGAAAACAAAGTGTGGAGATACCGGAAAGGGGAAAAAAAGACTAGAGGTCATACAAATAACTCGTATAATATGGTATTGGAAAAAAATGGCTTTAAAAGTGAAACTGGGATGCTATCATTAGCATCATCGTGATCTCATTGAGTCATTTAGAGGTCATTAGGCAGACAAGCTAATTTATGTTTGTCTTTATTGAAGGGTGTGTCCTGGGCCAGGGGACCTCTCTTCAGATTTTATCTTTTCCCAACACATTATAGGGAGATTTTGTTTGTGCCTTTTCTCTGGTCTGTTTGACGGGGCGCTACAAAATCAACCTGCATCTGCAGACCCCAACAAACTTTTTCACGTTCCTGTATTGATGCTGCAAGTCCAATTTCTGAACCCTTTTTGATTTTTATTAGTTTTGTAATAGTCAACTGATATGTTTTTATGTTACTTGGTTATGTCTTGTACATTTTAGCATAATGTTTCAAATGAATCAAGAGCTTGAACAAGATGAATCTTGGAGTTTTCGACACCAAGCAGGTTCCTCAATAGCCAACTCTCCTCCAGGTACGACTTTTGGAGCACTTTTCTTAATTTGAGTTTTGTAGAATCTTGCATATTTTTGTCTGAGTTGTGGCTCGTAGGTTTCTGCACTGTAACTGCACTGTCTTATGAGTTTTGGTGAATGTCCACATTCCTGGCAGGTAACTGGCCGCAGTTTGGCAGCCCTATAGAACATAGTAAATCGCCTGGTTTCAGGTCTATGAGCCCAACAATTAGCAATAATTTACCTGGATTAGCTTCAATTTTGCATCCTCAAGTATCAAACTCGTTGAAGGTTGCACCAATTGGCAAGGACAGAAGGGATAGTAATGTGGAACATATATTCACCAATGGAATCTCAAACCCTGGAGCTGAATTTCAACAGTCTCATTCATTTCCAGAGCCTAAATTGACACACTATTCTGGAACCGTGTCTTCTTTTGGTGCTTCTAGCTCAGAAGGATTTGGCATGGAAACATTGTCTGGACCACAGTTTCTTTGGGGAAGTTCTAATTTATACCCAGAGCAAACTAGCTCATCTGCCTGGCGAACACAACAACCTGTGGGGCATCTGCATCCATTTACATCCAGTGGGCAGAGCCATGGTTTCCCATACTCCGATCGCCATGGATCTTTCCTTAGTTCATCTCACCACCCTCACCATCATGTTGGATCTGCTCCATCTGGTGTTCCTGTCAAGCGGTATTTTGGTTTTTATCAGGAGTCTCCTGAAACATCATTCATGAGTCCTGCTGCTTTTGGAAGCATGGGTATAAGTCAGAATGACAGGAGTTTTATGGTAAATATGGGTGCTCGTGGTGCTGTAAATACTGGCATTGCTGTTTCAGGGAACATGTCAGAAAATAGTTCTCCTGCTTTCAGCATGATGTCTTCTCCAAGACTTAATCCAATGTTCCTAGGTGGCCAATTGCCAGGACTTGCATTAACCAGCATGGAGGGTTTAATTGAACGTGGGCGAAGCCGACGTTTTGAGAGCAATGGGAACCAGATAGATAGCAAGAAACAGTTTCAGCTGGATTTGGAAAAGATTAAAAGTGGGGAAGATACTCGGACCACTTTAATGATAAAAAATATCCCAAATAAGTAAGTGAACTTTGAATACTTGTCATTTGTGAATAAATAGTCTGTGTACAAATTATAGATTATTTGCATCAGGATGTTGACAATGGTCTTTGTTTAGATACACCTCAAAGATGTTGCTGGCAGCCATCGATGAAAATCACAGGGGTACTTATGATTTTCTCTATCTGCCCATCGATTTTAAGGTAATATTGTTATGAGTAATTTTTTTTTGGGTATATAATTTTGTTACAAGTGTTTGTTGCGAAGTTAATACTATTTTCTTGAGTTCACAGAAACTGACATTGATTCTTGCATCAAATGCAGAACAAATGCAATGTGGGCTATGCGTTTATCAACATGTTGTCTCCTTCACACATTATCCCATTTTACGAGGTTTTAAATTCCACCCGTTGTTTAGAAATGAAGAGTGGAGTGCTTCATTCTTTTAAGTTTTCTCCTTCCTGATATATCTCATTTTCAGTTTTTAAATTGTTGGAATCTCTGATGTTTTTTGTTTCTTCTTTCTCCGATTCCTCTTATTCTTCTTTTTATTTATTTTTTTAAATAGAAAATTATCCCAAATTACGATTTATTGATACATATTGTTATGATCAATACATTTTTCCCATTTTTGTGCAGGCATTTAATGGTAAGAAGTGGGAGAAGTTCAATAGTGAGAAAGTTGCTTCTTTGGCTTACGCTCGAATCCAAGGAAAGGCGGCCCTTGTTACCCACTTCCAGAATTCGAGTTTGATGAATGAAGATAAGCGCTGCCGCCCTATTCTCTTTCACTCTGAAGCCTCAGAGGCTGGTGATCAGGTGACATAAAATATTACATGGAGAAAATGAAAGTGACCGAGATTAATATGAAAACACTTGATTTATTTCGAACTCTCTTGAATGTATCCACTTTTAGTAATTGGGTGGGGGATTTGACATGGCCTTCTCTTTGTAGATTATCCAGGAACATCTTCCATCCAATAGTTTGAACGTCCAAGTTTGCCGATCAGATGGGTCAGAGTTGGGGGATTCTCCAGGAAGCCCTACAAAAGATGCTTTGGCTGAGAAGCCAGAGAAGAGCTAACAGTGGCATGACAGAAAATTAGCCACAGGCCAAATTGGTGGTTGCTGTGGGTGCTAACTGTACGTATATATGTGTGTATAAAATTAGGAGATGGACCATTGGTGCCAGGCAGATTTTGTGTCATAGTATTGCGTTCTGCTAAAAAGTTTTTAAGCAGCAGCAGGAGCATTTTGAGAGGATCGATGTCTTGACATATGTGGAGAAGGGTTATTAGCCTCTAAGGTGAAAGCATACTGGTGAAGATCATCAATAGGTGCATGAAACCTTCTCTTCTTGCTTTATAATTTGAAGTCCTTTTGATTTGTTTGTGAATTGAGGTTGGACAATTCTATATTCGGAAATGGTGTTTGTAAGTATATGGTTATGAGTAAAATGTCTTGAAGGTTGAAATTTTGGATTGGTGATTTCATGGGGGGGGCTGTTTATGAATTGTATAGTGGGAAGACAAGACTAGCTTTTTGGTAAATCTTCTTGACATTAATGACAAATGTGTATTTTTGAGAGATGATGTTGTTGGGTCTTTGCATATTTTCCAAGTCTATATATTATTTGGGAAAGTCTATGGTATCGGAAAAAAAAATGGTACTATATTGAAAGTTATTATATCTAATAGTAAGATTAGACGTTTAAAAAGAAAAGTTACAATTGCGCAAGAAAATTCCATGATCGGTCATGGGTCATGGGATTCCCTTTAAGCAATTGTAATTTCTTCTTTACAAGTTGTAATTTAACTTTTAAAAGTTGTAATTTAACCTTCGAAAATCGTAACTTTTATGATCGATCCTAATGTTTTAGGATTGATTATGTCTGTTATAATTTGTAATTTGTACCTCGAAAAGTTTAGCTTGACTTTAAAAAATAATAATTTTCAATACGATACTGACGAAAATGTTATAGATTGAATTACACTATTTTGAATGGTTCATGTTAGTGGTCAATTTTAAGAGTAAAATTTGAATTAAGCCTTGTGTACAACCTCAAAACACTCTCTGCCCAAAACAGCCTTCTAATTTGACTGCATGTCAAGCCAGATTTATTATGGGGAACAACTATGATAGGTACTTGGGTAGTTATGAAGTTTTTAATAGCAATTATTTAGTCGTAATTCTAGTTGTTTAAGTCATAACTCTTGTTGGTATGATACCAAAAAAATAACCAAGGGGCTATAGACTATAGTCCCTCCCGTGTGGTTAAAATGTTAGGCAAATAACTGGATAGTAAAAGGAATAAAATATTGATACCTATCTACGATTTTTTAATGGGTATGGGGGAAGAGAAAGAGTGTTTTTTAAAAACTAAACGGAATAAAATATTGATTAAAAGAAGAAAGACGATTAAATTTTGTAAAAATTGGAATTAAGTATAATATGAGAAACTCTTTTACCAATAAGGATAGTCGCACTTTTTTGGGGTTATTAAGGGCACATATTATGTACTTTTTTTATAAGTAAATTCAATAATCCCTTTACTTTTTTTTTATTTTCTATTTTGACTTTAGTGGATCACACATATCTTTTCAAGACTATTCTCTCTTCCTTTAATTTCTCTTTCCTTTTTCTTCTTTTAGTTTATCTCTCCTCCTTTAATTCATCCGTCTAACTATTTCTCTCTACTCTCTCTTCTTTAATTTCTCTTTCATCTATCTTCCATTCCACTACTTATCTCTCCTTTCTTTTTCGTCTCTTTAATTTCTCTCTCCTATCTATACTTTTTAATTTCTCTCTCTAACTCTAACTCTAGTGTTCTCTCTCTTCAATGTATCATTTATTTAGATTCTTTTCTTTCCTCTCTCTTCCCCTATCTCTCGTACCTTCTTTATATTTTGGTCTCTCTTTCTTATCTTTTTCATTCACTACTATTTATCTATTCTCTCACTTCCTTCTATTTTCTTTATTGTATCTTTTTTTTCCACCATGTATTGTTGAGAGATTGTGTCGATCGTTGCCTTTAAAAAAATCATCCATAGTTGTTGTGAATCCGAATGATTCATGGTGGTGATGTTCTTTGCACAGCTCATGTTGGTAATATTTGTTGAATTTATTGGTAATGACCATGCTCATTTTTCTCTCCAAATTACGACATTTTCTCTCTCTCTCTCTCTCTCTCTATATATATATATATATAGAGAGAGAGAGAGAGAGATTTGAATCTATTTTAAATTTTGAAATGTAAATTTTATATGGATAATTTAATTATAAAACATCTAAAATTAAGGAGATTTAATTTCGTTTGATTTTTGAATTGTGTATTTGATTTTGTTTTGAATTTTAAATTTTGTATTGAAAGAGAATAAGATATTTTCGTCTTTGCACGTAATTGTCCTTAAAGTACCAAAAAGTTTGAGCCTGGACTGCTGATCCTAAAAGACCATAGCAGTGGATCGACTTCTAAAAAGCCCTTGATTTTTTTTGTTTTAGTTTGAACTTCTTTTATGATATATATTTAATTGAGCCTTCACAGACTAAATTTTTTAGATCATATATAACATTAATTCTCAGAGATCATAACGTTATTTAGAACCCCTCTTTTTTGGGGCCCTATACAAAAATTTAAGTTGCCTGCCTAATGCCTATTGGCTGGCCCTACTAGTTGTATACAGATTTTCGATGACCATTGCAGCAGAAGGAAAAGAGTCTTGAAATCCCATTAATTGAAGGGTGGAATGGCTATTGTATATAGACTTGATCTTCCCCAATCAAAGATTTTTTAACAGAAATTGCAATGTAAAACTTCAAATAGTTTGATGTGGAAACATAGAATCTCAATTTCTTTGCCTAGTGGGCCTTTCACCCTCTTTCTAGTGACTCGGGAAACTGATCTGAGAGAGACCAAGAATCCCCAGAATTTCCTAGAGGATATTCCAAAGGCACATTTAGCTGGATTCAGCTTCATGTGATTACTTTATCAGGGTCTTGAAAGCCTCATCCAAGTGCGCAACATGGTTTTCAACAAGCTGGCTTTTTACCATTTAACTGTAAACGAAACCAGTAAAACTATAGTTGCAAATAGAAGCATTACAGTATCCTAAGTTAGGCGAACCAACGACAGTTTTAGAAAATTCTTTACAGCTCCAAATTTCCAGTGCACAAACATAAAACACTAAGGCTTCTCAATCAGTGAACCGAAAATATACATTTCCATGAAGCAAACATATTCAAACTTCAACCCTAAGGGGTGAAACCATCATACTAAATAAAACTAACCTGAACATCAGGAAGGGCACACTATTGACATCATTGTTGAGTGAAAAATAACTGAAACCGTTACAAAATTTACAGATTACCGGAAAATGCCATGTTCCCTGCAGCACAATTTACAAGGATCAGGAGAGACACGTGACAAGAAGTCCCGTCGAAGAAATCAGGACATTCTGGTTTTGTCCAAATTTGAATCCCTCTGCCTTTATCTCCTTGTTTTAAATTCAAGGTCAACAAGGAAGTAACATTTGTCATGCTCTCTTGCATAATGGACATGACCATTCATCATATTGATAAGTTTCCGGGACACATTCAATCCAAGCCCCTCTGCTGTAGTCCATTCATTTCTCCCTTCAAACATATCATCGATAAGAGCAGAAGGAAGGCCCTGGCCAGGGTGTGTCATTCTGCAAGAACAAGGTAAAAATATTACAAGCAGTAGGACCCATCAGTCAAAAGTCATATACTACACAAGGTAATAAACTAATAAAAGTAGGAGGGCTCAATTGCGAGAAAAATTAGTTTAAGGGCTGAATGGAAACTAGTGATAATAGTTTAGGGGCCAAAATAGTAATTTTTCATCCAAAAAGAGGAAAATTACATCACAGAAACAAACATTACATACCTATAAAAAATAAAGGAAAAGCCCCCTAGTTACATGCAGCTATTATCCAGTCAATGCTAAGAAAGTAAAAAGGTAAGTCCTTAAACTCATTTGTAGTCGAATCCAAAAGGAAACCAAAAACTCTGCTCTATCCCAAAAAAACTCCACAATTTCTTCTTTTTCCTTCAAAAATTCTACTATTCCTTTCCAACAATACCACCCACAAGATTGCCATGACTACACATTGCCACAGTATAGATAATCGACAACCTTTCCCGAACACACCATAATTTGCTTCACTAAAGAGGTACATTCTCTCGAAAACACCCAGCTCGATCCAAATTCACCCAAAGCTCTAAACCATAATTTCATCACTATCGGGCAATGGTAATTAACTCTACATCTTATATCATTATATATCCTAGAATAAAATGCTAAAATGAGACCTCCAGTTGGTATATCTCAGAATCCATGATTGGAACTATTACTTTCATTAAACACATACCTTGAGATTCAATATGTTACTTCTAAGTCATGCAAATATGAATAGAGAAATTAAGATGAACTGATCACACTATACAGTTCTACCATGTGATAAATCTGGAAGTATTCCGAGCGGATGGAACTTAATGCAGTATGAATGTGAAACCCGAAGGTAATTTTCAAATTTCAGTCCGAATGTCGGTCAATTTATACACCATTTGGTTTACAGCATGCTAACGACAAAACACAATTAACAAACAAGAACAAAAGGAAATAGCGATCTATGAATGCAATCTCTGCTCAACGAACTACAAACACCAACCTATCTTAGACAAAATGATCAATCAATGGAATAATAGCTCTCACAAAAAAGACCAGGGATCAAATTGGACTTGCAGAAAGAAATTAGATGACAAGCACTCGGAGGAAATATGTTTCCTTAGCAAAAATGGACCTGTGAATATGTTTTGTGGTAACTGGAGATACTTTGACTAATCCGGAATGTGTTAAGTGAGAATAGCCCCAGTTTCAGAGATAAGTGTTTTATTTTCTTTAGATTGCTCTTCCCCTTTCTCTCTTTCCTTCTCTCTTCTTCTTTCTTTCCAGCCTGTGGGGTGATGTTCACTATGTCAGCATCCTCACAATATAGGTTTGAAGAAACAAAACAATAAGGTCCCGGTGCGGCCAAAAGATGAGAACAAGAGGCTGTGTCCCTATTTAGCTCATAAAATGAATACATGCAGTCACAAAAAGCGAAGAGCATTCGAATGTACCAGTTGTATTGTTCGAACAGTGTAGGTTCATTCTTGGAAGTTGGAATGCATCACTTATGAAATTGACAATTGCAATCAAAGAAAATATACTACTGAAGTCAGTTGCAAATAATCACTACATTCCACGATACACATGTTAAAGTCCTTAAAAAAAAAACCAATATACTCACGGCCATGGTACCTGAACTGTAAATGGACAAATTCATTTCCATCTTGTATCATTTTCAACCCTGGTGACACTTTGATTTCCACCCAGCAATTGGAAGGTGCATGATGCACTATATTACGCAATAAGTCTGACAAGATCAGCTGAAGCCTCATTTGATCACCATAGAGCGGTTGCGTTTTAATTTGCTCAGGAATCTCGTGAACCAGTTGTAGATTCTTTTCCTTCAGCAAAATCATGACTTGGCTAACAATAGCATCTATAACACTTCCCAAAATAAACTCCTCTGTGTTAAGCTCCACATTTCTGCTAGAATCAGGATAAAGAATATACTAAGTCTCTCTTTCTTTTCTACAACTTTTGTTTTTTATCAGCATGAAGAGTACTCATTTATATGCATAATCTTACGAAATATAGACATTGTTGCAATAATACAGAGACATCTATTTCCAACAAGCGGAATTATTATGACGATAATGATTTGAAAATTAGGCAGGGGAGATAGAACTGAAACTTGTGATGACAAAAGCCAGGAACAGGTAGAGAAATCGGAATACAACCAATATAATAACTCCAAACAAAGAAAGTGAAATAAACTGATTTGATGTAACAACAAAGAGCTTATATGAATCATTAAGAGAGCATACAAAATCAAAATTGGCAATTTTTGAAAATATTATTTAAGTGTTGTTCCAAATAATTGACTCTGTTGCATGGAAAATAAGTTTCCTAAGATAACATACGTATCCAGATTCCAAGGAGAAGTATATTCCACGAATCTTACCAGCAGAAATGTTACACCAAAAGAAAAAACTCGTTCAGCTCAACCAGGGGCGGAGCCATAAATTTTTTTTAGGGTGGACACATTAGCACGTTTTAAATTTTTTTTTCCAATTAACCGTAGAAGTTCATAAATTCATATTTATTAAGATTATATTTAATACTTAAAAATTTATTAAATATAGAAGATTAAAAACCGATATGCATAACATGAACAAAAAAATAATTAAAACTTCTTATCAATAAAGAATGAGAGTAATTATTGTCACTTACAATAGAACTTGGTATGTTTTTATTATTTGAAAGAGTTACAAATCAATCTTATCAACAATATTTCTTTTATATATAAAATTGTGATAATAATCTTCCATTTATGATCCTATAGTTTACTACATAACAACACACATTTTATACAATAAAGAAATAATCCTACAATTTTAAAAAATTATAAAATAATTTCAATATGTTCAAAACATATTTGGATATACCTGAAACGTGTTTAAAAGTTAACAATAATATTAGTATCACCTAATTTGAGATTTAATTGGCTGAGACTCAATAGTTTGTGACCAATTGACAAACCATTAGATAGATAGCGTAGTTTACTAAATATTGAGACTCATTATTAGACTTAATATCATAATGCATTAGGTCCTTAAAGTAAGTCTCAATAACATTGTTCGAAAAATTAACAATCATTTAGGTAGGTGGTCTATTCAAATTAATATTACTAGAACACAATAATAGAGTGGACACAATTAAATAAATTTAAATTTTATTTCAAAAAATATATGTCTAATATGAAGGGAAAAAAAATTGAGGGCTCCACCCCTGAGCTCACCTCTCATCCTTCTGTGGAATTTTCATTTTCCAAAAGATAAAATAACAAAACATAACCTTCAATTGTTGCTTTGTCAAGATAAACTGAATAAAAGTTGTATGCATTTTACTTTTTTCTCGTATCCATCCTCGAACATCTTCTGACGTTGGATTAAAAATACATATGAAGTCTTAAAATGCTGTTTGAAGTTTGTATACGTTTTGTAAACACAATTACCCTTGGACAGCCTAAACAAGTATATACTTATGCAATAAGAAAACATGTTTCAAAAACAATTCTGATTCTAAAAGCTTTTGCTTAAATTTAACTCAATTAGTTGAATATTCCGAATTTTTTCATTTTCTGCAAATGAAGGAAAGAATATGGTGTAACAATCTTCAATAACACAGTGAAGACTTACAAAAAGTGATTTATGCTAGTTATAGAAGCCCCAGAAATGGGAAAACTTACCCCTCTTCTATGTGTCTTAACTCCATATCCTCGATGACTGACAATATCTGTCTTTCACATGCATCACTAGTCTCAAGATACTGCTTCTGATCCTCTGAAATTGAAGTCCTTTCCAGGAGTTTGTGGGTGAAACGAATACCATTCAATGGGTTTTTCATCTCTTGCCGAATGTATGCCAACTCCTTAAGTTTTGAAAGGCACTCTGTGTCCTCTTGCCTGTGCACTAAGGACTCTTGCAGGTCAGGTACAACAGCATTCAAGAAGCAAAAACACCCAATTATATTACCTCGCTCATCAGTCCTTTTATTTGCTGTTAAAAGCACCTCCACAAATTTCCCTTGCTTATCAAAAAACCCAAAAGGGAGCTTCTCGGTAACATGTCCGCCAGTTGCTCGGTACAAAAGAATCATCAGTTTAGTGAGTGTATCTTCGCCTTTTAACTGACAGAAACTTCCAAAAATTTCCCCGGGAAGCAATTTCCCAATTATCTCATGTCTCGACCAACCAGTTAGCTTTTCCATGGCTGCATTCCATTCAAAACAGCAGGCATTTTCATCAGACGCAAATATGGGCGGGATCAATGGATTAAGAGTTTGTGTGATAGCATTATAATCCCCTTGCAGACGGATGAATTTATCCAGGAAAAATTTCTCAGACGTGACATCTTGACCCACAAAACATACCCCGACGACACTGTTTGTGTAATCCCTACTTGTGCAGGTATTAGCCACAATGTAAATGACCGAATTCTGCTGACGTAGCCCAACCTTCTGCAGTTTTAATTCAACATTTTTGTCCTCCTCGCCTGGATAAAAGTCAATTTAGAACTACCACCTTTGAGGAAATAATAAGAGACAAAACATGCAGTATGGTGAGGCTCACATGCCGTCAAACTAATTGCTTCTTACATAAAGTTGCAAAAAGTGGTTATCAGAGAATGAATGGTGACTGGAAGGAAATGAATTTTCTGTTGTACATATCAACTAATCACAGTGTGGGAAATCACGATGTTCACAAGAAAAAATTATGCAGGAGAAGGCTTGGGCCAAAATAATAGTCACATCACACAGTTCATCAAGCTCTGCCTCTGTCACATTTAAAGTTTCTTTTGCCTAGAAAATTCAAGTCTGAATGGAGAAAATGAATACCCAAAAAGAACGGACTATTCTAAGATGGAGCTGTATTGGTGTTGCGCAAGTGTCAGTAAGGACACTTCTTCCACACTTTTGGATATGGATCAAGTTAAATTTATAACTACGAACACCTAGCCAACACAAGGTGTTGGGGTATCCCCTTCTAGTCACCTACCTACTGCACACACAAATCTCTGTGCCTATGTGACATTAGGATTGTGTAAGATTTGATGCTTATAGAATAATGTATATGCATACTTGATTATGATACAACAAACATATTTGTTTGGTGTGTCTTCGTCCAAGATTAATCAAAGTCCCTGAGTTATAGCATCCACAACCCGTACATAGTGAGCAAAACCTTTCTAACAACTGCAGGTGAAAAATAAACCTATTAAAATGAGAATAGCTCAGAGGAAAAAAGAGTGAGAAAAAGTTTTCTTAGAGGCCATCTGCAATACAGATGAGTAACTGGGCTATCAACTGAGCAGCCATGGAACGAAACTAGTTACCTTGCAAAGCTCTACAGAGTAGACTTTCAACAACTCCACGTGAGTCCTCATGAACAACTTCATTAACCAGGGACTTCCCTTTTGCTTCACTAGCTTGTAATCCTGTCAATTCCGCCATCTTTGCATTCCACCCATTGATTAATCCTGATACATCAACCCCGAAAATCGGAGCAGTAGCTGTCTCAATCAATCTGACCATTTCACGAGCCACTGAACTAAGTTCATCCAATCCCTGCCGCACAGACGTATTCTGTTGAGCGTGTACCATCGTTTTTGGAACACCGTCTTCAATCTCTTCTAAGGAATCTCTCAGTATAAGCTGCAAAGAGTGTAAAGCATTAATCTCCGAAACCTCCCAAGGCAAACTTCTGCTTTTAGCCACTTCAAGAAAAGCTTGGAATGAAGATCTCGGGTGCATTCTTCCGCCATCATCTTTATCCTCTGGGTGATGCTTTGCCCCTCCCCATTTGACTTCCTTTGCAGTGTGGGACCTGAACCAAAATAAGAAATCCCTAGATGTAATTCTTGCAGTAGCCATGCCACAGACTGCATCACCCAGGAGGGCTGCACCAGGATAACCAGCGTTGGCCAGACTATCTGTACTCAACCCTGTGGAGTCCCCATGAGTATTTAGCAGCCACTCTGCAATGTCTTTGACTTGGGATTCAGTTGGAGTTACTCCCAGCAACCAACATTTCCCACCATAATATAATGCAGCCCCATCACACTTCACAAGATCCATGATGCTAGGGGACTGAGTCACAATGCCAAGTGGAGCATCCCGTAGGAGCATGTCACATAATACGGTTTGCATCCGGAGAATTTTCTTCTCTGCCAACTGTGATGCCAACTGAAGCTCCATGAAGAGCTGCAGGCCAAATGCCTGCATCAGGAACTCGCAAGCATAGCGAAGCGGGAAAGGCACATAGCGTGGTGAAGTGTGGTGACATACTACCAATCCCCATAGCTTCATTGAGTCATTTCCATTGACAACAACAGCCATCACCAATGAGGCAGTAGAACCCATGTTGGCCATGTACTGTGCATGGCAGCCATGGGGTGACCGAAGGGTTGAATTGACCAAGCCAAGAGGCTGCTTTAACTGTTCACTTTGAATGACCCTAACCGGATTTGCATTACAATTACAGATCATCCGCACACGGTTCTGCTTGAACAAAAACCGAGCAGCTTGTGGGATATCTGTTGCAGGATAGTGTAATCCCAAATAAGGTTCCAAATCAGACCTCCTAATTTCTGACACAACTTCACCATGATCATCATCATGGAACTTATATACCATAACCCTGTCATAGCCAGTAAGCTTCTGAACATCTTCCACAACAGTGTCACACAAAGCACCTATATCTCCCCCAGGGAGTGATTGCAGTCTAGAAATTGCTCGAACCGCAAGTTTCTGTGACTGCACTGCTCCAGCAAGCGACAATGCAGGATCACCCGAGGGTGCAGGCTCCAAATCAATCACAATCCCCACATCAATTCTATGTAGTATAGCATAAAATGGTTTGTGGGTACTCCTGGAATGAACCCAAATTGGGTTTAACAGCGAAATTTCCCTAGATGCGACGGCTTTCGCCAAAGAAGCCCTTGAAGAAGGGGTGAAAAGGGTTCTAGCATCAATTCCAGTCAGACCCATTAACTGCTGTGACTCACCAAGATTATTCAAACCCAACAATTCAAAGCAATTCTCACTATAACCTATGATTTTGAAACTGGGTTCTTCAATTGCAACCATACAACCAAAGGGTTGTATAAGACCACCCCTCTGAATTCTTGTTAGATAAGCAGTAATTTGTTCTTCAGGTACAGTTTGTGGTGCATGAATAACTGATCTCGAGTAGTTAAAGGACTTACCAGACTCACAAGACTGCTCAAACTCAGCCATAAGCCTAGCATCAGCACTGTACTGAGCCATAGTTTTGTTGGTGTTCATGTTGCTAGCATCCGACGAAGAGAAGGTGGCTGTATTGTTGTTGTTGGTGTTGGGGTTTGTGCTTGTTCTCTCTCTTCTTTCCTTGTTTTCCAACTCCATTTTATGATCACTTGTTGGTGGGTTTTTCTGAGGAATTGAAGTGGGTTCAGTACTGGTACTAGCTGGATCTTTATCATGATTGTACTTGTTTCTATTGTTGCTTGCGCATTGTTGAATCTTCCACACATCTCTTTCCACTGGTGGGGTTTATCTTGTTCTAATTCCGCTATTGATGATACCAATAAAGTCTCAATTAGAACCTTTGGTTTCTGGCCAAGTATTCTCTCTCTCTCTGATGTCATTTCTTTTTGTTTTCGTGGCGTCCATGCAATGTGCCAGTCCAATTTCTTTTGGTTTTACTAGGGTTACGGGAAAGACAAAAGTATTGCAAGAAATCAAACCCAACCTACCGAAATTGGAATTTGGAATTTGAAAAATTATCTTTAAATTTGATTACTAGGGTTTATAAAAAGAGAAATGCTATTGAACTTAAAATGTAGATTTAAAATGTAAATTTTTTCAATCACAACTAATGAACAGATAGTGATCTCAATAAATATTAGGACTCACAATGAAATCAATGGTAGTGGTTGATCAGGTTTACATTTTAAGTTCATGTAGCATTACTTTTATAAAAAAAAATCAAAAAATTTCGGTACTTAATTTTAAACGCAACGATTGAAATCTTATCACGAGTTTCTCTTTCATTAAACATCTCTAACTTGATCTGTATGACTATTCTAAAGTTTTTTTTATAGTCTATGAAGAATTTATCTTTATGAATTTCTTAGTTTCGTCGTAGATGAATTATCTTTGACGAGAGAATGAAGAAGAGATTAGTTAAAATGTGCGTAAGTTGATCCGAATACATTTAACCGTAAAACCAAAAAAGAAATACAACAAAAAAAAGGGAGTTGGATTTTCTAATAATCCAATTACATTATGTGGGTGCAGTAGCAGTTGCTAAGAATGTATTCTAAGAAATTTTCTATATTATTATTTAATTAGATCAAATTACGATCAAAATAGATTATATTATCATTTGATAAGATCGATTTAAGATCAATCTACAAAATGCAAAATTGATTCTATTTGTTAGGGCTGATCTCCAATTTTTGAGTCTCATTGAATCATAATTTTGACATAATTGGATTATACAATTTGTTCGAGGTTATCTAGTATGAGTCTAAACTTGACCCTTAGATTTTTTCTAGTCTTTTAAAGAGTCGATTCTGATTCTCACCTTCGTTCTTGGATTAGTTGTGTCGTGTTTGTTTTGGGTTTAGTTGCTGAATGTGTATTGACATGTATATGTACTTAAAATTTATGCAACTCAATTTTAGTTTAAGATTTCTTATTCGAGAAAAAAATAAAAATGTGAACTAAGTAAATCTTAACTAATTGGTCATTAATTTGAAGGGTCAGTTCAAATGGTAAGGTTTCTTTGGAGGAAGTTAGAGGTCCCTGTTTTGGGTCCAGGCCATAAGCCTTGCAATTTTTATTTAGGGTATTACATGAGTCCCAAAGGTTTTTCTGACAATAAATTGTTGGAGTTTCCTCCGAATTACTAAAAAAATAAAAAAAACTGATTGGTTACTATTACTAAGCCTTGGCGGGCTTCCCCCAAGGTGACACCGAAAGTCTACCTTCTTTTGTGTGGCTCTCACGTCCCCATGAGGATGATCCACTGGATTCATTGCAACACTACGAACAATGGATGTTTGGCTAATCATCGACTTTGTCCAGCTTTTCTAAGCTTATCTGCACCATGGTTGGGATTGAAAATTATACCAATAGTAGCATAGCATCGAGAATCAATGAATTTTTCAACACCAGAAGGTAGTGGCACAATCCTTTAAGACGTGCTTGCAGACCGGAGGTCGCGGCAACTTGCTTGTTAAGGTACGAACTTGCTTGCAATCCTTTAAAGTACGGGTCTTTGGTCCAATGATACTCCTTCCCTTGATCCGATGTATAAGGAACAAAATTTATTGTTGAGCAAAAGAGCACTTCCTAAAAGAGTAAGAAAACAGCGAGTTATGCTTTGATTTCTTTGTTGAGATTGAAATCAAGTTTTTTTTAAAAAGGGGTATTTTCCCAAAAAAGTTGCAGTAGTGTTTTTTACTTTCCAAAAAGAAACATTTCACATATTTTTTTGGGATATATCATGATATATACGTATTCTAATATATTTTTTTCATTATGGGCATAAATGCATCACAAACTCTAATCAATCTACACAATATGGACAAAGAAGAAAATCTCCAAAGATGACTAAAAAAAACCTTCACAAGAAGCAATGAAATAGCAGATAAATAGGAATAAAAGCGAATACATCGCCTTTTAACGAGGTTTGGCTCATTAACCTCTTATTTTAAAAATATCGGGGGTAATTACTAAGTCTAAAGTTCCAATATTCATGGTTCAAACATTTTTATTCAACTATTACTATTGAATGTCAAGGTAACATTACTTTGGGTGACATCTGGAGTGATCACAAGAGCACGGAATACTATTTGATAACGTTTTTCAAAATACTATTATTCCAATATGTCAAAAAAATAAAATAAATAAATAAATAAATAAATATATATATATATATATATATATATATATTTGATTACTATTTTGTAAGATTAATTTATATGTATCTTAGTATATATCTTACACTTGTGTATATGCATGCTATATACATATAATAGACTTCAGAGAAAATAAGAAAATTCGGTTGAAGGAAAAACTAAAAACAAAAAGACAAATGGTGCTTACAAACCTAAATAAAAGTGAACATAAAGGGTACTTTAAAAAACTTGGGCGGAGCTATTCCTACCCCACAAATACCCGTTCTCACCACATTCAATTATAAATAATAAAATTACTAAAATTACATATTTTATACCCATCCAACTCTATACCCACCCCATTAATAACAAAATTTATCTCAATTTTCACTGTTAGGATTTCTTTCTAAACCCATCTCACACAGTTTATATACACAATATATTCAACTGGATTCCACTATATTTTTTTTTTCATGCAAATTGCTTCAATTGTCATCGTCTGATCTTTATCTTCTCTAATCTCATCGTCAAAATAGTGTTCCAATTCCTCTATGCGCTTCTCCTTCTTGCTTTCTTAATCGTCGATTGAAGGAATTTTCAGAGAAAAATATTTTCACACATAATTTCTCAATGTACAAAAAGAAACCTCTTAGAATTTTCGTTGTAAGTCGCATCTGAAGCTACGTTTCTTGAAAAGAAAAGAAAAAAAAATCATCGAGTCTCTTTCCTCAAATCACAAAATTTATATATAATTATTTGTTCAGTTTTATTATATAATCCAGTTGAGTATATTTGTATATATTATGTGAGATGAGGTTTAGAAAGAAATCTTAAAAATAAAGATTGATATAAGTTTAGTTATTAATGAGGTGAGTATATAATGTGGTAGATTTAGTTACTAGTGGAGTGAGTATAAATGAGGTGAACTTAATAATTTTATGATTTATAATTTAATAGAGGTGAGAACAGAGATTTATGGGGGGTGAAAATAGCCCCCAAAACATTGGAAAACGTTAGTCAGACCCAGTTAGTGGAGAAAGCCCACATGACACAAAGTAGGTATGCTTTAAAAGAATGGTTAATTATATTGGAGGTTCTCAAATTATATAATTTGTCTCATTTTGATCTCTAATATTTTAATTATATTATTTTTAGTCTCTGAAGTATATTGAATATGTCTCTATGTGATCCAAGCAGACAACATCCAAATTGATTAACAATTTTTTATCATAAACTTGTCACGTCATACCTAAATATGGACAAAAAAATAATTTAGGTAGTTTTTAATCAAAATTTGAATAGTTCTTGACAAAAAAATATGTCATATGAGTAGCTCTTGATCAAAATTTGGATAACTCATGATCAAAACTGTGTAATTTGGGTAGCTCTTTAACTAAAATTTGAATAAAAATTTAGTCAAGAATTATTTAATTTATTTTTTTATCCATATTTAGGTATTACGTGATAAGTTTATAATCAACAATCGTTACTAATCTGGTCGCTGTCTACTTGAGGGATCACATAGAAATATATTCAATACTTCAGAGACTAAAACGATGCAATTGAAATATTTGAGACCAAAATGAGATAAACCCCATATTTTGGGGACCCAATGCAATTAACCCTTAAAAGAAAGAAAAAAGGTAAATTTTATTTACACCCCTTGACATTTGATCAACTAACACAGAGACCCCTTGACATTCAATCAAATATTATTGAATTACTAATATTTACTTCCTAACTCTTGTTGTAGTTATAAAAATTAATCCGAGAAATCAAACTATTGTTTATTACCAAATGAATCACAACTCTCTTTTGACACCATAAAAACCCAACCGTCTTGGCCATAATTTCATTTGGGTTGCCGTGAAAAAGAAAGAGAATAAACCTAGAAAAGCAATTTTTTTTTTCAATGGCCAATTGTTAACAATTTAGTACCATATACAAAATAATAAAAATTCTAAAGGAGGGCATTAAAATCGTGTGACATGATGAAAATACATTTTTCACCTTTCACTCACTTAACCTTTTTTAAGAGAGAAATGCTTTGTTATATTTTGTTGTTTGCAAATTTTCCCAACAACCAAAGAAATAGCAAAATATCAAAATTTACGCAGTCAGGGGCATCATAATCACACTAGTGAAGATATATTAAGGTGATTTTTGGGCATTCTCCTTTGTCCCACCCCTTTTTTCAATAAAAAAATAAAAGAAAGATTAAAATTTAGATTTCCTCAAAATTATGACATTGTTGTGGGTGAATTTTGTTAATTTATTTTTTAAAAATAAAAATTATAATTAGTTCAAAGATTAAACTTTTGTTTTGGTGCATTATTTCGGTCACCTAAAAAATGAAATATTTCAAAAATATAATAAAAATAAATAAAAAATTTTAAAAATATTTTTTAAAATATTGATCAAAATATACCAAAATATTTTGAAAAATTTTAGTTCTCCAATAGCGAGAAAGCTTCGATCTCCCTCAGTTCGAAAGCCTTGGCTCGAAATCCTTGGAGAAGGCCTTGAGTAGTAGTAGTAGGAGTAGCCTAGGTTCGAAATCTCTCGGTGTATCAGTAGCCTTGTTTCGAAATCTCTAGGGGTGTGTTTGGTAAGTAGGTTAAAGTGGGTTAACACCCATATGCATAGGTTAATAAAACAATGGGTCCCATAAAACCCTTGTTTGGGAAGTAAAAACTGAGTAAGGATATAAATCCCAGGTCAAACCTTGATCCGGGTGCTATAGTATTTTTTATCCAAGCTACATGGGTTAAATGTAACCTACCTCCCCCATGGGTTACAAACCTTGCCAAGAGGATAAGAGACTGTAACACCCCAAAACACACCCTGTACGGCATTACATTCTAAACCATTGACACAATGAGAGTACTAAGATAATTCATCCATAAGAAAATTTTTCATTCATCATCTATTAGAATTTACAATATCATCCCCAAAAGAATAAGCCAAGTCATGGCCACAATATCAAAAGAATAAGCCCAACAATGACATTTACATTTCCCAAAGAAAACATTGACTATTATAGCGCAGCGGAAATTACAAAAGAGATCTAGACTATACAGTATTTCAAAAGAATATTCTAGTCTAGAACAAAAGTCAAAGACATCTCTAGATGTCCCACTCGGGATCCAAGTATCCCTCGAGTGAAGCCTCTCCATAGCCCGGCTCGTTAGCACCTAGCTCATCCTCTGGCACAAACTCTGAAAAATGTTCAACTGTAGGGGGTGAGCACAAAACTCTGTAGAAAAATCCTCCCAAACCCAAATAAGGTTTAGAAAAGTATATAAAATGGTCGGTCTCATTTCACAACTAACATATATAACATTTGAGGTAAAACGAGGACATTTAAACAGATCTCAAGTTTAGATAGCAACAGTAATTGAAATGGATAAATAAACACAATATACCATTGGTAATTCATTCTACCATAAACCGTTTTCAACAAGTTCTCGCGGAATCCCATACTTCCCGAAACTCTTGTCAAAACCATTTCTGGTACAATACACGAGGACCCACACTGTGTGCTCGATACAACCCACGTTACTAACCCGTGATCATTAATGATAGGAAAAGTTTATACCCACACGGCGTACAAATGCGTCTACCCACTCCATGTGGTAGGAAAAATTCATAACCGCGTGGCATACAAAGACGTCTACCCACTACATGATACCCGGTTCATAGTAATCCATGTTCGTATCGTACAACCACGCAAGCGATAAAATTCTCACAAATGTCTCACATTCTAACAATACCTTAAACCCCCAAATTCACACGCAAATGCCACAAAATCCACAAATCCATCATGAGACAATTTCAAATAACAATGAAGAAAAATACAAGAGATCATGTACAATAGCATTTCAATACTCAACACAAAGCACTATAGTTTTCAAAACCAAATTTGAGTGAAGATAGAGAGAGAAATCCATGTTTCTCAAAAATTAAGTTTTCTTATGGCTCTCCACCCATAAATTTTCTCAAAACACAATCAAGTTTACAATAATACCAAGAGACAAGGAACCCATAACAAATAGATATGATTAGAAGTCCAAATCATACATATATAATAACCCTAGCCTCAATGTAAGTGAATGGAAGGAAACCCCTACCTTGATGTTCTTGGAAATCTAGGGCTTGGATCTTGAATCACCCTTAAATTCCTTGTTTTTCACCTTTGATCTTGTGTTTTTCTCTTCCCCTCTTTCTCTCTAATGTTTTCTAGGGTTTTAAGGTGTGTAATGAAGGCTAAGGGGATGGCAATAAGTATTTATAGTGGGGGAAAAATCGGCTGTTCGCGAACTAAAATTGTCTGATTTTTACAGTGACTACCGGTAGCTCGGGTACATTGGCACTCGACTACCTGTTGACTACCGGTAGCTCGGGTACACTGGACACTCGACTACCTGTTGACTACCGGTAGCTCGGGCACACTGGACCATTGACTACCGGTAGTTACTACCGGTAGTTGATCCCAGATTTGCCTACTTCCTTTATTTTTCATTTCTAATCCATTCCAATCTCTTCCAAAACCATCCCAAACCTCTCCAACATATATTTCTACCTCAAACCTATTTAGTACAAGTTCTAGGACATATAATTTCATATTTTCACATACTAAAACTAAATTTCAAATATTATTTCCTCGAGTTATACTATATCAACATTTTTACAACTATTATTTAGTATATATCTATATACATATATAAACGAAAATGTGGGGTGTTACAGAGACGCAATGACCATTTTACCTTGCATAGACAAATGTTCCTACCCTTTCCACTTCGTCCAACCATTCATCAAAAGGGATCCTTGGCTGAGAAGCACACAGGCAACAACGACGACGAAGGCAAAGGGGAAGCTTCTAGGAGGTTTCTCGCTCTCTCTGTTCTCCGACGAAGGTTAGTGGTACATGTGTTCCCCCTCTCCGACGAATAGGTCTCTCTCTCCCTCTCTCTTTCGATTTGTATCAGTCAAGGTCTGCTAATTGGAGGGATACTCTGTTCTGTGTCATGGGTCCTGATCCTCTTGATCATCTAGAGCTTCCTGAGGTCTACAGGATTGGTGGGTCTGTTGAGATGGTTTCTTGGGGTTTCAATTTGGGTTGGTTTGAGTCTGATGGCGGTGGTTTGGTGGAGTTGATGCCATCTCTTGAAGCTCTTTTCCGAGCTGCCATGCTGGAAGAGTATGAGTGTGTGTGTGTGTGTGTGCGTGCGCTTTCTGCCCCCCTCTCTCCTCTGTGGAATAAGCTTGAATTGAATGGAAAGTTGAGTTCTGTTCTCTCTCTCTCCCCGACAGTGATGTGTAGAGACCCAATTGCTTGAAGAGTTATGTTATCTCTTTCTGCCTTGATTGCTTGAAAAGGCTAAATTTCTTATGTTGGAATTGAAGTTCGAGGAAAATTGAGATTGATGCAGAAGCTAAATTGAAGTGATTTATGGGATGTGGACTTGTAGTTTACGAACTACAATGCACATTTTGGAGTGATTTCTGATTCTGATATTTTTAGAACGAATGCACATTTTGGCGTTGTATTTGGCGACAATTGATTGAACGCCAAAATAAATGTTTATTACATTGTATGATTGTGTGGTGGTAAGTTAATTAAATAGATTAAAGTGTATTTTTTTTATGTATAAATGTCATGTGATAAATTGTAGATGTTCGAAGTTTAAGTGAGAAATCCAAACAAATGATTGCATTGGATTGAATATATCAATGGGTAAAATAGTAAATATCTACAAAAATAAATATCAAAGTCCATGGGTCCCATGAAATTGAATTATTTCTTGCCAAACAATGGTTTGGATTGGATAGCAAATATAATCCATCCAATTAAGTGGCTGATTGGGTTTGGGGTGGGATGAGTTAGGAAACAAAAAATCCTATCATTTCCTATCCTTGTCGGTTATCCAAACGCATCCCAGGTGTATCAGCAGCCTTGTTTTGAAATCTCTAGGTGAGGTGGGGTTGTTATTTTTTTTTTTCTTTTGTGGCTTCGATTTGGAGTTCTTCCATTGGAATTTTTGGTTGTCTCCTCATAGCCTTCGCTTCTTCGATTGGAGTGTTATTATAATATTTTCTAGAAGTTTTCTGGCCATTTGGGTTTTCATAGATGTGGATAAGAAAATAACATCAGGGCGTGGGGAAGCAACATTCTTCCAACAGAAATTCGAAAACTTCTTCAATGGCTGCCCAAACCAACCATTATCTTCCCACTTCAACTTTCAACATTTTAAACTAAACATGCCAATTACATCCTTCCCTCCTAAGATTATGGAATGGCCAACAATGTATCATTTAGACAAATCGTCAGTGACTTTTCTTTCTCCAATTCATCACCCTTTGCAAAATTTTTGGAGTTTTGTGCCCAATCGAAGTCGGCACGTCAAACCCGTCGCATCCACGCCCGTATTATCAAAACCCAGTTTTCCTCCGAGATCTTTATACAGAATAGACTCATTGACGTGTATGGAAAATGTGGATGTTTGGATGATGCGCATAAAGTGTTCGATAAAATGACTATGAAGAACACGTTCACTTGGAATTCAATGATAAGCGCATTTATAGTATCGGGTCTGCTTGATAAAGCTAAGTGGGTACTCAGATCAATGCCTGAGCCTGATCAGTGCTCATGGAATTCGATGATTTCAGGTTTTGCTCAGCATGATCGGTTTGAGGAATCGCTCGAGTATTTTGTTAGAATGCATAGGGAGGGCTTTGGTTTTAATGAGTACTCATATGGTAGTGCTCTTAGCGCTTGTGCAGGGTTAAGGGATGTGAAAACAGGCACACAGATTCATGGTGTTGTGTCAAAATCTCCGTTTTTGTTGGATGTTTATATGGGGTCTGCGCTTATTGATATGTATGCAAAATGTGGGAATGTGGGTTGTGCTCAAAATATTTTTGACGGGATGAGTGAGCGGAACATTGTATCTTGGAACTCTTTGATTACGTGTTATGAACAGAATGGGCCAGCGAGTGAGGCCATTAAGAGTTTCATGAGGATGATGGATTCAGGACTTGATCCAGATGAGGTTACACTGGCCAGTGTCGTGAGTGCATGTGCGAGCTTGTCAGCAATAGCAGAAGGTAAGCAAATCCATGCTCGAGTTGTGAAGTTTGATGAATTTCGAGATGATCTTGTTTTATGCAATGCATTGGTTGATATGTATGCAAAATGCAATAAAATAAATGAAGCAAGATGGATTTTTGATAGGATGCCAATAAGAAATGTGGTGTCTGAAACCTCCATGGTAAGTGGGTATGCGAAATTAGCGAGTGTAAAAACAGCCAGACTAATGTTTACAAAGATGATGGAGAGGAATGTTGTATCTTGGAACGCACTTATTGCAGGCTATACCCAGAATGGGGATAATGAAGCAGCATTAGAACTCTTCCGCCTTCTAAAGAGGGAAGCTGTATGGCCTACACATTATACCTATGGAAATCTCCTCAATGCTTGTGCAAATCTATCTGATCTCAAAATTGGCAGGCAAGCTCACACCCATGTATTGAAACATGGATTACGGTTCGAGTATGGACCGGAGCCTGATATTTTTGTGGGGAACTCTCTCATAGACATGTATATGAAATGTGGATCAGTTGAAGATGGGAGTCAGGTCTTTGCAAAAATGATTGATAGAGATTGGGTTTCATGGAATGCCATGATAGTTGGGTATGCACAAAATGGGCATGAGATTGAAGCTCTTGGAATGTTTAGGGAAATGTTGGTATGTGGAGAGAAACCAGACCATGTCACAATGATTGGTGTTCTTTGTGCTTGTAGCCATGGTGGGCTGGTTGAGGAGGGTCGTCGTTTTTTCTTATCAATGAGCAAGGAACATGGTTTGGAACCCTTGAAGGACCATTATACATGTATGGTTGATTTGCTTGGCCGTGCTGGTTGCCTTGATGAAGCAAAGAATTTAATAAAATCAATGCCAATGCAGCCTGATGGAGTTGTATGGGGATCTTTACTCGCTGCTTGTAAAATTCATGGTGACATTGAGTTAGGAAAGTTTGTTGCTGAGCAGCTCCTAGAGATTGATCCAGGAAACTCTGGTCCATATGTCCTACTCTCTAACATGTACGCAGAACTTAGAAAGTGGAAGGACGTTATTAGAGTTCGGAAGCTTATGAGGCAGCGGGGCATTATTAAGCAGCCAGGTTGCAGTTGGATTGAAATTCAAAGCCAGATGCACGTATTCATGGTGAAAGATAAAAGACATCCTCAAAAGAAGGAAATCTATCAACTCTTGAAAACTCTAACAAAACTAATGAAGCTTTCTGGATATGTCCCTGATATTGGTCATTTGGAGTCAGATGAGGAACAAAACAACTCAGATTATATCTCATCTGAAGAATTTGATAAACCTCTAACTGTTGCCGTTGCATGATTGTTCAGCTCATTTGTGGTTATATGTTTTTTCTTGGTATTTTCTCTTTTCAAAATCTGTTCAACTGTTTTACTTTTTGCAAAGAATAAACTCACAAAAAAGTGGTTTGACCACTTCCATAGAATATATCTTATATAGCTTAGTGTTTGACAGAGCTTCTTGCAGGATTGGATCTTGTTGTCTTTTACTTGAGGGTGCATGATTAGACGTGTCTAACGAACTAAATAATAGTCTTCTTGATATATAGTTGTTTGAATTGGAAGAAATTTGTTGTGAAGACTTCAGGTTGTATACTTGAAAGAAAATATAAATTTTAGGTGGCTTTAAACCTGTCTTCCATACTAATGGCTCATAAAAAGCATCTTGTTTGGGCATCTTCAAGCAAGATGAATCGTTTTTGAAGAGGATTGTGAGGAATTTAGCCATCAGTTGTCGGCTAGTTAGTAAGGTGAGAGGTTCAAGCCTGCTTTCTTGTGGCGCACGCTCCACCCACACTCAAGGCAAATCAGAGCACTCAGGTCTACTACCAAATTGATATCAAAACACAATTGAGGGGGTAAGTACATTTTCACAACTCTATCACATATATAATAATTCAAGGTTGTGGTATCGACTATCAACTCAATAACAACGAGACACGTCAAGCATAATCTTGCGAAGCAATATCGGGTGATATAGAAGTTGAACACTATGAGAAATTTAGTTATATAGCGGCATCACAAAATATAGTGACGATGTCTCGGACGACTCACTGTTAACTCAGAGGAGTCTTGATCGATTCTATCGACTCAACTGAAACCCATGGTTTACACATAATAAGAAACAATATTGCAATCGAAAGTGTCAAGTTAGATAAACCGTTGGCCTAGTCATATCGCTCTCCACCAGTGCTTTGAACCATGTTCAATTGTAGTATTAGCACTTCATTGAACCACACATATTAAAGTTATTCTCAATGATCCATTGCTTCACATGAGAAGGGTATCTTTCTCTCAAACTCTCTCCTCTCTTTGTTTTCTATTTTCTCCTAACCCTAATTTCTTAATTATCTCATGGTATTAGAGCTACCATCGTACTCGACACAATCCTCTTCTTTCCTGTTCTTCTTTGTTTCTTTTGTTTTCCCCCCTTCTTTCTTAAAGCTCGTCTGTCCAACCATGCTTCTAAGTGTCAACTCTTTATCTTTTTGTTTCAAATGTCATTTATTCTTTTTTTGTTTCATATCAAATGCCTCTTTATCTTTTTGCTTCCAGATTTCAAATGAGTTCGCCAATTGTCACTGGAGATACTTTGACTAATCAGGAATATGTTAAGTGAGAATAGCCCCAGTTTCAGAGATAAGTGTTCTATTTCTTTAGATTGCTCTTCCTTTTCTTCCATGAATCTTACCAGCAGAAATGTCACACCAAAAGAAAAAACTGGTTCAGCCCACCCCTCATCCTTCTGTGCAGTTTTCATTTTCCAAAAGATAAAACAACAAAACATAGCCTTAAATTGTTGCTTTTCCATGATAAACTGAATAAAAGTTGTATGCATTTTACTTTTTTCTCGTATCCATCCTCAACATCTACTGACGTTAGACTAAAAACTCATATAGAGTCTTAAAATGCTGTTTGAAGCTTGCATATGTTTTGTAACCACAATTACCCTCGGACAGCCTAAACAAGTCATATACTTATGCAATAAGAAAAGATGTTTCAAAAACAATTCTAATTCTAAAAGCTTTTGCTTAAATTTAACTCAACAAGTTGAATATTCCGATTTTTTTCATTTTCAGCAAATGAAGGAAAGAATATAATGTAACAATCTTCAATAACACAGTGAAGACTTACAAAAAGCGATTTATGCTAGTTACAGAAGCCCCAAAAATGGGAAAACTTACCCCTCTTCTATATGTCTTAACTCCATATCCTCGATGACTGACAATATCTGTATTTCACATGCATCACTAGTCTCAAGATACTGTATCAAGCTTAAAGTTGACACACGTGAGTATCACCAAAATCTTCTTTCTTTGTCTCCATATTTCTTGGAGATCTCTATATCAATATTCCCGTGTCTCACTCAACTCTCTCCCCCCTGAGTCACGCCTCAAACCCCTTCTCCTCCTTGTCTCAGACTCTCAGGTATCTCTTCCTCCAACCCCTTCTCTTAGCCTTCCCCCTCCCATCCTCTCCTCACCCACACACCTCTCTGTTCACACTATCTGCAACAGAATACACACACTCACAAATATCTTTCTCCCTCAAACCCCATTTATTCCTTTCTTCCTTCCCATCCCATCTGTCATTTTCTGTCTGCTACACTCCCTGCGACCCCGAGCCAGCCACACCCACGCATCCCCCACCCCTTTGTAGGGTTTGTAATATCATTTGACACTTCATGTAGTTAACTGTTTCAATTTGCAGATTCAATTTTTAATTTTATTTGTCTCAATAAGACGTCATTCCTACTATTTTCACTTTTTTTTATTGTAGTTGAATCAGTCGGATTTCATTGTACCAATGAACATAGTGTTTTTTCACTTTAAACAAGTTGAAAATCAACTCTAATTTGATGAAATTTTTTATGATTTTCATATTGACATTAACAATATTTAAAAGACATACAGTTTTGGCTTTGTGAACACACAACATTGATAACCCCTAAAATTCCAAATGCATTCCCAAGATTCCTGAAATGGAAATTACAAAGTCTTCAAACGGCTATGAGGCAAAAGAAGCTGCATAAGCTTGGGTCAAAAGATGTAAGTTTAAATTTGAGTTTTAAATATTTTTTCTCATTTACACAATGTTTGACTTTTTGAAACGACCTAATTGTGACAAACATGTTACAATATCATTTATCTTGCAAAATTTCTTCAAATGTTGGCAACATGGATTTTGTAACTGTGGAATTCTGCAGGTTTTTAATGAATTTTTTTTTGACAAAATCCATTTGTTCCCAGGTTATATGTGAGAAGTTTAAAAAGACGAAAGAGGAAAAAAATTGCCAAAACATAATGTGAAAAAGAGAGACAATAAGGTTGAAACAGTTGGTAGTCCACATGGAAAGGACGACTCAGATGGTGTTGAAAAGGAAAAAATCCATCAGGAAAAAGGAACACATGAGCAAAAACATGATGTTCGTGAAACCAGTCCGTGGCAGAAGGACAACTTGTTGATTGACGATGATGATGACATCTTGGATACAAGTTATGGTAATATAAATGAAGGACAACCAATAGTTTAAAATATTTATTATGTATATTTAATAATGGTGTCAATTTTATAATCGTGTCGTATCGAGCTTAAAGTTGACACACCTGAGTATCACCCAAATCTTCTTTCTTTACCTTCATATTTCCTGAAAACCTCTATATCAATATTCTCGTGTCTCACTCAGCTCTCTCACCCCTGAATCACGCCTCAAACCCTTTCTCTTCCTTGTCTCAGACTCTCAGGTATCTCTTCCTCCAACCTTTTCTTTTCGCCTTCCCTCTCCCATCCTCTCCTCACCTACACACCCCTTTGTACACACTATATGCGACAGCATACACACACTCACAAATATCTTTCTCCCTCAAGCCCCATTTATTCATTTCCTTCCTTCCTATCCCCTCTGTCATTCTTTCTGTCTGCTACACTCCCTGCGACCCCGAGCCAGCCACACCCACACATCCCCCACCCATTTGTAGAGTTTGTAATATCATTTGACACTTCATGTAGTTAACTATTTCAAATTGCGGATTCAATTTTTAATTTTATTTGTCTCAATAAGACTTCATTCCTACTATTTTCATTTTTTTTTTTTGTAGTTGAATCGGTCGGATTCATTGTACCAATGAACACAGTGTTTTTTCACTTTAAACAAGTTGAAAATCAACTCTAATTTGATGAAATTTTTTCTGATTTTCATATTGACATTAACAATATTTAAAAGACATACAATTTTGGCTTTGTGAACACACAACATTGATAATCCCTGAAATGCCAAATGCATTCTCAAGATTCCTGAAATGGAATTTACAAAGTCTTCAAAATGCTATGTGGCAAAAGAAGTTGCAGAAGCTTGGGTCAAAAGATGTAAGTTTAAATTTGGATTTTAAATATTTAATCTCATTTACACAATGTTTGACTTTTTGAAATGACCTAATTGTGACAAACATGTTATAATATCATTTATCTTGCGAAATTTGTTCAAATGTTGGTAACATTGATTTTGTAAGTGTGGAATTCTACAGGTTTTTAATGAAAAAAAAATTGACAAAATCCATTGGTTCTCAGGTTATCTGTGAGAAGTTGAAAAAGACGAAGGACGAAAAAAATTGCTAAAATATAATGTGAAAAAGAGAGACAACAAAGTTGAAACAGTTGGTAGTCCACATGGAAAGGACGACTTGGATAGTGTTGAAAAGGTTGAAATCCATCAGGAAAAAGGAACACATGAGCAAAAACATGATGTTCGTGAAAACAGTTCGTGGCAGAAAGACGACTTGCTGATTGACGATGATGATGACATCTTGGATATAAGTGATGGTAATATAAATGAAGGACAACCAATAGTTTAAAATATTTATTGTGTATATTTAATAATTGCCTCAATTTTATAATCATGTCGTATCGAGCTTAAAGTTGACACTTGAGTATCACCCACATCTCCTTTCTTTGTCTCTATATTTCGTTTAGACCTCTATATCAATGTCCCCGTGTCTCACTCAGCTCTCTCCCCCCTGAGTCACGCCTTAAACCCCTTCTCTTCCCTGTCTTAGACTCTCAGGTATCTCTTCCTCCAACCTTTCTCATCGCCTTCGCCTTCCCCCTCCCATCATCTCCTCAACCACACACCACTCTGTTCACACAATCTGCGACAGAATACACACACTCACAAATATCTTTCTCCCTCAAACCCCATTTATTCCTTTCCTTCCTTCCCATCCCAACGCATCTGTTATTCTTTCTATCTGTTACACTCTCTACGACCCCGAGCCAACCACACCCACGCATTCCCCACCCCTTTGTAGGATTTCTAATATCATTTGACACTTCTTGTAGTTAACTGTTTCAATTTGTGGGTTCAATTTTTAATTTTATTTGCCTTAAGAAGACCTCATTCCATCTATTTTCACTTTTTTTTTGTAGTCGAATTTCATTGTACCAATGAACACAAAGTTTTTTCACTTTAAACAAGTTGAAAATCAATTATAATTTGATGAAATTTTTTATGGTTTTCATATTGACATTAACAATATTTAAAAAACATACAGTTTTGGCATTGTTAACACACAACATTGATAGCCCCTGAAATGAAATTTACAAAGTCTTCAAAAGGCTGTGAGGCAAAAGAAGCTGAAGAAGCTTGGGTCAAAAGATGTAAGTTTAAATTTGGGTTTTAAATATTTATTCTCATTTACACAAAGTTTGACTATTTGAAACTACCTAATTGGGACAAACCTGTCACAATATCATTTCTCTTGCGAAATTTCTTCAAATGTTGGCAACATTGATTTTGTAATTATGGAATTCTACAGGTTTTTAATGAAAAAAAAATTGACAAAATCCATTAGTTCCTAGGTTATCTGTTAGAAGTTGAAAAAGACGAAGGAGGAAACAAATTGCTAACATATAATGTGAAAAAGAGAGATAACAAGGCTGAAACAATTGGGAGTCCACATGGAAAGGATGACTCGAATAGTGTTGAAAAAGACGAAATCCATCAGGAAAATGGAACACATGAGCAAAAACATGATGTTCGTGAAAACAGTCCGTGACAGGAGAACGACTTGATGATTGACGATTATGATGAAATCTTGGATACAAGTGATGGTAATATAAATGAAGGATAACCATTTGTTTAAAATATTTATTATTTATATTTAATAATTGTGTCAATTTTATAATCGTGTCATATCGGGCTTAAAGTTGACAAACCTGAGTATCACCCAAATCTCTTTTCTTTGTCTCCATATTTCCTGGAGACTTCTCTATCAATATTCCCGTGTCACACTCAGCTCTTTCCCCCCTCAGTCACGCCTCAAACCCCTTCTCTTCCCTGTCTCAGACTCTCAGGTATCTCTTCCTCCAACCCCTTCTCTTCGCCTTCCCCCTCTCATCCTCTCCTCATTCACACACCCCTCTGTTCACACTATCTGCGATAAAATACACACACTCACAAATATCTTTCTCTCTCAAACCCCATTTATTCATTTCCCTCTTTCCTATCTCCTCTATCGTTCTTTCTGTCTGCTACACCCCCTGCGACCCGGAGTTAGCCACACCCACGCATCCCCCACCCATTTGTAGGGTTTGTAATATAATTTGACACATCATGTAGTTAACTGTTTCAATTTGCGGGTTCAATTTTTAATTTTATTTGTCTGAAGAAGACTTCATTCCTACTATTTTCACTTTTTTTTTTTGTAGTTGAATCAGTCGGATTTCATTGTACGAATGAACACAATGTTTTTTCACTTTAAAGAAGTTGAAAATCAACTCTAATTTGATGAATTTTTTTATGATTTTCATATTGACATTAACAATATTTAAAAAACATACAGTTTTGGCTTTGTGAAAACACAACATTGATAACCCCTGAAATGCCAAATGCATTCCCAAGATTCCTAAAATAGAATTTTTACAAAGTCTTCAAAAGCCTATGAGGCAAAAAAAGCTGCAGAAGCTTGGGTGAAAAGAGGTAAGTTTAAATTTGGGTTTTAAATATTTATTCTCATTTACACAATGTTTTACTTTTTGAAACGACATAATTTGACAAACATGTCACAATATCATTTATTTTGCAAAATTTGTTCAAATGTTGGCAACATTGATTTTGTAGTTGTGAAATTCTACAGGTTTTTAATGAAAAAAAAATTGACAAAATCCATTTGTTCCCAGGTTATATGTCAGAAGTTGAAAAATACGAAGTAGGAAAAAAATTGCTAAAACATAATGTGAAAAAGAGAGACAACAAGGTTTAAATAGTTAGTAGTCAACATGGGAAGGAAGACTCAGATAGTGTTGAAAAGGGCGAAATCCATCAGGAAAAAGGAACAAATGAGCAAAAACATGATTTCGTGAAAATAGTCTGTGCTAGGAGGATGACTTGCTGATTGACGATGATGATGACATCTTGAATACAAGTGATGGTAATATAAATGAAGGATAACCATCAATTTAAAACATTTATTATGTATATTTAAAAATTGTGTCAATTTTGTAATCATGTCGTATTGAACTTAAAGTTGACACACCTAAGTATCACCCAAATCTCCTTTTTTTTGTCTTCATATTTCCTGGAGACCTCTATATCAATATTCTCATGTCTCACTCAGCTTTCTCCCCCCTGAATCACGCCTCAAAGCCATTCTCTTCGCCTTCCCCCTCCCATCCTCTCCTCACTCACTCACCCCTCGGTTCACACTATCTGCGACAAAATACACACACTCACAAATATCTTTCTCCCTCAAACCCCATTTATTCATTTCCCTCTTTCCCATCCCCTCTATCGTTCTTTCTGTCTGCTACACACTCTGTGACCCCGAGCTAGCCACACCCACGCATCCGCCACCCCTTTGTAGGGTTTGTAATATAATTTGACACTTCATGTAGTTAACTGTTTCAATTTTTAATTTTATTTGTCCGAAGAAGACTTCATTCCTACTATTTTCAATTTTTTTTTTTGTAGTTGAATCAGTCAGATTTCATTGTACAAATGAACAAAGTGTTTTTTCACTTTAAATATGTTGAAAATCAACTCTAATTTGATGAATTTTTTTATGATTTTCATATTGACATTAACAATATTTAAAAAACATACCGTTTTGGCTTTGTGAACACACAACATTGATAACCCCTGAAATGCCAAATGCATTCCCTAGATTCCTGAAATGGAATTTACAAAGTCTTCAAAAGGCTATGAGGCAAAAGAAGCTGCAGAAGCTTAGGTCAAAAGATGTAAGTTTAAATTTGGGTTTTAAATATTTAATCTCATTTACACAATGTTTGACTTTTTGAAAAGACCTAATTGTGACAAACATGTTATAATATCATTTATCTTGCGAAATTTGTTCAAATGTTGGTAACATTGAGTTTGTTAGTGTGGAATTATACAGATTTTTAATGAAAAAAAATTGACAAAATTCATTTGTTTGCAGGTTATTTGTCAGAAGTTGAAAAAGGCGAAGGAGGAAAAAAATTGCTAAAACATAATATGACAAAAGAGAGAACAAGGTTGAAACAATTGGTAGTCCACATGGAAAGGACGACTCGGATAGCGTTGAAAAGGATGAAATCCATCAGGAAAAAGGAACACATGAGCAAAATCATAATTTAGTGAAAACAGTATGCGATAGGAGGACGACTTGCTGATTGACGATGATAATGACATATTGGATGTAAGTGATGGTAATATAAATGAAGGACAACCATTAGTTTCAAATATTTATTATGTATATTTAATAATTGTGTCAATATTATAATCGTGTCGTATCGGGCTTAAAGTTGACACACCTGAGTATCACCCAAATCTCCATTCTTTGTCTCCATATTTCCTGGAGACCTCTATATCAATATGCCCGTGTCTCACTCAGCTTTCCCCCCATGAGTCATGCCTCAAACCCCTTCTCTTCTCTGTCTCAGACTCTCAGGTATCTCTTCCTCTAACCCCTTCTCTTCGCCTTCGCCTTCCCCCTCCCATCCTCTCCTCACCCACACGCCCCTCTATTCACACTATTTGCGACAGAATACACACACTCACAAATATCTTTCTACTTCAAACCCCATTTATTCCTTTCCTTCCTTTCTATTCCCTCTGTCATTCTTTCTGTCTGCTACACTCCCAGCGAACCCGAGCCAGCCACACCCATGCATCCCCCACCCTTTTGTAGGGTTTGTAATATCATTTGACACTTCATGTAGTTAACTGTTTCAATTTGCAGGTTCAATTTTTAATTTTATTTGTCTTAGGAAGATTTCATTCCTACTATTTTCAATTTTTTTTTGTAGTTGAATCATTCGGATTTCATTGTACCAATGAACACAATGTTTTTTCACTTTAAACAAGTTGAAAATCAACTCTAATTTGATGAATTTTTTTATGATTTTCATATTGACATTAACAATATTTAAAAAAAAAAAATTATGACTTTGTAAACACACAATATTGATAACCCCTGAAATTCCAAATGCATTCCCAAGATTCCTGAAATGGAATTTACAAAGTCTTCAAAAGCCTATGAGGCAAAAGAAGCTGAAGAAGCTTGGGTCAAACGATGTAAGTTTAAATTTGGGTTTTAAATATTTAATCTCATTTACACAATGTTTGACTTTTTGAAATGACCTAATTGTGACAAACATGTTATAAAATCATTTATCTTGCGAAATTTGTTCAAATGTTGGCAACATTGATTTTGTAACTGTGGAATTCTACAGGTTTTTAATGAAAAAAAATTGACAAAATCCATTTGTTCCCAGGTTATCTGTGAGAAGTTGAAAAAGACGAAGGACGAAAAAAATTGCTAAAACATAATGTGAAAAAGAGAGACAACAAGGTTGAAACAATTGGTAGTCCACATGGAAAGGACGACTCAGATAGTGTTGAAAATGACGAAATCTATCAGGGAAAAGGAACACATGAGCAAAAACATGATGTTCGTGATAACAGTCTGTGGCAAGAGGACGATTTTTTTAAAATAATACTAAAAATGAAAAAGCCTCATTTAGTATTACTGTTTTAGGTCTCAAATTACCTTGAATCGTCCCTGATTGTCTTAATATGCTAGGAAAAGATTTAGGAGTTGTTTGTCTTGAGCAAAGGCTTTATGATTTGTATGTGGTGGATATTATTTTGCTATGGCATTGGTTTACCCAGAAATGAAGGGAAAGAGTTAGTGTGTTAACTTTCCTATGTAAATCTGCTAAGATGGAGGAAATGTGTCAATGAGTAGATTGATAATTTTTTTTTTTTTTGTAATCTGTTGGGGGGGGGGGGGGGGGGGGGGGGGCCTATTGGGTATTGATAGCATAATAAATATAGGATTCTGTTTAGGTTAGGTTTTTTTTTGGTTACCTGTTTCAGGTTCAGAAATTGCCTATCTGATTGGTGTGATTATTATTTGAATGAAGATCTGGGTTTGGAAGTTGTTACACTGGTGTTTTTGATGGCACAAAAGCTGTTAAATAGGATGACTTTTTAAGATACTATACTTAAATTGCATATTAGGACTTTGCATTCGAATGGGTGACTAGGAATTTATTATGATTTTTTTAATTTTATATAAGTATTCTAATGGCGATGTTTTTTTCTTATTAATTAATTGGGCAGTGGTTTGTCATCTGAATTCAAGAATTAGGAATGATTTTGATGGGAGAAAATGACAATGGCTAATCTGTTTTCCCTTCAACAAGCTTACAAATTTGATAAGGTTCCTATTCTTATTTAACAATGTGGTCAATTTTTAGGAATGAATTATTGATAATTGCATACTTAATTCATTCGCTTATGGATCATTTAGCAGTGTGGTTACTGTTGCTATTCAATCAAAGGTTGCTGCCTATTAAATGTATGCACATTAGCTCTATGCTAATTTTTCCCTCTAATTGTTGAATTTATAGTGGTTTTTCACGTCTGCTTATTGAGCCCTTCAGGAATTTAGATAAACAAATCGAATTGAAACTCCTAGAGCAAATTTCAATCACATAGACTGCCCCTACAATAGGATCATACAATTAACATCCATGACTAAGATATAAGAACTCACTTTTGATCTTCACCAGTCAAAAGAACTATAGGTTGAATGCTCATATGAGATGTTGACCTGATGGTTGTAAAAGAGCTTACAAGAGGTTAGTGTTAATTGGTCTTAGCTAGGCTTTTTCAGTAGGGCTACCTATTTTCTGCTTTCCCTATTCATCTTCTTTTCTTTTTGTTTGCTGTTTTATTTGGGTGAAATATGATTTTGAGTTATTTGATAGAAGGATAAAAATCATAGTTAGTTCCATAACTTTGTCTTTGGTTTTAATTTAGTTCTTAAGCTTTTAATTGTTTTAGTTTAGTCCCCTAATCATCAATTTTGTCTCAATTATGCATTTTTGTCCATTTCCACCGTTAAATCAATGATGAAATAGGTCAAATTTGACTAGTTTCCAGATGATCTAATGGTCGAAATTAATGAAAGGACTTAATTAAGACAAAATTAATAGTTGATGAACTAAATTAAAATAATTGAAAGTTCGGCGATCAAATTAAAATCAATGACAAAATTCAAGGACCAACTATGATTTTTTAAAAATTCAAGGACCAACTATCAATCAAAACTGAGAGGTTTTAATAAAACTATCAATTCTGCCTTTAATTAATCAAGCCCATCCATTGGCTCAAAATATATCTTCTTCTGTTGTACATTTACAATTCTTTGTCAATTCGATTTGAACAACGTTGAGGATTTGGTGCTGAATAGAAGATGACGAATCTAGATTCAACTGGGTCAGACCCAATTAGTTAAGCAGGTCCAAATCAGTTAAAGGGCAGGTCAAGTCTAGTTCGTGAATTCAACTCAGCCCAAGTTCGAAGGAGTCCAAGAAGAATTAGAACACGTGGGGAGTAATTATCGGGATACTCACTCTGGAAGATCAAGACAACATTTAATTGCACTTACCTTTTGTAGCTACCTGAAGAATTAACACTTTTACCCTCACGTCACCGCCTCAACTTAAGGCTCTGTGCCTATAAATTGTAAGTTCTCTCTACATGAGAGGGCATCTATCTCTACACCTCTCTACACGCCCTAAACATAGCTTTTCTCTCTCCTAGCTATTGTATCCCTCTCGGAACTAACTATTGCTCTCTCTCTCTCGTTCACCTTACCTAATCAATAAAGGTCCCCCGACCACCGTTGTCGTTTTCCGGAATGGAGTAGGTCACTCGGACTGAACCACTCTATATCTGTGTGTTGACCCTATATCTATTTTATTGTCATTGATTGCTCTATTAATTATTCATTAATTACACTTTATCACACACTCGATTGTTGATTTTACATAAGTCTATTTTGTGCATCATCAGAACATAAAGAAAACCAAAGACAATTGCAATATGTTGCAGGTACTGCCTTTTAGTTAAATATGAGTTTGAATTATACTTCATTTGAATTCATATTGTTTCAACATATTAACATGCTTGAGTTTGACATCTTCTACCTTTCTTTGTCTGCATGTTTCCTACAAAGGATGATGCTTCTTGTATAACTATGCTCTTAATTTGTATTGCATCAAGTTGATATATCAATAAAATCTTTGTTTTCTGTTGAAAAACAAAAGGCTTGCTATCCCATGAAAGAGAAATAGTTATAAAAGAAGAAAAGAAAATAAAAAAAATAACTAGCAATATGTTTTCATTAACTAAAAATTCTAAACTAGGTAAAGTAAATTTCACTAACACCCCCTAAAAAATAGCCTAATTGTAGAGACATCCCTATAGTTTCTGAAATATCACTGCCACCCTCTGTTAGATTTTGTTTTTAACGAAATAGACAAAAATTCTACTTACATAATTACCCTTAACAAAAAAATTTTTTTACTCATTTACCTATAGTTTCTTTTTTTTTTTTACACCTATTCTTTTAGATGTCAACAATCAACTTTATGTTATTAATGAAATAGAATATCAATTTGGTAAAATTAAAGGTTAATTTGAAAAAAAATGAATATTTATTTGATAAAATTTAAGATCAATTTTGTGTTAATTTGATAAAATTAAATATAATTTGGTATTAATTGAATAAAATTGAATAACAATTGGGTGGATATAATGTTTATTTTAAAGTTTTGATGGTCACTATTGTAATTAATTTAAGAATATTAATTTAATGTTAATTTGATTAAATTGGACATTAGAGTTGTTTGGGTCCAAGATTATTATTAACCAAAAAGAGAATAAAGAATGTTTGGATATAAGAATAATATTTTATAATATTACATTTAAAGGGCAAATTTATCATTTAAGAGAGAAAATTCACCGACATCATCACTTTTTGACTTAGTCAGTAACATCATTGATGGTAATTGTAGTAATTGAAACTGATATATGAATTATAAGGGGTGATAGTGATATTTCAAAAAAAACTATAGAGGATGTGCCTGCAATTAGGCTATTTTCCAGGGGGTATTAATGAAATTTACCCAAATTGGTATGATAATTGCCTAATAAGATAAGTTGAAATTTAAACCATTGTACAACATTTTGAATTTTCACACTAATATTAATAATATGATACTGCTTATTTAGGACATGGCAGATTCAAAATATGTATATTGGGGGTACCCAAATAAGATGGAGAAAATATAACATACAACCAGTGGAAACCACAAATTAACAAAACTTTTAAGGGGTCCAAATCAAAATAACTCATACTTTTCGGGGGTAGCACCTAAGAAATTTTCAAGAAAATTGAATAAGACACAAAATAAATTCCAAACATTGCATCCAAAAATAATATAATATGAAAACGACCAACTTTCTAAACAAAAATTTGCAAACAAAATGATGTCAAAGTGCCTCTCATGTGCACTCTATTTCTTGTCAAATAATGAGGCACTACAACACTTAATTACCAAAAATTGATCAACCTATCATTATTGGAGAAAATATATATTTTTGGGTAATTTGTATGAGAAAATATAACTCCTTCCTACTAAAGGTTATATGAAAAAAAAAATAGTATAAGTAAATTGTACAAAATACAAAGATGAATTTTCATAAAAATTAAGAAGAAGGGTTAATTGCACTAGAGGTCCCCAACGTATGAAGATTGTTTCATTTTGATCCCTAATGTTTCAATTGCATCATTTTGGTCCCTGAAATATTAAATATATTTTTATATAGTTCTTCAAGCAGACAACGTCCAGATTACTAACGATTTTTTATCATAAACTTATCACGTAATACCAAAATATAGACAAAAAATAATTTTGATAATTCTTAAACAAAATTTGGGTAACTCTTGACAAAAAAATGTGTCATATGGGTAGTTTTTGATCAAAATTTGAATACCTCATAATCAAAACTGTGTAATTTAGGTGCTATTTAACCAAAATTTGAGTAGAAATTTGGTCAAGAGTTATCCAAATTATTTTTTTGTCCATATTTAAGTATCACGTGACAAGTTTATGATAAAAAATCGTTAGCAATCTGGATACTGTCTACTTGAGGGATCATATAGAAACATATTCAATACTTCAAGGACCAAAATGATGCAATTGAAATATTGAGGATCAAAATGAGACAAACTCTATACTTTGGGGACCTCCAGTGCAATTAACCCTAAAAAGAAATTCTACAACTTCAAAAGCTCCACTGGTGCTAACACCTTCAAAACCCTTGCCCCAAAACCCCCAACTCTCTCCCTCGCAGAGCCTTTGGTGACAAGGAATTTCACATGCGAGAGAAACTTTGCACAAATTCTGATTTGAGGCAAGTTGTGTAGAACTTCTAAAATGAAATCAATGAGGACATTCAAGTATTTTTCGTGTTAACCTTGCATTTGGTCAATTCTCAAGAACCACAGGAGTTAGGACATTAAGCAACACCACAGGGTAATGACATTGCTAGACTTCCTTGCTAATTGAGACTCTACGACAATAACTTCAATAATAAAGAAATATGTTCACTCTCTGAAACCTTCAAGAGTAACAGTGCACATAGATGAAATTTTAATCAAGTAAAGATTCTACCTAGAATTTCACATAAGTGATAAAATCATATCCTCATAGATTGTGTGCAATAAAGTAATCTACATTTAGATCCTAGTTATTAGCTAAATTTTGTCCCAAGTAGGTTAATTTTTTAGATATTTCCTTTTGACGGATCCTAACTCTTATTTTGACAATTTGTATGCACTAGGACAATGACACAAAGTTGACAATTGGTCTGTGTGACACTTGTCATGAGCTTCCTAAGGGTTGCCCATCCTGTCTTGCAGTATACTGTTACTACAAATTAGGTAGCATACCATTTGACTATAGTCAAGATTCCACATCCAATTCAGGTGAATCTCTTTCTCTCTCACATGCAAGCACAACACATTTTTTTATTGGTCTTACACATCTAAAATCATTTATATAGATATCTGTCATATTTTTATGACTTCTATTTTAAATATGTAGGTGTAAATCCATCTATACGGTTTAACAAATACATCACCTACGATGGAGTTGAGGGATTGGTCAACGATGATGTTGTCAACGTGGACTTCCATCTTGAGCAAATCGATCAATCAATATCGTCAAAGACTAACATACGAAATGGCTTGGGCAATGCAATCCTTTGGGAACTAAGCTTACTACAAAATACCAACATGAAGTTCATAGACCATCTTCAGTCTGCATTGCAACAACTCGGATTATAAGAGCTAAACGACCATCAAAGGTCCGAAAGGACAAAAAAGGTGAGCACTTCTCTCTATTACTCTTAACATCAACATCCAACATCACATATCTCCTAACCCTTCTATTCCATATGATGCTAGAGATAGAAAAACAAACATTAGCTTCTCTATTACCCTAAAATGCATCAACCAAGTATATTCACGCAAATTTATGAACCTTTCTAGAAAAATCAGAAAAATATTTTGAGTTCATTTTTCTTTTCAAAACTTAGTGAAGTGAATAAAGTTATGCAACCGTCGTTTGTTATTGAACAAAAAGTACTTCTAACATTATTACGCTGTCTTTAACTTTGAACCAAGTTCTCCAGATTCCATAGCTTTCTTCTCAAAGTCATGGAACACCTTTCATTTGCAAAACTTACTTGACAGAATCATATGCAATAGAGAATTTGACTATAATTTGATATGTAATGGTCAGATTTGCATGGAAGCAAACGAAGCCATTAATTGTCTATCAAGAGTATTAGGGGATCAAGTCTTTTTCTTGGAAAGCAGGTGACAAATAGGTGTATAATTGTCATTGCAGGTTTTAACCTATATTTTTGAATTTTACAACTATATTGTTGAACTAATAAATTTCTTTATCCAATTTGAACAGGCCGACCAGTTTGGATGCAATATTTCTTGGACATGCACTTTTTGTACTTTTTGCACTTTTTGTACTTTTTGCATTTTTTGTACTTCTTGTTCTTCTTGTACTTCTTGTTCTTCTTGTTGTACTTCTTTTTGCACTTTTTGCACTTTTTGGATATGATTTTATAACTTATGTGAAATTCTATGTAGAATCTTTACTTGATTAAAATTTCATTTATATGCACTATTACTCTTGAAGGGTTTAGAGAGTGAACATATTTCTTTATTATTGAAGTTACTGTCGTAGAGTCTCAATTAGCAAGAAAGTCTAGCAATGTCATTACCCTGTGGTGTTGCTTAATGTCCTAACTCATAAATGTGGTTCTTGAGAATTGACCAAATGCAAGGTTAACACAAAAAATACTTGAATGTCCTCATTGATATCATTTTAGAAGTTCTGCAAAATTTGCCTCAAATCAGAATTTGTGCAAAGGTTCTCTCGCATGTGAAATTCCTTGTCACCAAAGGCTCTGCGAGGGAGACAGTTTGGGGGTTTTGGGGCAAGGGTTTTGAAGGTGTTAGCACCAGTGGAGGTCTTGAAGTTGTAGAATTTCTTTTTAATTTTTTTGAATTAACAGATGTCCTTCATTCCATAGTAAGAATGTTTTTCCCTGAAATTCATCTTTGTATTTTGTACAATTTACTTTTACTATTTTTTTTTCGCATAACCTTTAGTAGGAAGGATTTATATTTTCTCATACAAATTACCCAAAAAGATATATTTTCTCCAATAATGATAGGTTGATCAATTTTTGGTAATTAAGTGTTGTAGTGCCTCATTATTTGACAAAAAATAGAGTGCACATGAGAGGCACTTTGACATCATTTTGTTTGCAAATTTTTGTTTAGAAAGTTGGTTGTTTTCATATTATTTTATTTTTGGATGCAGTGTTGGAGCCACATATAGGCCAAAGGGAGACCAGGGTACCCCTTATGTTTGGAATTTATTTTGTCTATTCAATTTTCTTGAAAATTGCTTAGGTGCTCCCCCCCGGGAAAAGTATGAGTTATTTTGATTTGGACTCCTTAAAAGTTTTGTTAATTTGTGGTTTCCACTGGTTGTATGTTTTATTTTCTCCATCTTATTTGGGTACCCCCAATGTACATATTTTGAATCTGTCATGTCCTTCTGCAATCTGCTAAATAAGCAGTATCATATTATTAATATTAGTGTGAAAATTCAAAATGTTGTACAATGGTTTAAATTTCAACTTATCTTATTAGGCAATTATCATAACAATTTGGGTAAATTTCATTAACACCCCCTAGAAAATAGCCTAATTGCAAGCACATCCCCAATAGTTTTTGAAATATCACTGTCACCCTTTATAATTCATATATCAGTTTCAATTACTACTATTATCGTCAATGATGTTACTGACAAAGTCAAAAAGTGATGATGTCGGTGAATTTTCTCTTTTAAATGATAAATTTGACCTTTAAATGTAAAATTATAAAATATTATTCTTATATCCAAACATTCTTTATTCTCTTTTTGGTTAATACTAATGCTAGAACCAAACAAGTCTAATGTCCAATTTAATCAAATTAACATCATGTTAATATTCAATTTAATTAAATTAATTACAATAGTGACCATCAAATTTTTAAAATAAACATTATATACACCCAATTGTTATTCAATTAATACCAAATTGTATTTAATTTTATCAAACTAACACAAAATTGATCTTAAATTTTATTAAATAAATATTCAATTTTTCACAAATTAACCTTTAATTTTACCAAATTGATATTCTATTTCTTTAATAATATAAAGTTGATTGTTGACATCTAAAAGAATAAGTGTAAAAAAAAAGAAGAAAAAGTTGCGTCAAAAAAAAAATAGAATAGGGGTGTGGCAAAATTGAATGTTAATTGGTATTAAATTATGAAATTGGTGTTAATTGGATTAAATTAAAATTTAATTTGATAAAATTGAAGTTCAATTTGATGAAATTAAATTTTAAATTTAATAAATTGAATATTAATTTGACTTTAATTTGATGAAAGTAAATTTTAAAATATTAATTTGGTGTTAAATTGATGAAATTAATGGTAGTGTGATGAAATTAATATTTGAATTAATGAAAGTAAATGTTAATTGATAAAATTAATAAATTTGATGAAATTGACAATTGATTTTAATAAAATTAAATTTAAAATTAATGAAATTTAATGTTATATTTAGGGTAAATGAGTAAAAAGAGTTTTTTGTTAAGGGTAATTATTTAAGTATATTTTTTGTCTATTTCGTTAAAAACAAAATCTAACAGAGGGTGGTAGTGATATTTTAGAAACTATAGGGGTGACTCTACAATTAGGCTATTTTTTAGGGGGTGTTAGTGAAATTTACTTTACCTAGTTTAGAATTTTTAGTTAATGAAAACATAATGCTAGTTGTTTTTTTCTTTTCTTTTCTTCTTTTATAACTATTTCTCTTTCATGGGATAACAAGCCTTTTGTTTTTCAATATAAAACAAAGATTTTGATGATGCACAAATTGGTCTTCGTGCAAGATCAACAATCAAGTATATGAACATGTGTAATTAATGAGCAACTAACAAGCAATCAATGTCAATCGAGAAATTAAAACAGTAACCAATGGATCAACCTAGAGATTTATAGTGGTTCGGTCCGGATAACCTACTCCACTCTCGGAAACGGCAGTGGTGGCCTGGTGTTCTTTATTGATAAAAGTCGCCAGATGAGTATTCTCCAGGAGTGTTACAGTGCTTTTGGAAGAGAGAAAGGACCATGTGTATAAGGGGGTTTGTAGAGGTTTCAGTAGCGTGCCCTTATTGTTGAGAGGACATACATTATATAGTTAGGGTAAGGCGGTGAGACGGTGACATGAGAAAGGGGGTTTCTACCATTTCGGTAAGTACAATCTTAATAGGATACTGTTACTATAGTCAAGATTCCACATCCGATTCAAGTGAATCTCTTTCTCTCTCACATGCAAGCACAACACATTTTTTTATTGGTCTTACACATATAAAATCATTTATATAGATATCTGTCATATTTTTATAACTTCTATTTTAAATATGTAGGTGTAAATCCATCTATACGGTTTAACAAATGCATCACCTACGATGGAGTTGAGGGATTGGTCAACGATGATGTTGTCAACATGGACTTCCATCTTGCGCAAATCAATCAATAAATATCGTTGAAGACTGACATATGAAATGGCTTGGGCAATGCAATCCTTTGGGAACTAAGCTTACTACAAAATACCAACTGAGGTTCACATACCATCTTCAGTCTGCATTGCAACACCTCGGATTATAAGAGCTAAACGACCATCAAAGGTCCGAGAGGACAAAAAATGTGAGCACTTCTCTCTATTACTCTTAACATCAACATCCAACATCACATATCTCCTAACCCTTCTATTCCATATGATGCTAGAGATAGAAAAACAAACATTAGCTTCTCTATTACCCTAAAATGCATCAACCACGTATATTCACGCAAATTTATGAACCTTTCTAGAAAAATCAGAAAAATATTTTGAGTTTTTTTTTCTATTCAAAACTTCGTGAAGTGAATAAAGTTATGCAACCGTTGATTGTTATTGAACAAAAAGTACTTATAACATTATTACGCTGTCTTTAACTTTGAACCAAGTTCTCCAGATTCCATAGCTTCCTTCTCAAAGTCATGGAATACCTTTCATTTGCACAACTTACTTGACATAATCATATGCAATAGAGAATTTGACTATAATTTGATATGTAATGGTCAGATTTGCATGGAAGCAAACGAAGCCATTAATCGTCGATCAAGAGTATTAGGGGATCAAGTCTTTTTCTTGGAAAGCAGGTGACAAATAGGTGTATAATTGTTATTGCAGGTTTTAACCTATATTTTTGAATTTTACAACTATATTTTTGAACTAATAAATTTCTTTATCCAATTTGAACAGGCCGACCAGTTTGGATGCAATATTTCTTGGACATGCACTTTTTGTACTTCTTGTTTTTCCAGTGAGTTCTAATTTTTGGCACTTTGATCAACTCGTGGTTTTTATATGGGGTCAACTCTGTTTAGATAATTGAAAGAAAAATCATTCAAATGTCATAGTTAAGCCATTGATGAACATTTATATTTAGACATGTATAATATACAGTGGAAAGAGAAGAGCCTTGCTTAGTATTCTCACAAGAACAATACTACTAGGACCTAATTTATTGACATAATTTGTTGACCTAATTTATTGTGACATTTAGATTTACTGTAGACCTCATCTAACATTAGAATTTTGTGTTGATCTAATGATTCCTATGAAGCCACATCATTATGTCAGCAAATTAGGTCAAATTTTTAGGTCTAAATAGTATTACTTTTCTCACAATATGCCTCACCTCTCAAATTGCCCCTTATCATGCCTGTCGAAAAGTGTATCGGAGCGTGTATATCATGTTCTAAAATAGTGTATCGTACATCGCTCATTTTTTTTGAAAGATATATTTGTAAATGTAGATACATTTAAAAAAATATATACACACCCAATGTCTAAAAGGATATAAATACATTTATGAACATGTGTATATCATTTTAAACATCATGGAAATCTAAATATAGATGCATAGTATGTAAAATGATATATATATATATACGCCTCTTAGGTGGGTTGTCTTCCTTTTTCTTCTCTCCCCTAACAATTTATCCTAGGTTTTTTAACCTTAGTTAAGGGTTTTTGTTTTCTAACCTTAGTTAAGACCCAATAAACCTACGGTCCCATCGCTTGCACTTTTTTGTGGTTTGAACCCTTTTATGTCAATTTGTTGTTTTTTAAACTCAAATTCTCCAACGGAAAAAGAACTTTTTTTTCGGGGGGGATGCAATAAAAGCTTCTTGATGAGTGTGAACAACACAACATTTTATTGTGTGGCTCTTTATAAATGTATTAGTTATTTCCCGTGTCTGAAGACACGGAGTAATAAAAAAAATGGTCAATGATAAATATATTTATATTCACACCCAAAGATAGAAGAGAGAGAAAAAAATTTAAGCATCGATTGTGGTGGGAGTGAGCAATGGTAGTGGTGGTAGGTGACAATGGTGATGGTGAGAGACGGTGATAGTTGTGGTGGGTGACGACGATCGTTGGTGATGGTGGCAGCCATGGGTGGCAACAATGATGGTGATGGTGGGATAGTGGCGTTGGTGGTAAGTTGGCGACAACGCTGATGATGGTAGGTGTGATGGTGGGACAATGGCGGTGGTGGTGATGGAGGTGGTGGTGGTGGGGGTGCATAGGGGTGGTGGGGTGATGGTGGTGATTGTTGGTAAAGAGGTGGTGGTGGGGTGGCGGCAGTGGTGGTGATGGGGCGGGGGGTGGGAGTAGGGGTAGGGTGGCGGCAGCGGTGGTGGTAATGATAATGACAGTTGTAGAAACACTTTTAAAAAGTTAAAAAGTTATTCTAAACACACTTTTAAGAGCCTATTTTCCCTATTAAATTTCAAGCACTACTTTCTTTTTAAAAGTACTTATGAGAAATTATAAGTTATAGAAGCACTTTTAAAAAGTCATCCTAAATAGACTTTTAAAAGTCTATTTTCCCTATTAAATTTGAGGTATTAATATTAACCGTCGGATTCACTTTAAAGTAAAATTTAAAGAGATTTCAACCGCGAAAAGTAAAAGTCATTTTGTTTATCTTTTGAAATTTGAATGGTATTGTACTTTATTATATAGATTTTTTAATACTTAAATTACACACTATTTTTTAATGCTTAAATAAAAACTTGGGTTGAATTCGAGTTGAACCCAATTTTTAGTAATTCGGTCCGGGGTCGAGTTGAACCTAAAGCCTCAACTCAAACCCAATTCAGGTTGAGGATTTTTGGCCCAACCCAAGCACTAATTTTTTCGGGTTGGGTTTGGGTTAGTCCACCCAAGTTGCACCCCTATAGTTCCCAAGCACCAAAGTATAGGTAAACCTCAAATTTCCTCACGCCACATGGGCCAGACGTAAGAAAACCAAGGTTGAGGGTAATTAACAGAACATAATTCGGTTAATATTAATACCTCTAACGCATTATATCCCAAATGACTATAGCCCGAGTAAGGTACACATTTGTTCAAGGCTTGGGAAAGCTCGGGAGATGAAGGCTCTCAGTCCCGAGTAGATCACTTTCGCCATGCCACTCCTTGGACCCATTGACGTCAGCCGAATTGACTTACATGACAAGGGACAGGGAGTGTCGACTATAGAAGCCAATTCCTCCCAGTGAAGACACTCTAGTTCGAAAGGGACCGTTCTCTAGCTAGGATTTGATTTGCTATGTCCTCATTCCATCGGTGGAGAATAAGGTTCCTATCCCTCCTATGACATCGTTGATAATACACATCAGCATCTCTTAAGGTACAAACAGCCTCAAGTATGCATGTCAAAGTAAAAACCACATATTTGCCATTGTATCCTCTCTCTCTCTTGTACCAACTAACTTAAGCATCAGATGAATGTCTTCCGACCCCCTTCCTAACTCCTTTCGGTGTTGCGGGAACTTCAATGTTAGCCATCTAGGCGTCTCTCTCTCTCTCTCTGATTGCCAAAACACACCACATGCAACTGGCATTGTAAATTTTTTAAGGGGTGGGGATAATGGTGATTGATGATACACAAATTGGTTTGCACACTACCTTTCAAGTAAACAGTAATAAATACAGTATTAAGTAGAGAGAGGTTGAAACACAAAGATTTATAGTGGTTCGGTCCACGTGACCTACGTCCACTTTGAATGGCTAGGGTCGTCGGATATTTTATTACTTCAAGTGAGTTGAGAGGTTAGAGAGTTACAAGCTTAGGGAGATAGGAGAGAGTTGTGCTCGACTGAGTGTGATGCCCCCCAAGTGTTGGTGGGACTTACAATTTATAATCGCCCCCTAACAGATTGGGGCGACTTAATAGTAACTAAATAGCTAATCTGGTGGAGCTGGCGACCTCTTCTCAACGGGCGAGACAGTTATGGTGCTCTCCATGAGATTCGGTCAAATGACGAGGGAAGGGTTGACTCTTTTCAAGGCGGCGAGGATGAGGCTCGTGATGCTCCCTTGGTGATGTAGCTCCCCGAACCTGATGAGCTTGACCGGGCTTGAATCACCTTGGGCTTGACTTACTGGATCTCTTGCAATTGCTTATAACATAAGTTGAGTCATTTGGGCCTGGTCCATCAGTGATCATCATTCAACTCCTTGCACCACTCTTTTTCTTTTTTATCCAAGGCATACAAAAAAATCCTTTACTACTTCCAATGCCATTTTCCAACTCAAAGGCGCCATCATCTATCGTTTGCCATCTCCATCATTGTTACGTCTGCTACTCTCCCCAAACAACTTTTGCTTTTCCAATAAATGCCTCCTTTTGTTCAATTCTTGAAACCCTAATTTACCTTTACAACCACTCAATGAAACATCTTACATCACTTTTAGCCTTAGGCCATATCGACAAAAATCATAATTGTTTAAATAATGAGATATATAGATGTATATCAAGTACTTGTCTATTAAGATATTTAAGCAATTTCTTTCCGCTGAATAATGCATTTAAAATTATGATCCTAATCAAATCTTAAAAGTATAGCAATGGATGATAATGACAATAACACAAGATGATGCTAACGCAGCTTCTTTTGAGGAAAATTCTTCTTTTAAGCACACGATCTCATAGAGAGAGAGATCATACGTATGAGATTAATAGGCACTGCAACAAAAAAGGGAATTCCCGGCGTTTGACAAACGCCAGCAAAAGTTCAAAAAACGCCGGCAAAACTAATATCCGGCATTACTTCGATGCGTCGACTATGCCGGCGTCGAGAAATTTTCCGGCGTTTTCTCAAACGCCGTGAAATATATACCGACGCTTTTCTCGACCAAAAAATAAACGTCGCCTTTTTTGTAGGAATCTGGCCATGGGAAAATTGCTGGCGTCTGTTAAACGCCGAGATTTATTTTTTTTTCAAAAAAAAAAATTCATTTCTGTTTCTATTATTTTTTTTATTTTTTTGAACTAGGCAATAAAACCTATTAATTGAATCACATAAAAACTGCATTCCACCCATCCATCTACCACATATTCAATTCAAAGTATTGCAATGCTTCCTCCCAGACTGAGTTAGCAAATGAGACGGCTCCCACACTTTAACATCAAATGTCAGGGACCTGACCTGCAACAGAAGTTGACCACAAGTGGACAAAAACTATTTTATTATATCCATCAAAAAAAAACCATGTCAACCTGTAAACATAATAAACAATTAATTTTCCTTTTTGCAAATAATAATTTAATTACAATAGACCTCTACAGTGAATCTAATTGACTAAATATTGACGCCGTCTAAGAATAAGTCTGAATTTCCATTTATTTTATCTTATATATTGACAAATATGTGGCTACATCTACCATATGGTCCTCGGTTTCTTCTTCATCACAGAAAATGGAAACTATAACCTTTTGGGCTTTGCTAAGCAGTATGAATGAACACTTATACAACAGACAATCACATCTACAAGATGCCGAAGAGATCCACAAGTACGCTTCAAAAAGGCATGTGGCCAAGATTATGAAATTTACCTTTGATATGTGCACATGGAGGTTTCAATGAACACAAAAACATTCTGTGCAGACAAGAACTCCAAGATTTAAGGATGCCCAATCTGGTTCAGGATCACCACAATCAGCACATTTATCATTTTCACATACGCTCCGCAACATATCAATCGGCTTTTCACATTTTAGACCTGGTCGTTGCTGTTGTGAACTTCTCAATGCACATTCATGATGTGCATAGGCAACCCTCTCGGATGCAAATTCTTCAACTGCTGCATGATCAAAATCACAACTTTCAAAAGAACTACTCTCATTGGCAGATCAATGATGACCACTACCCATGGGACTAGCAAGCAAGCACTAAAACAAAAACCAGTTGCAATAGTCAGTATGAAGATCAAAGGTCACATGCTTATTAATGAATTCCTATGGATTACCCTCTCAGGGGCCTGAGAACACAGTAATGAAGCAATAACCCACGTTATCTTCTCAATCCAATCCATTTGATCCAGAGAACTCTCTGCCTGAACTTACAACAAAATATGAAACATCAATTCCAGGCAAAATCAACAGCAATTAGAAGTTATCCAGTGCATTATTCAGCATAACTACCCGCCAATAAAATGGTTTGTGCGTTATATTCACATATATCAAAACTCAACATTGCAAGCTGCAGTAAGGCTACTTGTAAAGTGTAGTTCTTTATTGGTGAAATAATCCTGAAGCAAAATCTCCTTTTCAAAGTCTTCCTGCTGATTAACAAAAGCAAACATCGAAAGCAAATTACCATAGAGGTGCACATGGTGTTGAAAGCTCCAGAAAAGGGTATGGCCACCTAGAAGAATCCTTTGAATGATCAAATGACCCACTGGAAAATGGCATAGCAGCAGCTCCAGAGCACAAACTATGTAAACCGGAACCAAGGAAAAAAATAAACCATAGAATAATATGGCACTATGTTCTCTAACAGACCCAATGCCCCTAAACCATCCTAAACCACAAAAATGCATGCTGGACCCCAAAAATGCATGCCACAACTGTTGCAAAAATTTATAGAGCCTATATGCCAATAATCCAGCAAAGAGTCAAATCACCAGTCTACTTCAGGTGAACAACATCGTATCAAATAGTATAAAAGAAAAGGCACCCATGAGCACATGGTTGAACTTGAAGCAAGAAGTATAAAAGATGAAAATGAGAAGCAAATAAATCAAGGTGTAATCTACACATTATGTTTCTACTAAGCAAGAAACACAGATTAGAAAAGCACATCGGTTATAAAGAGAGAACAATTTCAAGAAATGAAGAAAGTAAAATATGGGAGTTACCGAATACATCAACAGCAGACATGAATTCTCAACTCAATAGAGGCCTAACATCCTTAGCTCTGTAACATGTGAGGGGTCAAGTTCTGGGAGATTCTTTTGAGCTTCTTAGTCTTCTACCACATATTCCTGGAATTACAACATTAAGAATCAATCAAAAGAACACAAAAACCTAATACTTGATGACCTTACGAGAAGACAATAGAAACATAATTGCTCAAGCTGAGCTCTCTTCGATGGACGCTAGGGCTTCGATGGTGAAGGCTAGCTACGAAATCTGACCAATACAAATTGCATTTTAAGAAAATGGCTTGAACACATACATGGATTTGTACAAAATCAATGCCAAAGGTCAAAACACTTAAACACATACATCGATCTGAGAGAGTGACATGCTCAGCGAGGCAGACGACAAGGCAGATGACAATCTAATCAACGGAGGGTTTGATTTCTTTGATGACAGACCCGAAAAGTGCGTCGTAAAGCTTGAACATGACGGCGAAGAGGTAAGGCAGCGAGAAGTGAATTGTGGGGAAAATCACTTCACCTCTATTCTCTTAAGAACACCAGAGCAGTTGTGGCGAAGAAATTCACAGAGAGAAGCCATAGAAGATGGAGGCGATGATTTCAAAAGAGAGTTCAGAGAGAGAGAGAGATAGTGAGGTGAGAGTTCTACAAGGATCAGGGCCGGCCCAAGACTTAGGCAACTTAGTTGTTTGCCTAGGCCCCAAATTTTAGAGGGGCTCACAATATTTATCTCTTTAGTATAGTAGGTCTAATTTTTTATGTTTTATTTTATATTTTAGATATGATTAAAATTTTTAGGGCCCAAATTTTATTAGTTCAAATCAGTATCTAATTTTATTAAGTCCAAAATTACTCTCTACTTGGTTAAGCCCAAATTTTAGAGGCCTCCATAAAATTTGTCACTTTAGTATAATAGTCCTTTTTATTTTTATTTTTTGTATTTTAGATATGATTCAAATTTTAATAGTTCAAATCAATATCTAATTTTTTTGGGTTCAAAATTACTCTTTCGTGTGAGCTTTGATTTAAATTTTTCTTAATATTTTGGGTGTGTTCATAGTTGTATTTCATTCACTCACATAGAAAATTTATATTCATTCTTTTTTGTGGTGAAAATCTATAAAATTGGTTCCTTTTTTGTCTTAATATAAATTTTCAGTCCAAATAATTTATACTTAAATTGTATATGTTATTAAAGTTTTGTATTTCATGCGTGCACATTACTCATGGGTAAAGAATGATTCTTTGTTCACATATTCTATTATTAAATTACTTGTTGAAAACTTAAATTGATGAAATTTTATTTACAATCAACTAAGAGTGAATGAATTAACAATATTATCTATTAAAAAAAATTATTGTCAAAACTTGATCAATATTTTAAATTTTTTTAAAAAATAAAAAATAATTTTTTAAAACATAAAAAAATTATAATAATTAAACATAAAATATAGTAATAGACAAAATATTTATAGGGCCTCATATAAAAATTTTGCCAAGGGCCACGCTTGACCTTGGGCCGCCCCTGACAAGGATCTAGACAGTGACTCAAAGCATTGTATTCAAGTTTTCTCTGGCACCATTTTAACATTATCCATGACAGTCATCCGCAGCCTCTTTCGAAAAGTGGCTGTTTTGTACAAGAGAAATTCGATTCCAGAAAATATGAAGGAAGAACAAAATGGAAGGGTTGTATTTGGTCTATCAAGAAGCGCCCCTCTTGTAATTTATGTTATTTAAGACAGAATAAGCACAAGAAACCTAATGTAGAGACCATGTAGTTCCACTTTTCGTAAAATTCGTAGACTTTTGAGCCCAAGTAGGTAGGAAGTAAGTTGAATGCATGATCCAGTCCACAAGAGGTTCAAGCAACAATAAATTCAAATAAGAGACTAACCTTCCTTTGTCAAGCTTTAGTTTTTAGATCAGCCCTCATTAATTTTCCTTTTGGGTTAGTATATTCCTAGTATGGGCTTATTTGATCTTTCTTTAATAAAGGGGTAAATGTTGTGGTAATTTTAACTTTCCTAAAGATGTGTTGTATGATGGATCATAATTTGAGCATACTTCAATTATACCACAATTGTTTTCAACACGGACAACAACCAAAGAGACAGATGTATACAACATGGCAGTACTCAAGGCCGGCCCATACAGAAGGCCACTAAAGCACGGGCTTTAGGCCCCAACTAAATAAGAGGCCTCAAATTTATAAATCTATATTAACATAGTCTATACCAAAAATTTAAACCTATATAAATTGAGTCCAACAAAAGAACTCAATTAAAATTTTAACCAACAAAAAAACTTAGTTAAATGATTTGAGTCCAAAAGTCTAGCCTAATGACACACAAAATTAAATTTGACAAAAAAATAATAAGGTTGAAAATGTACAAAAAATAGTGTACATTAGACATCACTAGTCACTCTCTCTCTCTCTCTCTCTCTCTCACACACACACACATCTTCTCCTTTTAGCTATATTTTTGTACTTATGTAAAATTAAAACACAAATTAAATTATTTATTTTCATCATCTCTCCCTTTTAATCCTACTTTCGATATTTTTTATCTATTACGAGTACAATACTTTTTTAAATAACTAAAGATATAAAACATTAATCTACTCGACGGTGAGGGACTCGCAGAGACTATGATCGTTCCAAGATGCGTAAACACTTTGTAGGGTCGACCTTAAGACCGTAAGGACCCCAATTAATTTTTAGTCCTTAGTTTAACTTCATATTCTGAGTTCATTTTTAATGGACCAAGTTTAAGGCCCAATGCATTTCACAATTCTAGGTAAAGTCTTATAGAAAATTCTAAACTATAACAATATTTTTATAAGTCTATGTAAAACTTTATAGAAAGCCCTAAAATGTAACAAAACCTTCTAAAAAAACCTAAAAGTAATGACTTCTAGCATTATAACTAACACTGCTTCTCAAATTCCTTTCACACTTTTTTCCTCCACTTTCACCGCCTCTCTCCAAATCTTTATCGTCCTCCCATTCTAATTGTATTTCTCTCTCTTTGTCGTTATCTCTAACTATTTTTTTCTCTCTTTAAGACTCCAATTAATTTATTCATGTGTAAGATTCTGACTTCATAATTGCACTCAATTGATTGTCCGGTCCCGTCCGATCCCAAAATTACTAAAACATTGAAACTAAACCACACCGAAATTCTCTGTAAAATGTCTAACAATCATGAGATTTTTTATTATCTTTTTAAAATATTGATCAGGGTCTCATGTGAAATTATTGCTTTAGGCCCCAATTTATATAGGGCCGCCCTTGGGAGTACTACTTCTACAACTTATTACCAAGGAGGAAATAGTTATTGATGGTAGAACAAAAGTTCATATTTCAGTTGGCATAGAGCGAGCATATATGTGGAAGAAGTCAGTGCTTCATGAAATTTTTTATTTTTCTAAAATATTGATCAAGGTCTCATGTGAAATTCTTACTTTTAGGCCCCAATTTATATAGGCCACCCTTGGGAGTACTACTTCTACAGCTTATTACCAAGGAGGAAATAGTTATTGATGGTAGAACAAAAGCTCATATTTCAGTTGGCATAGATCGAGCATATATGCGGAAGAAGTCAGTGCTTCATGAAAGGCAGGAAACTGGATGTAATGAAGAAGACGCTAACAAAATGACATTGTTGACATTCAAATGTGTGCTCCCAAATCATGGTGTCAGACCAACAATCTGTAAAATCATTTAGAAACTAAGTGAATTAAGTTACAATTTTACATAATAGCTTCTTTAAAAAAAATGTTGTTTAATTGATCATAAATCATTTTAATCCATTTACGTTTTACATGTATTTTTATTTGTTTAGTCATACATATCAAGTTAGGTTACTGTTTTCCATTTTTCTTTTGCAAATTAGATTATATTTTTAACTTTAGATCAGTGACAATATGCATTCTTTCCATGTAATATTCGTCTAGCTATGTAAATGGGTAAAACATCCTTTCATCCACCATGCACAAATACCTAATTTCACAAACTACGAAAATATCTATTACAAGTGAAAGAAAAGAGATAGATGAACAAACCAACTACCACTTGAAAGGGTATAAAAGTGAAGCAAACGAACAGATGGAGCGTAAAATAATAGATGCAAACATTTTTGCTTCCAACACAAGAAATCACTGCCACCACCCTGTACAATGAATCCATTAGCTGCACTTTGGATTATATTTTGGAAACCAATACAACAATACATAAGAATGAGAAAGCGTATGATAAGGCGAATTGAGATTTCCAAGATCATGTTATGGAAAGAAAAGCCTTGGGATGTGAGTGTAGTATGTGGATAATGGGTGCTTTAGGTCTTTGAAGTTTTCAGTTATTATAAATGGAGCATCGAAAGGATATGCAGCAATGCTTCTAGGGGTATTATACATGGGGATAGAGTGGAGGTTTCCCATTTACAATTTTGTTGATGATACTATATTCTTTTGTGGAAGTGAAGAAAGCAATATGCACATGATGGTTTCCTTCATTTTAAGATGGTTGGATGGGAGATTTTGTTTTGGGAAGATGGTTGCATGGCAGATTTCCTTTTGCATCTAAATTTCCTTGATAATATAGTTTATCTTGATCACATAACTTGGCTATAGCCAACAAGCTTTTTCCATCCTCCCATCCTCCAACCTGGAACTTTGATTTTCTTTAGGAATCTCAATAAATGGGAACTCACGGAACTAACCTCACCTGTTTTTCATTTAGATAACTTTGCTCTTGATCACACCTTGGTTAATAAAAGGAGGACAATTTCTTCTTCGGGTGTATATATTGCTACCAGACAACACGATTCCATCCTTTCTACCAGAGAAGTTGTGATTTGGAAGTCTAAGGTCCCATTAAGGGTACAAGTTTTTGCTTAATTTTTCTTATAAGAAACTTAACTCCAATGGCATGTTGCAAAGGCGGAAACCACAAGTTTCTTTTGGACCCCAATGGTGTTCCCTTTGCGAGGCTAGTGAGGAAAGATTGGATCATTTATTCTTTCATTGTCCAATTGCCTTTGGAGTTGTGATCGAGATTATTTGCTTTGGCCGGATCTCTATGGATCATTCCTAGATCTTGCGTAGATATGCTCCTTATTGAATGGTGGGGTTTTTGGAAGGAACAAGGAAGCAAAAACTCTATGACATTGTGTTGTTCTTGCCATCCTATGGAATGTGTGGGTAGAAAGGAATGGAAGGATCTTTGAAGAGAAATCTCACTCCTTGCAAGAACTTTGGGATAAGCTTTCCTTTTTTGCTTGTTTGTGGGCTTTTACCTCAAAAGTTTTTGAGGGGGTACCTTTATTTTTGATTCGGGACAATTGGTTCAAGTATGTGAAGATCATTTGTAATTTCTTTTTTTTTTTTCCTTTCCTTTTCTTTAACACTTCTTATAGTGTAAACCTCAAGGACCTTTTCCCCTCTCTTGTACATTTGAAGGACCTCTTGTCCTGTCTGGTACGACATATGTTTCGTGTGGCACAAAAGACGTATTTGAGACAATTTTTGGTGGCGGCTGTATTTGTCGTCACAAAAGAGTATTTATATCAATATTTTGTTAATATTTGTGGCAACTATTTTTTTTTGCCATAAATAGTGTTATAAACTCAAAAGAAATTTTTGTATTTGAGACAGCTATTTTTTCTGCCGCAAATAACATTTCATAAACTCAACAGAATTTTTTGTATTTGTGGCAGTTATTTTTCCCGTCGCATATAATATTTCATAAAACATTAAAACGTTGTTTTATATTAAAAAAGAGTTTATAGTTTAAAGAATAAAAACTCTAAAAAAAATTGTATTGGTTACAACTATTTTTCATATTACAAGTAATATTTTATAAAATTATGTAGTTTTATATCAAAACATAATTTCTAGTTCAAAGAAAAAAATTAAACCCAACAAAGTCGATTTTTTATATCAAAATTAGAGGTGTCAAATTATGACACGACCCGTTAACACGACACAAAAATAGTGCATGGGTTTGGGTCTTCCCTTAAATCACCTGTTTAATAAATTAGTGGACCCGACACGATACGATTAATAAACGAATCAGGTATTAGTAAAACCAATTAGAAGATACATAACACGACTCGTGTATATACCATTTATAAAATATTTGTACACGACAAAAATCTGATATGACATAATTTATTATAAACGAATCGAGTATGAGTTGAATGTTTTTTTTATAGGAACCAGGGTGGCTCAAGGAAATTTGAGACCTAAAACGAAAATATTAAATGAGAGTTTTTTTATTTTTAATATTAATCTTTTAAAAATTAATTTATTTTTAAAAAAATTAATTTATTTTAATAAAAAATTAATTTATTTTTAATTTATAATGTTTGAGAGAGACAAGAGAATGACGCTCTAGATTTGCCGAGAAAAAAATTTTAATTTTTTTTTTTTATTTTTTTTACTTATTTTACAGATAGAGAGAAAATAAGTACGGGTAAATATGAGTTAATTTTTGAATACTTTTTATTTTATTTATTTATTTTAGGTTTTTAATGTTATGAATTGGATCATAGATTCAAATTATTACAATAAATGTTTTGACTTTTTTCTTAATTTTTGGGGCCTTTTTTGTAGGACTTAAAATTTAAAGGATTTAAATTTTTTTGGATTAGTAATATATCTAAAATTATGGGGCTTTCTAAAAATTTAGAGCCTAAAGCCCAAGGATTGTTTTTTAATGCTGTTGAAGTTTGACCCAAACTCTCCAAATGTTTTATTTCTTGTGTGTGAAATTATTTTGAGTGCTTAATTATTTTGAGATCATACACGATTGATAGACCTATCAAAAACTAAGAGACGATATTAATTTTTTGTTGCCTATAAAATTATTAGTTTTTTATTGTCTATAAAATTATTAATTTTTAATTCATTGCCACAATTGCCAAAAAAAAACAAACCAAAAAAATTTAGCACGGTCTCTGCCCCGCGCCCCTCTTTTCCTTTTTCCCTCCTTTTTTAGCCCTTTTTTTCTCTTCTGTTTCGTATTCCCTCTTTTTGTCTTCTTCTCCAAGCGACACGCCCTTGTTTTTTTTCCAGCGGAATGGCAAGTACAGGTAAGTGTTTTTCTCTTATTTTTCTTATTCCCTCTCTCTCACTCGGTTTCGGGTAACATTCTTGATTATCTTTTGATTTGTAAATTTTTTTTTATGTTCTTTTTATTCGAATGATGTTCAAGGTAACTGTGATAATTCTCCTCAATTTCATATTTATAGAATTTTTCGGATTGATATTTATTTTTAATTATATTCAAATCGAGTTCCAATAATTTTAAGACGGTTCATCTCATATGAAAGACTCAGGATAAATAAGTGTGGGAATTAGATTGAAATCGTGTTTCAACTAGTCTAGAGAAATTTTGATTCTTGACAAGTCCAAGTGTTGATTTCGTAATGATGATTGCTTGATATATTATTAATAGATACGAAATTGATTAATACAAAATCATACACAAGATCGTGTTCTACACAAATTGATTGCTTTTACACTATGAACTAAAATACTAAAAATATTAAGGACTAATACCTAACCATATTGTTAGATTACTAGCAATTATTCGTGACTAAAGGTGCTAAATATAAAAAAAAAATCACAAATAATTGTCCATACCTAAAGAAATTGTATAACACAAAGCATCGTCAATCAACTTTTCTCCAAAAACATGATGATTTATCTTCTTAAAAATATTACTTGCATTCTCTCACCAAACAAACTTAATCCCAAACAAATGACTTGAAGTCTCAAGTCCGCATAATGAATAACAAAGCACCTATAGGGAAAAAAAAAATTTTACATGGCATAACCGAACCAGAAACTTAACATTTAGTTTAAAATATAAGGTTGTTGCTAGTAGCATAATGCAATAAAGTAGTATTATAATACACTGCATTCTGTAAAACTGATAATATTGATTATGCTTTGGGAACATGAACGTCCATCACATTGAAATAAAGTGTTCCCCGATTAGAACCAACATAGAATCTGTCAAAAATATTGGAATATCACATGCCAACCCGTTAACTATCTGTAACTAAAAGGCACATGTAAGGAAGAAACTAGGTTCATTGGCCTCGATTTTAAGTCAATGTTTTGGTTGATGTGTGAGTCCCAATAGAATAACATTTCAATGAGTGCTCACTGCTCAATCATTACCTTTGGCTAGAACCTGAAATGAAATAAAAGGTAAATTGTTATTTTGAACTTAAGCTATGTCCACTTAACTAAATTCGTAATTGAAGAAATTAAGCAAAGAATAAAAGGCCTTCTGGATAGCTACCATAATTTTGCATCTACTGTCCAGCCTACCGACATGTGCATATGGTTGTAGAAACATTGTAGCTATTAGTACTAATCCTCTAATCTGACCATTGTATTTCCATGTGGAACAAAAAAAAAACGAATAATATTGAGCATTTGTAGTGTATATCTGGTAACAATGAGCTAGATAAAATTCCAATGAAATCATATACTAGATTTGTATTGCATATCTTGCAAATATTTAGAGCATTCCTTCTCCAAGGCAAAGCTATCCACCTTATTGAGTCATTCTAGGTTTGTATTGGTATCAACTTTGCGAAATATTTGGTTTACCTTTTTCATGAAAATGTTTAGTCACACTAATTCTTTTTTGCATAGGTATAGACTCTGTTATATAATATTGAATTGTTTCAGTATTACACATTAGTTGGAGGAAATTATATATGACGCTGATTCTCTTTGAATGGAATATTGTGTATCAAAATGTTCCCATTAGAGTATCCTTTTTCTAGAAAGGTTGTAATCCATATGTTTTATTTTTCTGATTGTTTTTTTTAGGTTGGTTACAGTGTTTGAGTTTGAATTTAGAATGTGTCATGTTGAATCTTGTTGCTAAATAATCCATGGAACCTATATTATATTTTTTTGGTATTTACTATTGCATACATGCATTTTTTAACAATATTTTCATACATGCATTTTTTAACAATATTTTCACACATGCATGACTGAAACATTAGGTACAAAAATTGAGAAAATTCAAAACATGAACAAGAGTTGGATTGACTTACCAAATAGGGTCTCACAGGAGTACTTGGATGGGGTTAAGCAATTTCTTACGTTTGCATACACCAATAAGCATAAAGGTTCAACAATTTATTGCCCGTGTAAGAGATGTGCAAATCGCTTCTTTCAGTCAAGAGAAGTAGTATGGGACCATCTTATTTCCAATGGTTTCTTAAAGAAATACAAGAATTGGATTAACCATGGGGAACCCTACATGCCATTGTATGGCAATTAGGAAAACAAAACTTCAACTGATTCACATCTTCAAGATAATATAGTCGAAATGGTACACAAGGCAATGGGAGTTCCAAATGTAGGTTCAAACGTTGAAGCTGAAGTAATTGCAGATGATCTACAATCAGGGCCTAATGAAGAAACTACAAAGTATTTTAAAGTTCTACATGACGCAGAAAGTGAATTGTATCTAGGGTGTACACATTTCATTGCATTGTCATTTATTGTTCAACTACTACATTTGAAGGTGCTCAATGGATGGACAGACAAGTCATTTACAATGTTGCTTCAGTTGTTAATAAAGGTTTTCCTTGAGGGAGTCAGACTTCCAAGTTCATATTATGAAGCCCAAAAAGTAACAGATGATTTGGGTTTCACATATAAAACATGGGATGCATGCCCTAATAACTGTATGTTGTTTAGAAATGAGGATGAAGGGCGTGATGAATGTGAGATATGCAATACTTCTAGATGGAAACAGTTCGAAGGTAATCCAAATGGTACCGTGTCATGTGAAAAATGAATAGCTGTAAAACAAGTGAGTTATTTCCCTTTGAAGCAAAGGCTGCAAAGACTATTTATGTCAGCAAAGACCTCTTTGCTAATGAGATGGCATGCAAAGGAACGGCCCGATGATGGTGTATTTAGGCATCCAGCTGACTCTCTTGCTTGGAAGACTTTTGATCAAAAAAACCCATCCTTTTCTAGTGACATTCGAAATGTTAGGCTTGAGTTAGCAACTGATGGATTCAATCCATTCAGGTCCATGAACATAGTTCATAGTACTTGGCCTGTCATACTGATTCCATACAACTTACCCTCATGGTTGAGCATGAAGCAGCCTTTTCTTATTTTGTCAGTGCTTATTGATGGGCCAAAAGGACCTGGCAACAAGATTTAAAGCATACGTTATCAATGGGTTTCGTTTTCGCATAAAGGACGTGGATAATTGTCGAAGCACTCAAAATAGTGGTATCACATTAACAGCAAATATCGTGAGTTATGCTAGTAGGAAAGACAATAATCCTCGCATGGGAGATGTGTCCTATTATGGAGTCTTAACAGACATTGTTGAAATTCGATACACTAATGATATGAAGTATGTACTATTCAAGTGTGATTGGATTGATAACAATATAGGAAAAAAAGAAGATGGTTTTAAATTCACACTAGTCAACTTCAATCATTTGTTGTATTGAGAAGATCGGTTGACAAATGAACTTTTCATCTTAGCATCCCAAGCAGAGCAGGTTTGGTATGCTGAAGACCCTTTGGAACCAGATTGGCATGTTGCTGTGAAGATGTCACAGAGGGACTTATTTGATATGCAATCTAATGACATACAGTCAGAGCCTTTTATTAATCAAGAATTGGATGAAAATGTGACGATTCCTGATGATAATGCTAGTTGGGTGAGACAAGAAGTAGAAGGAGTATCAATTACCTTAAATGATGATGTTCCGATCGATGTTGAAATGGATGGCAATAAAGATAGTTGAAGTAATTTTAATCTTCATGTATGACATTCATTAATTATTATTTGTATGAAATTATATCTTTTTTTCTGAACAAGTAATATTAATAAGTTTGTATACTGCTACATATTTACTATGGCGAAGAAGAAAATACGTCTCCGCTCTATGTCAGAGGTGTTGCGTGTATCTACATCAAAATCACTAAACATTGTTAAGACCCCATCCCGACTATCATCACAGACAAATTTTGCAGGGCCATCATCATATGCACAATCATCTCAATCAGGTGTGTAATGCATACAACATATTTCATACTTATTAATAGTTTATATTTGAAATTCACTAATGTACTTATTTTTTTCCATTGTGACTTGGTGACAAAAAAACAAGGTCGAAGCCCAGCCAAGGGTCCTAAGGAGTGGGGAACAGGAACAAAGATTGAAGTAGAATTCGATTCAACTCTTCAGCTAGTTGGTAATAGAGCTTCTGAGTTAAAGACGACAATGGGAAATATAGTATGCAATGGGTATAGGGTTCCACTCACATACATTCATTGGGATTCAATGTCCATTGATATGCTTGATAGTATTTGGAATGAGGTGCAGGTATAAATCTATATAATTTGGTAAATATATGTTATTTCTTATTGTAAAAATATTACTAGTCAAATTGTATATTTCTTTCAATGTTGAGAATTTTATTAGAATATAGTGTTGTATTGGCAAAAAAAATCTTAATTATAAGCTAATTGCTTGAATTATGGTTGTAGGATAACTTGATATTTGCACCCCCAGAATTTAGAGAGGTCTGCTTGAAAGCATGTAAAAAAGCATGGAGAAAGCATAAATATCGAATAAAAAAAAAGTATTATGAACCCCCCAAGATAGATGTGAATCTTTCTTCAAATATTCCTCCTGAAATAGTGCCACAGCAGCGGCAAGAGCTTGTGCAATATTGGGGAAGTGACATAGCAAATGTATGAGTATAATTTTTTGTATACCATTATAATAATATAATACTAACTTTGAATAATTCGTAATTGATGATATAGAAAATATCATACCAAAATTCAAGGAATCGTGAATGTCAAGGCCCAATTCACCGGAGTGGGCGAACACACTTTGCCCAATTACGGAGACAGGCAAGTGACTTTTAAAATGAATGTGTTTAGATGTGTAACATTATGTCTATATTTGACAAGTATTGAAATCTAGTTTATGGTTGTTGATATTTTTAGATGGAAGAAAATGGAGAGAGGACCGATAAAATCAGTATCTATATCAAAACACGCACAAAGAATGGTGTTCCATGTGACCCAGATGCAGCAAAAATCATTGTATTTGTTACTTATATTTATGCAATTTTAAATAATTTTCTATCAAACTCGTTACAAGATATCTAAGAAATATTAATTCATTGTTCTAAATTGTAGGAAGAATTTCAGGAGCGACTATCTCAGGTTCCTGAATCAGATCAAACACCAACCTTCGAGATTGGATTTTTCATGACGTTTTGGGAGAAGATGGACATGGATATTGCAAGACCTACGGCACTGGAGTACCTCGGAGTGCGGTGTATAAACAAAATACAAGCTCATCAGATGTATTAAATCCTATGTTCATTGATCAAATTTGTTGTACAGTACGAGCAGAGGTAGAGCAACAATTTAAAGAAACGATGCGAGCGGAGGTAGAGCAGCAATTAAAAGAAACAATGCGAGCCGATGTAGCTCAACAATATATTGAAAGAATGCGAGCAGAGGTAGATCAACAAGTTAAAGCAGAATTCGACCTTATGCAAGCAAAAATTACTTTTTTGGAATCTCAATTGAAAAGTGGATGCGACCCTATGGTGGCCCAACAGGTGGATGAGTACAACAAATTCCATTTTGCAATTTGAAAATTTTAAATTATGTTGATTTCGATTTTGATATATTATTATGTCTTAGGCTTCGGATTTAATAAGGACACGAAATGAATCTAGGGGAGATGGACTTCCACAATTCCAAGAGGATCCTCATGCGCCATCTCCGTCTATACGGCCAACTAATAAGGTTTTATACTAGAATTTATATTTATGTTACAAAACTAATAATTTAGGAATTTGTACCACTACAAAACTTCTGATTTTCCTATTTGTGTCCAATTACAATTTTGATGCAAAATATAGGTACAGATTCGTACTGTAGTTGGGAATAAAGGAAAGAGGGTATTATTTGACACAGATTGTTTCAAGGTATGTGTATTTTACATAAAATTGTTCCACCAATGAGGTTTCACTTTTTCTCCGTAAAATGGTTGTTACTTACAGGAAACTATCATCAATTAATTTTGTTATAAATTGCGCATGTCCCACGACTTATATTTTATAGTTCTTATTTGAATGAAAATTATTATGCCTATTAGAAATGATTGGATTGTGTTTCCTTCCATGTTGTTGAATGTTGATATGCATTAGTGGATTTCTGATTGTTGTGATACTTTGTGATCTAGTCCGCATATATGTTGAGCTCATCAACACATAAATTATTGTAATTTCTTAGTTCATCATGATTGTTACAAATATGAGGTTGATTACATATATATTTGTTGTATTTGTGATGTATTGATAATATGCGTCACATATTGTGAATTACATTTACCCGTGAATTGTATAAATTTTTTTCTATTATGCATTTATAATAATGATTAGTCATCAAAACAAGTAATATTAACCGTTATTATTTATTTTCTTGTTGAACAATCATTATTTTTGTTGTAGGTTGGAGACAAAGTAGACTTACTTAGTTCTAAAGTTCCAAAATGCATAGTAGCAGAGGACCTTACTATTAGTATGGACCAATCGACAGAAATAGATGGAATTCCATTGAGATCAAATTTTTGGCAAGTATTTATTGAAAATGCAAGAGATCCAAAGGTGTGTTTGATAAGGTCTCGTTGAGGTATTCTTACACTTGGACAAGCTGTTCAGAGAAATATTGTGTGGCTCTTTGTTGATGTATATTCTAACTTCTTTTAGTTCTTTATTGTATATATGTATATAAATATCATTTCAGTATAGTGACAATAATTTTATGTTTTTTGCAGGTATCACTAAGAGGGTAGATGGTTTGGGAAGGATTTTCAACTTTTTGCATTAATTTCTTATACTCATGGATTGTTATGTTTTGCAAAAGTCCATATTTTACATTTTGTTTAACTTATGAGATTTTTTTTTTGGATATGAAAATATTGCTATGTTTTTGGAAATTTTGGTCATATTACTTTTGTGTTTATCTATTATTGAATTGTGTTATTTGAACGGATGTGTACCTTTAAATTTATGTGATAGAAGTGTATATATGCACAGGGCATATAACAATGGTTACCAACGGTCCATAATAATTGAAAAAAAATTATTTTTTTTGTCGCGGCATCGTTGCCATCATAAATATATTTCGTTTAAAGTAGAGAAAATTTCATACTTTTTGTGACAGTATATTAACCGCTACAACAAAGTCTTCTATTTTTTACGATAGCCAAATGTAGTATTTGAGACAGCACTTTTGCCGCCGTGATAAAATCGAAAGTGTCAATTTTTTTATGACAACTTATTTACGACAGTGTTTTGCTGCCGTAAATACTATTTGAGACAGACCATTGCTGTCGTAAAAACCTTTTGAGACCACACTTATTATGGTAAGACAATGCCGCCACAAAATGTATTTGTGACGGCAAATAAACTTTTTATGACAGCACTTTACCGCCGTAAAAACCCTTTTTTCTTGTACTGTGGATCTGTGGACTAAACTAAACTACTTCCAAGGTTCCATGTGCAGAGTTCCACTTTACTCCTCTGTGCCTATGCTGTTGTAAGTTTGACCTCGTTTTTTCATATTTACCCTCACGCTGTGTTTGGTAGGCAGGGAGAACATCACGTGAGAGCCTGAGGGGTGGTGAAGGAAAAGTTTTGGACTACTCTAGTGGGCGAATGGGCACATAACTGTCATTTTTACTTTTGCTTTATGATTGATTTACAAGCATGCTCTTAATTTTACCCCATGAAAATTTGTTTTTGTAAGGTTTTTTTTTTTTTCAAATCAATGGTCCAACTATTCGAAGCAGTTTATATGTACATTGATTAATTTTTTTATTAGTTTTGTTAAAGATAGATCATTCACGTCGGAATTAAAATAGTCATGAGGGATAAATCCTCATGATTTGATTTTAAAAAATTGTCAAAATTCAAGCTCAATACATCTGAGTTTTATTACCACATGAACTACTTTTAGAGTTTTTGTAAAAATACTAGTCATAACCCGTGCCTGAAGACACAATGAAATATAAAATTGTAGCGTTCAAAAAATTGATCTCACTATACTAAATTTAAAATTAATTTATTTGCTTACATCATTTAAAATTAGTTTCTACCTATTATCTATATCTATACTATACTACTAATAAAAGTACCTTAAGTGAAAAACTTTTGATTCACTATTTTACCCTTATAAAGAATTTTAAATACCACATTATCTTTGCATAGTTAAATATCTAAATTACAATCACAACCTTATGTATTTAAATCTTCAAATTACCTTCTAACATCTCTTTTAATTCTCTATTATATTTATATAAATATCAATATCTATGAAATTTTTTAATTGACTACGCAACCCTTAAAAAAATACATGCATCATTATAGTTTTCAATAATGTGTTCAACAAGTCTATCAATAAATTATTACTCTTTCAAATAAAAAAAATAACATTATGTATACATATATGTATTTATTTTCATCTATACTACTAATAAAAGTACCATTGAAAGAAAACTTTTGATTCATTATTTTACTCTTATAAAGAATTTTAAATACTACACTATCCTTCCGTAGTTGAATATCTAAATTACCATCATATACTTATGTGTTTAAATCTTCAAATTACTCTCTCTTTTTTTTTTTGGGGGGGGGGGGGGGGGGGGGAGGGGGACTTGAACCCTTGACCTCAAGAAGATAAAGCCTTCATAAGATAAGGAGTATCAATGGACCAAAGGCCCGTTGGTAAAATTATTCTTAATATCTCTTTTAATTATCTATTCACTATGTATAAATATCAGTATTTATGAAATTTTGTAATTGACTATGTTACCCTTAAAAAATATATGCATCACTATAGTTTTCAATAAAACGTTCAAAAAAATTTCAAAAACTTCAAAAATCTAACATTACTCATTTCAAATATAAAAGATAATATTGTGCTTATATATGTCTATTTTTTTTATCCAAAATTTCAACCATTTCATTTTTAAGATAAAAAATAATTTTTTATGTAGTTTTTTTAAAAATAATTTATATTAAATTAACATAATTCTTCAATCACAGTAAACTTTTCTTGTTTTATTAAGAGTTTATATAAAAAAAAATTATATTGTATTTTTAAGTAAAACTTGAATTTTAGAAATTTAATATTCTTTTAAAATATATATTATAGAGTAATATATTATATTTTAGGGTTAATAGCACTTTTAGTCTCTTAAATATGCATGTTTTATCTGTTTGATCCTCATTATATCAAAATTGTCAATTTGGTCTCTAAAATATTTAGTTAGTGTTTAAATGATCTATATACAGACAATCTGTTAAGTGTTTTGCAGAAGTGATCACGTGTTGGTCACGTGATACTATCTGACAGAATGACACGTGGTCACTTTTGTCAAGAAACGTAATGGACTGTCTGATTAGGGACCATTTAAACAAGAATTGAATATTTTATTAATTAAATTGATAAAATTCATATATTGAGAACGAAATTGACAAAAAATACATACTTTAGAGACTCAAAATGCTATTAAACCTATATTTTATTCCTATTGACCTAACTAATTTCTAATTATAGTAAGCATTGATTAAAATATTGATAATTATTGTTATTTTATTCAATGAATTATAAGTTCAAACATAATCAAATGAATTATTGTTATCTTTTTTCTTATAGATTGAACAAAGAATCGTTAGGAACCGACAATATTTTTCAAATTTTATAGTATAATACAAACAATAAAAATATAATTTCGATAAACTTGAGATGCTATTTAAAGCACGTGTTGCATCGTTAGTTTTCTTAAAAATAGCATCAAAATTTTCTCAAAAGGCATAACTCAATAAATTTTTTTCAACATGTGTACACTATTGTGTATAAATAATATATGAAATAAAAGTTGTGTTAAACTACAAGTTAACTAAATATTAAATGATTGAACATATTATAGAATTGAGTTATGTGATATTTTTTGGAGGAAAAATATATAAGGGATAAAGATTCAACTTGATTACTGATTTATTATATTGATGCTTGAAACAAGGAGGAGATAGCATACCAAATTGGATGGCTTAGCTCCCTATATCAGCTAGTGGCGGAGCTTCACCATGGCTTATGGGGGCCATGGCCCCTTAAAATTTTTAGAATCCCTAGAATAGTAGTATTTTAGTCCTCTTAGAAGTTTGCTAGTGTAAAAATGGCCCCCAATAGAATTTTTTTTTCGATAAGCCCCTAATAAAAATCTTCTTTACATATATAATAACTATTTGTGGCCCCTCTAATCTAACAAACTATTCAGCCGGACACCTACCAATGAAAAAAAAAGAACGACGACACCACTTTGGTAGACAATTGAATAAATATCTATTAAAAAATATTAATTTTGTTTGTTTTATTTTTCTATCATTAACTAAATTTATAGTGCCAATATTATCTTGTTTGCTATAAATTCAAATTTTTGCGCCTAATATTTGGCTCCCCAAAGATAAAACGTTGGCTCCATCCCTATATATTAAATCTGGTAGGATTGATGAATAGTGGAGGACCAGGAAAGGTAAAGAAACGAGCGATCATATGAACCCACACATTTCATCATTCCGTTTGTTTAGCGGGATAATGGTAGAAAATACAAGAAAATATAATTTTTTTAAAATTTTCATGTATTCGAAAAATGATGGAAAAAAAAATTAATTTATACTTGGATTTTCTTACAACTAATCAATTTTTTTCTTGTATAAAACACAAAGAAATGCATGACAGTTGTGACCTATAACTAACTTCTCATTTTTCTTATTTTTCTTATAATATTTTATTAGTTATTAATTTTAAAAAATATTGGTATTGATTTAGTTAACCATATAGTTAGGCTCAAAGACCTTTGTGTTGATGTTTATCCCAAAATTAGGTTAGGAGCTACTTTTTTTTTTTTTTTTTAACTTTCAATTATCCTACATATATTTATTCTTTAGACCAATTTAATATAATTAAGGGTAATTTAGATATTTAGAAAAAAAATTCGTTGTACTTTTCCTTTCTTTTAAGCAATAGAATGTTCAAAAAACCAATGCTACCAATACAGTCAATGATATTTTTTTAACTTTATAGCATTTTTTTCATGCATGCTAATCAAATATATGTATGAAAATATTAGTATTTATTTACGTGTGGAAATCTTGGGCAACATGTGGGACTTTCTTTCATCAGACTTTAGTTCCCTTTAACTATTATTATATTATTTTATAAATTACACTTAGTACTCAATACACTAAATAACAATAAAAATAATTGAATAATTAAATTTATTTATTTTTTGCATGGGTTATTATAGATCGATCGAAGACTCTACAACAACTTGATCTAAGATGCTTCGTGGGTCTACAACAACACAAATCTATCGCAACTTCTTGTTGAGTCGTGGGTCCTCATATTCGAAGCAATACACGACTGCTTAGTTGAGGATGCTTCGTCGGAAAGCTCTTAGTTGCGGGGTTGGCAGTGAAGTGGAAGGCTGGAGTCTCCTTTGGCCATCCCGGAGAGAGAGGAAATTGCAGAGAAGAGTTTTGGGGAGAGAGAAAAGAAAAAAGAATGGACTTTTATAGTACCCACTTAAGTGCACAATAAAAAGGGGAATAGTGTTCTCCATGTTTTTAAAATTCTGCCCTCGTTTGTTTTCAAAACATCTAAAATATCTTTTATCTATTTCCTAAAATCTCCCTTTAAATCTCTTTGTGTTTCAAAACATCTAAAACACTTTTTACCTATTCCTTAAAATCTCTTGTTAAATCTCCTTATTTTTCCTAAGTGTTTTATAAAACTCCTTGTCGAAACAAATTTTAACATTTTTTATACCCGAAAACAGAAAACATGTTTTTTAAGATACAATTAAAACTCCATCTTCAATTTTCAGATATGCTTTTGCTAGACAGGTGTGGGTGTGCTTGATCGTGATGTTGCATGTTGATGCTCCAAGAAGGCGTACATTTGCTGAATGTTGGGAAAACCTTCGAGTAGCAAGAGCCAATTAGAATGATGTGTAACATATGATAGGTATTGTAGCAACGATCTATTAACAACTCTGAAAAGCTAGAAATGATATGGTATTATTCGAACATAGAGTGAAGTCCCTTAAGTGTGAGTATGTTTGTGTAGTTACAAAGAGAATTGGGGGAGGGCAGAGTTGCAAGAAAACTATGGTTGTTTTGTATGGTGGTGAGAGAGAGAAAGACACAGTTGTGAAGGGAGAGAAGACTGTTAAATTGTTATGACAAGAAGGTTATTTTAGTCAATTGACTTTATCGATTAATAAAGTTAGCAAACTATGACCAGTAAAAGGGAGGACAATATTATTTTTTGGGTGGAACTATTACTACTCACAAGTATCATTTCCCACCCATTAAACTCTCGATTATAAAACTACTAGTAATTACCCGTGCCTGAAGGCACTACGTTACTCGTAAAAAATTGTAAATATTTTTTTCATAAATAAAGACAATGTATAATACAATTTCAACAATATAACAATCAAATTAATAATGTTCAACATGTATGCAGAACATATATAATCAAACATTTATGTAACGAAAGTCACGCTACAACTACTGCAACATATTAATTCAAAAATTTGAGAAAATATAATTATTATTGGTTAAACATCCACAATTTTAACATTTTTAATAAACTTTATCTCAAATTTCAAAAAAATATAACTATTTGTTTATGTGCAGGTTTCTACCTAAAGTTCATAACATTATCTCTACACCATTTTTCTAATGTGAGTTCGTATAACTTTTGTGAGAAAAACATCCAAAAGTTTCACGTGAATTCTCGTAGATGTAAAAAATTTGTTGAGTAATTAAAATCAATTTCATTTGAGTTCAACTTATATATTCATAAAATTCAATCGAATTTAAGTTTTTGTGGGGCTATTCCCACCCCACAAATCTCCATTTTCACCCCATTTAATTTTTCATGATCAAACTACTAAGCCCACCTCTTCTATATCCACCCCATTAGTAACTAAGTCCACCTCATGCTACATACACTCCATTTAATAAGTAAACTCACTTTATATTTTGTCATAATTAGAGTTTCATTCTCTATTTCATCTCATGCCCTCACAAAAATACTTTTTTAATATGAATTTTTTCCAGTGAGATACATTTTAATATTACTTTTTAATTTAATTATATATTTGATTTCCTTTTTGCTGTATATATGAATTTTCATTATTTTTGATATGTTTTGAAATATCTGTCAAGTTTAATAAATTTTTATTTAAAACTTATATGTGTATATATATGTATGTTTTCCGATTGTTTGTTTGTTTGTTTTTTTTTATCTTGTTTAGGTTTTGCATCTATACTTGTTATTTTTTTCTGGTTGAGTTTTGTATTTGTGCTTTGATACTTTTTTTTTCATGTCCAGTTTTATATCTTGTGGTTTTGCGTTTTATAGTTTTGCTTGTTCCGTTAATCTTTGCTTGGTTTTCTTTTTTGTTCTTGTTTCGGTTTGCTTCATTCTTTTTTTTTTTTTTTTTCTTGTTTCCTTCTTTTCTTTTTAAAGGTGGTTTTCTTATGGAGTGAGTTTAGTTAATAATGGGGTGGGTATAAAAAGAGTGAACTTAATAGTTTGATAATGATAAATTAAATAGGGTAGAAATGAATATTTGGAGGATGGGAATAACCCCACACTTTAAGTTTAAGCAAAAATTTATACTTTATACTCAACAGTCAAATTCAGTTCAATTCGAATCTTAATTATAATTACGTCAAACCGAGAATTGAATTTAAGTTCGACTCAATTAACACTTCTATCTTAAACTTACAAACTAATTCTTATCTATTCCCGTTCACTGTGATGTCATAACTTCTTTTTTTTTTTTTTAATTTAGTTATTCTTTATTATTTTTACAATCAATTTTACTTTGACTTCAACTTGAATACTCGTAAAATTCAAGCAAAGTTAAGTTTAGTAAGAATATATATTTTATACTCGATAATTAAATTCAGCTCAATTCGAATACTAATCATAATCACTTCGAACCGATAATCAAGTAAAATGAAATTTGGAAGAGGAATTTCGATCGTTTGATCAATAATCTTAAAACAATCTGAGCCGCGAAAAACTCAAGACAAATAATGATAGCCCCCTTAGTATATAGATATATCACATTACATATATATTATTCGTCTAGTATACCATTCGAATATTATAGTATTTTTATTTCAATACAAAATATGACCTATATTATAGTCATTTGACTCGTTTTGACACAAATAATATTTATTTAAGGTCCATTTGTTTATTTTAAATTTTAAAAATAATCTTTAATTAGAATAATAATTAAAGACCTAATTAATGTGTAGTTTGAGATAGAGAGAGATAGAGAGTTATAAGAGAAATTGAAGTCTTAGAATTGTAGAATGAATGAAAGTCTTGCTCAAAAAATTGGGGGAAGGGGACATTTCGTATTAGGACCGTCGGATCAATATTTTTTCAAGCGATCTAAGCCGCGAAAAGCTAAAGACAAAGAAATCTAGCTACTTTATTATATAGATTAAGTCCATCTATTAAACTCTCAATTATAAAACTGTTCCGTCTCAAAAAATAGTATTCAAAACTGTTTTTGAGAAAAGTTTTATAAAAGTGTGCTTTAGTAATTTTTTGTAAAACTTGTTTAGTTATATAATTTTAAAAACAGTTCTATAAAATATAAAATAATAAACTTATTTAAACAGTAATTCAAAAAATAATAAAAACACAAAACACAAAATAATGAAAACACAAAATAATCTAACTTGATCTCTAAATTTATCACTCTTTATTCACAGTTTTCATAAAAAAATAAAAAATAAAAAAAAAGTTCACTAAACAATTTTCTCATCTTCAAAAAAAAAAAAAACTTTTTCACAAAAACTGTCAGGCCTCTCTCTCTCTCTAGATTTTTTTTTTTTTTGGATCAATCTCTCTCTCTAGATTAACATGGCGACGGATCTGGAAATCTCTTTTTATTTGGCGGCCCAACGAGCTCGAGAAGCCGCAACGACGACTAAACAGCCAGGAGAAGAAGAGGACGATGATTTTCAGTCGCCGATGGTGTTTTCCGACCCCAAAGTTTTGGATCCTTCTCGGAGCTTCAAGCGGCTTCGCCGTGAGCCCACACCGGCTATGGACAATGAAGGTGTCTCGAATATAAGATTAAAAGCTTTCTGTTCCTTTGTTTTCATCTTTTGTTTGTTTCTGTTGGAAAAATACATGAAGAATGTTGCTCTGGTGGCTCGTGTGAAGCTAGAAAAGGGCACAAATAGTAGAGTGAAAGGAATTGACAATCACAACTTTTGTTCATGGTTGATTTGTTCGGTAAAAAAAGGAAACAATGTGCTCAATTAGGTTTTATAAAATTGTTTGGCCTGAACTACCACCTGGAAAAAACAAAGAGGCCAGTTTTTTGGTTTTACACCTAACTAATCCGAACTATAAAATTCCAATATTTTCAGCAGTTATAACATTTCTTCTTAGAATTGGATAGATTGATAAAGAGGGTGTGTGGAGCCCCTTGATCAGCTCTGTGTGGGAGTTGAGTTATTAAGTCTGACAAAAAGGGTGCCCTTTGGAAAGAGTCCCACATACATATTCTTAGCTTTCTTGACGTGTTTATTACGGTATACATTCATCCATTGGTTTAGGTTTGGGATCCAGCTCAAGTTCCCTTTGAATCATCCATGAAAGGTTCAATGTGTTGCGACCATGATAAAATGGAACCCAGAGAAGTGTTTGGATAAAAGACTTCTGCTTTGGAACTAGCTATATTCAAGAATGGAAACTAATTTTGGAAATGATGACTACTACACTTGTCATTTTTTGGAACCATGCTTGTGGGTCATTGCACTATTACTTTGAATTAGCAGTGGGTTATATCCAAGTGGTGTGCTCTGCTATTATCTAATGAGACTAGTACAATGGTCCCTAGGGATGGTTCCTATAATTGATCTTGTCATGATATGTATGTTTTTCCTTTGGAACAATACTCGGGTAGCAAGCCAAAGTCTCTTGCATTCACATCAAAGGAATTACAATCATTCACCAACAACTTTGATGAAAGAAATAGGATTGGATCAACTCAATTTGGTGAATTGTATCGAGGGAAGTTTCAACTTGGTAGCGAAGCTCGAGATGTAGCCGTGAAGATTTGGAATGAAAAATCGGATCGTCTAATTGGCACTGATGATTATCTCATGGTGAAGGTATGTCCTCTAATGAAGTCTTTTCTTTTATTTACTTATATATACTTAGTTGCTTGCTTGCTTGCTATTCAATTATTAAACTACAGGAATTGTTTTACAGGAAGAAGTAATGTTCCTGACTCATCCAACTGTAAATCATCATCCTAACTTGGTAAACTTAATTGGTTACTGCACTGAAGAAGAAGTAAAAGGTGTTGTTTATGATCTTTGTCCACTGGATACTTTGCAGAACGTGATGACGAAAGGTACCATTGATCTATACTATGATTTTTCCATTGACTTATTTTTCAAATAAAGTCGAAACCTGGAGCTTTGAGGCATGTTCCAAATAAAATGCAAGGGACAAATTAATTTTGCTGATTTATATTAATTGACTTGGTTAGTTTGTCTTAAAAACCACAAGTTTTCGCACAGCAGATTTTTTGTTGATGTATATCTATCACGTATCCAGATGATTTCAATTGGCTCCAAAGGATTAAGGTTGCTCTTGGATTTGCACGCCTCCTTGAATTTCTTCACGGTCATGAAAAGCCTTACCTGGTCTTTAATATTGATGCTCATCATATAATGCTTGATCAAGTAAGTTGAATATCCTTTATATCACACTTTATTTTTGAAGCTTCTTTGTCTTAGTTTTACTATTATGGTGTCATTGTTTGATATTTAGGAATGCAACCCGATCTTATTTGACTTCGGACTGTTGAGTGGAGGGATCATTGGTGAAATAAGCTTTCCAAAACTATTTATACCGATGTCTCCAGGCTACGTTGATTCATGTTTTGCTGTTGGTATTTTACTTTCTCTTGTTCTTCGAGTCTTTCAGTGCAAAGGAACTAGATCAGATCACCAACAGAGGCTTGGATCAACTCAATTCGTCTCTTTAATGAATATGTTTCTTAATTAAATAATACTAATTTAGAAGAGAGAAGGGACACTCCTATTAAAAAGTCGACACGGTTCACCTTTACTTGGTGATGTGTATGGAAAATATGACATCTGGAGTTTCATTATGAATTGTTAGTTGTATATTGACCTATAATTTTATGGAGAACACCACGCCATTTTACAATCAAAATATTACCTGAAGTTGGCAGTAGTTGAATACTTGTGAACCAACATGTGAACATGAGTTTGCATTCTACATGTATTCCTTATATAGTCACCTATTTGGAAAAAATTGGTCCAACACTGATAACAAGATGCAGCAAAATCATTTCTTTGCACTACAAAACTCCATGCATGCATGCTGTTGTTTGAAGCAAATCAGTTAGGCAGAGCATAACATGCACGCGGAGACACGCTGTGTCAAAAATATTATTGACTAATCAGGTTTGCTGTTATCTTGTTTTGAAAACCAAGTTGGTCAGTATATTGCATGATAGTTACAAATGATTGTGTTGCTTGATAGATGGACAGAGGGGAATAGTGTGTGATGTATTTTCATACGGTGTTATTCTTCTGGGGCTTATAGCCAAAAGACTTTTCGACGAAGAGAAGGTACGTCAGGGAGAGTGGAGACCGGAGATTTTTGCGGTAGATGAATGGGCCAAGAGTGTGTACGAGCCCAATGGTTCACTTGTCCACAGTAGCCTGGAGAAAGACCTGGGTTATTATGGTCCTGATGCTCCGATAATAACAGAGCTGGGGATGCGCTGCATAACTTATTTTCCCCCTGACCGTCCAACTATGAAGGAAGTTGTAGAGTGCTTGGAGCATTTACAAGTAGTTGAACGTCATGGTGATGCACTAGCCAGTGGTAAGTGTAACTGAGATTTAGCGGTTTCTTGGCATTGGCCGAACATTTAAAGCTACTAGTCAATGTACATGAAATGTTTCCCTGATACGATCTCCGGATATTTAAAACTAGGGATATGCTGCTCTTGTTTTTTGTAGTTGAAATCTTTTGAATTTATTGACACTGCTACCTAAGTGGATAATTGATTGAGAATCCAGATAACAGAGCATCAGGGCGATGCTATGCCCTGCTGCTCTGTTGCGGCTGGCCCTTGGCCTCTATTCTTTGCGTAGTCGGGGGTCTTGTCCATGGTGGTTCTCCCCTGGCTTTGGTGATTGACCGAACAAATAGGTCTAAAATCTATGCCCCGTCTTTCCCATGGTGGTTCTCCCCTGGCTTTGGTGATTGACTGAACAAATAGGTCTAAAATCTATGCCCCGTCTTTCCCATGGTGGCTCTCCCCTGGCTTTGGTGATTGACCGAACAAATTGGCCTAAATCTATGCCCCTTAATGAATCCCCTTCAGCGTTCCTTTGATTTCGGCGATCAGGGATGAGACCCCCCTACTATTACTACGAAAAATATCCTATCGCCGGACCTTGAGTTGAATTGATCGTGTCATGTTCAGCGTGCACACGAGGATCATATGAGGTCTTCTGCGGCATTTATAAAAACAGTCTCTCCCTTTGGACGCAAATGTTATTGATAAATTTCTCCCTCCCTCATTTCTGTCAAATTTCTTGCTGAATGTGTAATTTATACTATTAAACAGTCGATATACACTTATAACTTATGGACATCCATGGATAACATATCTACAAGTACAATATATTAAAAATAAAATTATATATAATTGATTTTGATATATTTTTATATAAGAAATCTATAACTAATCTATTAAATTTTGAAGAATAGTTTTCTTGAAAAAGTATACAAGAGTCTAAAGAACTCGTTGCAATTTAAAACACATCCATAACCCATAATAATCCCAAAATATTATAAATCATTTGTTAAAGAGCAACCCTAGGTGGAGATTATAAGAAATGTTTATAAGATCTACTCAGTGTAGTATGTTCAAAAATCTCATCATCTAATATCAATTCCTTACTTTCTCCCTTTTGGTTATTATATTGGGTAAATTATATTTACAGGCCTTGAACTATCATCCTTTTTTTACTTTTCTCCCTCAGCAACAAGATTTCTCACATTGCACTCTAAATTAATATTTTTGCTTCACATTGCTCCAATTGCAAATGTTTATTATCTTTTTGGATGGGAATCGTTGAAGTGTCGGAGTAAAATAAAAAAAATTACATAGTTTGGGGGTAAAAGGAAATAAATTTTCATTAAATATGTAACGGACGTTAATAATTGGGGCTATGTAAGACTAAGCACATAGTTGAGAGTACAATGTGAAAAATCTTGTAGTTGAGGGACAAAGTGAAAAAAGGTGATAGTTCAGGGGTTAAAAGTATAATTTTCTCTATTATATAAGAAATACAAACGAGCGTCTCATGCGATGCACATAATTTAGTTTCCTCGTCATCACCCTTGTTTCACCTTTTTTTTTTACCCTCATATTGAAAAATTACCCTTAATGAATTAAAATAATATTTATTAATGTAAAAAAAGTAGAAAATTTGACTGACAATTTAAATTTGAAATAGTTTAGAAAGATAGTGGAAGTAGTTACAAAATATGGAGGAAGTAGTTAAATAATTCAAATAAAATAATTTAATGGGAATGGGATAATTAAATATTTCAAAAATCTAGAAATTAAGCATTTGAGGAGGGAAGACTTCTCAAACCTTCTGACCAAAAATATTTGTTATATCTATATCTATAATATAAATCAGGGCAAGCTTTAATAAGTCTAATCGACGGTCTCCAATAGACTCATCCAACGGTCACTAACTTCCCCCTCAAAACCATTCGCATTAAATTTTCCCCCACTCCAAATCCATTACTTCTCACTTATGTTGCACTGTGTCTTCAGGTATGGGTTACCCCTAGTATATTTATATACTAGTAGCTGGTCCTGTGCGATGCATAGAATTATAATTCTTATTTTTTTTTATTTTTTATTTTATCACTTGAGAAGTTAAATAAATAATTATATAAATTTTTTTGGGCGATAAAAAGTAGTGCTTAGTTATTAAAGAGTTAGTGGACAGTTACCTACATGTCAGAATCTGATTGGAAGGAGCCTTAAATTTTGAATTACAAAAATCTAAATTCTAAGAAATTAAAAAATGAGGAGGGAAGGCTTATCAAGCTCTCCCACCTCTTATTTGATTGTTTTATATATATAGATAAATAGATTGACTTATTTTGTATTAGCTAAAATTTTAAGGATTTTATTAGGCAATTAAGATCTTGTAATAATTGTCTGCTCGCGACTATCTTGATGTCTTTAATCCAATTTAATTGACTAAAATACCATGTGAAGGCTTCTACATGCATTCTTGCTTATGATTCAATTAAGAAGTTACTGAAATTTTTTAAAATAAAATATGTCCCAAAATTAAATTTATTACTTTTTTAAAAAATATTTCAAAGTAAAACCTATAATCTAAACTCATATTAATCAATCACACCCCGCATGACGCATAATCACACCCTATAGGACCATATTCATATTTCATAAATTATGTCTCAAGTACACTTTGTACACGACCAATCAATTGTAAAGGACTTAACCCAAAATACAGGTCAGATCAACAAAGAATTTCATATCAACAAAAAACAATTAATATCGATACTCTTTGCAAAGAGATTGAAATACAGAAATATGTTGTCTACTACCCCATATCTCAAATCACCAAGAGATATCGATAAATTTGATTATCACCGTATTAAAAATAACAATTTCATAGAATTCAAGATTAAAATCACCATCCAATTATGAACTCAAACCCTCATTATTTTTTCTTTCTTTCCCCCCCCCCCCCCCCCCCCCCCCTCTCTCTCCTTTTTCTTCTTTCTTTATCTTCCTTGCTCTCTTTCTCTTTTTCCTTCCTTCCTCCTTGGGTTCGATCACTGATCAGTGGTCTATTTATAGGCAAAACATTCCTTCCCTCACATCACATGGGTGATGCCTTTAGGTGATGCAATGGTTGCATCACCATGAAGACTTGTCCATTGGCCATTTTTTTATTTTTTTAAAAAACACTGGTTACCATTCATTTGTTCATTCTTTGTTTCAATGACACTTGTCATTTTATGAGTCTGTATATATTACAAATAGAAGTACTTTAACATAAAAAAAAAAAATTTGATCGACTATTATGTCCTGATAAAATAGTATAAAGGCTATTGTATCCATTTATAGGTAACTATCCTTATCCATTTATAGTTAACTATTCAAATTACTTTTATATCTTTCTATAATTAATCATCCAAATTACCTTTGAACATATTTTATTACGTATAAGAAGACAGTACTAAATGAAGTACCATATCAAAACTACACAAATATTTTTTTAATTATATTTTTTCAGATTTAAATTCTAACAAAAAAAGTACATCATAACATTTTAATCGACCCTAAAAAAATAAAACTTTAGAGATCAAGTAATATATATTTTTCAAATATTTAATAAGTATTGATCATAAATGTTAAGTTCAATCTTAAAATTTTAGAATTAATTTCAAACACATCAAACAATTATGACTTAACTTTTCAATATTATATTTTGTTATATGGTCCTGAAAAAAATAAATATCAATACCATCGAATTATCCTAATCTTATAATTTCTCTCTATATACTATATTATATATAAATGGCAACTATCTTGAAAAAAAATTATTCTTCTATTATACCCTATTTTAATATTTTAAAGTCAATTTTTTCTTCATCTAATAACTACCGTAATTTCAGAATTAGCCTCTTAAAATTATGAAATAATGGTTTTAAATGGTCACGGACTGACTCTATAGATTCTATACATAAATATTCATATGCATTCAACGTATCCATATTTAATATATCAATTATAATTTATATTTTTCAGACATAAATTGGAACTTATTTTGATTGAACTGAAATCCATACTTGTGTAATTGTGAAAGTCTATTACTCTTTCTCTTACTCGTGGTGACTCTAGAGTCACAAAGTTACTCTTATAATGTTGTTTTGTTTCTCATATTTAAGTATTTATAACATTATTTGATAGATACTGAAGAGAGATGAGATATTTTAATTGATTTGACAGAGGCGACAAGCAACAGAAAAGAGAAGAAGACCGTTTAACCTCTCAAGAAACTCATTCTAAAGTTGTAAATGTTACCCCTAAGAGACAATTTCTCTCTCTCTCTCTCTATTACACACACATGGTAACCGAGTTCCAATCTTTAATTTGTAATATGTAGGTTTCCATTGTCAATTATTCAACTTTTGATGATTATTTGTTATCCTTGTAATCGTCAACATGAATTTCTCTAATTGCTGGTTGTTTATGTTGGACCAAATCAGATTTTTAAGAGAAAAAATTGAATTTTGGTTGACTTTGATCCTAAATTAAAGTGGGACCCGATTATTATTTTGAATAAAATTTCGTGGGTTTATATTCTACTCCGTGAGGAGAATAATATAGTATATTCATTTAGTCAAATCGAGTAAGAAATGAATGAGAAAATAGGCTCCAAAGTGACCCTCTTGAAATGTGGAAATAAAGGAAAGTGTAATGTGGGATTTGACACCAATCCCACAATGGTTGAGGAAGAGATCCAACATGGGCATATATAGGCCAAGTTTGCTCCATGGGTTGGGCCCCAAGGGGTACCACAGTTTTATGAGCAGAGCGAGCACCTACATGCCTTCAGTTCGACCACACATGCGCGCGCGCGCCGCTTGCCCGCCTCGCCACGACCACGACCCGACCCGGCTGGGTGTGGGTCAAGCCCTATATTTTTTGGAGAAAATTCATTTAAATAAATGGGCAAGAATTTCTTAACCGAAATTGTACCCGTGGATCACACTGATTCGGATTTATTTCGAAATTGAATTATGTCCGGAAAGTCACAAAATAGTCAATAACTACTCAGGTTCATTACCATTCAACAGAGTTCGGTTATTCATTTTGAGTCAGTCCGGTTTTTCACCATTAAGGTAGATTCTTGTGCATTACATTAAGGCAGTCTGCATTTCGGCATTTTGGAGAGTACACAACACAAGTTTGGTTCGCTGGACAGATAGATTGGAGTGCTACTTCTATCTGTGTAAAGATCATTGTATCCTGGGAGGCAGGCGCTCGATATTCCATAAGCACCGTGTGTGGGGGCAAAATCTGTCTTAAGGACATAGTGTCAAACACTAGCCTTGATCTACCTAAAGTTCAATAACAGTTCATGTTCTGCAATCGGGTTAGTTTTTATATTGGTTAGACAAATAGTTAAGTGTAACTCTTTAGTGTAACTGTTTCGTTAAAACTATATTATGTGTAACTGTTTCGCATTTGATTGTTGTTGTTTTATTTTACATACATGTTTAATATCAGAAGTTTCAATAAGTGATTTTATTATATTTGAAGTACCACACGGACAACAATCTTAAGACAGATTTAATTAGTTTAATTACTTGTTGTATTTCTGATACATGTTTTAGTATTCTAAAATATTGCAAATTGTTAAAAAACTTGTTTTTACAATCTGTGATAGTTTGAAGAGGCTTGGAAAACTTTGTGAAAAATTTGCATGTTCTGTTTATGTGTTTAATTCAAACAGTTACACCAAACAGTTACAGTTACACCAAACAGTGACTTTATTTATGTGCATGATTTAAACAGTTACATCAAACAGTGACTTTGTTTCTGTGTATGATTTAAACAGTTACATCAAACAGTGACTTTGTTTCTATGTATGAATTAAACAGTTATATCAAACAGTGACACTATATAGAAACGTTAAACCAGCAACTTCAAAACAGTGACACTAAACAGTTACATAGACTGTCTCTGTTTTAATAGCTTATTGTTTTTTCCTATTTTTGAATAGTTTGTAATTTGTGTTTATCAGAAATGGATGCAAATGATAATAATGTTCATGCTACTACAAATCATGTTGTGCCTGTGGTGCCTATTTCTGTTCCTACTCACGTGTCTCATGGGGAGAAACCTAAAAAATTCAATGGGAACGATTTCAAGAGATCGCAACAGAAAATGCTGTTCTATCTCACTACGTTGAATCTTGCAAAGGTTCTTCGTGAGGATGCTCCTGGTTGTAGTGAGAATGAGACCGACCGTCAAGTTGTTGCTGCGGTAGATGCATGGAAGCATTCTGATTTTCTGTGCAAAAATTATATCCTCAATGGATTGGATAACACATTATATAATGTGTATAATCCAATCAAGACGGCTAGAGAGCTGTGGGAATCCTTGGATAGGAAATACAAAACGGAGGATACCGGAATGAAGAAATTCGTTGTGGGCAGATTCCTTGACTATAAAATGGTGGATTCCAAGACTATCATAAGTCAAGTTCAAGATCTTCAAGTGATCCTACATGAGATTCATGCCGAAGAGATGGTGCTTAGTGAATCTTTCCAAGTGGCTGCAATTATTGAGAAATTACCGCCAAATTGGAAGGACTTCAAAAATTATTTAAAGCACAAACGCAAAGAAATGAAACTTGAAGACTTGATCGTGAGATTGAGGATTGAGGAGGACAATAGAGTTTCCGAAAAGAAGGTTGGCAATCATTCCATGGAGTCAAAGACACATGTGATTGAAGAGGGACATAAAACCAACAAGAAAAGGAAGTATGTTGGCCAACAAGGGGCCAAGGGTGGTGATTCCAAAAGGTTCAAAGGCAACTGCTTTGTGTGTAATAAACCGGGACATCGTGCAAAGGATTGTCGAAACCGAAAAGCACAAGTGAACCACAAGAGGAAGGCTGCTCAAGCCAATATAACCGAGGTAGAAAAACTATTTGTTAATGTTTCTAACATAAGTTTTTCTGCTGTAGTATCCGAAGTCAACTTGGTGGGAAATACCAAGGAATGGTAGGTGGACACCGGGGCCACTAGACACATATGTTCGGAAAAGAAGGTGTTCTCTTCATATGAAGCAGTTAATGATGGAGAACAACTATTCATGGAAAATTCCTCTACTTCCAAACTTGAAGGCAAAGGAAAGGTTATATTGAAGATGACTTCCGGAAAAGAACTTACTCTCAATGATGTGTTACATATTCCAGAAATTCGAAAGAATCTTGTGTCTGGATCGTTGTTGAGTAAGAAGGGTTTTAGGTTGGTTTTTGAGTCCGACAAATTTGTACTCACCAAGAGTGGGATTTATGTAGGCAAGGGATATATGAGCGATGTGCTCTTTAAGATGAATGTAATGACAATTGTACCAAAGTTTAATAATAAGAACACATCTTCTGTTTATTTGATTGAGTCTTCCAATGTATGACATGGTAGATTAGGACATGTTAATTTTGATATTATGCATAAATTAATGAATTTAGAATTGTTGCCTAAATTCAATATTGATGCAAATCATAAATGTGAGACATGTGTTGAATCAAAATTAACAAGAACATCATTTCATACTATTGAAAGAAGCACTGAACCTCTAGAGTTAATTCATAGTGATACATGTGATTTGAAATATGTTCAAACTAGAGGTGGGAAAAAGTACTTTGTTACTTTTATTGATGATTGCACAAGATATTGCTATGTATATTTGCTATGTATATTTGCTAAGGAGTAAATATGAAGCATTAGAAAAATTTATACATTATAAGAATGAGGTTGAGAATCAACTTGGCAAAAAGATTAAGGCAATAAGAAGTGATCGAGGTAGTGAATATGATGCACCTTTCGATAGGTTCTGTCAAGAACATTGTATTATTCACCAAACTTCTGCGCCTTATACACCTCAGCAAAATGGGATTGTTGAACGTAAAAATAGAACATTGAAAGAGATGATGAATGTCATGTTGATTAGTTCAGGATTACCTCAGAACTTGTGGGGGGAAGCTTTGCTTTCAGCAAACTATATTTTAAATAAATTACCCCACAAGAAGTTAGACAAAACCCCTTATGAATTATGGAAAGGTCGGAGTCCTTCCTACAAATATTTAAAAGTGTGGGGGTGTTTGGCTAAGGTGATGATTCCTATTCCCAAAATGATTAAAATAGGACCTAAGACTATTGATTGTATATTTATTGGTTATGCAATAAATAGCAGTGCATATCGTTTTCTAGTGCATAAATCTGATATTCCTGATATACGTATCAATACAATCATTGAGTCAAGAAATGCATCATTCTTTGAAAATATCTTTCCTAGTAAAAATGCATGTAATGGGAGTTCTCTTAAAAGAACTCATGATACTGCGACTAGTAATATAGACCATGAGTCTATAAATGAAGAAAGTGAAGAGGCACTTAGACGCAGTAAGAGGGCAAGGACTTCCAAGTCCTATGGTCCAGATTTTCTAACATATTTATTAGAAAATGAGCTTCAAAGCTTCAATGAAGCGATGTCCACTCCTGAAGCACCTATGTGGAAAGAAGCTGTGAACAGTGAAATTGAATCCATCATGCAAAATCACACCTGGGAGTTGGTAGATCTTCCTACAGGAAGTAAACCATTGGGGTGTAAATGGATTTTCAAAAGGAAAATGAAAACTGATGGATCAATTGATAAGTACAAAGCTAGACTTGTAGCTAAAGGTTACAAACAAAAGGAAGGTCTTGATTACTTTGATACATATTCTCCTGTCACGAGAATAACATCTATTCGTATGCTCATAGCTGTTGCAGTATTGCATAATCTTGAAATACACCAAATGGATGTGAAAACGGTTTTCCTAAATGGTGACTTAAATGAGGAAATTTATATGGACCAACCCGAATGGTTCATTTCTCAGGGACAAGAGAAGAAAGTGTTTAGACTTATTAAATCACTTTATGGTTTAAAGCAAGCACCAAAACAATGGCATGAGAAATTTGACAAGGTAATGATGTCAAATGGTTTTACAATCAATGAATGTGATAAATGTGTCTATGTCAAAGACACAAATAATGGATATGTCATTGTTTGTCTATATGTGGATGATATGCTTATTTTGGGTAGTAATAATAATATCATTACAACTACTAAGAGAATGTTGTCCAGTAAATTTGACATGAAGGATTTAGGTGTTGCAGATGTTATACTAGGAATTAAAATTTCTAGAACATCTGGTGGACTTATATTATCTCAATCACATTATATTGAGAAAATAATTGTAAAGTTCGACAAAGATGAAAGTAGCATTGCTAGAACACCAGTTGATATAAATCTTCATTTGTCTAAAAATACTGGTCAAAGCATATCACAATTGGAATACTCTCGTATCATTGGCAGTCTAATATATGTCATGAACTGCACTAGACCAGATATAGCATACTCAGTTAGTAAATTGAGTAGATATACGAGTAACCCGGGAGTAGACCATTGAAAGGCAATCATCAGGGTTCTTAGATACTTAAGATATACCCTGAATTATGGATTGCACTATACAAGATATCCAGCTGTACTTGAAGGGTACAGTGATGCAAACTGGATATCTGATATGAAGGATACAAAATCCACAAGTGGTTATGTTTTTACACTTGGTGGTGCAGCTGTATCTTGGAAATCCTCTAAACAAACGTGTATTGCCAGATCCACAATGGAATCTGAATTTATTGCTTTAGATAAAGCAGGAGAGGAAGCTGAGTGGCTTCGCCAATTTCTAGAGGATATTCCAATATGGCCTAAACCTGTGCCAGCAATTTGTATACATTGTGATAGCCAATCTGCAATTGATAGGGCACAAAGTGACATGTATAATGGTAAGTCTAGACATATACATCGTAGACATAATACCGTTAGACAATTGCTCTCAAATGGGATTATTTCTATTGATTATATAAAATCAAAGGATAATCTAGCGGATCCGCTTACTAAAGGTTTGACGAGAGAGCAAGTAAATTGCACATCGAGGGGAATGGGGCTAAAGCCTATGACACAAGAGTCACCTTAATGGCAACCCAACCTAGTTGACTGGAGATCCCAAGATCTAGGTTCAAAGGGACAACCGAATTATGCGTGATTCAAAAGAAGTACTAAGGAGATAATATCTTATACCTATTCATATGATAACCTAGTGCTGTCTGCAGAGTTTATTAGGGTAAGCTATGTTTTTAATGACTTCTATACCTTGGGAAATCCAAGTGGGATATTGTAGGATATTCTTAATAGCAGTCACCTATATGGGTGTGAAGGGGCGGCTTTTGTGAGAATTTATAAATGCTGAATTCTCTAAAGCACTCATGAAAACCAGGAGTTGTTCAGGGCCAAAATGAATACAATCATGAGAACCAATTGTGTTAGGAAAGAGACTGTGTGAAGTCTATTCGATCTGATTTATCAAACAGCTGAATAGTTCAAGACATCACGTTCACTATTTAGCTGGTAAGTCCGATGGGCTTTCATTAGGGAAGGTTCAAGGCCAAAAGCTACCTATCTCGATGCACGATCTTTCCAAAGATGTACTCTCTATAGTGTGTCAGCATTATCATTTGCATACTAACAACCAATTTTCCATTCATGTGGGAGATTGTTGGACCAAATCAGATTTTTAAGAGAAAAAACTGAATTTTGGTCGACTTTGAGCCTAAATTAAAGTGGGACCCGATTATTATTTTGAATAAAATTTCGTGGGTTCATATTCTACTCCGTGAGGAGAATAATGTAGTATATTCATTTGCTTAATTCGAGTAAGAAATGAATGAGAAAATAGGCTCCAAAGTGACCCTCTTGAAATGTGAAAATAAATGAAAGTGTAATATGAGATTTGACACCAATCCCACATTGGTTGAGGAAGAGATCCAACATGGGCATATATAGGCCAAGTTTGCTTCATGGGTTGGGCCCCAAGGGGTACCACAGTTTTATGAGCGGAGCGAGCACCTACATGCCTTCGGTTCGACCATACACGCAGCCCGCCCGCCTCGCCACGACCACGACCCAACCTGGCCGGGCTCGGGTGTGGGTCAAGCCCTATATTTTTTGGAGAAAATTCATTTAAATAAATGGGCAAGAATTTCTTAACCGAAATTGTACCCGTGGATCACACTGATTCGGATTTATTCCGAAATTGAATTGTGACTGTTCGTGACGAACAGTTTTTTCAAGGTGTCTACTGGCTGTTGCATTTGTCATCCTGGGTTGCGTCTTTTAGTCTGGTGACTGTCCGAAAAGTCACCAAAGAGTCAATAACTACCCAGGTTCATTACAATTCAACAGAGTTCGGTTATTCATTTTAAGTCAATCCGGTTTTTCACCATTAAGGCAGATTATTGTGCATTACATTAAGGCAATCTGCATTTCGGCATTTTGGAGAGTACACAACACAAGTTTGGTTCGCTGGACAGATAGATTGGAGTGCTACTTCTATCTGTGTAAAGATCATTGTATCCTAGGAGGCAGGCGCCCGATATTCCATAAGCACCGTGTGTGGGGGCGAAATCTGTCTTAAGGACATAGTGTCAAACACTAGCCTTGATCTACCTAAAGTTCAATAACAGTTCCTGTTCTGCAATCGGGTTAGTTTTTATATTTGTTATACAAATAGTTAAGTGTAACTCTTTAGTGTAACTGTTTCATTAAAACTATATTTCGTGTAACTGTTTCGCATTTGATTACTATTGTTTTATTATACATACATGTTTAATATCAGAAGTTTCAATAAGTGATTTTATTATATTTGAAGTACCACACAACCAACAGTTTATAATCACTCTAATTTGATCTTTATTGTGTTTTAAGTTTTCTCTCTCTATTACACACACACACACAGAGTAACCGAGTTCTGATCTTTAATTTTGAATATGTAAGTTTCCATTGTCAGTTATTCACCTTTTGATGATAATCTGTTATCCGTGTAATAGTCTAACATGAATTTCTCTAATTGCTGACTGTTTATAATCACTCAAATTTGATCTTTATTATGTTTTAAGTTTTTTTTTTCTTCGGGAACTTGATTTACATGCTTTACTCATGTGAAGTCACGAAGAAAGACTTGAATGCATGAATAGTAAGGACTCATGACTTAATTATGTCTACATATAAAATTAAAAAGTCAAGGGTAAATCTAATATTTCAAGACAACAACTGTAGGAAATGTTAGTTTATTGTGTTAAAAAAACTACTGTTAACTATCTTAAGCAAATCTTGTAATGAGTTTGACTGTAAAATATGAACTTTATGCATTAAGTTGAATAAAGTTGATCACAACATATGCAACAACCATCTTGTTCCTCTAGTTCAGTGCAAAACACAATTTTTTTTTTATAATATCGTATTTGATTATTTTGTAAGAGAATGGCATATATTATTTTACACTAACTAATATCTATAAATATCTATATAGTACATGTGACACATACATTGTGTACCTATTATATCATTCAAATATTTTGGATATTTATTAAATATAATCAATATTATAATTTTTTGACTCGTTTTCACATAAGAAATCCATATTTGATTAATTTGAAATTTATAAAAATAAACCTTGAGAATATGGGATCATAATTAATGCTCTAATTGACGTGTAATCGATTAATTTTTATATGAGTCATCACAATCTACCTTTTAAAAAGAATTTCGTCCTCAAAATTCTTAATCCGTCAGTGGATAATTTTTTTTCCACTGCGTGCTCTGATAGAATTTTCAATTCTTTTATTTTTTAGCCCATAACGCTGATACCAATCCCAACTTATACACTAATCCAACGAAAACTAGTTAACTCATTCTCCACAATAGCCCATATTAGATCTAAAGCCTATGTTCTAATACTTCAAACTTTTATACCTGCAACAAAAACTAGTAGACTCACTTCCTACATGATCTATATCAGATCCGATACTTAAATTCTGATACCACTTTGTAATCCCCCCAATTTCTCGGTTGCATTGATTGATAAATCGACCGCAATATGCCACAAATATATCTCCAAATACAGCGCTAGAGTTCTAATTATCTGAAAATAAATAAAAATAATCTCAAAGATATACAAACGAATCTCCCCCAATTATATATAACAACAGAAACAAAAGTTAAACTCCAATTCTTTGAAATTTCAAATCGGGTTCTCTCATCTAAGTTCATCCTGAAAAATATTAAAAGTAAAAAAGTATACAATACAATAGGAAATAATATGTTCAATAATAAAACAAATTCCAAAATAACTTAATTGATGGACAACGGAATTTCACAATTAAATTTGATAGGTCACATAGCTTCACTATTATCAAACATAACTTCATACTCGGTTCATTTTGATAACATGAAAAGTGACATTTTGGCATATAAATTCATATTCATACTAATCAATCGCACCCCGTTGAACCATAACCACAATTCACCTTGTAGGACCATAGTCACAATCCACCCCACAAGACCATAATCACACCCCGTAGGCCACATTCATATTTCACAAACTATACCCCAAGTACACTTTTTACATATACCAATCAATTCCAAAATATTTAGTCCAAAATACAAGTTAGACCAACAAAAATTGTAGAATTTCATATCAACTAAAAAAAATCAATAAGAGTACAAATTTCAAATAATCAAAATGACACTCTTTGTAAAGAAATTGAAAGACAGAAGTATATTGTGTACTATAATGTACCTTAAACCACCAAGGGAGATCGCAAAATTTAATCACCACCCTATTAAGAACAACATATACCAATTTCATAGAATTTATAACTAAAATACAATCTAATTCTTAGTCCAAAACCTCATTACTTTTTTTTTCTTTCTTTATGTTTCTCTTCCTCTCTTCCTTCCCCTCTTTCTCTTCTTTCTTTCTTCCTTCCTCCTCGATTTCGGTCACTAATCAGTGGCCTATTTACAGGCAAAACTTGTCTTCCCTCATGTTACATGGGTGATGGCTATAGGTGATGCAGTGCTTGCATCACCATGAACACTTGTCACAATTCCTTGGTTTCTCTTTTGTTTCAATGACACTTGCATTCTATGGAGTCAATGTATATCTACATATTACATGTGACACATACATTACATATCTATTATAACATCCAGGCACTTTGGAGATTTATTAAACATAATTAATATTATACTTATTTGACTCATTTTCATGTAAAGAATCCATATTTTAGGTTCATTTATTTATTTGAAATTTCTAAAAAAAAACCTTGAGAATATAAAATAATAATTAGTGCTCTAATTGACATGTTACCGACTAATTTTTATACGAGTCATCATAATCTACCCTCCTTAAAAAGAATTTCATCCCCAAAATTCACAGTCCGTTAATGGATACCTTTTTTTCCACTGCGCACTATGATAAAATTTTCAATTGTTTTATTCTTAACCCATAATGCTAATACCGATCCCAACAAAAACTAGTTAACTCACTCTCCACAATACCCCGTATTAGATCTAAAGTCTATTCTCTCATTTCAAACTTTTATACCTGTACCGGAAACTGATAGACTTACTTCCTATAGGACTTATGTAAGATCTGATACCTAGGTTCTAATAACACTTTATAATGCCCTGGTTTCTCGGTTGCATTGATTGATAAATCGACCACAATGTACCACAGGAATGTGGAGAAGTACAATACGACAAGAAACAATTTGCTCAACAATAAAATACGAATGATCAAATATCACATAACTCAATCGATGTGCAATCATGGACAACAGAATTAAGAATCAAATTCGATAGGTCACATAACTCCACTACTATCAAATATAGCTTCATACTCGGTTCATCTTGATGACATAACAAATGACACTTAGATAATAATCCATGCTCATACTAATCAATCATACACATAGGGCCAAAATCACAATCCACCCTGTAGGGCCACAATCACAATCCACCCCATAGAGCCACATTCATATTTCATAAAGTATGCCTCAAGTATATTTCGTATATGAACCAATCAATTCCAAAATATTTAGTCCAAAATACAGGCTAGGTTAATAAAACTTACAGAATTTCATATCAACAGAAAACAACCAACAAGAGTACAAATTTTGAACAATCAAAAAAATACTTTTTTCAAAAAAGATAGAAAGAAAGAAACATGTTGTATACTACCCCGTATCTCAAATCATCAAGAGATGACGATAAATTTGATCAACACTGTATTAAGAACAACATATACCAATTTCATAGAATTTAGGACTAAAATCACAATCAAATTCTGAACCCAAAACTTCGTTATTTTCTTTCTTTCTTTCCCTATCTTTTTTTGGTCACTTTCTTCTTTCTTTCTCTTCTTCTATCTTCCTTCCTCTCTTTCTCTTTTTTCTTCTTTCCTCCTTGGGTTTGGTCATTGATTAGTGGCCTATTTATAGGCAAAACTTGCCTTCCCTCACATCACATGGGTGATGGCTTTAGGTGATGCAATTGCATCACCATGGACCATTGTCCAAACTTTAGCCATATTTTTTTATTTAAAAATACACTTGCCACCATTCCTTGGTTCCTTCTATATTTCAATGACACTTGTCATTCTATGAGTCTATTTATTACATGTGGCACATACATTACATACCTATTATACCATTCGAACACTTTGAAACATAATTAATATTATAATTATTTGACTCATTTTCCTATAAGAAATTCATAATTGAGGTCCATTTATTTATTTGAAATTTATAAAAATAAACCTTGAGAATATAGGATCATAATTAATGTCTAATTGACGTGTTAGCAATTAATTTTTATACGGGTCATCACAATGGTCATGATGCTTCAAAGATCAAGATCCGTAAGCATTAAGGAATGTATAAGTTCAAGCTAAAAATCTTATTCAAGTGTTCTTCAACGCACCTTCAAGTTTAGGATAAAGGTAATACCTAGAGACCTAAGAACCCTTACTCTAATTTTAGACTTAAGATGATTAGGATTGTGAAAATGGAATTGGAAAAATCCTTGAATGACTCATAGTTTTTTCAATGAAAAAGTTTTTCAAAACATTATAAATGTTTTAAAAACATCAAATGAGTCATGTATTAGATCCTACTTGAGCAACACCCTTAGTGCTCAAGAGGTCTTGTTTTTCCTTGGTTTTCAGCTTTAAAAACCTAATTCTAGTCACTCGCTTTTGACTAGAGTAGTCTCTGAACACTTAGAGATAAACTCGAAAAAGGTTGTCAAGTTGAGCAGTAGAGACCGTCCTGTAGTCGCTCGCATGCCACTTGAGCGGTCTAACGATGTCTCGACCAGTCTCTGCTCATCTGGTCTCGATTGATTCTTTTTTTTCATTCTAACAGCAATCGCCCTCCCACTGCTTTAGTGATCATCCTTGACTTTTGTTTAACGTGGACCTTAAGACTAACCTAATTTTGGACCTATCTAAAGGGATTCCTATGCTAGGAAGTCTCTTTTGTGAGCTAATTTTCAGCCTCATAAACCTTAAGAGATCTTAGAACAACCCTATATCCCTAAGACTAAAGGCCACCAATGTTGATTCTTTTATCCAACCACGCACTTTGGAGAAAAAGATCTAGCTTGGAGATCAACCAAAACCCACTTTAGAAAAGTGTGAATCCCGAGGATCTTGGTGAAAAATATTGTTCGAAGAGCCTAAATGATCCATTGTGGTGGAGGAATTCAAGTGAAGTTACTCATAACTTTGGAGAGGGACTTCCAAATGAGAGATTTATTGAGGGAAATGAGCATCTAACCATTGTATTGGTTGAAGTATAAGACTTAAGTACTTGTAAATCAACTTTGAATAGGCTAGGTGAACCCCAAGTAGTTCCACAGTTTTTTCCGGTTGGGTTTCCAGGTTAATAAATTACTTGTGTTCTTTCTTCGATATTTTTTGCATATATACTTGCATTTGCACACATGCACACTGTGTTTGATTGAATGATGATTTATCTTTCCATTCATAAAAAAGGGTTTGTGGTTGATTGGCTTTGGTGGGATTGAAGTTATGGTGGATTGAAGTGATGGTTAATCTATAGGCATACACTTGCATCCATCACATGATGGGTATGGGTTGTTGTTGAAAAGAGGTTCAAAGGGCTATTTGATACATCAATCTTTGATTGCTACATTAGGTTTTAAAACTGTTGATTTTCAAGCCATAAAATTTGAATTAACCAATTCACCCTTCTAGTTTGTGTCTAGCGATCCGATGTGTATAGTCATGAGGGATGATCCATTGCGTATTCTCTCCCCATTTAGTATCAGAGTGTGGTTGCCCTGATGATTGCATATAGGCAATGTGTAGGCATATCTTATTTTCTACTTGACCTAGTTAGAGTTTGGTTCATAGAGATGGTCGCGTCAACTAGTCATAAGATATGTCTTGTAGTACACACTACCTTGAGAGCCCAAGTTGAAAATAAATGATATTTTGATAATGGGTGTTATAAGCACATGAATGGAGAGAAATCTCACTTTTTTGTATTAGGAAAGTTTAGTGGTGGGATGGATATATTTGGAGATCGTTGTTGGAAATGGTTCCATTCAATCATTGGGCATGCCAAAGTTGGACAATGTCATTTATGTGGAAGGCTAAAAGCTAACCTGATCAGCATTAGTTAGTTGTGTGATGATAGCAATGTTGTGCACTTCACGAGATAAAAATGCACCATATTAAATGATAAAAAGAGTGTCTCTTAGAAGGGGTTAGCTCAGGAGATACTTGCTCATACATATCTTCAGGTCCTTCGTTAGTGTGTCATAGGGTAAGTGTGGACGATGTCACTCTATGGTACCAGCGGTTACGACACATGAACTACAAAGACCTTAACCAAATTACAAACAAAGAGCTTGTAAAGGAAGTACTTAAGTTATGGAGGTCGACTACCAAGTTGTGTTGGGCCTCCTAACCAGCTTTAAATGGGTGGGGCTTAGGGAGGCCGGTACCTCCCTAAGAACTTAATAGGATAAAAGTACACTTTTTAAAATAATTGGGATAGAAGTACATCTGCTAAAAAAAAGGTCATAAAAGTCATTTTACCTCTATCATAAATAGTCCATACCTAATTGACAACTTTTATATTTAGATATATATATATATATAATTCAAAATTCAAATGATACGCAAATATCAAAAGGAAAGTCTCACATTCTAATATTTAGATATTGGAAATATAAAAGCAGTCCATTAGGTATGTACTATTTATGTTAGTGGTAATTATGAAATATATTTTAAAAAAAATTTGAAAATATTTTAAAATGTGTACTTATTGACAACTATTTGATAAAAAAAATAACTTAAAGGAGGATAAGTTTGGAAGTGGTACTTAAAACCAAATAAGTTCTAAAAAAGATATCCACGTCCCATTATCTCTAAATGGGCTCGCTCGTCGAGCAACCTTTACCCCAAAATTTTAAGCATAGGCCCTACCCACTAGGTAATAAGTTACTTGAGACACAACCACATAGAGGGACCCTAACCATTAACCTAGTGGGGTACCAACCATTGGTGGGGTGTTTGGCCTGCGGTGCTTATTGGGGTGATAGTTTTTTTTTTTTTGACCAGTATTGGGGTAATAGTTGAGTGTAGATGTTTCTTCCATCTTTTTATATGTTTCTCTCTATCTGATTTGACCAACCAAGAATTTTAAATCGAGGATAATGCCCTAATATCAAGCAAGCTTGCCCAATTTTGAAATTGTCTATGATGCATGAAACAATTAAACACCCTACATCTTTGTACCTGAGAAGGTTTTGTGATCTATAATAACACTTGCCTGCTTAGTTTTTGCACATGATCTTTCTTTTAAAAGTGCACAAATACTTTAAAATTTTAGCATATGAGGGGACTTGTTTTATGACATTAAGCAACAAAATATTAAACTTAACTTGTTTGAAGAGCTCGTAAATGTAAACATGATAATTCAAACTCTGAGGGTTTTTCAACTTTGGGCAAAGAAAAAAAGAGTTGGACATGGGTTTTTTCTCATTTGCCTTGGGTTCATTCTCATATTGGGACACAATGTAGACTCTACCTAGAGAATAGATTTTTTGGGTGTTATGGTTATATATATATATATTGGGAGGAGGAGGGGAGATTTGAGCCCTTGACATCAAGAAGACAAAGTCTTCACAAGGTAAGGAGTACCATTTGACCAAATGTTCATTGATACTTATCTATACTACTTATAAATGTCAGTATCTGTGAAAATTTTTTAATTTCCTATTTTCTCACTAATTATTATTATAAAATTAATTATACCAATTTATATACTTTCATATAATTTATGTGTTTTTTTACATATATTTGATTTTCAACTTGTTTGAATCCTTTTATAAGGATTTTTAAATTATTTTGAACTCATTTTTTAGTATTACAGTTACATACAATAATCTATATCTATATATGTTAAATTATTATACACATGTAGTTACTAGGTTGAATTTCATGATCCAATATATGTTATATTTTATTTTTTTCGCATACAATAATATAATAATATTATAAACAATCTAATTAATCTATTTAAAAAAATAAAAAAATTAATGATTATATAATATAATTAAATGTGCAAATGCCTAAAAGGGTAAGATAAATGTCTAAATAAATGACAAATTAAGTGCTCCAAAACTTATAGAATAAATTAATAATTAAATTTAGTAATAATTAAAATATAAATTAATTATTCGGTACCTAATTTATTATTAAATATTAATTATACATATAATTACTATTTTTTTATAAAAATAATATCATTTAAATTTATTTATATACAACGCACGTTGTGCTAGTATTCTATAAAGATCAAGTATTAATGTCCACTTAGGTTAGTCTTGTAATTTCGGAAAATATCAGTCATGGCCATATTTGTGGTATAAATTAGGGTGTCAATATAATAGTTTACCAAATACCGGGAATAATAATAATAATTACACATGCCTCACTTAAGTCATGAACTAGTGGCAACTATGGCCCCAGTTATTTATCCCCCACTTTTGGAATTTGGATTACACGCAGTCTAAAAGCGCGTAAAGCAGCCATTCATTCAACAACTCCGCCTTTTCCGCGGACTGCACGTGTAAGTGTCCTGTTGCTCACCACGTGGAGCAATTCTATAGGTTGAAATCACATTCCCAACATTCAATCCTGACCGTCCATTCCATCTCAGACAGATATATAGCCACTGACCATTCTAACGTGGAAAACCCGTCTTTATAGAGAGAGAGAGAGAGACAGACAGGAGAGAGAATTTGGAGAGAGAGAAGACTTGGTAGCTTCACAGGTCTGTATATATTTTGTATCTATATGTTGGTCTAAATTCCCCTTATATATTTACATATTTATCAGCTGATAATTTATTAATTGTAACTGTTTATTTTCACTTTGTTCTTGATTGTTGTGTGTTCGTGGATTTACGTGATTTATTTACTGTATAGTTGATCATTCAACCGTATAACTTGTTCAGTTCAAGCTTGATGATTTAGGGTTTATATTTGCTTTAAATTCTGATATGGTGATGAATTATGGTAGTTCTTGAATTGTTTACTGTGTTTCTGTTCTGCGATTTTTGATTGGTAGTTAGCTTGTGTTCTTGAGGATTCTATCACTTGGGTTGACTTCATTTTCTGAGCGATTTCTTGAATCAGTATGTTCTAAGATTCATAGACTGTTCGTGTTCGAATGGTCGTTCTTGATTCGACTTATTTGTTGTGTGACACTTCTCTCACTGTTGATTTATTTGTTTGAAGGGGTTCTGTTTCTCACTGATGTTCTCAAAGCAAGATTGTGATATATATCACCACTATAGATCAAATGCCATCAGTGAAAATGAAGACCAAGTCATCTGCGGGCTGTTTTGTGGAACAAAACGGTCTTCATGTATGTCAAAAGTCAAGTATGATATCGAAGAATTCGCTCTCTTGTGTCAAGATTTCTCAACAAGCAGCAGAACTTGAGACTTGTATTCCTAGTAGTCAGGACGGTGAGTGATGGTACCGAGTAATCACACTTGGAAAATGGTATAGAAAAGACATTTCTTTACCGGTATCAACAAGGATAGCATAATTTATGGGTCGGATTATTCCTTATTATCATCTGTTGCCTATGGTCAAGGTTGTCAATTAGTGTGAGATATCACATATCAGTGTTGGGGATTTGTGCAGCATATGTATCATAGGGGTGTATATAGATAAGACATACGTTTTATTTTATCAAAGCATTAGAAGGATTTATATGGAATAATACAATAGTGACTGATTAAAATTTGTAAGATGCAATTCGATCTCCATTTTATCCATGTTTGAAAAACAGTTTAGGTAAAATGATTTAGTAGAATGTGACATGGTATAGTATTATATCATGATTTATAGGCGCATTTTAGGATCACATTACATTATGAAACCTTTGACGTTTTTCTTTCGAACAAAGTCATTGTGGTGATACTATTGGAGTAAAACTGACACTTGGAATTATGTTGTCTACAACTGATTGGTGTATGTTGACTTAATAGTTTGCAGTCACAAAACAAGCTTTTCCATTCAATAAGCAATTCTTGATGTTTGTTCAAAGTTTCTCAAGAATTGTACTTTTTATGAAGTAAACAATTCCTTCAATAAGCTTTGTTCTTTTTCCTTTTGATGTGGTAGAATCAGGGAGTTAAAAGATTTTATTTTTGATGCTCACCTAAAATAAAGCTATATAAGGGGTAATAAACTGTAAAAGTTTAAAAACCTGAAAGAGGTCGATGTATATTTAGTCCTAGACTGCCTGTAGACAAGTACCAATCATATTATTCTTCATTTCTTGAAGTAAAGAAGCTTTATTATTCAATTTTTCTGAAATGACAAAAAAATTTAAGGTGATTATAGCAAGTGTGAAATATGTACTTAATTGACCATCATAAGATATTGTCCCACAGCAATAGGCAGTGCTGGGCCTCTGGTTACTCTCTTGTATCCTCAGTTTAACTATGATACCCACTTAGTGCTAAAGATTTTTCATTTGATTGAATTTATGGTTTTGTAGTTGGCTTATTCAAGACACAATGTGCTCAGGACAGGGGAAGTGGTGAAACAAACTATATGCTCGGTAAAGAAACTTGTCAGTCTCAAAAGCAGCATTCACCTCTGATTGACTCTTCAACTGCTGGGAGAACGGTAAAAAGCTAACTCGAGAAATATTCTCATTTTCTGCAATTTTTCTGAAGAATCCTGACAGTGTAGATGTTGAATGTTCTGTTTAAAGTGTTTTATCGAAATTGACCAATGATAGTTCTATTGAGTGCAGGAATCTACTCCAGCCACCTGCACATCAAACCTGGAGACAATATTTTCACCTATTCTGGAGTCCATTGGCATTCACAGTGAACTAAATGCCCACTATGATGGAGGTACAACCCAAATAGTTTTGTTTCAGTACATTTCTTTCAAGGGAAGATTGTATTGTTTAAATAAAAGATCTGTACTTAGTGTTTTGGTTTTCTGAATTGAACCCTTTCCTACTGTTGGGAATATGTCATTATCTGCTGTATTGTTCGTTCATCTTTGACAAGTGGAAAACTATTTGTGATAGTTACAGAAATGATTGTAATTTTTATTGGGATTTATTGGTTTATTTTTGGGATAGAAGGAAGTAATTTTTTTGGATGGTAATTTTGGATTGGTGATGACTGATGAACATGTTATAAAACAAACCCGAAGCTTCCAAAAATGGCTATCTTGCACCCGAAGATTTGCTTCACTTTTTGGTTAATAAGCAGATATAAGGGTGTGAATTTCTTATGCCCATCGAAAGTGACTTCTTGGGAATGTTTGGTTTAAATTGCTCAAGTTTGTCATTCTGATTCCCTGTTTGTTTTTTTTGTTGGGGATTTATTCTTGATCTGGAAAAATTCATAGCTGAACTAGACTTCATGTCCAGTTTTGAATTACAGAGGGCAAAAGCTAGTTACACTGACTCCAACCACTTACCTTCCTCTCATTTCTCTGTAGGAAGTCACAAACATCTTGATGTTCCATGGTTGGGTGAAGATAACAGGGGTGAGAACAGCGGAAGTTCAGGCGAACACCATACTTGCAACGTATCAGATTTTTACATTTCTGACACGATTGGTTCTGCCTTACCCATAGAAGGCAACTTAAAATATAACGATATTCCAGACAACATCACCTGCTTACTTGATTACACATGTGATGAGCCAAGTGTTTTTTTTAATGTGTCTGAGGAATGTATGATGCTACGTTTCCTCGAGGATGACGTGGAAGCGAGCAATGACCATGATAACAGATCATGTGAAGAAAGCGTACTGCAGTCAGATGATTCAAGCTTACATTTAGTAATCCATCAATTGAGATCCTGCAACCAGTATTCTGATGTTAATTGCTACGCGGACTCAGATCAAGCAGAGTTCTTTGATCCACACATGTTCATCAGGAATCTGCCAGACCAACTGGATGTGTCACCCAGTTTTCGGCCCACCTTATTGCCAAAGGAAACCCGGAAAATGAAACCAATAACCCTAGTGCTTGATTTGGATGGTAAGAAAATTGAACTCTCTGTATTCATTTACTGATAATTTTGTAATATCTCATCTTAGTTATCTAAGTCATTTCATATTGTAATATATCTCAGCATACACCGTGTGATGTCTACCATAGTTCCAATTACGTTCAGGTGGTGGTTCAGTTCATTCTATTGTTTACACCAGCTTTCTTGTTTGCAGAGACACTAGTCCACTCCACATTGGAGCATTGTGATGGTGCCGACTTCACATTTTCTGTGTTTTTCAACATGAAAGAGCACACCGTGTATGTGAAACAGCGGCCTTACCTCCAAACATTCCTGGAGAGAGTTGCAGAAATGTTTGAAATTTTAGTCTTCACAGCCAGTCAAAGCATCTATGCTAAACAACTTCTGGATATACTTGATCCAGATGGGAAGTTCATTTCACACCGAGCTTATCGTGAATCATGCATTTTTTCGGATGGAATTTACACCAAGGACTTGACTGTTTTAGGTGTTGATCTTGCAAAAGTAGCGATAATTGATAATTCCCCACAGGTAAGAGTACTTGCCATTCGATTTGTTAATATTGTGCTTTGCTAGGTTCATTTTCTCCTCCCTCATCCTTCCTTTTTCCTCCATGAAGATATATTCCAGCCTTTTGGTGGTTTTATTTTTGGTTATGGCTTGAACACTTATTATCCTGCTTTATCCTTCCGTGAAGGGATATGGGTATTTGAATTCAAAATACGTTGGTCTACAAATTAAGTATTGGAGAGACTTGGAGTAATCCTTCATCCAGCTATAAATTTAGGGATGATGAAGGTGTTAGGGAGTAACATCTGGTACGTAACCATCGAGTTGTTTCAGATTTTGACTGGGGAGTTATGAGGATCTGATTGTTTGGTTAAGAAGTTTACTGGGCGGTGCTTCCTCTGGATCAAGGGTCGTGCTTTCTTTGGAAGGGGCAAAACTTAGATTTAGTCCCTCTAGTTAATAGTAACATGAAGCATTTTGTAGTCTTACATAATTGTACAAAAAAATGAGTTCTCAAAAGTTTTCAACTACGTACGTGTATACTATAGACTTTTTCTCTTTTGATGATTTCAGGTTTTCCGGTGGCAATTGAATAATGGGATTCCTATTAAGAGTTGGTTTGATGACCCATCAGATTGTGCACTAATTTCATTACTTCCCTTCCTAGAGACCCTGGTTGATGCCGATGATGTCCGTCCCATCATTGCTAAGAGATTCGGTAACAAGGAATAAGAGCCCCTTGTTCTCTCCTTATTATCTCAATTTAACAACTCCTTGTCCCTGTCACTTGTTTTAAGCAAGCTCATTCTTCATTCCTCTTTTAGTTCTATATATACGCATTTATGGATATATTGGTCTTCTTGTTGCATCAGCCTTTGGTGTTTGTACCTCTTCTTGTCTCTTCTCTTTTTCATATAGGTGTTTGATCTAATTGTGCAAAAGGTAGTTCCGAAGAGCTTCTCTATATCTGCATTGTACAGTTATAGATGCTTAGCTAATAGCTGATAACAAGCCTGTGTATATAATTTGATTTGAAATAAAATTTTGAATTTCTTATTTCATTATATCTGTTGACCTCAGTATGCTATCATATTCCTGACTGCTTTGTACTCTTTCTTCTAGCTTAGTTTAAAAAAGTCTCGGCATTATACACACTTTCAGAATTGTGAACTTGGGACCTTATCTGCTGTTTGACATGATGTTAGCGTTTACTTGCCTCCTGTGATGTGCTGAAGGGGTTCCATCCTTTCTTAGTTGCCTATGTCTATAAGTTTTTTGATACGACTTTTTTCAAGATTAGCGAACACAGTGGATGAGGATTTGATTTTGAAATATTGTTTCCCTTTTTTGAATTTTAGAAACGTATCATGAAGGGATTAGTCGCAGTACCTCTGTTGCAATGAACAAAACAAATGGCAAGTAAAAGAATTTAACAATTTAACTGAAATATATTAGAAAATGTAGATCGTAGCATAAGTGCCAATATTTTAGAAGTTAAAATTTTGAATTGTAGAGATGAATAGTAATTTTCAAGCCAAATTTCTGAAAATAAGCTTGACATAGATAAAAGAAATTCACAGTTCAATAACCATATAAAGTTAATTGATAAATTCACTTAAAGAGATAAGATAAAGAAAAATATCGGTAGAATAAATGGCAAATCTATGATAACACATAAAGAATGGTTAGTTTTTGAAGCTAAGTTCTTGAAAAGAAGAATGGGCGTAAATTATAATGATTTTTTTTTCCTTTACTACCACCCAGAATATGATATAGGCTGCACATCCCAAAACCTGCAAATTATACCAGCATTACAATAATGAATTCAATGTGCCCCTTTGTAGTCATTGAAGAAGGAAATTAGAAAGCAAGTGCTGCATGAAAGTGTGGATTGGAATTATTGCATGTTAAACAGTGGTGTTTGTGGTAGACACCTAATATTATATGTCTAAGTATTGCAACTTAGGGGTCGTTGTGGTAAAAGCAGGGTGGTGCCACCATTTTGATTAAGTAATGCTAAAGGTTCGGTTTACATCTAATCTATCCTTCCAACACTCTGCATTGATGGGACCTAAACATGGTGATGGCCTTGTAGTCTATATAGTACAACTGTGAACCTATCATATAATGATGCTTTGTTTTCTCTCTTTTTTTGTTGAGATAGTTTTCACATAATTGTGTGTGTTTGTGGAATCTTTTAGCATTTTTGGAAGTCAGAAAAGCTTAGTTCTTTCACTGCAAACATCAATATCTTATTGGTAGAGGCAGATGCAAGGGTTGGTGAAAGTTCTTCCTTGTCTTTAGTGAAAGATTGCACTGTGTATACTCGAATTCTATAGATACACTGGGAATAGCAGTAGAAGTGGGTCCTACTTTATGAAAATATGGTTGAGAAAGGAAGTGGGAAGATAGGACAACCAGATTTACAATCTAGCTAATTGAACCTTATTGTGTTATATGAATGAAGTTGGTAAATGAAAGTGAAATAGATTGGGTATATCCAGGGGAAAGGTGAGGGAAAGTAACAGAACTGAACCTTATGTGGACAAAGCTGACCTTGGGCAAATATAAATTGGGTATTCTCAACTTTAGTTTTCTGACGGGGGTTTCCCAAATCTTCAATATAGTAGTGGTATCGGTTGATGAACAAGTAATGGATGGATAAATAAGAGATGGGAAAGGCCTAACACTTGTGGGCTGCTATGTCAACCTTGCAGAAACCAGGCTAAATTACAGTGGTCTACCAAAAGGAATCCTCTTAATATGTCTGTGGGTATGCAAAGATATGCAAAGATATAAAGGAGGAGATTTAAAAATACATCCTTAACTTAAATAAGGCAATCTCCAGATTTACTTCGATACTTCTGTTTCAGTTGTTTAGTTCCCGTAACATCAGAATCAGTTAGCCTTTCATTAGTCAATGGGACTCGGATACAATTTGCTTTTTTGGTTTATTCCCTCAGGTTCAATAATGTGGGAATGCTTCCTCCAATTGGTGTCAATCTTTGAATTCGAATTCCATTTCATAAATCTCGCACATGCCAAATGGATATGGTATTTATGTTCTGTTTTATTTTATTGCTGTGGAAAAATTCTAGAAAAGGAGGAATATGGTTGGGGCTTAAGAGAATGGAGCTGATTTGTTTACATGATGTATCATATGAAGAAATGGACCGAATTTCTATGTGCATAATTTTGCCCACTGCTGCACAACTTAGAATTTTAGTTATGTTTCTCATGTATTTCATTCTGCCAACCCTAAGGGGAACCTAGTATAGATAACAAATTGAGACATTTTCTAGATTACTCATTTTTTTTAACCCACAAGAGGATGGTATCCTGCTAAGAAGTCCAAATGAATTGCTGATACATAGTGAGAAATGGGTTGATCACCTAGTGAGTTGGCATTTGAGGATTTTTGCATGTCACCCAAAAGAATGTATCGAGTTTAGAACAGTGTATGATAAACCAGCCATTGCTACCTATTCACATTTCCTATTGTGCAATTCCCTAAATGATGCCAATTCCATACTAAAATATTTTGCAACCGGCATCAAAGTTAATGTGGCGGAACACAAAATTTTCTGTGTATGGATCTCAATTTACCGGGCATGAGCCAGTGGACCAAGGAGAGGTATGTGTGCTAAGACCTCATTTCACGAGACTACATTTGAGTTGATGGATCAAATGTCTTTCTCGATGGATTAGGAGGCACTCTGGAGGTTATGTTTAGATAGCTGCGAGAGGATTGTGAAGAGAGCCCAACTTGAATTCCCTTTTTGTTGATATTTTTGATATTGGAAAGCAAAGTTGATGGTTTGTGGAGTTGCACAAACCAGCTTGCATTCGTTGCTTGTCATAATAATCCCCTGTGCTGGTTACCACGGGCTTTTTTTGTACTTTTACAGGTTTGAATGCCTTCCTTATATGCAGGTCATGTGAAGATCCATAATGATTGGGATGCCAATTGCAATAATAATAATAGGTATGCAAACTTGAATTGCTTGCTTATATTTCTCAGAACTTTGTACTTGCATTGTTTTGACATTTTCCCTCGAATTTGAGCCTTGTAACTTGATGTAGAAATAATCAACTACCGAGCTGTCATTTCTCACCCTAGCATCACCTCTTCCCTATTCCTAGATCAATATTGTGGTTGTCTTCTTGTAATATTATTGGATTGATATTGTTTACTTCAAGTGGATGTCATGTGAAATTGATTTAGTGACTTCAAGTACCAATTTGTTGTGCCGATTCCACCAAAGCATTAAAATTTCGTCTAGCCTGTATACAGGTTTTGTTCCTAAGCATTCATTGCAGGATCATTACATCAAAGAGGGAGAGAATTGAGGAGAAATACACTTGGGATGAGACTCGACCACCCCATGTCGCACAGGAGAAGGGAGGGGGTATTCCCAATGGGTGCACCTTCTCCCTCGGTTTCTATATTCAAGGATGCTAAGCACACAAATTTATAGGTTAGCTGGCCCATCTGAGTTAATAAAGAAAAGGCAGTTTGGTTCTGATTCTAACCTGATTATTAAACACAGCTTGGGTTCATGCGTTAGATTGATACTTACCCAGACAGACTCGGCCAAGTTTGATTCATATCGTTTTGGGTTCGTTCATAAGTCGACAAGAGCCCAACTTGCACAGACATTCTACATTGAAATCCAGCTATGGTAGCATATTGGCTATATGGTTGAAAAAAAATTGTAACCAGCATCTACCATACTGTATTCCACTGTCCATTGTGGCACATGGCTGTGAAAATATTGATATCACAGAACATGGCAGTGGTGTTGGACCATTGCCTAGTTTCAAGTCCCATTTCAAGCTGATGCTCTTACATAGTGGTAAAAAGTGGGACTAATACGGAAGCAGGCGCTGGGATTCAAATCCCTTCAAAAGTAGAGGAAGTGTAGCAAGTGTACAGGTTATAGTTTTTTCGTAAATCATTGAACAAACATGTTTGATTGGATGAGTTTTACGTTGGGTGTCAGTTGTCTAACGCAACCCTCTTTTTTTTTTTTATCCGGGTTTGGGATCGACTGTACACGAGACAAGAGTATAGAGGTAGAGTTAGAAACAAGATCTTTTTTTTGTCCCTTCCAGGCAATCGGAAAATAAAGAAATAGTTAATATATTCAAGATAATTACGTATTTATAAAATAGTCTCAATTCATCATAATTCATCAGATATGGAATCTTGAACTACACTAAGAATGTTTTCTATCCATAAAGTAATCCGTTCATAAGATAAACAAATCAAGTTTGAAATCTATTTACTTTATTTACATTATGATTGAAATCTATGAACTAAAATCAACCAAAAGGCCAAGTACATCAACATTTTCTCAATCATCTACGATACAATTCCAACTTGATTAATATCATAAGCGAATGAATTAGGCTATCTCTCACACCTAAAGTGCAATGCAAGCAATGCAACAAAATAGTACCCATAATTTATGGTGCATACCCGGAAGTGTTTATTTCGAACTTGAAAACCAATTTTTTAACAAATCACTTTCGTTTCTATTTCTTCCTTCGTTTTCCTTTTGGTTGTACATAATTATAGAGTTGTCAATAGATCATTTCATATCGTATTTTCTAATATGTCTGCATAGTGTCATGTCAAAAACAATAGTTGAATTCGTGTAATGTATAAGTCGTGTTTAACAAGATTCGTATTGGCCCATTAACTTGACGGATTTAACACGTACACTTTTTTACCATTTTAAACTAAATCCAAACCCGCTCACTTGGTGTCAATTTCATCTCGAGTATGTGGGTAATGTGTACAATTACCAAGCCGACAGAGTAGACCTCTAAATTTTTTCCAGACTGGGTTGAAAAGCAACTGCAGTAAGCCCATATACAAACCCAGAGAAGCCACTCTAGATACCCATCTCAGAAAATCAGATTAGTTATAATCAAGTATGTAGCTCATAGTTGTTGAAAGTGTTTCATTTGAATTACATATCAATCAAAATGTTATCTTTCCTTCTAGGGATTCTTAAGCTGAAGCAACAATAATATAACTAATTTGTGATAGGATTAGGTAACTACTCAAACAATAAACTAACAGGATTGCAAACATTCATCTGTTTCAATGACTTTGCGGAGATTGCTGCCCAAGATGTGGAGTTACCGCAGGTCCAGATGTACCTGCACTAATGGATGGCGAGACTCCATGGGGGGAATGCTCCTGGTCATGAGGAGATATAGCAGGTCTGGATGCACCGGAGGTATGTGGTTGTGCTACCACTTGTGGAGATCGCTGCTGGGGATGCAGAGCTTCGGAAGGTCCAGGAGCACCTGAACTATTTGGCAGTGTAACATTTTGGCCCTGCAAGATGATGAAAATTCTCTTAGTGTGCAGGAAATTAGTGTTTTCTGACATGCAAGTGATGAAACAAGTGCAAACAGATACACATGCGCACACAGAGAAAACGAGACTTATTTATACAAAATAATCAGAGGATTTACACAGAACTAAAACTTTGGGCCCGTGCACCCAAATCAGAAATGAGAATCTTCAAACTCAATGATATTGTATAGGGATTGAAATCCCAGAATCACTGCTAACATTGTATTGCCTCAAAGCTTGCTGTTATCAAGAATATAGACGTTTGGATGCAAACCCACTACATACATGACATATGCGAGACCTCACTGCAAAATTTTGACATGGAGCTCTAAAGGACAGTTTGTATGCTCTTTCCAAGTTCCACAAAGGTATTTATTACATGTGTTATGGGGTTAGGCTAATGTTAATCAAATATGTATGTTGCATTAATTGTACAAGCACCTGCATCATCAGGCAATAACTTTACCAGTCAGAAGAAATTTATGTAAATTAAGGCTCTGTTTGGTTCTTGAAAACAAAGAGGAAAGAACAATGCAAGGGACATGAGCAAAAAGAAAAAGAAGAGAATGAAAAACAAGCAAACACAAATCAAATAATGAAAAAAAAAACATGTCTTTCACAAGTTTTTCCACATTTAATGTTAGAGTTGACCTGCTGGGCAAAGAAGGAAGAAGCATAAGTATTTTATAAATAGGTGATATCACATGCGTAATCATATATGGTATTAAAATTCAATACCAAGATATCATATGTGTGTGTGTGTGTGTATATATATATATAGTATTTGTCAAAATTATCATAATCAACCAAAAATAATAACGTTGATTTTATTCTTCACATAGCACCAAAAAAAATAAAGTAGAAAATGACAAATTAGGGTTGACAATTACCCATGAGTAAGGCTTGACTAGGGATCCTCATAGAGAACTTTATAAAGAAAATTGGGTTTCTTTCACAGGTTTATCTTTATCTTCACACTTTCTTTTCATCACAGGCTCCAAATGCAACAAAACAAGAAATATGAAATTCCTTATATTATACCACCTGGTTTCTTACTTTGAAATGGAGCCTCTGGTAGTCTAGCAATCTATCTATATAAGTAGAACTAAAACCAATTGGAGAGATGAAACCTACTTCAGGACCCAGGAGAGCAGGAGAAAAAAATAAGAAAAAGAGATGCAGAAGACATCAAAATACATGCACATGCTTCGCCAAAAATCTGACCCACACGTGAGGTGTAACAGCTTAAACTAACTGGCACATATCTACAAAATAGTTGTTAAATTGTGAAATAATTAGGGTTAGAAAGGAGGAGAATTAGAAGAGAAGAATTGAGAAAGGAGAGTAGTATTAATATGTCTTAGTGTTACACAGTTACATCTCAATATATATATATACTAGGGATAACCCCTGAAACTACGGTGCAATGTGAATGGTTTTGAGAGAGATGTTGGTGGCCGTTGGATGAGTCTATTTGAGACCGTCGGATGGACTTATTGAAGCCTACCCTGTTTTATATTATAGATAACCACACATTACCCAAAATACCATTAAGTTAGAAATACATAACACTCTCCCTCAAGTTGGTGAATAGATATCTCTCATACCCAACTTGCAGACGATAGGATAAAAAAACTTGGTACTAAGCCCCTTTGTAAAAACATCTGCCAACTAATTTTCTGATTTCACAAAGGGCATGCAAATCAAACCCTTGTTCAGCTTCTCTTTGATGAATTATTGATTAATTTCAACATGTTTAGTTAATTAGTTCTATTATGTTGAACTCGATTGTGTGCAATGTTGATAGCCATCGTATTATCACAGACTCATAGTAGAGTCTCATAGACCCATCATCATAGATTTTGAGTTCACCCGGTAAAATTTGGAGACACATAAGCTCACAAACACGATGAGTCATTGCTCCTGTATTCAGCCTCTGCACTCAGCCTTGTTACCACCGCTTGCTTTTTACTTTGCCACGTGGCAATGTTTCTCCTATCAAGGTACAATAGCCCGAAGTAGATTTTCAGTCATCTGCTACACCTACCCAGTCTGCATCAGTAAACGCATCAAGTTTCAAGTGTCCATTATTGGTGAACAAAATCCCTTTACCTGGGGCTGAGTTGCGATACGTCAAAAACATATTCAAGATAAGGAGTTCGAGAGTCATGCATGAATTGACTTGTAACCTCCATTACATAAGTAATATTTGTCCAAATATGAGAGAGATATATCAATCTCCCCACTAATCTCTGGTACCTCTCCTTGTTCACAACATCACCAACACCATTATACCCAATAGGAGAATTTGTAGGTCTGCATCCCAACATAGTTGTTTCTTCTTGTAGGTCAAGAATATACTTTCTCTAGGAGATAAAAATGCCTTTATCTGATCTAGTAACTCAATCCCAATAAAATATCTCTCAGAGGTCTTCTTTCTTTTGTCGTCCTACTAACTCAAATATCGTACTCTATAGTACTATACCTGAAATCACTATCGAAAAAGCGCTCTCTTTTAAGTCTAGGGAGTTCATTTAACTTTAGACAAGTCTAGCAAAGTAGCTCATCCAGTAACACGGTCATCCGTCCAACTGTCGCATCAGCCTATTGCTTGACATTGAATACCCATTTGCATCCAATTGTCTTTGCTCCAATAGGAAGTAAAACTAATTCCCACGTGTCATTCTTTTTCAGGGCTCTCATTTCCATAACTTCTCTCCACTTTGGACCAGTGAGAGCTTCCTTCCAACCCTGAGGAATAGATATATAAGATAAACAGGAAACTAAGGTACAATAGAATGGCGACAAGGAATCATAAGAGACAAAATTAGAGATAGGGTATTAAGTACAAGCTCGAACACCCTTTCTAATTGTAATAGAAAGCTCAAATCCATCAACAGTTGGATTATCAATAATAGGAGTGGTAACTAAAAGCTCATTATCTGGTAAATCAATAGGACATGCTAGAACTAGAGTGGGGGAATTCAACTGACCCAGTGGTACATGGATAGTTTGTACCTTCTGACGCCGAGAATAAGTCTCCAAGGTGCCGGGTGGATCATTAGTACCAACAACCTGTTACTCCCCCAGACTAGTAACCTACTAAATAGGCAATTGAAGAAGGGGTCTGACACACCATTTATTCCTCAATAGTGATGTTCTCCCACTGAAGAGATGGCGGGGGAGGGGAAAAAAGGACTCCAACTCACGAAAGGTAACATTCATGCTAACGTACGTCCTCTTTGACTGTGAATGGTAGCACTTACACCCTTTTTGGGTTGGAGAATAACCAACAAATACACACTTCAAAGCCTTAGGATCAAGTTTCCCCCTAAAGAATATATGGTCATGCACAAAAAAAACACACTGCTTGAAGGTAAACAACTAATAAGATAAGCAACCATCAGAACTGCATCTCCCAAAAAATGCAAAGGGGCACTCATAACAAACATCAATGAGTGAGCAACCTCAAGAATATGATGTTTTTTTTCGCTCGGTGACCCTATTTTGTTTTAGTGTACTCACACAAGTGGTTTAATAAAGAATGTCACTCTCATTGAGGTAAGAACGAAATTCCCCATCAATGTACTCAAATCCAATATCACTTCGAAGGATTTTGATTTTGGCATCAAACTAGGTATTCACCATTTCATGAAACGATCGAAAGAAAAAGAAAATTTCACTTTTAGTGCATAGTAAGTAAACTCAAATGAGTCGTGAATAACAATTAATAAAAGTGAAAAATCAACGGTAACCTGAGAGAGATACAACACAAGAAAGTCCACAGACTCCCCACACATCAAAATAAATAATAACAAAAGGAGCAGTATTTTTTTTATTAGTATTAGGATAAGATGATCTTTGTACTTAACAAATTCACAAGCATCGCAAACAAATGCTCCTTTCTAAGACACTAAAAAAAAGGGATACCCCAAAAATTTCTGCCATTGATGTAGGAGCTGAAGGGCCGAAATACCATCTGCCTGGAACTCTTGACAAGTAGACTAAGGAGAAGTTTCATCATCCAGGAGATACAAACTACCATGTGTTCTACTACTGCCAATCATTTTTCCCGATTCTAGTTCGTGAAAGGTCCAATGAATAGGAAAAAAGTTTGGAAAAGGCTAAGGTAGGTGAGCAATTAATTGAACTTTTTCCAAAAATAGAGGATAAGGATTCACCCGTCACATTGAATTTATCCCTCCTAGAACATGTAGAATAAATATTAAGAGAAAAAACTAAAAGAACATGTCATGTCATGTGGTCCACGGCTCCAGAATCTATTATCCACGGAGTATATGAGGATGACTCAAACATACTAGCCTGTATGAGTAAAGTTAGAAGAAGAGGCATGATTAGGAGCCATGGTAGAGAGAACATCAGGCCGAGCCATCAAGCGCCCGAGAGTCTGGATGAGTCTGTATCTCATCTTGGAAAAAAGTAGTAGTGGTGCCACTAGACTGAGACTCCGTCTCTAAAGATTCACTCATGTGTGCATGAGAGCACACATTACCACCTCGGCCTCCACTTCAGCCACCACCTCGCTCACGTGTAGAAAGAGCAATCAACTTCGAACAAAATTTTCACGTATGCCTTGTCTTCCCATAATAATCACACTTCAAAGTGTCATTGGCAATAGTGCCATACTTGACTCGGTGAACTTAGACAGGATTGGGCCCAAGTCCTACTGAGGAATAACAACTGATGCAGATTGCTCGGGAATAGGTGCATGATCCATAACAATCCTCCAGGTAAACATGAACATAGACCTCTCGTAAGGTAAGAAGTGAGCTACGACCCAAAATTTAAACCTGAATCTAATCATACTCAAAATTTTCTACCATCTGTTGAAATTTTATAGAATCATTAGCACAATCTGCCTGGAAACTCTGATAGTATTTAAGCAGTTGCCACAAGGTAGTCACTACTGCATAGTATACCGCAAAGGGCTTATCCTTCTAATTAGTCTCCTGAACTTTCTTCCGAAGATCATATGTCTTGGCATCATTACCCTATGAGAATATTTGAATGACAAAACTGTCCAAATCTTATGAGTTGTATTAAGTAAGATGAAACCACAACTATAACCGTTGTATTGAATTAAGCAACTACAACATTACTAAGACATTTTTAGATGTCTAATGTTTCGGTGGCGAACTAGAATCAGTGGATTTCTTAGTCTCCCCAGTCAAAATATCAATCCAAAGGGATGGCAAGGACCGATAACAAACAAGTTTGTGACCATGCCAAATAATTGTGCCCATCCAATTTCTCTGAACTAATTTGAAGAGACGGGTTATTTGCAAGAAACCTAGACAGCTCAACCCATTTCCTTTCGTACTCCCACCAGCAGCACTAGAGGTCACACTTGCTTCCGACATGTCCACACAATGGAACCAATACAAAACAAGGCAGTCACGAGAAAAACACAGTAAAGATATTGATTTGTTACCAGAATAGTGGCTTAGCAGTCCCCAAGGAGATCCTACTATGCACAAGAGAGGTCAAATCAGGCTGCCAGAGTAAATCTGGTTCCACCGAAGTAGATCTGGTTCTTCCGGAGTACAGAAAAAGCCAACGATGGTTGTCGGTAAAGAGATGAGGCCAAAAAACCTCACAAACCCTCACAAATCTACTCCAAAAGGCAATAAGGGCTCCTGGGAATCATACATCTGCCCTAATCAAACCTCAACAAGCAAGTATGGGGTCAAAACAACTCAAAACCGAAGCGAAATTCTTGTAGAAGTCCGAAACACTGTAGCCGAATCTCCAAAAAACCAAAAAACTAATCCCCAAATCGATCAAATCTCAACAAAATTGCAGGGTAGAACAAATCTACCTTAGTCACATCAGATCCAGTGAGATCGAGCCCAAAACCCAATCGCAACCGCCCCAAATCATAGATCTAAGGGTCTTCTTTGAAAATCAGAAAAAAAAAAAAAAAAAAAACTTCGAAAAATTTAAAAAACCTTCAAATTATTTCAAAAAATTTCAGGAAAATCACCATAATTTTCATGGCATAGAGTCGATCAAACCAAAAAGAAATTAAAATTTTTTGACACCTTCATGGTGACGTTAGCCACTCCACAGATCTGATAATTTCCGACAATTCTGACAACTTTGAGACTTCAAATTAAATTGTAGCTTTGATAACAAGTTAAATTGTGAAATAATTAAGGTTAGAAAGGAGGAGAATTAGAAGAGAATAATTGAGAAAGGAGAGTAGTGTGTCTAGGGTTAAACAATTACATCTCAATATATATATATATATATATAATCACACATTACCCAAAAATACCCTTAAGCTAGAAATACATAACATAACAATAGTTTGATAACTGTTTAATTGTATAAAACATGTCGCATTAGTTTATTTGAGAATATGCAACATACTTCATTATTGAATATCATACTACACCTAATTTGGCCGACTGCTCATCCTCAACAAACAAAAGTGTATATGATTAATCATTCAAAAAAGAATTAGATAACAAGATTTCAAAGAGGTACCTGTTGATACTGGCTCCTGCTCTGCATTGCAGAAGTAATGTTCTGATTATAAAGCAAATCTTCTTCATTTTTCTGCTGCTCCTGTGGCCACTGATGTTGTTGTTGATTCTGCTGCTGCTGCTGCATTTGCTGAAAAGCCTGAGATCCTTGTTGCTGTTGCACTTGGTACTGCTGCAGCAGCAGCTGATACCCTAGTTCTGATTGCTGCTGATACCCTTCTTGATGTTCCTTGTATGCAGTCCCTTCCAACTGATAATATTGCTGCTGCTGACCTTGCTGTAGCTGCAGCTGTTGTGCAGCTTGTGCTAATTGCTGATACTGCTGTTGCTGTTCCTGCGGCAGGTAGAGTAAATGATGTTGTTGCTGAAGTTGCTGTGGTTGATACGATGATGGTTGAACCTGTGGCGGCTGAACGTAGTACTGCTGTTGTAAAAGTGGCAGCTGCTGTTGATTCTGTTGCTGCTGTAGTGGCTGAAGCTGATGCTGTTGGTATGGGATTGGATGCTGCTGTTGAAGATAGGGCTGCTGCATTTGCAAAAGCTGGTTCTGATAATGTTGTTGGAGAAGCTGCTGCTGCTGCTGGTAATGATGTAGCAATATCTGGTTGTATTCTTGGCTATTCTGCATATGCCCAAGCTGCTGACTACTGACAGTAGGATACTGAGACATCTGTCCTTGAGTGTAAGAAACAGGTGGGGGCGTCATTTGTGCTTGTGATGGAGATACGAAGCCCTGCTGTGACATATTAAGCTGTGCCCAGGCATGAGCAGATGGTAAATTCCCCTGAGTAGCACTTACCTGATACAGATTTTGTGCTTGGGTACCCTTCTGTTCTTGTGAAGTTTGCGAACCCAAATGATGATGGGGATAACCTTGACTCGTGGCGCATGTTTCAGCAGCTGGGTGTTGTTGCTTTGGAGAATCCTGCTGTTGTTGACCCTGTTGATCTTGTGAACGCCCATGAAACTCAGAACTTGCACTTACGGAAGCTGTAACCATGTTATACGTTTGATGCCAGCTTTCACTGCTATGTGAAGGCCCCTCTAGCTGTGAATGTAGTCGTGTTGTGGTAGGATCCTGATGACTTGCTGGAGATGAGGGACCTACTAACTCATTTCCATCTGATTTGTTCTCGAATTGAGCATAATCAGCAGCTGGAATGCTGCTCGGGCAGGCCATAGAAGGGTCTCCCTTGGCATTCTGGCAATCCTCTAGTATGCTTCCATTAGAAGTGGAGATTTCTTGCGGTACATCTTCCTCCCTAGATGCCATAGTCACTAATTCTTGGGATTCCTTCCGCTGAAAATTTGAGGAAAAACTCTTCGACAAACTCTGGTTCAGATGCTGATCAAATTCATGGTCACGTTCGTGCTGAATATTGATTAAACCAGAGTACACTTGCGAACCTTCCAAAGGTGCAATTGACCCTGATGGCTGCTCCACCTCATAAATTGACTCATCTGGTCCTGGTGCATCTTCACCAGATTGGAGAACTAAATCTTGACTTGACTCCACCGATCCATATATACCTTCTCTAGGGTGGTTTACAAAATCAGGACTTGAATCAATTGGTCTAGATGCATCATCTCCAGATTTATGTCCAGAGTCATGGATTAATTCATTTACTCCAGATTCATCTTCTCTGAATTGTGTTGCAACTTTAAGCGGTGACTGTTGCATTCTCTCCTGTGCACTGTTGTTATGGTCTTCTGGTTGGGTCTGGTCTGTCAAAACCTGGTCAGGCTGGATGGTTTGATTTTCTGGTAGTATTCGTTCCTGTTCTTGCAATGTGATCTGGGCTCCATGGGCAGAACCATGGCCCCCGTCTTCCAGAAGCAAAGCAAAAGGATTGCTATGTCTTCCTTCCATGTTCATGTTCAACAATTGGCTACCTGTGGTGGGGTTCTCATATGCAGGGGCAGTCCTTGTCAAGTGTGGAAACAATTTCATGTGACGATTCCATGCCTTGTTCACATCATGGATAGTTCCACAGAGGTCAACAAACTGCTGACATAATAGAGTTTTGTACATTAGAGGAACATAGACAATTATAGAAACCTACAACACAACTCTATGTAATGTTTGTTCAAGAAATAGAAGTAGTACTGCCACTTCAATTGGCTGTCCTTGCCTTGGATGCACGACTCAAATGTTTTCTATAGTACCACAAGAATAAATAGTAGAAAGTAAGAAGATTCAGAGCAAAAGACAAAAAACATTGAAACGATGCATTTTAGTTGTAACACGCAAATTGAGGAAGAACTATAGGTAGTATCCAAATGAAAATTGTATTCAATTCCACTTAGCATTTCTTCCCAATTCAAGAAAGTATATTCAACCTTCGGACATGTTCAAGCAACCAATTATTTGTCTTATCTATACCAAGAAAACACTTTGGCCCATATTTCCAAGTGTTTCCTTCTATCTCCAAACTTCTCACTATTTCAGTATTGTTTTCTGTTAACAAGGTAATGAGATCCAATTCTGATCCTTGCATTTGACTAGTTAAACATGTATGATACATAGATTGATTCAAAGATAACATACACAGGAGTGAAAAAAAATAGCAAATAGAAGAAAGAAAAACACGAAGCATTTGTGTTTTGGCGGTATGGAGGGCTGTCTGTGACCTATAGTTTTTGGGCATCATCCATGAGTTGTCCTTTGATTTCTGTTTTTGTTTTACAGTTTTTGCATTTTCCATTTGAGGTTTGGACTTCTTGTCCACCCTCTTTTCTTTTGATGTACTTTATTCTATATTATTAATAAAATGTTGGTTTCTCAAAAAAAAACTCATGAAATCACAAAGATTTGAGAAATTTATCAATCTTCCCCATTCATTTACATAGCCAGTGCAGTGGAGAATAATGGTAATAACTTCAGATAGAAACTCTAACCTCCAAATATAAGCATGATATTTCCTCTCGATCTTTAGTGCTCAAACCTTGGGATGCATCTGGCCCAGGGGATATTGCACTGGCAATGATGTAGTCAACTACATTCACTTGTCTTGATCCTTCATGCATCATTGCAAATTTTATCAACTCCTGCAGAAATAACAGCCATCAATTATTTTCCTTTGGTCCTCAAATTAGGTGGTAGTATGAGGTCCGGTAGGTATTAGGATCAAACCTTGCCAGTTATTCCTTATTCCTACAGCAAAGGTTTAGCCATCTAAAGTCCAATAATACACTATACATGGAACAAGAACAAAGATACCTCTAGTAGTAATCTGCAGTGAGGCACATGTTGTATACCATCAATTATTACATCTCTGGCAGCATCTGCACTACCAGTGATCTGTTGACCAGATAAAAGACAAAATTAGAAGAGGGAAGTAATGGCATGTAGTGGCAATGGACTCCTAATCTCATGACTTAAAAAATAATAAATAACTCCTAAGTCTTCCAGTTGAAAACAGATTTTGGCAAAAGACCAAGAAGAACAATATTCATATAGACAAGAAATTAAGAGGCATATTCAAATTGCCTTGAAGAACAAGTCAGATGTTAAAACAGGTTAATTTAATATGTGTGATGTAGAGAAGGGAGGAATAGAAATCAGAGAATTGAAAAAGAAGAGAAGGAGGGGAGGTTTACCTTATCTTCGCAACGAATAGGTCGAGAAATACAAATCTCTGCAGAGAAGCTAATTAATTTATATTCATCAATCTAATTCAAATAATCGGGATAACACCATTATTCCTACCCAAATAAAAAGTACTCTCAAGTTAAAACTGTGTCTAAATCTCCTAATGAGATGATTATTAGCTAACTAAATAATCTAATAAAAAAATAAATCTAATCTTCAATTTTATGTCTATCTAATCTCTTTACGATCCCTATCAATTCTCCCTGGCTGAAACAAATTGTTCTCCGAAAAGTTGTAAAGATAGAGGAACTTCAAGAGATCTGAAGAAGCTTGTATTCCAACAAAATAGTCATGTAGATCCCCATAATAGAAAACAATGCATTGATGCTTCCCATTCTTTACGGTGTCTACATACACTAATTTAGGTGAAGGAAGCATATAAACCAGCGGAGACAAAGTAGCAGTTCAATCTGCAATGACACCCTTTGAATTTTGTTTAATTTCATCTGTAAGAACATCCTTTGAAATCGACTTATCAAAAGCAATTGATTTATGGTGAGGAGAACTTTTAGGCTCATCAACGGTGTCTAATTTTAAATCATCATTCAATTGAACTGGAGTTTGCAGTTGTGGAGGAACTTCTTGGGGCAAAACTTGCTCAACTACTTCTTGATGATGGTGTAGAAGATGAATCAAAATCTACCTTGTTCACACAACTGTCGATTGGGAGTTCAACTCCAAAAAAGACGGTCAAGGCATCCACAGTCGCTTTTAGCAAGGGTAAGATTCCAAGGTTTCTTTCATTGAGGCCATTGATGCTTGGAATGAATCGAGCTTAGCATCACGTGCTTCAAGTTTGACAAGTAATTCGGTAATGGGAACCATCTTGATTGTTAGAGAGTTTTGAGAATTTTTTTTTTAAAGTCTTGGAGTCAATATGTAATTTCAGAAAATTCTGGGGCTAAGCTGTAATTTCAAAAACTATTGGGGCCAAACCGTAATTTCAAAAACTTTCAAGCCAAAGTGTAATTTTTGAAACTTTTAGGGGAGGCAAAAGTGTCATTTCAAAAACTCCAGGGGTCGAATATGTAATTTTTGGAAAGGCTTAGAAGGTATGATCAACAGTTAAAACTTTAGGTTATCTCCGGTAAGTAGCAAGAAATTGAGAAAGAACACACAAAAATTTGGATCCGAAATTGGACTCTGACATGGGTAAGGGAAATAAAGGGGATAGCAGAGAAACAAATCAATTCATATTCATCAATCTAATTCAAATAATTAGGATTACACCATTATTTATAGGACAAGTGTCCTACCTAAATAAAAAGTACTCTCCAGCTAAAATTGTATCTAAATCTCCTAATGAGATGATTATTATTTAACCAAATAATCTAATAATAAATTAAATCTAATCTTCAATTTTATGTCTATTCAATCCCTTTACGATCCCTATCAATGTGTAGTCCTAATAAGCCTGAATCATATGACCAGTCTTCAGTATAATATGCCTCTTAAAGCATCCAACTCAAGATCAAATGACAATGAGTGGAACTCATATATACGCATGGAGGCTTTACAATACTGATTCGGGCAATTCTACAACTTCCTCTCACGTGCGACCCCAAACCACACAATGTGGAGAGATCCACATCCAAACGTAACATACGAACATATTTAATTAACAATATAACATACTTAGCTGAAAAAGAAACAAGGAATTGACACTTGACCAATGGGCCATCCTCAAATCTAGCTTCTAGCTTTAGTATTAAAGCATCCAACTAAAAAACCAAGTGGAATTGAGCTGGGATTGGAGAGGCCTACAAGGCTCATACACTAGAATGGAAGGCCTTACAATACTGATGTGGGACAAGCACAAACAATTTCTACATAGACAAACATGTATTCTAAAATCTCAGAAAATTAATATGGTGCCTACTAAGGCAAGAAGAAATCTTATGAAGTTTAAGCACTTATAAAGCTAACTTACATTGCATTATGCATATTTTATGGTTGTGATATACGTGCTAGTATTTTGAGTTAGTTTTATGTACAAAATATGGGCTGTTTTCTTTGCACGTACTTTGTCAAGCATGTCAGAAAGGGGTATTTTTTTGCTATTTGGGATATTTTCTTTTGAATAGAACTTCTTGGCTATGCATTGTTATCAATGTCTTATGTAAGGGATGTGGTATATCTATTTGCTCGGGGTCAATGTCTATATCATTGACAGGAACCCTAGAGTACAGGGTCTCAAAACAAGTTTTCCAAAAATGTTTCATTTGCCAAACTAGAGTTGCTGTGTCGCAGCCTAGTAGTCGATTTGATGGTTGTGTAACTTTTATGGTTAATTCTTGGTGTTACGATCATTTGAATTTTTGCAAATTAGTTTTGCATTTGTATGTTGCCACACTCTTAAGTGTGGCAACTTCTAGCAGAACTGCAATTTTGGGTTCTGAAATCATATGTGATAGGTAACAGGTACTAGACTTTTCAGTATGAATGTCTAAAAGTTTGAGGTCACTTTTAGCGAAGAGAAGTGGGTTGATTTGCCATATTTAATCTTGAGATGCTATTGGAAATTGGCTAGCGTTAGTTTCAGTTAATATTGAGTTATAACTCAGCTTAGATGCATTGTCTGAGACAGCTTAAGAAAATCTTAGGGCCACTGTCATGTCTTTTGAGATTGTGACTGCAATCGCGCTTAATAATGTCAACATGTATTATTAGTATGATGAAGAGTTAACCTCATAAACTTGACCTTCATGTATCTACTTGGTGATCTCTGAGACATGCCGTTGAGGTTCTTTGATGTAATCTTTTATGAAGGGGATGTATTGGGACGTGAACTTAGTATGCTATGTCCAGATGTTGTATAAGCTATAGCATAAACATATAAGAAATATTAATGTAAACGCGAGGTTGGCTTTTATAACTTGTGAACCTTTTGGAATTCCAGTCAATAAAGTTTCAATTATTGGGCCTTTGTTTGTAAAGGTAAGTTTATTAATTTCATAATGTGTAAATAATTTACTTAATTACACAAAAATCCCATCTGAAATCTGGGGTGTGACGGTTGTCTAAAAGAAACAAGTCTGCAACCAAACCATATGTTTTCTCATTTATCCCACCCTGCCCTTTAGAAAGGTCGCTCAGCATTCCTTATTGCTAGTAATATGTAGCAAGTCCTAGGATGACTTCTGCCAGAAACAGTATAATACACATCAATGCAAAATCATAAAACAAATTTCAAGGAGATATGTAGATATGTGGTATCAATAGATTGATTTTGTTTACCAAAAGCTATTATTTGAAGACAGAAATATACAGGCAACTCAGAATTAATCAGGACTTGATGCTAAGAAGTAGGGTATGTGCGAACTGCATACCATGTACTTAAGCCGGGAAAAATAGATATACAGATTGGGAACAGCATGCAATTTCTTCCTCTGTGCTGCCATTTCAAGTGCTTTCTCATATACATCAGAAGCTGCCTCCAAATTTCCCTGAATTTTTGGACAAGCAATTCTAAATAACAGCCCTCCACGTATATGCAATATGCAAATCTGATTACCTACCAGACGCTTTTCCATATTAGCTTCCTTTATAACATTTTGAACGAAGTTAGAATTAATTTCTGTATCACACCGAAGAAACGCAGCACGAGCATTATGCACATCCTTTATTTGTTCCTTAAACCTTGCATTGAAGAGATTGATTGCCGGAACATTCTGCAACAAATATTTGAGGACCCAAAATCCAATCAAGTCAAGCATAAAGCAATTGAGTAAATGTTAAAATAAGCCAAGTCTCCATATGAAATAGCATGTCTTAAAATCCGAGTGTAGGATAATAAATCAATAGCATCCCTGCAAACTTTTACCCAGAAATTCATTATTCTACTCAAGTATCAGAGATGGAATGAATCCCATTCATGACCAATCCATTGGCAAGTTTACATATGCAGACAATCTTGACAAACTAAACTTAGACACGAGGGATATCAACAGGCATGTTTGTGCAGTAGATACGTGCACAATAACTTTTTCTTCCCCTTTCCCCCTTCTTTGTCCTTTGTGATTGAAAGCATACCTTCAAAAATGTTTGAGTTGCTCGATGTAGAGCAAAGTTTGCTAACTCTCGACCTCCCTTAGTCTCCATGAATTCCACATAACGCATCCAAAACTCAGGGTAATTGGCACACGTAATTAAGCATCTCTCATAAAGTTTCACAGCCTGCAAGTTTACTGCTCTTAGTATGGCATATTTAGGCAAACTTCCACATGAGCACCATAATGAATTAGGGCGTACCCAATCAAAATCTTCTTGATTCTCAATAAAGTCCAGATAGTGATGCCAATTTCTTAGTTGATTTTCATCAAGTGGCTTAACATGGAAAAAAGGCCTCCGGATACAAGTTTCAAAGCACTGTATTTTTCCTTCCAACTGACATGCTTTCTGATAGAAATGCTCTCCAATAGATGTATAATTCTGTAGTGCTTTGATCCTAAGAGAACCATCAGAAGGATCCTCAATATCCTTGATGACTCTGGAGATTTCATCTTCACGTATTGTGATTGCTACGTCAGGAACAGGTACTGACTGTACTTCATCACTGCAGTTGTTCTGGCATCCCATCTCCTCTTTCAAAATGGCAACAATTTTCTTAAAACTGAAGAAAGCATGGAATCAAAGCATATTGTTCAAAGTATTGACCTGTTGAATAAGCAGATGCAAACTGACAACATAAAAACAAAAGCATAAAAGCAAACAGCATGTTTGTTTTGGGTCTAAAAGCAAACAAAGCATGCATGTAAAAAATATGGTGATACCAGCAAAAAGAGAAAATGAAGATGAATGTTTGAATATTGTTGAAGTATAAATACTTAAGTTACAACCTCTCCAACAACTTAAGCTTTTAGAGAAGATGATTGTTTAACATGGTATCAGAGTAGGAGGTCCTAAGTTCAAATTTTGCCACCACCCTAATTACTAAATTTTTTTTACGTATTAGGCCCAAAATCTAGACTGTGTGGGACGTGTTGAAGTACAAATACTTAAGTTACACCCTCTCCTCTAAAACTTAAGAGTATTGCATTGCCGGATCAAATGATGCAATTTAACGTGTACATGGATTTACATGCATGCTCTCATATGCACCCATGCACAAAACATTTTGGGTCTAAGCGATATTTTAGATTTTGGTCAAATTAAATCCAACCGAGTTGGTCATTGATAGCTTGTTTTCACGATCCTTTAAGCATGCACCTGTACATGACCGGAGGCAAGCGATTACTACAAAAGCAACCAATAATACCCACAATCCAAAAGAAAAGACAAAGTGATCTTATTTATGTGTGGGCTTGTTGGTATGTGAGTGAGCAACATCCACCTACTGCATAAGCAGTAATAAAACATGGTGACAACAGTTATAGCAAAATTTCATTGCTAAAAGTCAATGTGATATCAGGGAAAGATTACAGTAAAATATAAGAGGAGCAAGACATACTTATCATAATAGATATGCAACCTTTTTGACGGAAATCTCAGAGTTTGAAGGTAAATGTGAGCAAGGGAACTCCACTTTTGTTGAGAAGATACAAATTTGATGTATTTGTCCCATAAGGTATGACATAAATAATCCTTGCCAACAAAGGACACTGCTCTTCCAAATAATCTGTCAGATAAATTCCAAATGGTATTATTCATTGTGATTAAATTGCAATATTTTCCTAGATGGTGCAGAGCAAGAAGCATTTAGAAGCTATTTGAGAAAAAAACTACCAATTGACTAAAATACTAATTGGAAGCAAGTTGCAAACTAAGTTTCTAATATATCAAGCCAGGTGCAACTTACGTTCACCCACATCAGAACTACAAGAATGCCAAAATATTTCCCCTTAAACAAACGGTGGGTGGATATTTCTGTTTGTATTAAGTAGCATTTGTAACATGGCCATGAGTTTCTTATTATCATGACCATTTATAACCTGAAGGCTGAAACTAATCACCGTACTTTTTATTTCTCTTCCTGCTATAACCACGAGGAGTGTTATTGATTAATCAGAAGTACCTAACACGCATAGGTCCAATAAATCCAAAGTAACATGAACTTCTCAGTGAGTCAGTCTCATTATTGAACAATCTTCCTGCAGTATGATATATCCGAAGACTGCATTCATATTACACCAAATGCATAAATAGGTAATTCAACTCTTTAGAACCCAAAGTTTTTGAAAGCTCCTTCAAGTTCTGAAATTACCTATGAACATCAGATGGATCCTCAAACACAGAGATACTGAAATTACAATAATCGACCCACAAAGCAACACAGTATGTTACAGTTTCCACAGCTTGTTCAAAGATTTCAACGGCCTTCTCAACACTGCGTAAGCGTGTGTAGTGATCTGCATACCTCCTCCAGTACACATGGCACAACGGATACTTGGACAAAAAAGAGTTATACACTGAAGAGATTTTCTCTATGTTATCCTGCAGTAATTACAGAGAAGATTTTATTTGCATGGCATTCCTATAAACTGACGAAATTCATAAAACATAAAACTAGTAGTTAGAGCAAATGAAGTGAACCAAAACAAAATCAGAAAGAAGGTTGATGTACATAACACTCAAAACTCTTTTTCCCAAACAAAATTACGTCATATGTTCACCATTTCAGCATATGTTGGCAAACATAGAAGGGCAGAGATTTCTTAGCTAGTCAATGCCTTATGTAAGGGTGAGGAGGAAGGCTTCTGTTGAAACTCAAATAATAAAGTATTAGGGTTTTAAGTTTTGGAGAAAGAAGAAGAAAGAGAAGAGAATAGAGAAAGAGAGAGAAAAAGATTGAGAAAATAATGCATGTAAGCTATGTGCCCTACAACCTCTTATAATAATAAACTGATATTATGGGTAATTACAATATTACCCTACACTACTAATAATATAACATAAGAACTCTAACAGCTTCATTGATCAACCACAAAGTTGATTACTATGCTCTCTCTCTCCTCTCTTTTCTCTCTCTCTTGCATATCAGAAGAAAAACCTACAACTTTTTAACGATTTTGCCTTAGAATCCACTAAATCGTAACTCTACATTCATAATAACCTTGGAACACTGATACAAGACATGGATGGGGCAAGACATGAAGAAGCAAGTTCATTACAAGAGATTTTTTCCTGTTCATATATTTACTAGTCAAAAGTTGAATGTAGCACTATTTTCTTAGAACAAGTAATGTATAGAAAGGTACTTTGAAACTTATGATTCAGTAGTCACCCATGTTACATGGACAAGGACATGCCGACAATAGGTGTATGCATGTGCCAAATTCTCATTTACAACTATCACTTTTAGTTTAGTACTTGTACACTTATAGTTCCATAGATGAAATTGAGATGACTACTGTTAAAAACAGATCGTATTTCCATATACAAGGTTTTGTAGATCACTTGTTGGCAGCTGTCCGAGAAGTGTTAGAAAGCAGAGCAGTCAAATTGTGCAAGTACAGTTATTGTTAGGTCAATACCTAGTCTTTTAGTACCCCACATAAGCATGAGTAATGACCTTTATAAGTTTGGACTTGGACACATCAAAGCAAAGTTGGACAGGTGCATAAGAATGTTTATGAAGTCACTGAGCCTATACCTAGAAAGCACGGATACGAACACGAGTGCAATATCTGATACGATACGGACACAGGTATATGGTAAAGTTAAAAAATATAGGACACGGGTATAGCAAGGATACAGTTAAGTAAAATAAAATTATATATTTTATAAACAAAGCATATTTAATAACAATATTAATAATAAGACCCAACAAATATTAATTGTCTTGATTAAAATTGAAATAGAACAAAATAGACATCCACAATTTTCTTCAAACGTCATTACATCCATGAGCATTCATAGTGTATAAGTTACATAACAAAAAACACAAAAAAAAATTACACCCCTTTTAATAGTTAAAACTCATTTTTTAAATAAAAAGATTTTGGTCGCATCATGGCTGTATCTTAGGCGTGTCCTGACCGTGTTCGACCGAGTTCACTATTCAGAACACTTCTAACTGTGTCGGACACGTGTCCGACACTGCCACGACACCCTCCGAAAAGTATCCGTGCTTTCTAGGCCTATACATGTCTGACAAAAGTACAACTCGTTAGAGCATTTCCAATTGTATGTCCTTTGGTAAAACAATATCAAAATTTGACATGATAAGTTGACTATTGACATATTTCAAATTTCTTCTTTTGCCCTCACTCCTCATAATGTATTTGGCTTTTATTTTATTTTAACTTTCAATTAAATTGTAGATTGAAGGTTTTTCAAAACACCAAATGTCACCTTAAGAAAATTTAAAGTACATACAACTATACACATGCTCCGTCGACATTGCTCTCTTTGTCATGACCACGCATGTAAGATTATCGGTCGGAAACCAACGGGCTAATCTGGTTGTCGTATTATAAAAGAAATGATTGAATTAAGTAATTCAGACAAATGTCGTATAAGTAAACGGATTTCATATAAGCGAATAAAACATAACATTAAATGGGGGTAAAGAATATTACCCATTGGAATCCATCATTTAGTAAGACACTGGACTAGGAATGAAAAAATAGCTATCCAGTACAAACTTGCATTTGGTTAGTTCACTTATCTCATAGTATTAATTACAGATTGACCAAAAAGCCACCAATCTAGTCTAGTCCACCTTATGAGGGCGAAATACAAAATTGCATTTGGTTAGTTCACTTATCCCATAGTATTAATTACATATTGACCAAAAAACCACCAATCTAGTCTAGTCCACCTTATCAAGGCGAAATGTGCCAAAAAAACGTCGATGGCCATACGTTGGGGATTTAGTTGTAACATTCCAAATTTTTATAAAATAAGGATTTGCAGTTAATATTATTAGTGATTAAATATATAGGAAATTTTTAGGATGACGATTAAAATAAATTATACGATTTAATGCTATTATAGTTTGGTTAGGAAATTTGGAGAATTCAAATTAATAAGTGAAGCACAAAAATGAATTCCTTGACTGAAGACGAGTTCAACATCTGTAACATTGGATATGTTTTGTATCTAAAGAAAAATACTATGCTAGACACCCAAAATATCCGAGATGTCCATATAGATCTATAAATACATGTGTGGCAAGTGTTGACAGAAGTGTAACCATGTATGTGCAACAATTGTCCACTTTGGTGGGTTATAGGACACCGGTTCAAAACAAAATGTGTGTGAATTGAGGGAAATACACGCAACAAGTACGACGAACCAAAGTGTGTGTGTGATAAGTGTCACCAAGCATGTATTGTTTGTCTTAGAATAGACAGGTGTCGAATACGTATCATATTGCATGATATGAAGTGTCTAGTCGTTGGCAAGTGTTTGGACACTTATCACATTACATGTGCACTAACACGCATAGATTTCAAGTGTCCAATGTCACCTCATACTCGCTTTGCTATAAATAGGGCTCTTTAGCTTATAAATTCAGCCCTCCATGGTGTAGTAACTGTAGCCAAGAAATAAGAAAGGAAGGAGAGAGAAAAAATGATGCTTCATCAAACAGTGATTTCAAATCGTATTGGTAACAAATTTGAGGATATGGTTTTTGATAGTTTTAAATTCATATCTATCAAAGTCAATTGATAATTTGAGGTACGAGGTAGTATACAATATGCTCTATCTTTAATATCATTACAAAGAATAAATCCTGGATTCTTCCTGATTTGTACTCTCTTTGATTGAGTTGTTATGATTCTTAAATTCCTATTTAATTTTTATTGGTATTGTGAGTACATTGATTATAGGTACTAGATCATGATAGCCAATAATCCAATGCATCACAAGTTCCAAGAGACCCGTGAGATTGGAGTGAGGTGGGGTGGTTAGTGAGACTCGTGAGATCCAAGTCTTGCATGACATGTGATATGATTTGATAATTGTTTCAATTGAGGTCCTAGTTGACTTGTGTTGATAAATTTGTTTAATTATTGGTTTGATTTAATCTGTATATTATTTTGTGCATATTATTTGATATCGTATTGTATACTTTTCCGCTTAATTTATTTTATTGCTGGATTTTAAAGCAAATATCGTGATTAGAATTTGAGGAATTGTAGATGATATAATTTTTATAATATATAAATTGGGAGATGTATTTGTATTTGGAGATTCATTATCAATTTAATTTTTAATGAGGTAATTAGAACTTTAGCCGTGTATTTGGAGATATTTTGTGAAATTTTGCCAATCGAATTATCAGATAATGTATTCAGAAAATCGGGGCATAAAATTAGAATTATAGCGGGGTGCGACATGGTAGGTCAGTACGATCCGTGGATAGATATGTCAGGTAACTTTGGGCCAACTCATGGGTCACAAGTGTTTTCCCACGCTTATATTTATTTATTTTGAATTTAAATCAACGTGTTTCTATTTATTGGTGGACAAATATTAAATCTATAACATAATACGGTTTAACTGGACGATAATAGCACTTGTCCATGTGGTATTTAAATTGGCTCAATATTCATATTTCATATGTATATGAAATAAGCCTATATATAATACAAAGTGTTTTTTGTCAACCAAATATAGTATAAAGTTGGATTAGAGAGTTTTAATCCATTAGGACTCTGTAATCGACCCCTTAATACATCAACCAAAAGACCCCAAAGCCTATTACTGGCCATTGATGGTATAATTGACAGGAGGGGCAAACTGGTAGTTGATGGAAATGGTTGTTATGTCCAAAAAAAAACACTTTTCTGGCTTAAATCGTTGGAATGGATATGCCAAATAATATGGCATAAACTATTGGAGACGCTCTTATAAATATTCCAGTTCCGTAAATAGTAACATTTATAAAGGAAAATAAAACACTTAAATATCCTTACTCCTACAGTTTCATTGACTATGTAACACACATCAATGTCATTACCACCACTTTTTCTGCATTCTATTCTATTCCCACATTATACAACCATGCAGAAGTCCAGGTCCTCAAGTACATTCAGATTGTATTATAACTTTGCATTAGTTCTTTCATTAAGCATATGGATAGTGAAATAAAATTGCAACCTACCAGCAATCGTATACAAAGTATTCACATTTTTAAGAAACAAAAATCTAGCAGTGACTATATATCGTTTGCTATCCTAAGCAAAAAAGTTGATCAATCCTTTTTCAAAAACATTATCTAAGTTGTCTGAGTAAGTCCCCAGATTTGCTTCATGGAATAAAGCAGGCCTCTTCAAAATGCTGGCTAGCTCTTACAGGTGTAACACTCCCAGAGTATGTTTGGTTTAGGTATTAAGGGGATGGATTGGATTAATTTAATCCGGTAATAATATAATACTAAGTTTAGATGAGGTTATAGCGACCCGGTATTAATCTTAATTAATCCCGACCCAGTTCACCATTGCCATTTAACACCTAATATTAGGTAATAATGAATACCATGTAGTAGGTGGTATTATTTTTAACAAGTATTAAAATTGTAATAACTTTATTATCCTTGCAAACTTAGAGTCACACCTTTACATAAAAGTTACACATTATGCAAATTCTTACCCTCAAATTTATTTTGTCATTTTTAATTTAATACCATACACTATTATTTACTCCAAACATAAGTTTGGTATTATAATTATAGATTTGTATATTGTCCCAATACCTTGATCCAAACTTGTTATATAAAGATAAGATTAAATAGTACTCTTGTTAATACCATTTTATGGATTGGATGTGAACTAATTACCCAATCCCATCCTTTATTTGTACTTGAACCAAATATGCCCACAGGGTTTCAATTGCAGATTTGAAGTCACCTTATTCAACATAAAACTAGAAGCCCGGCAAATTATTGAAAACAAGCCTAGAATCCTTTGTTCCCTAATCTTGTCCTTGTTAGTTTCCACTTGGCCAAATTTCTAACACTCACCAACGCAACAGATAATTTGCTACTACTAAAAAATAAATTGGTTGTAGTTACACAAATAAAGAAAGAATTCCTAAACTAGAAAAGAATATACATGAATAAACATGATTTAATTATCTGACTTTAATCATGCCATGAAACAATTCAGGATGAAATACAACTCATAGAATGGGGTACTTACTGGATAGGATTTTTCAATCTCTGCAATAAGAGCAGTCCAACTATCGAAATCTAATGAGCCTTTAGCAATCATTTCACGAAGTTGTTCACTGGAACCAACCACTGGAAAAGAGCCAACGAATTATATGCCAGCTAAGTCAAGCACCAAGTTGCTAAACTCATTTCATAAAGAAATAATTTGAACAAAAAAATTAACTACGGTAACAAGACGACGTTGCAAACATGGAAAAACAAATGGCAGAAAATAAATTTCTACAACTTGTCTAAGAAAAGAAGTAACACATAGTTTTACAAAACCAGAGCATAACATGCTATATGCAAAGAAACTGATGCTGAACGCTTTTTTCAATACAGAAGAATTACAGATTAGTTGCACTTGCAATAGTAAAGATAACTAAGTCAAATAACTACACAGCTGGGTCAAAAATAAGAAAAGAAAAGAAATTGAAGCTATAAATTGAAAAGGTGGCCAAAAAAAGCCTCAGAGGCTCCAGTTGTCTAGAGCTAACTGTGGTTCCAAAAGTGAAGTCATTAAAAAAGAATAAACAAAGCATATGCAATAAATCCTAGTTTGATAGCAGAAGACATATCAGGAATGAAAAATGCAGAGCATTAAACAACTCCCTAATCTCCAAGATCAAAAAAGGAGATCAACTAAAAATCCATGAAGGGAATAAATTTGAATTGTATCAACACTTATTTCATCTCTCATAGATTCAGTGAATAAGCATTTTTTCAATATTTTAATGAATCTTCAAGTGTCAAATATATTTGCCTGCAAATAAACATATACAAGTTTGAAGTCAATCTCTCATTAGTACCCTGCTCGCTTACCGACTTGCAATTAATCAGAAGTAGTCAAAACAAAATATGCAACAGCTACACCATTGGAAATCCTCAGAAATAAAAGCAACAACTTCAAGTTAAAAAGGTACAAAAATCCCACATTAATTTGTTACTCCATATTTATTCAATATCCTACCAGGAAATTAAGAACTTAAATCCAGCAGCACAAATAAGATGTCAAAATAAGAAGCCTTCCCCTGTAGACCGAGAGTTCCAAGACTATGCAATGGTAGAACACCTTACAACCTTTGTTTGACTTTATCATAAACCTTGATTTCACTACACTCAATAAGAGCTTATTGATGTCGATCATGTATTTATTGGGTTTGTCAAACCCATACTTTATGTACAACATCGTTTAGCCAACAAAAACCTAATCTATGCCAATAATACCTGAAAAATCTTTGATAAGGCGATGAATATTTCGCAAAATAATTTTAATTGGCACTTTGAAATTTTATCATTTGACCCTAAAAATAACATTTCAGAATTTTCAATGCTTAACAAAAAGTTGACAACTATAATAAGCAATTGGGAAACAGTGATGCACACAATTCGATTACACTATATTGCAAATTTATCAATTGAAAGAAAAAATTAAATTTTGCATTCCAAGGCAAAGATAATGTCACATTGACCAATTTACAATCTTAAGCTCATTTATAGTTTGGAAATCTTAGCCAAGTGTTGGAAATGGTTGTCCCCAGATGAACTCCTGTTAACTACATTCCATCATCATGTCAACAAACATTTGAGGTGAAATTTCTACATTTTCAACTAATGGCAAGCTTGACTTGCATTTGTCTGTAAGTTAGTCATCAATAAAAAATAAAAATAAAAGATGGAGAGCATCATTGATCAATGGACCAATCCCCGATCCTCTTCAACCTCTCCGACAAAGTTTGTTGATTTCCTATGTTCTTTTTGGTATTTCCAACCTCTTTCTCCTCTCCAACTTGAAAGTCTTTATGCATTGAAGGGCCCATTTGGAATGATCACTACATGCCTTCTAGCTAACTATTCTCATAATCTTCAACTTCATCAAGATGCAATTACGATTTATTCCTTCTTTTCAAGGAAGCAGGATCACTTGCTTCGGATTTTATGTTTGTCATGGATATTTCGCCATGAGGGCCAATGGATCCCCATTACCTTGGACAAGATTTTAGTTGTATCAATTTTCCTCTCTATGTTTATCTTTCTTTCCCTTAATCCTTGTATGTATATATAGACACTGTTGATTGTATGTTTGTGTGCCTATAAGATGGAAGTCATGTGTTTCCATTACTTGAACAGTCTAAATGTTTAAATGAAGAAGCATCATTCCATATCCAAACAATCACCAACCATAAACAGGGCTATTTAAGCTAAGGTAAAGTTCAAAGCTTGCCTCAAGTCTACCAAGTCAAAATTGCGAAAGCAGTATTCACTTTCCTCACTTCATCTACAACCATTAAAGGAATAATTTATAGAAAGACTAAAAAAGTAAAAGCATTAACTCTTAATCCTCATATCGCTGTTATTTATGATTATCATAATCACTTTCCCAAATCATGTCCTCAATTTCAAAACCCAAGCAAAATGCATCATATATACTTTTCTCTTGGATTTTCAGCCACTCGTACTTTTGCTTCATGATCATTACAGTAGTTGCATAATAAACCCCATATTTTCCAGCACCTCTAATTTTATTTTATTTTGAAGCTTCTCTAATTTGATTTTCATACCTACAATCTTCAAAATCACTTATGAACAAAGCAAATATAACATCTTTTTTTTTGTCAGAATATAAACTTCATTAAAGAAAAACAGGGAAAACCTGTCCTTTTTACAAGTAAATATAACTTCAAATGCCATCTTTAGGGGTAACAAAATTTCTTCTTTTCGATACCCCTAGTTTTATTTTATAATTCATAACAATCCAATAGTAAAAACCAATTCGTTTAGCATCCTCAATTTGAATTCCATATGATCAGTTTCAACTATATTCTACTTTTCTCAGATAAATTTGGATTCCCCTGGTTTTATTTTATGACCATAATAATATTAACAGAGTACAACCCAATCCCCAACAGGAGAAAAAAAAAGTTAAAATCCAATTGTTGTTGTGACTCCAACTTAATCTTCATACAGTCAGTGTCAAGTAGCAATGCCAAAAAAAACTAGACATAAAAAAGAGCTACAATTTCCTGGGAACAGCGGTTGGAAACAGAGTGTCAGAAATTGGAAAAAATAATTTTATGATTAGTATAATTATTAGGAGTATAACCCAACTCTCTCTGTCTCTGATTAGAACTAAATTACATTCATTTGTACAAATTATTTACAGAAAAAGTATTATGGAGTATAACCCAACTCTCTCTGTCTCTGATTGGAACTAAATTACATTCATTTGTACAAATTATCTACAAAACAAAATGTGTCATGCGGATTTACACTTATTCATGATACATAGAGTTCTAGACATTGAAAATTCAAGTTACCTTGAAACTGCCCTTCCTTGGCTGGAGGGTCTTTTGCAGCATTGGAATTCAGCGCCATAACCCACCTTGGGCATCACATGCAAAAAATATATAGATATACAGATACATACAGAGAGAGAGAGTCTGTGGGTGCAATAGCTGGTGAACGGCTGTTGAGAAACCAGTTGCCGGGAAGGGAGAGAGAGGGGCGGAGAGAGAGAGTCCAGCCCATTCGGGAAATAGTTTGACCCAACCTTGTTTAATCATTCTTTGTTTATGATTATGACCCATTGCAAGTATGGATTGGGCTGGAACATCAACGTGTTAAAAAACCTTGTTAGTTTTTTAATTAGAAAACACTTGGGTAATAATAAATCGGGTCGCATTATTATTTTTGGTTAGTGTTGAATACAAGTAACTTACTAATTTAATTAATTGTATTTGATTCCCTGACAATTACCCAACTTTTAGGGTTAGTAGACTGCCTTATTTTTGAGTTTGTTTCGAAAAATAGTTAATCATAATTCACCAATTTCACAACTGGTTCATATCGTGTAGAACATTTTTTTTCATCGGAAACAGAACTAATCATATAGACTTTCTAGCAAAAGAAATGCTGACTAAATCCGTATTGGGAAATCTCCCTTTCGCAAGTAAATCTACACATTGGTTGCCTTTCCGAAGTATATGGATTATGTGGGTGTGGCATTATTCCCTCTAACTGTTTGAAGTTGGCAGCGAAGGTTCTCTTAAGGTAGTCATCCTCTTGGTTTTGGAGAGGAGTAAATACATGGAGGGTAGTTATTTGAATGAGTGGTGACTACTTTTCTTATTTGATGAGTTATCATTGGATGGTTACACTTGCGTGGTAATGCTGACTTGGTATGACCATAACACCCAATATTTACTCGTTGGGGAGAAGTCTAAGGACCTCCATTAAATTGGTTTCTATAACTACTTGTTTGATTCTCCTTCGTATGACTTTTAGTCCCTTAAAGATGGCATAAAGCTTTCGTTGGGAAGCTTGTAGTGTCATATAGCTTTTCATAGTAACCTAATAGTCATTGGCCTTGTTCATTCCAGATAAGGCAACCTATTATTGTTGGACCCAGATTTCCCTTTGAGCATCAATCCAGTGTTTAACTTGTTCCGACATGCAGAAAGGAAAGAACAACTTATTAGCATCCTTGGCTTGTTATATTTTGTTGCTCTGGGACCTTGAAATGCATTTGTTGCCTTGAGGCCCAATAGCCAAGCTTCTATGGCCATAACTTGAGGTTTAGTGAAGGCGTTAACATTGCACTCTCTCTTTCTATCTTTCCATATGCTCCCAAGAATAGAAGTGAAAATGAAAGGCCATCTCATTCATTTTTTTTTTGGTCAGATCATCCGGTATCCGAAAGCCACATTGGACTCCGACTAATCCGGATTCGAGCCGGGTTGGACCACAAGGGCGGTAAAGCTCTCCCTACCGAACGCAGCTGCGTTCCCAAGACTCGAACCCGAGACCTTAGTTAAGCTAGAACAGTCCTTCACCAACTGATCTAACGCCCGGTGGTATCTCATTCATTTTTAAAGGGTTCAAAATATCACTACAAATGATTAGACCATTTAATAAGAACACGTGGCATGGAGCATGTGATAAACATAAGAAAGGACAATTGGCATAAAGGCATAGTGCCTCTGGCCGAGCTAGAGATAGTCCAACCGTACAGATATCAGTGTTAGCCGATCAAAATTCAAATCACCCTCACCAAATGATTCTGTTTGCATACAAATGATTCTGAGTGAAACATTGGTTCCGTAATTCAAGGGATAAAGTGAGGTCCACCTAAGTAAAGGATAGCTTGGCTATTGCCAATGACCAAAGACAGTTATAAGCAACCAGTAAAGAAATTGTGTATTTTAAAGGTGCACATCATAAACATGTTACCTAAAAAGTACACTAATGAGGAAGGAGCCCCATAATGATTCAATCACGAATTTGAGAAGATTTGGTTTAAGAATAGGTGTGCTACTATATTCCAATCGGGATTCTAAACCCTAAAAAATAGATAAATGCTTCTAAAAATTCGAATTAGCTTAAGTCAAAGGTTCCCACTCCTTTCCCTATTACTTGATTGCTTAATTTTAGAGTTTTTACTGACTTCAATATCGGTGTGCCTCTAACTGGTCAAACTCCGAATTTGTGGCAGTTTGTTCGTCTTACAAGCGGGAAGGCATACCAATTTGTTATTGTTTCACCATAATAGAGGTACAAAATTTTTCCTCCCACACTTTTCATTCTTTCACCTTTCTCCCTCTATGATTCAAGGTCAACTAGTTATGCAGACTTCGTGATTGATCGTTGGAAAGTTCTTGGCCAGCTAGTTTGAAATAAGCTCCAAATTTTCTTTGCCTTAAAACAATCTTTAAGGATATGAATAGTGGTCTCAGAGAAGGATTTACACCAATCACAAGTTGCCTCTTTTCTCATATTTCTTGTGATGGCCTTGATGTGGTTTGTGATAGATTTTGAGAATGGGTGATGAATCATTTGTCATGCAGTCTTACAGAAGAACAGAGAAGTAGAGTGAAGAGAAGATTAAGAGAGAGAGTAAGAAAATGATGAAAGTAATTGGAGAGTTCATTCATTTAGTGAGTCTCATGTACAGATATGTATAGTGAATTGGATCTAACACTCAATGTTGCTCGTGTGAAGTTACAACTATCATAACTAATGCTCTAACTAATATGTAACTAATCTATTAATTAGTTAACAACTAATCTCTAACTGTTTGCTGATAGCTTGAGCTGGTTGTGTTTTTGCTGATGGCTTAAGTTACATGGTTTACATTGCCCCTCAAACCGATGGAGGAGATGTCCTGAAGTAGTTTGTCTCTAAATGGAAAAAAAAAATCTTATGGAAGAAAGAGACTTGGTGAAGGCATCAGCAAGTTGGTCTGCAATTGCAACATACTAGACAGTAAGATCTTTGTGATTGACCTTTTCCCTAATAAAATGATAGTTTATTTCTATGTGTTTGGTCCTTGCATGAAAGAGAGGATTGTTGGCCAAAGCAAGAGCTGAGATGTTATCACACCATAGAACTAGTGGAGTAGAAAGAAAAATATGCAGGTCACAGAGTAATATTCATAGCCGAAAATTCAATAGTTGTAGTTGCTAAAGCCCTATATTCTGCTTTAGTAGAGGATTTGGATGTTGTGTGTTGTTTCTTAATACCCCAATGAATAGGACTGGACCCCAAATATATCATGAAACCAGTGGTAGATCTCCTATATGTGATGTCTCTTGCCCAATCAGCATCAGTAAATGCATAAATAGTCAATGGAATGGAGTAGGAGGCTGATCTTTCGTAAAACAAACCATAATATTTAGAGCCCTTACGGTATCTGAGTATTTTTTTTAGAGCAGCTAAATGTTGATCAGTAGGTGTATGCATGTATTGACAAACCTGATTATCAGGTTTGATAAAGGTAAGATACTAAAGTACTCCTACTATGCTTCTAAATGATGTTGGATTTGTGAGAGGTGTGCTTTCATATTTGTTGAGCTTGACAGAAGGAGAAGAAGGAGTTTTACAAGGATTGCATTCTACCACTGAGCTTTGGTAAGCAAGTCAAATGCATACTTGTGTTGAGATAGAAAAAGATCTTGAGATGTTTTCTAAATCTCTAGTCCAAGAAAGTAATGAAGTGGGCCTAAATCAGTCATCGCAAATGTGTATATAAGTTTGTGATGAGAGTTTGAATATACAAAGGATCATTCCCAGTAAGAATAATATCATCCACATATAAAAGAAGAATGGTGATAGATAAGGTGTTTTTCGAATGAATAAGGAGGAATCAGTAGTAGAGGAATGAAATTCACAAGTAAGAAGATAATTTGTGAATCTTTCAAACCAGGCTCTTGGGGCCTGTTTAAAACTATAAATGGACTTGTGTAACTTGCAAACAGTTGTAGGGATAGCTAGATCAGAGAAACCAGGAGGCTGCATCAAGCAAACTTCTTCTTTGAGAAGGCTATGTAGAAAGGCATTTTTTACATCCAATTGTCTAAGATCCCAGTTATAGTGAACATCAATAGTTAAGATAGCCTTGAATGTTGCATGTTTTACCACTGGAATAAAAGCCTCTTAATAATCAATCTCAGCTTCTTGATGAAAACATTTTGTAACCAAACGAGCTTTGTACCTAGAAATAGAAACATTTGTTGACCTCTTGATTTTGTAAACCCATTTCCATCCTACAACATGCTAAGTTGAAGTTGCTGGAACTAAGGTCCAGGTGCCCTGTTGTTGTAAAGCTATAAACTCATATGACATAGCTTGCCTCCGCTTAGGAATCTTTGAAGCAACTATGAATAAGGTAGGTTCAACAGGCTGTGTAGTTGCTACAAAGGTTCTTTTCTTGGAGATCCTAGACTTGGATCTAGTCCACATTGGATGATTTGAGGAGGATGAAAGGTGTTGCAATAGGTGAAGAGGATGAACATGTTGTTACTGATGTAGAGGATGATTGTATGTCACTATGAGTGGTAGAAGGAGAAGAGATAGTAGATGCAAGTGGTGGGTCAAATAAAGTTTGAATAAAAGAGGGATTGAGTGGTTGTGAAAAAGGTATGTGAAGGAGAGGAATAGGAATGGAGGATGAAATTGGCAAAGAGAATCAAACTGTGAAGGTGAATATTTGCCTAAAATAGAATGTGAGTTGTGAGGAGAATCTTAATTGGATATAGAACCATAAGGAAACACGTGTTCATCAAATACAACATGTTTGAAAACATACACTTTGTTAGTAGCTGGATGAAAACACAAATACCCTTTTTGATTAAGAGCATAACCAATAAAAACGCATTAAGCATATTTAGGTTGAAGTTTATGTTAATTATAAGGTTTAAGAAGAGGATAATAGGCACAACCAAAATTTTTGAGATAAGTGTAATCAATTAGAGAATGGAAAAGAAGTTCAAAGGGCGGTTTATTGACTGTGTTTCTGCTGGGAAGTCTATTAATGAGGAATATAGCTGTGGAGAAAGCATTATACCAAAAAGATAAAGGCATGGAGGCTTGTGTGAGGAGTGAAATAGTGATGTGCATGTGCTTTCTTTTTGCAACCCCATTCTACTCAGGGGTGTGGGGACAACTTTTCTGATGTTGAATGTCATTGGTGGAAAGAATTTGCTGCAGTAAATGAGAATGATATTCCCCACCACCATCTGCTCTAAGAATCTTGCACCTTTGACCCAATAAATTTTCAATATAAGGTTTGAACTTACAGAAAACTGTTGTAACATCAGATTTATATGCAAGAGGAAAAATCCAAGCATACTTTGAAAAATCATCTATGAAAGAAATATAGTACTTAAAACACTGAAATAAAAGTACTGAAGTTGGACCCCATACATCACTGTGTAGAATTTCAAGAGAAGACATAGTAAAGGTATTAGAAAGTGGAAAAATCAGCTTAGTCATTTTACCACTAATGCAATGAGTACAAGTAAAATAAGAACTCTTATACAAGGTAGGTGGGAGTTTAGCTTGATTAAGATCTTGCATAGAAGGATGGCCTAATGTAGAGCTCCACAAAGAATTTGAAACTTGAAATCCAAGATATGCTTCAAGAAAAGACTGCTGAGAGCATGGTGCTATGATATGATAAAGACCATTTATGGCTCTGGCCTTGATATAGCACCATTCCCATAGCCTTATCCTGAATAAGAAAAGAATTAGCATAAAAAGTAAACTGACAGTATTATCAACACAAAACTGATGGACAGACAACAAGTTAGAAGTAATAGAAGGAACACAAAAGACTTTGGAAAGATTAAAAGTACGAAAAGATTTGTAAAGATATGGTTCCAGTACAAGTGATTTGTAAACATTTACCATTACCAATTGTAATGTGGTCATTGTCTTGATATTCTAAAGGTAGAGAAAGATTTGCTAAGTCTGTTGTAAGGTGATGTGAGGTGCCTGAATTAGCAAGCCGGTATTGAGAATTGGGATCAGCAATAGAATTAGTTGAAATAGTCATAGCAGGTAGTTGAGAAGGAGGTTGTTTTCCCTTTATAAGAATATTTCATACGATGGTAACAATCAAAAGCTGAATGACCTGACTTGTTGCAGATCTGACAAAAAACCTTGTAGTAGTTTGACTAATTGTTGTAGTAGTTTTGCTTATGTTGAGGTACAGATCTAAGTATAGAAGGATTTTGATCAGTATTTTGATTTGGATTGTACCTACCTTGCTGATAGTAACCTCTGCCATTACCATGTCCATTGCCTCTCCCGATGTGATTATTACCTTGACCATTACCTCTTCCAAACTAATTGCCTTGAGAATTAGAGGCCACCATGGCTTTAGGTGTGAAATTAGAAGTATGCTGTGTTGAAGAACTTTCAACAAAGGATTCCTCAGCTTTAAGAAGAACATGGAGATCCTCAAGTGTGACACTATGAGATCTTGTTATAATGGATGTTATAAAGGCATTATATTCTTGAGAAGGCCATTGAGTGTAGAAATTAAAATATCTTCATCGTTGAGGAAAATTGAGGTTGTGGCAAGCTTATCTCTTCATCTTCTATATGCAAACATCAACAAAACATGTACCTTTGTTGATTGTTTGAAGACTAGTTTTGAGTTGAAGTATAGTCGAATGAGACAAAGATGAATACCTTCTTTCAAGGCTAGCCAAATCTCATGAGCAGTAGAATATCCTATCATAATAGAAATAGCATAAGCATAAAAAGTTGTGTTGATTAAGGTCATAACTAACACTCTAACTAATCTATAACTACTCTCTAATTATTTGCTGATGGCTTGAGTCACATTGTTTGCAGTTTGAAAGGAGTCTGTCGCTCTAAACCAATTACCACAAGAAATATTTCAATTTTTGGGGTGCCTCTAACTTCTAGATTTGATCCCAATTCATCCTAGACAATGGATCATCTCTTAGCTTGGTTAGAAGGGTATAAGCAGTTTTTTGTAGACAATTTTCCATTACAAGTATAACCCCAATAAGGGGGAGTCTAGGAAGTCTCATTGGTTTAGCTAGTGAGGGTATGGGCTATCTCCATTAGAATGCTGGGTAGTAACATGCATGTGTCATTAAACTTCCAGTTGCATGCTTCATCAATGTAGTCTATCACTTTACTCCTGAAGTTTTTTTTTTTTTTTTATGGTCAGAGATGTCTGAGTTAACTTACGTACACTTCAACTAATTTTCTCCCTGATCCGGTCAAATGCAGACCATTCATGTTGGGACTAGGGTATTCGCGAATGATAAATCCCTCATGACTTGGCCCTAAGGGATTAGTAGGATTCAAACTCAAGACGTTTGAGTTTACAGCCCACCCTTGTTACCACTTGAATTACTATTTGGTTACTCCTGAAATTTGTTGTTGGAGGTAAAGGGATTCTTTTGTGGATTGGCTCCTTCCCCACCCACCAGTCTGTCCAAAAAATGGTTGTCTTCTTTAATTAACCATTTTCTACCTTTATCTACTGAAAACATTGACATCATTAGAAAACATACTCACGGCAGTGTGAATAAGAAAGAGATAAATAAGGAAGGTTTAATATTTTTTTTTTTTATGGGATTTAAGTAGTCAATTTGATGCATTTAACCCCTATATCCATTTTAATGATAATCTTCCTAAAGGGGATACAATTATTTCAATTAATTTTACATATTGAAAAAATGTATTTATTTTGTTATTACAATGATAGTTGTTTCCTTAAGACTATTAGTAAAGAAGTTACATTTCGAACTCATATATTGGACTAAATTAGAATTATATTTTGGTTTCTTATATAAATATTTCATTTTTAGCATTTTTCAACCCTCAAACCTTCTGATCAATAGTCAGACTATGGCCATGGGGGTTTCTTCAAACAAGATTTTATGCAATAAAAAAGAAAATTTTGTTGGAATTTGACTCAAATTCTTTAATTATCATGAAGGAGTTGTATTGGGTCATCAACGTGAGAATCCTAAATGGAATAGGAAACGTATTGAAAGAGTTTTAATAAATCATAGATAAGTTTATTATTGACTTGATAGAAAAAATAGAGATTTAGCAGTATCCAAATTGTATTGGGTTATAGTATGTTATCCCTATAAATAGGGTCGAGTATTATGTAATCAGTTACCAGATGACCAAATTTCAATGAATAATACATCGATATAGGTTTTTGGTTCGTGGATGTAAGTACGGTGTATCGGGAGCGTATGTTGTATCAAACCATGTTATATCTTTTTGTCATGTGTTTTATTATTTTTTCTATCTTTAAATTCCTATCTTTGAACAAATATTATTTGTATTAACTATCCATTGTATAAAACCGTTAAGTGGTATCAGAGTTAGATTGATAATCCTGATGCAACAATCAAATCAAGTTATTAAATTCAATGATGAAGTTGGCATTCATGCTGAAGAAGGCTCTGTTGCCATGTGTGTACAACGTGGTGTAAAAATTGATTTCTTCTTGCATGCATTAAGGGCGTAATCTTAAAAAATTAGTTGATGCATATTTTTATTTGGATTCACAAGGAAAAATTTAAAGTTTGTATGAAACCAAACGGAAGACTAAGTTGCTCTCAAATTGTTTGGACTTCAAGAATTATCATAGTTTTTTAGGATTTTGGGCTCTTAGAGTTGAAGTCACGGTGTTCCAATGATTTAAGAGCTACTGGGCTGACATAAACCTAGTAGTGATGATGTGGTGTCTCATTGTTTACAACTCACTGGGTTTTACCTTTGAATGGTGAAAATATTAACCATTGAGACCTCCCAAGAACAGGTAAGACGAGGACAGAAATGCATAGATGATGCGGGCCAAGACACAGGCTCTTGAAAGACAAAGAGGATTATGACGACTCAGAAGCGCAGGTTTACATGGATGCTTGAAAAATTGATCGATTAGAATCAAGGGTGTTAAGTCCGATGTTAGGTATGACCAAATTTGATTTGAAGAGTTTAGTTTAAGGGAGATTGTTGGAATTTAACCCAAACTCTCTAATTGTCATGAAGAAGTTTTATTGGGTAATCAATATGAGAATCTTGAATGAAATAGAAAACGTATCGAAAGAGTTTTAATAAACCATGAATAGTTTATTAGTGACTTGATAGAAAAAATATAGATTTAGCAGTATCCAAATTGTATTCAGTTATAGTATTTTATCCTAATAAATAAGGTTGAGTATTATGTAATTAGTTACCAGATTACCAGATTTCAGTGACTAATACATCGATGTAAGTTTTTGGTCTATGAATGTAGATACAGTGTATTAGGAGAGTATGTTGTATTGAATCACGTTATATCTTTATGTCATATCTTTATTATTTTTTCTACCTTTAAATTCCTATATTCTAATAAATATTATTTTTGTCAATTATCAACGATGCAAAACCAACAAATTTGATGACATTTTATTAATTTTCAAGAATTTAAAAATTGTATTTTGCTCTGGATAATATATCTCATATTTGTTATTTTAATTTTTAAAAATAGTAGTAATGTGCCCCAATTACTAAATGAAGTTAGATTTTCAAAAGTATCATAATTATATTTTACCCCATAGAATTATCTACTACTTGCATTTTACCTCAATAAAAATTAATCACTTCACCACATGTGTGTGGTAGATTAAATGAAAAATGGGGTGCCCTCTAATTCAAACTATATTTATATTAGGACAAATTATATTTTGACTTTTTTAATTATAGACTTGATTTTTCTTTACCCCTAGAACTATTAAATTTTCACATTATTCCCCAACTAATTGAGTTATTTCACATTGTCCTAAATGCAAACATTAGTTATCTTTTTTTACGAAAATTATCTACGTGTCAAAACAAATTGAAAAAATCACATAATTCAGATGCAAAATAAAATAATTTATTTTGGTCAAATTAGTAAAGGTAGTCAATAATTGGGTTGATGTAAAATCAATCACATAATTGAGATTGAAATATAAATGAGATTAAAATATAAAAAATATGATCGTCTCTATTATAATCTTCGATGACGATAACCCAAATCTCATCGTATTCGCCACCATCAAATTTGTAGAAAATTTAATTTCAATTTTTTATTCATTTGAATTTAGGAGCTTGAAATATAAGATTTATGTCGACTTGATTGTCTTTTTTGATTTTTGTTGTGTTTTTTATATGTCGGCAGCAGGTGAAGATTGAAATTGCTGGATTGGGGAAGAGTGTATGTGATTGTGACAGTAGGAGAATAGGATGGTGGCTAGGTTTTTCTAGTGAATGAGTTGCTTAGATATTTGGAAAAACAAAATCTTATTATAGTATCATGATGATTTTCCGTTGTCTTCGCTACAGCCAAATACAAGGAGTTTAACTTTTATTTTTGATTCTATTCCATCTAAAGACTTAAAATATAAAATGTGTGTGGGTTTCATTGGCTTGATTTGATTATGATAGTGCGTTTTTGAATTTTGGTTGTAGGGTAAAGGTTAGAATGGTTAGATTAGCGGTGTTAAACGTGCCGGGTTAAACGTTTACATGTCGGGTTAAACAGGTGACGGATGAAAAACATATAAACTCATACACGACCTGTTTAATAAACGAGTGAAAAACCTCAACACGAACACGAACACGAACCGTTTAATAAACAGGTAATACGACACGACTCGTTTAACCCGTTTAGTTTTAATTTATTATTAGTTTTTTTTTTTTGGGTGACTGTCATTAAATTTAAAAAAAAAAATTTTGTGACTATCACTAAAAATAATATATATATTTTGTGGTTGTCAATAAAAAAAATCTGCCTAATTTTTAAAATAATTATTAATTTATTATTATATTAATTTTATTTAAATAAATAAACGGGTTGACATGACTCACCCGAACACGACCCGTTTATTAAATGTGTCTGACGGGTCAACCCGTTTACCACCTGAATCCGTTAAGATCTCACTTAAACCAGTTTAATTCGTGTCGATTCATATCGATTAATGATCTCATGTCGAACTTTGACAAGCTTAAATTAGATTATGTAGGTGCGAGTGTGTGATCGTAGCTTAGATTTTGTTAAAATGAGTATCATCGTGATTCTTAAAGGAAATTTGAATAAGGAAAAGGGTATTTTAGATTTTTTATATGAATCATTATCTTATAGTTATGATTTACACTTTCTTTTTGAGTGCGATCGGACTAATCGGACCGGGACTGTGTACGAAGTGCTCAACTCTCTCTCTCTCTCTCTCTCTCTCCCACTTTGGCAGGTGAAAAAGCAGAGACGTCAAAGAAGAAGGCGAAATGTTGTCTGCTTCTCTCTCCTCCTCTGGACAGCCTCTTTCCCTCTGCAACAAACACTTCCTCTCCTTGAAAACTCCGCCTTGTCAAAGTAGGCTTCTCAATTCTGGTTGCTTTACCGTTAGCTTTAGCCCTCTGAGTCTGAGGTGAGTTCAGCAAGTTCAATGACACTCACAGCTGAAATCAACAAAATTTCCAAGTTTTTTTTCAAAAATTTCTGGATATTTGCAGAGTTTCAACTGATCGTAAAGAAATGTTAAAGAAAAATCGAGGGGGATTTGGTGCTGTTTGTTATTCTCCGCCTCTCGCTCCTAGAAACCTTCAGTGGATCTCTACTGTTACTTCCGCGTAATCATCTCTATTTATCTCTATAATTCCCTCTCTCCCTCTCTCTCTCTCGGTGGTAATCTCTGAATCACTGTGATTTTGTCATTTACCATATGATGTGGCGTTAGAGTTCGTAAGGAAGGCAAAATACTAATCTGACAACTGGGTTCTTGTTCTTATGATTGCTAGTATAGAATTTGTCCTAATAATGGTAATTTGTCTTTGCTCCAGGATCTTAATGCTTGCTAGGGGTACTGCAATTCACAAAGCATTTCTTGTTCCTTTTTTTGCTTTACAAGCACCTGCAAGCATTGTCTCATGGATCAAGTGAGCCTTTAAGTTTTATTCACATTTTTGCTAGTATTTTGTTCCCTTTTGCCTATGTACTCTGTATGTTATTCTCAATATCATGTTTAGGACGGACTTCCAGCATTAGTGAACTTATTGGGATCTGATTGCAGGGGAGAGTATGGTATATGGATCGCATTCTTGACACTTCTTGTTCGTCTCTTCTTCTTTATTCCGGGTATGTTGTGTATTTTGCCATATGGTTTGAATATACAATTTGGCCGCAATTACTTTGAATGAGCTGTTGATCTCATTTATCATCTCTTTTATGTTGTTGATGAGGTTCAAAGCTAAAGGCTGTGTTGAGTTGAGGTATCAGTGATACTAAGGTAGATCCTTGAGGAAATTAGTTTTGGTTTGTCAATCTCATTGGTCAGTGAAGGTCAGTGTCTTTTTAGAAACTATTTATGGGTTTTCACCATGGTCCCCATAGTAAACCTTTTACTAATCATGAAATGCACAAGAGGTAAATGAAAGCAAAATATCAAGCAGAATCAAATGGTTTATTTTGACGTGGCATTTGGCAGTATTTGGGACCCTGGAATTGCAATTGACCAAAAAATTAGTTGAAAGTTGAAACTTTGGAGTGGTATTAAGTTCCAATTTGAGAGCCCGGACTTGTGTGCTGTCCAATCCAGTATGTTTTTTATCCATGCAACTTTGTCACGTCTCCTACTTTCTGTCTGTAAACGGAGTGGATATATCTTTTTAGACCTTATCTTGCCTCTTGTTTCTACCTAGGTGAATTGGAGTTACCGTTTATAGCATTTCTACTGGTAATTGTGGCACCATATCAAGTTATGAACATAAGGTGAGTAGATGCATAGTATGAGTGATAGTTCCTTTTTTTTTTTTTTATTCTCAGTCTTAAATCAATGCAATGTTTCTTTTCATTATTCATGGCAGGGGAACACAGGAAGGTGTTGTTCTTTCCTTGGCGATAGCAGCTTATCTGGCTTTCCAGCATTTCTCAAGAGCTGGCAGTTTGCGGAAAGCATTTGACCAAGGTTCCATCATAGCCACCTTAGCTATCATTTGTATTGTTGGTGTGCCTTGCTTGCTTTTGATCTGATATCGTCATAAACTTGTAAAGAGTGATCCTCTCAATGGCTTGTAAATCTTTGAACTCATATGAAGATAGACAAGGCAGAAGCATAGCCATGATATCTGATCCTCTCTCTTGTAGGCAAGACTTGAGATGAATGTATGATTACTCTACTGGACAGTATGAAATTTTAATAATGTTTGCACATAGTTGAATATGAAGATTTCTATTTGAATAGCTTGTGGTCGCCTCTCGATCTTGTTTCAATATCTCCTCTTTTGCACTGTACAGCTAATTTAATTTTTCTAATTTGATGTTCCCTTCCTTATAGATTCGGTTTCTGTTTAGTTCCCTTGGCAATCACAACCTTCTTTTCTTTTCAGCTGCCCTTAAAGACAGTAGAAATATACTCTTTAGAGAGATGGCAAAAAATACTCCTTATAGAGAGCACAATTTTTATTTCTCTTCTAAGAAATCTTATCTTTGCAACACATTGTTCCTAGTGTGTTAAGATTGACTGATCATTTGATTGCCGCCCAAAGATGCTTTTGATGGGGCAGACCACTGGGTGCCCCATATTAATTACCCTACTCCCCTGCACCTATGACCATTTTTATGTTTTGTACATCAATGCAAGAATTAAATTGTTTGATATATTTTTTGAGGAACTGTCTAAGCAGAGACAGTTGATTGGCCTTGAGATATATGTGCGCACCACGGTTTTGAATAGGAGTCTGAACAATTCATCTTGGTGGAATTATGAAATAACTTGTGCAAAATTGGGACCATGCCTACTTTTTCGAGGAGATATCTTTTTGTGTTCTTTGAGGGGAATTTCTTTGCGTGGATGCCACTCAAAATGAGGAAATTAACCTAGATATATGACCTGTTGGGTAACAAGTTGGTGGACCCAAATGGTAAATCATGCTGTTCATTAGAATGTGGAGTCCTGTTTAAATCCCAGGCAAAACGATTAAATCAAGAAAGACATTTTTTCGAAGTCTAGTCTTCCATTGTGAGCATCTAAAACAAACAAATCACATTCTCTCCTATACAGCCCGATATCCGGAATGGATCTTTGTTTGTCTTCGGTTAGCAAATTATATAGTGGGACAGAAAATCTTGACAACTTTTCATCTGGGTTGGTGGTTTTTCCCCAAATTAAGGGAGCCTCATCAACCTCCCACTCCCTAACAACATCTCTGATTTGTTCTTAGCCTAACAGATAAGATAAAGCATGTCTAATACTGTGATATCGTTCTAATATCCATTGCTCATAATTAGAGCCGATTGGAAATCTGTATGCAATATGTCATTTGTTTTTTTTCCCTCTATTTTTTTCTTACCTGCTAGTGGACTTCACACCCCCACGTAGTTTATTTTAATTATTGATAATTTTTTTTGTTCCTGATCAAGAAAAAAAAACCTTATATTGAATGTGTACTTGAGTAGTTTATTATTTTTCCGGTCTTCTGGTAACTGAGTCAGTTGTTGGCTATTGCACGTTTCCTGTTCGATAGGTTCCCATTCAGGGGTGTCAACCAGCGTTTTGCCCCATGCATTGGGAATTGGATGAAGATCAACTGCTCTATACATTAAAGCAGTCCTAAAACCCAATGGGTTTGAAAATTTATCATGTTAACTGCAGTAAGGTTGCTACACAGAACCAACTACACTACTCCGCTCTTCTTCCTGTTTCCCTGGCTTCCTACTTAAATTAAAAGCTACATGAACTATAGTAATGATATTATGGTGAGAACAAGGCCTTGCGATTTATCTCTCATTGGGGACTCATGGTGCTCCATAAAATTGCATGGAATGCGTAGGCAGCCATGTGAATTGCCATCCTGTTGTAAGAGGGTAACTGAACTTCATTTTCCTCTGCTTAGAGATAATTTGCCGTTACAAGGGACAGGGTTAGACATGTCATGGTGAAGAGTAGCAGTAGTTTGTGCGATATGGAGTCTGCTGAGTTGGGCATCCCCGTGGGTTCAGCACCATAGCCTGTTGGTTCTGAATAAACCGGTGGTCCACCGGGGGTGTAAGGATTAACTGGCGAACTTATGCTGTAATTACAAACAATCATATGATTTTTATTTGCCTTCCTTGATGGCTGTAGAAATGATATTGGAAGTGGTGGGGAAATTTTACCTGGGTGGTGGTATTGTTGTCGGTGTTGTCGGTGTCACTCTTGACGATGCATAGTGACAGTTTCCAGAACCTAGAACAATGTAAGAAAAAGCCCAATTGTTAAACCAAGTCCTATAAGTGCAAACATGTAGTCATGGCCATACTGTAGAGAGTCTGCAGAAATTTTCAAAGCACAGACAGAAAGTTCTGAGAAAATATGTTCAAAACATGAAGAAGCTAAGCTCTACTGCAAAGATCCGCCAAGGATTCTGGAAAAAAGTTTGAGAATGAGTTCGTTTGAGGGGAAACTAATTTGGAAAGAGAAGGTGCAGTTATCATTATGGAACTACGATCTGTACAAATGATTCACATCTTTATTTATGTACCTTTTGTTGAAAACAAAATCGGATTATTTGACTACTTGTTGAAATCTAGCATTGAATTCATGTTTGAGAATGTTTTGTGATTCAGCATCTATTTTTCTTCTCTTCAAACAAAAAATATAGATAGCATAATGATAATATTGAGTCCCCAGAATGGATCAGTTGACTGAAGATATTGAATTAGCAGAGGAAGGGAAGGCACTTCAACTGGAATATTTTCACATCTTACTTGGGTCGGTGCCAGTAAGCATCGCAGTTCCTCCAAAAACGCAGCTTGTGGGAGTTGGGTTCTTCTGGTAATATGCATTAAATGCATACGAAGCATGGTCATGAATGGTGCTTGGTTCATAACAACTTCCACCTGGTTGAATTGCTGAACAATCTGCACCCCCATAGCCACAAGCATAGTCAATGGCGACTTGTAAAGCAGTTGGTGAAGCAGTGGAGCTGGCAATACACCAAGTCCCTCCAGATGATGTAGGGGTGGTTGTGGTCGGTGTTGGTGGTTCCATGGTGGTCGGTGGTGGTGGGCTTGCCGGGTTTACAATGGGGCTTGTCGTAGTTGGAGTTGGAGTTGTAGATGGAGTCGTTGGATTGACAATGGGGCTTGTCGTAGTTGGAGTTGTAGATGGAGTTGTTGGATTGACAATGGGAATGTCATCTAGCTGGGTGGTGAATTTTGAAGCTGAGGAGATCATTTCATCTTCTTCATAGTCCAGCCTTTTGTTTTGCAGGATTGCTTCAGGAGGGGGTTTCTCTGGAAGGCTTGAACCTGAAGAAATAAGAATCATGGTAAGTTATTCTTTCCTTGCTTTTCCTTCTTTCTTAAAGAATGAGAAATGCATATACCAAGTTTTCTTTGCATCAAAGCATCATGTCCAAACAAGATATGTGCATTAGTTGTTCCTTTATCTACTACATCAAATGTTTGTAGTAAAGCTTGGAAGAGAAACCTCAAGAGTCAAGACTCTAGGGGAATGGATATGGGAAAGGTTTATGTAAGGATGAGACGTGTTTAACACACACTTATTGGCATTGGTTCTATTTGAAATGAAGTGATGAAAGAGGATTTGAAAATTTAAGGAGACTCGAGAGTCCATTTGAGAAACAATCACCCTCGACTTAAGGATTAGAATCATCTCCGGTACTATATTCTCCAACTGATCTAAATTCTAAATCAGACATAAGAAATCAACTGGAGACCTTCATATTCAAGTCGATCCCTCAGTAATACATGGTGGACCGTCTAAAACAAAGAGAATTGAGAAATAGTACTGGAGACCATGCAGCAATGTTGCTTTCTTGGCTTATTGGATTTGATAGCTGCTGAGTAACGTTGTCAATTAAGGGGTTGTTTGGTAAGGGGGTATTTTTTTTTTTTTTTTTTTTGGGGGGGGGGGGGGGGGAGGGGGGCTTGTCAATATGGGTTTGGGGAAAATAGTCCAAAAGATCTTAAAATCTCATGTTTGGATTAAAAATTCAATCCTGGGTTCTCAAACCCGGCCCGTAATTGGCCCGAAGATTAAAGTCATGATCATGGATTTCGTTAAACCTAGGGAGAGGGTGGATTTGGGAAGATGGGTTAAGGATGCAAAAAACAATTGTACCCCTTAACATGAATTTGAATTGGATTGATCAAGAATAAAATAATCATTTATATGGCAAATAGTTGTTAATAATTATAATATATTCGTGGGTGCTACATGTATATGTGTTGCATAACAAACATGAGTATGAATCAAATTGAATGTTGAATTCCATCTTTATAAAGAGGGGTTTGAGTTTGGAAGGGTTTAGAAAAGCCAATCCAAATCCCTCCCCAAAATTCATCCAAACAAGTTGTAAGTTGTTTCATGCAAGGTTCAGTGATACATTTGGTTGTGTTGTTCTGGATTCGTGTTATTTTCATGTAACTCTTGAACTAAAAATCACAGCTTTAAGACCCATTTTTCTTTATAAAAACCATCACAAGTAAGTCTCTCGTATATTAGAAGTATTTTTAAATCGAGAAAGAAAAAAAAAACTAGTTAAATCGAGAAAGAAAAAAGTTGACATTTTTTATTATAATGCCAGTTAAAGGGATTTGTGATGTTCGGTTAGTCATGTTTTATACTAATCCAATCCACTTATTGTTATTGTTCATTTGGCCGTGTCATTCTTCAATTCGTGTTGTGTTAATTGTGTTGTGTCGAAAGACTACTACCTTTATGGGGAATAAAATGCCTAGAGTAAAAAGAGAAGTATGCACAGAGAGGAACAACTCAACCCAAAACCTTATGAAAATTAAATTCACCTGAAATGAAGAGCAAACAGAAGAGGAAGAAGATGTGACACAATAGAACTCTAGCACCCATCTCTTCTAGCTGCTATACCAATGTGGTTTCCAATTCTCTTCCTTGTTTGGAGACTGTAATAGAACATAGGGTATTTCTCCAACAGAAGGACTAATGAGGTCCTTGTAACAAAGAAGTTATCTTGATTGGCTACATTTGGTATTATATAGAGTCTGAAGAATCTAAGGTTTCTTGGATTGGAGAGAGAGAGAGAGAGAGAGAGAGAGAGATGTTAAGATGAAGGAATATTGAGAAAACTTGAGGAAGGAGACATGGGTTGGTGGATACTGCAAGCAAGAGGAGGTGCCAAAATAGGAAAACAGAGAACGAATGTAAAAAGGGAAAGGAGACCCGCAGCACGGATTGATTCAATGGTCGCATAATGGATAAGGTGTAAATCCATACGTTCTGAGTTTATGTGAATTTAAGTCTCTTAGGTCAGATAAAATTCAGGTTTAATCAATCTACTTGCTTTGCAAATGATTACGTGCATCTGAACTGTAACCATAAATTCAAAAGACTCGTAATTGAGACGATTTCTCAGCAGGTGATCCAACAAAAAAAAAGAGCGGTCTCACTTAGAATGCAAATCTGATTCTTGTGCTGATTAACTTATAACTACAATATCATGGTAATGTTGTGGCATTCTCCTTTCTCTTTTCTGCCTATCTTTCTACTGTTACATAGGACTAAAACAAAAGTTAAAGGTGGAGAGAGAGAGAGATATTTTATTCCGAGCACATTTCATGGTCTGAAACTGAAAAGTTTCTTCCCAACCCAACTGTCTTCCCCTGCCAACTAGGTTTGTCAATTGTAGGAATTTGCATGAAGATAATGGAGAATCATCATAAACATGTAATCTTTTTCGAATCGAAATTATAACGCAAACTGATTTTTTTATTTTTAGGCAATGTTGAATCATCATAAACATGCAATCTTTTTCGAATCGAGATTATCACACAAACTCTAAAGATATATATAATCACCCGTAAACTGCATGTATGGGGGGCAATTCGAAGTACAAGTCAAAACTGAAAACCTCAATGTAATAACCCTTGAGATAATCTCATACGAAAATGGGTCATGATTGGCTTCCAAAGCTTGCTGACTTTGGCCATCATCCTCTCTATACTTGAAAACTCCCAGACACAACTCATAGAGGTAACTATTAAAACATTAGATCTCTTTTGGTGTTTTAGTGGTTGTGACATTCATGTTTTTTAACTCAATACGGGTAGTCCAATGGTATGGGTTAGATTTAGAGTGGACCATAAACTCAGACGTCTTGGATTTGATCATCGTTGATGACTCTTTAGTTTAAGTGATACATGTGATTAGCGAGCGATTGTAGGTATTTAGTATTTACTCTATAGGGGTGAGTCCAATGTAGTCCTATCTTGGAGAAGTTCGTTGTTACTAACAAAATATGCATGTTTTTTTTTCCTACTAACAATAAAAAGTAGAATGTGGATACATGGAGAATTCATGAAATTAAGAAAAGGAATAAATCCTGAAATAATATTTATGTAATAAGAGAGCTAGGAGTTTGAATCTTAAAAAAAAAAAAAAGTTTGAATTTTATTCCCATATTTTTTTTTAGGCTATTTCTGTTACATCACCTATTTCTATCACTGGTTTAATTACTTAATTTTTTATTAATTTGTGGTTCAATACAATTTTTATTTTAGACATTGTTCACATACGATCAATGTGCATCCATCATTCAAAAAAGCATGTATACGGAGAGGTTGTTTGTGACTTTCAAATCACTATGAAATTATCTTATCGCACGACCAAGATGCGATAATCCATTCTCGAAGAACGTTCATATACATTACTCAATAAAATTTCATGGGACCTTTTAACAACCATCCATAACAATTGGTAACAAAGCGAACATTGAACCGTCAATTCGAGTCAAGAAAGGGCAACTTATAAAGCTGGATTAAAATATAATTGTATAATTTGAGTTATAATTTAAACTCTCAAAAATTTTATAATTTAAAAAACAAAGAAGGTACCATAGTTATTACTACTAAATATCATTGATGTAGTCACCCTTCTCCCTACCCAAGAGGAATCACGTTTGGTTCAATTCACGTGATCACTGAAAATTTTGGTCCCCGTAATGGAAACAAACAACCATATAGTATTAGGGTCGTGTTGTAATTAGTTCATGCCATGTTAAAATTTGTTCAATGCATTTTGACTCATTCACAATTGTATGTAGAAGACTTGGTGTGAGGTATAGATTGTGTCTGTTTAGTGAATTCGTTGTAGCCCATTTATTTGATGGGTCAAATTTGATGAGACATTCCCTCGGTTTTTTGAAATTACACTAACACCTTGTCAGGTCTTGTTCCTTAACAAATATAATAAAAAAATGTGATTTTTCATAATTACATTTACCATACATCATTTTTTACTTATCATCCTCTCATATATTTAAATACTAATAAATGGGTCATATCTGGTTCAACCTGTCAAACCTAAAATTGACACGATCAATCCGTTTATTTAATTGTGTCGAACTTCCTCTATCTTCTCATTTGTATGTTAACAAGAACAATACGAAATTAACACGATCTACATGTTTAAGTGATATTATAAAAATAAAATATTAATTATTTGTTGCTGTTTATTAAGTACTGATATAATTATTGTATAAAAAAGATATTTTTACTTATTATTATTGTTGTGTTTATTAAGGTAATTTTTAGTTTATAAAAAAATATGAGCATGAATTCAATTAAGTAATAACAGAATCTTAAACTTAAATCTTAGTGTTAAGTTTTTTTATTCAAAGTTTATATCGGTCAACACGAATATGAACACACCCGCACGGATAGCCCAACAGTGTGGAGTTGAACCCAGACGAACTGTAGACCCGGATGTCAAGGTTTCGACTCTCGTTGGTGTCTCTCGGGCTTAACCGATACCTATGGTTTGTGGGTGATTGCAGGTGTCCGGGGTTTACTCTCACAGGGATGGATCCAAAGTAGTCATTGGAGAGGTTCCACGTTATTTAAAAAAAAAAAATACTAATACGAACACGAACACGAACACGAACACGAACACGACACGAAAATAAACAGGTTAGTCTAATTTTGTTCAAGGCTAATATGGGTATTAAAGTGTAAAAAGTTGATGATGTAATCACTTTTTTGACATTGCCAATAACGATGCTAACCATATGAGTATTTTGTGAAATGAGTAGGTAAACAGTAAGTAGTGTCAGTGTAATTTCAAAAAATTGAGAAGGTGTTTATGTAATTAGACCAATCTACAAGGAGTGTCAATATAATTTATCCAAAAAAAAAATGGTAATGAGAAAGCTATCACTAAGAAGTTAATTAGTTTGAGAGAAGCGCAAACTGCAGAGACTATGGCTGCAAGGGAAGCTGTGCTTTTTTCTAGGCACATTGGGTGTGATGAGATTGTGTTGGAAGGGGATTCCTCTGTAATTATGAAGAGGATTGGCGATAATTCTGAAGATTTTTCTCCTATAGGCTCTATTGTTGCAGATGTTCAGCGGTTTCTTCGTCTTTTTATTTTTTGTCCACTGTTAGACGTTCAGAAAATTGTGTACCTCACCAACTAGCTCGAAAGGCTAGATTATGTGGAAATATTGATATTTAGGAAGAGATGGCACCACATTTTTTGATACTATCTTTTCTCTCAGACTTAGCTTCTTAATAAAATTTCTATCATTTTCAATTCAAAATATAAAAAAAAGGTATAGGCAATTAAGGCCATTGGCTATGGCCTCAAATGGGAAGAAAATTTTGGGCCCCAAAATAATTTTTTATACAATATTATTTGGCCTAATTTGATATCAAAATGCATTTTTATCATTGAATTAGCAGTAGAGGTTAGTATTGAATGAAGTCCACTGTTAGTTAAATAACCACAATTTATTAGGTCTTTAAATCAGATCCACAAATTAAGTACAAGTAGTATTGTTATAACATGTTTAGAATCTCTTATAAAAAAATTTAGTACCCCAAAGTTTAACCTGATATTTTTTTTTAATCTTTCGCAGTATTTATAATATATGAAAAGTGTGTTATTACCTGATAAAATATTTTTACTGCCGTATTATCAAAATAAAATGTCTAACTAATTGCCTATCAACTATAGTTATAAATTATAACTTTTTTTTAGATAAAACTTGGGGTATTTTATAATATAAGCTATATATTTGCTTAATTATTTTTTAAAAATATATAAAATGACTATAAAATAAAGTGAGTAGGAGTAGCTCACCATGCGACACTAATTGTTACCACAGTTGTCTTGTTAAATATTTCTTATTTGAGCATAACTCTAGTTCTTTGCAGTATTAAGCGGCACTTCATATATTCTTGGACCATTTGACTAACACAAATTTTTATTTCTACATTTGCTCCCAAAAAAATTCATTTTGATAGTCAATCTAAATTTTAATTTTCTTTCTCTTTATCTTCAATAGATAACAAGTTTAATTATATTTAGTCGAGTGTTTGACTCCTGATTGCAGAATTTTCATTTCAATTAGTATTTTTGTGTCTCAAAATGCAAATAAATAAATAAATAAATGAACATATTTTAATATTTTCATAATTACTTATTTCTATTTATGTTATTATATTAAATATTAATAGAGCCTAATATAATATTTTCACCTAGGGCTTCCACTTGTGTCGGGTTGCCCCTCCTTCCTCCACAAAGAGCGGAGGTGACAAAGAGAGTGGAGGTGAGGAGCTACCTATGAAGAGCCGCATCTTCCCTCCCATTTAGTGCATCACTAAGGGGCTGATTGGTTGGTTTTTTGATAGGAGTTTTGATTGATTTGTTCAAATCTTTTCAAATTCAAAGATGGGATTCAAAGATGAGATTCATCATTCAATGCCGTCCATACCCATGTTTGGTATGCGCACGGATATATGACTATTATGATAATATATTTATATTTAAATGACTATTGTGCCCCTTAACCAATTTAATCCAAACCCATGTTTGTTTACGCACATGGGATATATGAGGGTATAAATGTCATTTGCATGGTCAACCCTTTAACCCACATATGAAACCCACCCCTCCATTGGATTTCATGAAATCCATGAACTTGGGTTTCATTTCCGGGCCTAAAGCGGGCTGGGTTTCAAATCCTAGGCTAGCTATGTATTTGCCAAACATGAGTTTGATGGGGTTTGTTCCCCAATCCATGTGCATAATTACAAAATATAATTATAAAAGAATGAAATAAATAGGTACAAAAATACAAAAAAAATTAATAAAATTAATAAGTTATGGATAGTTATAACTTATATGTGGCTAAGGAATAATATATGAATAATGATATTTGAACTTAAAAATCTGACTTAATTTGTTGACCTAATTCACTGTGACCTTTGGATTAACTGTAGGGCCTATCAATGTTAGAACTTGGTATTGATCCAATGATTCTTATAAAGCCACATCATTATGGCAGCAAATCCCCCTCCTCTCCCATACCTAATAATATAGATGTAGATAATTTATTTAGTTATCAAAATTATCTTTTTTCATTTAAATGATCTAAATTCAAAATCATACCCTCCCAATTAAATTACAAAATATTAGACACCTTTATCAATAATTTGATATGATACAAAACAAAAGAATAATAATTCTAAACTTTAATTGCGAAAACGAAAGTCTTTATCTCTTCAAATTAAATATTAAAGTTTTAAGGCCATTGACAAGCTAAAATCTCATAAAGGATAAATTTATTAATAATTTTTGGGGTTAGGCTCCTATTTGACTTTTAAATAATTGAATCTTTTGATAAACTTTGAATGGTGAAGATTTGTTGATATCAATAACTTTAGTTTATTTTTAATTTTAGAAAGTTAAAATATATTTTGAATTATATAAGATTTATTGACGTAACCATTTCGTTTTGGTAGGTAAATAGTTAGGAGATGATCATTTAATAACATGTTTAATGATAAATTTAAGGAGTTAGTTTTTTAATTTATTTATAAAACTAATAAAACTATGCATTCCAAATGAGTTCATCAAATTTTGTATTCCAAATGATGCGACAAAAGCTTATGCATAGAATGTTTAGTGGCGGTGAATGGGGCTCACTAATCTAACCACCTACACTAATGTAATATACAAAATTTTGTAAATATATTGATAAGTATATCAATGCTCTTATAAAACATATATCATTAATCACACCTTAACAAGAGGTCAATCATAACCAATTTGTCCGAGTTGGCCTCCTCAATTCTCTCAGCAATCCATTAATTAAAAGGCCAAGAGGTCAATCATTGTCAAAAACAATATTTAATTTCTCACGTTTCTTCTCTTCCGGGGTTCAATTATGCATTGTTTAAAAATTTTAGTAGTTTATAATAGTGATCTACCTATGTATATTAGAAAAAAACAAGAGGGCAATTGGGAACGAAGTAAGAATAGAGAATGGAGTGAAAATAAAACACTGAATAAGAATAGATAATCTATTGAAGATGGTCCAACTCTTTAGAAATTTTGAAGGAGCCAAACCCTTTGTTTATTATTAACATAAATGAAAGTAGTTAGGAGATTGTCATTTAATGATAATTTAAGAAGTTAGTTTTCTAACTTATTTAGAAAAACTAGATCATGACTAACTCCTTAGCAAGATGGCAATTATAACTAGGAAAAATTACAACCAAACTTTATGAGATTTGTCACTTAATCACTTAGATTCCTCGATATTTGAAATATTACACACAGATTCTTTGAAATTTGTACACGCATAATAGTTAAACCCGTTATTGCCCATTAGTAAATTATACTCAAACTCCTTTAAATTTGTAGGCGTGTAACACTTAAGACCTCTTAAATTTAAAATATTACACTTAGACCTCTTATTAGTTACATAACTAACGGAATCTATTAAATGACCAAATTACCCCAATTAAAGATAGAAGTTATTGTGTCAATTACAGTTTGACTTCTTGTTTATTTTTTAGTTTTATTTTAATAAACAGTATAATTGTATGTAAATGAGTGTTGAATTGAGTTCTTTGATATATTTATACTGATTACTATTTTTTCCATAAAAAATTAGAATTTTGTTTGGTTTTTATGTTAAATATAATGGAAATGCAAATGTGTTGATTAGACTTATTTCATATGTTCGTACTTGATGATAGAAAAATTGACCCAAGATAAAAAGTCTCTATTTAGTCCAAGTCCAACCCATCCTATCAAGAATTCTTATTTAAAAAGGATTTTACATATCATGCATAAGCTAAATTTAACCGCATAGATAACATCAAATCAACAATAAGAATGTAATCCTTATCGTTTTATGATTGACTAGATCTTCAATCATTATCCCTATGCACATTCAAATTGCTAGAACTCCTATTGAAGTTTTCTGGTATGCCACTCTTAGTTTTTAAACACAGTTTATACCTCGAGTTACTTACTGACTTAAGCATTGGAGAGTCGACTCTTAGAGCTCCGCTTCAGTCTTCGACTTTTTTTTTTAGGTGATCAAAACCCAGCAAACTTACGTGGAGGTCGTCCACATTTTGACATCAATAATACTAATTATATTTTTTTAAAGAAAAAAATTAGATTTTTATTTTTGATTTTATTTCAATAAATGACATAATAGAACAAAAATTTTGGTTGTAAATTTAAAATATTTGATATTCTATCTTTAATTGGAGTATTTTTAGTCTAAGTGTAATATTTTAAACTTTAGGGGACTAAGTATTACATACTTCAAATTTTAGGGGTCTGGATGTAATTTAGACATTAACAGCAGAGGTTTATGTGTTACGCTCGTACAAACCTCAAGAGTTTTGTGTATAATATTTTAAATGTTAGGGCGTCTTAATGATTAAGTGACAAACTGAAGTCTGTATGTAATTTTCCCTTATTACAAATTTGGCCTAGTTGGTCTTTGATTCTTTCAACATTCCCCAAGGCCAATGGTTCAATCATTCCCAAAAACAATGTCTAATTTTTTAGTTCCTCTATTTAGGATTTCTAACCCTAACAAAAATAAGAACATGATAATTTAACCCTTCTTCTTTCTTCTTCTTCACCAATTTGTAGGAATTCTGGGAATTTTCACAAGGACCACAACGTCTACAGAACCATCACTATCAACACAGTGCATCCAATTTTTTAGATTAGGCCAATAATAATCACAATTTACCATTCATTGTCAAAAATTCCAACATCATATCTATATACATCATATAAATATCCAATATAAGTTTTTAATGAAAGATCATAATCATAATCCATAAAATTATACCATATGCCATATAAAACATGGTTACCATCTAAAACACTAACGATGCGTTTGATTCGCGGTAATACTTTTGAGTAGGAATGAAATAGACATGAGAAAGGAATGACATTGAGAATGGAATGGAATAAGCATTATCATTCTCATGTTTGACAATTAACTTGGGATTAAGTCTTGGAATGGAATCTGCATTTCCATTCCAATGTTTGGATTAAATTATTTATGCTGGAATAGAATGAAATTTGGCCAAAATATGTGTTTTTTTTTATCATAGAATTTCTAACTTAATTTAACATACTACCTTATGATGAATACTCCTATTAATTTTAGAACTTGACAAATAAGATTAACTACACAATAAAATTCACCAAAAAAATATTTAAAAATTGATAATAGACATGACAAATAAAAAAAGCTGAAATGCATAAATTTCATTATCATACATAATCCTCCATGTATATTCTTGTTCTCACCAAAAAATAAAAATAAATATTTACCCAAGAATAAAATATATAAAAATACATTTATATTGTTCCACAACCAAATAAATATAAGTTTGTTCGTCATACAACTTTCTACATAGTACAAATTAATTCTCCATCGAAATAGATATGTTAAAAAAACACCGCTTAATATTCCTCTAACAAATTGGTCTTCTCGGCCTCATGCATAGCCAAAAAAGGTCAGTAATATCAAAGTTATGGGCCAGAGGCATTGCACCTCTCACTTATGTAAAGATCAAGCATCTTCAACAACTCTTCAAAAAAAATTTTCTTTAAGTTGCGGACTGCAACATCAATACCAATTGCATGGGCAAACAAAGTTGTTGCCTCCTTTAAGTCATGGACTGCAACACCACCACCAATTGGGAGATTAATGACAACACACATTTAGCACTTAAAAAAACACAAAGCTAGCAAAAACAGAGGAAAATGAATTTAGCAAATGTAGGTAAAGAACTTTGCAAATTCACTTTGCTATCACTAAAGATTTGCAGTTAATTCTGACGAGTCCAAATTCAGCTGGGCTAAGCCCGATAAAAATAAGTCGAGAAACCCAAATGCCAAAGGGCCCAAGAAATAGTCCAAGTCACCAAAGCCCATCAAGCCGGGTCAACCCATCTAAAGAGAGCGGAGAATAGGTGAAGGAACCAAGGGAGGCCAAGGGGAAACACATGAGAGCCACCCAAGCCATATGGGCGCCGCCCAATGGTTGAGTCCCCACTCCTCCTCAACCTCTCTCTTGTTCTCTCCTCATGCCATGATGCTTCAAGTCCAAGAAGGAAAACACCAGAAAGCCTACACCTAAGCCCAAGGAAAACACCAAAGGGGATGACCACCCATGGACGCCTACCCCTTTGGTGCTCCTCTTGCCTTGGCACTCCGGTACGCCTACTCCAACTCAAGGTCCAGCCTAAAGTCCAATCCAATTCAGGACTCTCCTCCGAATGAATAAGAGCACGAGGGAGAGAATGACAGGATACGAAGATCTATTCCTACCTTAACTATACTTACCAAAGAGGTCCACTCTTACCATGATTGTACTTACCAAAATAGTGGAAGACCTCTTCCTCACGGCACCGCCTCACCATAGCTATATAATGTAAGCCCTCTCAAGGGTAAAGACACGCTTACAACATCTCCCACACCTCCAGTACCTTGCATACTGCACCATACACACATCTCTCTCGAAGCTCTGTAACACTCCGGTGATTGTTATTTCATCAATAAAGAACACCAGGCCACCACTGCCATTCCCAAAAGTGGAGTAGGTCATCCGAGACCGAACCACTATAAATCTTTGTGTTGATCTGTTGTTTATTGCTTTAAGTTCCGTTGATTGCCATTGATTACTCGTTAATTACTCATTAATTGCATCATTATTCATACTTGACTGTTGATCTTGCCAAATACAATTTTGTGCATCATCAGTTTGGCGCCGTCTGTGGGAAACGACAAAGTTTCTATTGCTCTACTTCTTTGCTCATTGAATCCATGGCAATCACCACGAGATCAAAGTCTCAACAACCCGGGGACAACAACCTGGCTTACCGGGAGGAGGTTCCGCCTCCCCCCGCACCTTCGGGACTTTCTGCCACGGCGACTCCCGTCGTCGGACAGCAACAACTCTTGCAGACTATGCAGCTGCTGGTGGAACAGAACCAGCAAATCATCCAACTTATGCTCACTCAAGGGGGCGTCGCCCCTCACCCTGCAGGAGAAGCACCACTCCCTCCAACAGGGGAGGAGCAGCAACCCCTTCCTTCTGGGCACCAGGCAGCCCATCACCATGGGGTCCTCCGCCAGAACGCCCCAAGGCCACAGGGCGCCCCTCGCCCAGCAGTCCCTCCTCAACGCGCAGGCAGCTCGCATGTTCCTCCTCTCTCACACGTACCTGCGCAGGAGGATGAAGACGGTGAGAGTCAGTACGGTGACCATCAAAGCCAGTACCATCATCCGACTGAAGATGTCCCCAACCAGTGGGACGAGAAGATTAGAGAGGTACAGAACCAGCTTGGTGATGCCCTCAACGCCATCAAGGCACAGGCGCCTGAAGCCGTAGACTACCTGGTAAGACGTACTAATATGCCTTTTACTGCTGATATTGTCAATTATCCTCTGCCTTCGAAGTTCAAGATGCCCAATATCGAGATCTTTGATGGCACCAAAGACCCCCTTGACCACCTACAAATCCCTCATGCAACTCCACAATGTGCCTGAGGAGGTTATGTGCAGAGCCTTCCCTACCACCTTGAAGGGGTCTGCCCGCCAATGGTTCTCTAAGATCAAGCCTTCCTCCATCCATTCTTTTGCAGAGCTAGCAGGTCCTTCGTCTCCCACTTCATTGGGGGACACCGCCACCAGAAACCAGTAACCCACCTGCTTACCATCAAACAGGACAGGGACGAGAGCCTCAGGGGCTACCTTGCCCGCTTCAACAAGGAGGTCCTCCAAGTTGAGGAGCCGGATGATAAGGTGGCCTTAGCCACTTTTATCGCTGGACTCCGCTCCTCCAGTTTTATGTTCTCTGTACTCAAGAAGCCGCCCTCCAGTATGCCCGAGCTGCTATCCAGGGATCAGAAGTACATAAATGCGGAAGACATCACCAAGGCCCGCCGAGGAGAGCCCTCTCGAGGAGGTGAGAAGAGAAAAGAAAGTCGTGAAGACAGGAGGGAGATCGAGAACAAGAGAAAGAAAGCTGACAGGGTCTCTGTGAAGGACCGTCTAGGTCCACTGCCCCCGAGAGACCGACAGCCTTTCACACCACTCAACGCCGCAGTGGAGCACATCTTGTTCCAAATACAAGATGACCCCGCCATCCGTTGGCCCGGGAAGATGAAATCCGACCCCAAACGCCGAAATAACATTAAGTACTGTCACTTCCACCGCGACCACGACCATGATACAGATGACTGCTTCCAGCTGAAGAAGCAAATTGAGGAGCTTATTCAACAGGGCCATCTGAGGCAGTACGTGGCTGGTCGAGGACCAGTTCCACCGCGTGAAGAGCGTGAGCACCAGCAACCCCTTGGTGAGATTTAGACCATCGCAGGAGGGTTAGGAGGAGGAGGTGATTCCAACTCCGCCAGGAAGGCACACGCCCGAAGGGCCAAACAGGAAGAGTCACACGACTCTCGCCCGAAGAAAACAACACGACATGGAGAGGAGGAGGTTATCACCTTCTCAGATAAAGACCTTGTGGGGGTCCAGGTCCCACACGATGACCCCTTAGTTTTGACCTTGATGGTAGCCAACTACCAGGTCAGGAGAGTCCTAGTCGACTGTGGTAGCTCAGCCGACATCTTGTTCGCCTCAGCCTACGACAGCCTTTATCTCGGCAGAGAACGACTACAGCCAGTCAAGACTCCCTTGGTTGGCTTCTTAGGAGAGAGAGTCCATCCCTTGTGATCCATCACCCTGCCTGTCACAGCAGGGACTGGACCAAGGAGTTCTACTATAATGGTAAATTTTCTAGTACTAGATTGCCCTTCTGCTCAACACACTAAGGGTAGTACCATCAACCTACCACCTTCTCCTCCGTTTCCCAACGTCCACTGGGGTTGGGGAGATAAGAGGAGATCAGGTCTCTGCCAGAGAATGCTATGTGGCCTCTACGAGGGCTAAGAGACCACACGAGACTCTCCAAGTCGAAGTGTGTGACCTTAGGGAGGACAGTGCCATGGAAAGGGGTGAACCAGCAGACGAGCTCCAACCGTTGTGATCAATGATAATCTTCCAGAAAGGAAGGTCTACATAGGCTCCTCACTTTCCCAGGAGCAGGCTTCCGCCTTGGTAGACTTCCTCGGACGGAACACAGACGTCTTCGCTTGGTCTCACGAAGACCTGGAGGGCATCAACCCAGAGGTGGCCTCCCATCGACTTAATGCTGACCCCATATATAAGCCTATTCGACAGAAGCTGAGGAATGTAAGCACTGAAAGGGGGCAAGCCATGGAAGTAGAGGTAGACAAGTTGTTAACTAATAGATCAGTAAGGGAGGTAGCCTACCCAGATTGACTATCCAATGTGGTGATGGTAACCAAAACCAATGGGAAGTGGCGCCTCTGCGTAGACTTCACAGAACTCAACAAAGCCTGTCCAAAAGATAGGTATCCACTCCCACGCATCGACCTCCTTATTGATGCCACTGCTGGACATGAACTTTTGAGTTTCCTGGATGCCTACTCCGGTTACAATCAGATCAGCATGTTCCCCCCGGATCAGGAGAAGACCTCTTTCATTACTCCAAAAGGCACTTACTGTTACAGGGTGATGCCTTTCGGACTCAAGAACGCCGGTGCCACATACCAGCGCCTCGTCAATAGGATGTTCGAGGCTCAGATTAGGAAGACTATGGAGGTCTATGTAGATGACATGTTGGTGAAGAGTGCAGATGTGGATGATCATATATCACACCTGCAGGAGACCTTTGATGTGTTGAGAGCCTACAAGATGAAGTTGAACCCTGAAAAGTGCGCCTTCGGCGTCGGCTCAGGAAAATTTCTAGGCTTCATGGTCCACAAGAGGGGCATAGAAGCCAACCCTGACAAGATCAAAGCCATCATGGAGATGAAGTCCCCGGCCTCGACAAAGGAGGTCCAGCGCCTTAACGGAAGGGTAGCAGCCCTCAACAGGTTTGTCTCTAAGTCAGCCGATAAATGCCTACCTTTCTTTAAAATCCTACGCAGGTCATTCTAGTGGGGACCAGAGGCTGAGAAAGCCTTTCAGAAGCTTAAATCCTACCTCACTGCACCATCTCTGCTCTCCCATGCATTGCCAGGAGAGAAACTGTACCTCTACCTCTCCTCTTCACCGTCTGCCGTAAGCTCCGTCCTCATCAGAGAGGATGAAGGCACCCAGAAGCCCGTCTGCTATGTGAGTAGAGCCCATCGAAGGGCAGAGGTAAGGCACACAGAGTTAGAAAAATTGGCCCTTGCCCTCGTCACTGCAGCCAGACGTCTGCGTCCCTAATTTTAGGGCCACACCATCGTGATAGTCACGAATCAACCACTTAAAAGAATTTTGGGGAAGCCTGACGTCTTTGGTAGGTTGCTCAAATGGGCGGTGGAGTTGAGTGAATTCGACATACAGTACCAGCCAAGGGCTGCCATCAAAGCCTAAGCCCTTGCAGATTTCATGGCGGAGTCCACGCCCTTACAGGAATCCCAAGAAGAGGTATCAGGCGCCCATGCGCCCACCAACTCAGTGCACACTGACTCCACCCACCAGGAATCTAGTCCAGATGTTGCCCAAGGGAAGAACCACTACCCAGAGAAGGAAGAAGAGTCAGCTACGCTGACTGGGCAACCTTGGGCGCCGCCCACCTCGCCAAAGGTGCCACCCACTAGGCCTTGGGCGCTGCCCAGTCTCCCCAGGGCTCCATCCTCTCAGCCCTCATCACATTCTCCTCCATCACCCCCTACACCATCCTGGAAGCTTTACGTAGATGGGTCTTCCACTAGCGAAGGGGGTGGAGCTGGACTAGTACTGATCAGTCCACATGGTACACCCTTGAAGTATGTTGTCTCCTTACACTTCGCCACATCAAATAACCAAGCAGAGTATGAGGCTCTCATATCAGGCCTAAGGTTAGCCTTGGAGATGGAAGCACTTAATCTCATGGCCTATAGTGACTCTCAGCTCATAGTCAACCAGGTAAGGGGAGATTTTGAAGCCAAGGAAGAAAAGGATGCAAGAATACCTCTCGGTGGTCCAAGCCCTGCTCACGAAGTTTGCCTGTTTCGACATCCACCATGTGCCCCGAGAAGAGAATGCTATGGTAGACGCCCTTGCAAAGTTTGCCTCTGCCAATATACTCATGGGTCCAGCACTAACAGGTCACCAGTTCGAGCCCAGCACCACCAAACTAGAGGAGGAGGTCCATTGTGCATCCTCAGAATCCAACTGGATGACTCCTATCTAAGCTTACCTGCAGGAGGGCACTAGTCCAGACGACCCAGTGGAGGCCAGAAAAGTAAGGATGAGAGCATCCAGGTATGTCACCCTTCAGAACACCCTTTACAAGAAGAGTCACTCTCTCCCTCTACTCCGCTGCCTCAGCCCCGAAGAAGCCAACTATGTCATGAGGGAGATCCATGAAGGGGTATGTGAAAACCATTCAGGAGGGCGTGCATTGGGCCATAAAGCAATTAGGCAGGGATATTACTGGCCTACTATGATCCGAGATGCCAAGGACTTCGTCAAGAGATGTGATAAGTGCCAGCGTTTTGCAATGGTACCCAGACAACCACCCGAAGAGCTCACCACCATCCAGAGCCCATGGCCCTTCTCCATGTGGGGGAGTGACATCCTAGGTCCCCTACCTGTGAGTCGAGGTCAGTGCAAGTTTGTAGTCATAGCCATCGACTACTTCACCAAGTGGGCAGAAGCAGAAGCCTTAGCCAAAATCACAGATCAAAAGATAAAGGATTTCATATGGAGAAATCTAGTCTGCAAGTTCGGAATACCACATTCCATTGTGAGCGACAACGCCAAGCAGTTTGACAACAAACTCCTCAACGGTTTCTGTGCAGACCTCCAGATCAAGCAGCCCTACTCTAGCCCAACCCATCCCTAGGCAAATGACCAAGCAGAGGTCACTGTCAGAACCATACTTCGCAACCTGAAAGTCAGATTGGAGACTGCCAAAGGGAGATGGGTAGACGAACTCCCAGAAGTACTATGGGCATATCGGACCACACCAAGGAGTCCAACGGGTGAAACTCCTTTCTCTCTAGCATGTGGAACAGAGGCAGTGATACCCGTTGAAATCGGGGTACACTCTCTTAGGGTCCAACACCATGACCCTACCAGTAATGAAGAAGGCCTCCGCATCAACCTCGACTTGGTAGAGGAGGAGAGAGAGATAGCCATGCTCCGGAATGCAGAGTACAAGCGTTGCATGACCAAGTACTACAACTCGAGGGTGAAGCCTCGGTCTTTCTTACCCGGGGACCTGGTCTTAAAAAAGGTCATCCTGTCTACCAAAGACACCCGGGAAGGAAAACTGGGACCAAACTGGGAAGGTCCCTACACCGTCATAGAGGTAGTAAGGCCAGGAACTTACAGAATCCAAAACCCCGAAGGAAAAATCCTAGCCCATCCATGGAATGCGGAGCACTTAAAGAAATACTACCAGTAGCTGGGGGCAGTGAGTCATGAGTCGAGGGCCATTACTTGTACTGTTTACCTTTTAGTCGTTTTCCTATTTTCTACTTTCTTAAGTATTTACTTGGAATTGCGAAATAAAATTTCAAAGTACTTTCTCAAAAAGTTGTGTTTCATTAAGACCCATGAGCTTTTTACAAAAGGAAGACATAGTCTGTCAACAAAAAAGTACAAAGGCATCACTCCTAATGACCCCCACTGCTCCCACTCACATAATCTCCATAGTCATCATCATCGGTGTCGGGGGCCTCATCAGGCCGAAAGGTAGTAAAGTCATTGTAAGGGTATGCTGCTGTGACCTTCCTCCTGAGCTCCTCGTAGCCGTCAACGAAGGCAACAACCCTGCCCCTCTTAGCGACGTCCCGCAGCCTCTCCATCTCCGTAGAATGAGCATCTGCCCGGGTAGCTCTCTTAAGTGCTGCCCGGAGATCGGCCTCAAGCTGGGCAGTCTTCTCGTGCGCTCGCCTCAGCTCCTCGGCGGCATCCTCTCGTGTTTGCCGCTCGAGCCTCAACTGCTTCTTGGCATCCTCTCGTGCCTGCCGTGAAAGCTCCGCAGCATCCTCTCATGTTTGCTGCTCAAGTCTAAGCTGCTCCTCGGCAGCCTCACGCTCCTGCCTCTCCCTCGCTTGGCCGTCGACTGTCTCCCCGATCTTCAGAGTGTTGTTGAACAGGCAGGGTAAGGCTGCAGCCACCTATACACATCCAAAGATGAAATATAAGAAGAGTCAGGGACAAAGCCAATATATTACAGAAAATCCACATGCAAAACAAGGAGTGCAGAACTTACCAATGCAAGACCCTCCACAGCAGCATTAACTACGCCTTCGGGACCTCGAGAAGCAACCTCTTGAATCTCAACGCCAGTCACATAATTGAGAAGTCTCCCCCTTGCCAATCTCACGTCCTGCAGCATAGAAGCACCTGAAGTGGGAAAACTTGGACGGTCGTCCGTACCGGCGGGAGACGGCATCAGACCCTTAACCCCCGTAACAGTATGAGAACGATCTCTCAGGGGAGAGGAGACATCAACCAAGGAAGGAGGAGGAACATCACTGGGATCAGCCTCACAGATGGACTCTGGTCGTGAAGAGCTGGGGGCACTGGTCTTAGCCCTCTTGGGAGGGTGAGCGGGAGAAGACATCACCCTGGAATCAAAAACTCCCCCCACCAGTGACCTATCAATAGGGAGGCCTGCAGAACCAAGGTAAGTCAAGAATCATATCATGCTGTGTTTTCAAAGGGACAACGAAAGGAGTCAAGTACCTTTTCTCATCGGCCTTGTGAGAATCGTAGGAATACCGGACGCTGACATAATCTCGGAAAACCTTTTGGTCGGATTATTACGCACCATGTCGAGCAGCCTCTTTTGAATCGGAGCCAGAATCGGTGGATCTGCAGAGAGACGTTAGCACCATAAGGACAAATAGGCAATAATCAAGGCAGAAGTAAAAGGTGAAATATTTACCTTTTGTGATCCGGGGGACTGTATCCCATCGTATGGGCACCATGTCGCGGTTGGACTCAGAAGTCCATTCTCCCCCGACGAAGAAAAACCTCCTCTTCTAATTGTGAAAGTTGGACGTAAGCCCGTCGATAATCTTGCCAGATCTGGGGGCAAAACGATACCACCCCTGATAAGGAGTGGGGTTCTCTCGAAGCGCGTGAGTAGCCAGGAATTCCTCAAACGGCGCCGGGGGGGGGGGGGACAGTAGCAGGGTGAACCAGTCGCCATAGTGCAAAGAATGCCATAATCACCCTCCAACCATTGGGAGCCAACCTCCCTGGAGTAAGGGACAAGTGCCCTAGAACCCGACATATGGGCCTGGGATAGGAAATCGCAAGCCAGCCTCCAATATGCTCTCGTAAACGATAATCTCGCCTAAAGAGTCACAGCATGCAGGCTCATCAGCCTCGGGACGATGACACGTCACAGAGGGTGGAATACGGTACCAGGCAACCATGTCGGAAATGTCCTCATCATATTTAAAAGAGCTAGGTATAGAGGCTACCTGAGAAACATTGTCCCCCTCTGCACTTGGACCTTCGTCAAGGTCTCCGGCGGGTTCTCCCTCATTTGAAAGGGCACCCCAGAAGCAGGCTCAGGCCATTGACAAGAAAAATTTATCATGTTGACAGAAGAATAAAAAGAACATTGGAGCATACCTCGGGAGCCAGGCCTATCCAAGTCAGCGATTGGTCATTTTCTGGACTCGCGAAGGGGAAGCTGCACCATGCTTGGGGTGTCACCCGAAGACCCCTGAGCGCCACCCGCACCACCTGAAGAGCCCAGGGCGCCGTTTGGACCATGGGTACTGCCCTTAATTGAAGATCCACTCCATTGCCCACCAATGCCTTGAGTCTTTGTTGATATACTGAAGGGATTGACTGGAGCCTTATTGCTTGAACCGAACCTTGGACTGACAATTCCAAAGGGCTTCTCTCCACCTGTGGACATCCCCACAATACTACGACTGGCAATGGGGCGACTGAGGCCAACACCCGCAGGAGGGCAGGACCCCTGGGCGCCGCCTGGGCAGGACCCATGGGCGCCGCCTACGGCAGACCTTTGGGCGCTGACCATGGCAGCCCTATGGGCGCCAACCATGGCAGTCCCTTGGGCACCGACCATGGCAGCCCCTTGGGTGCCTCCCTCTCTTCCATGCTCCTCTCTTCCACCATCCTTTGAGCTCCTAGTCTTCATTTGTTTGCTTTGGGTGAATAAGGAGAAGGCTAAAGAAAAATATGGTGAGGAGCTATGAAGTGTGGATGAACAGTAAACTCAAGGCTTTAAATAGAGAAGTCAAAGCTTCTTGGGGAAGCTTGGCAAGGCTTCTTAGGGAAGCTTGGTAAAACTTCTCGTAAAAGTTTGGTAGTTTTGAAGAATACCCAGAGGAAAGGCCTTAAGAAATGAGGAACTATGAGGAGGAAGATGAAACAGTGGCCTCGACTCGTACACCAAAAAAAAAAAAAAAATTTATTATTATTTCCCGGTAAACTCAGCGAGCGACCCGATGAAGGGGTGCCGTGAAGAGCAAGGAAAAATCATGACGTAGCCGAGACACATGCCCTCGACCTCTTTCCTTTTGAGAAAATCAGAGCTCGGAGCATGGGGGGCAAATGACGAGTCCAAATTCAGCTGGGCTAAGCCCGATAAAAATAAGTCGAGAAAGACCAAAATGCCAAAGGCCCCAAGAAATAGTCCAAGTCGCCAAAGCCCATCAAGCCGGGTCAACCCATCTAAAGAGAGCAGAGAATAGGTGAAGGAACCAAGGGAGGCCAAGGGGCGCCACATGAGGGCCACCCAAGCCATATGGGCGCCGCCCACTAGGCGCCGCCCAATGGTTGAGTCCTCACTCCTCCTCAACCTCTCCCTTGTTCTCTCCTCATGCCATGATGCTTCAAGTCCAAGAAGGAAAACACCAGAAAGCCTACACCTAAGCCCAAGGAAAACACCAAAGGGGATGACCACCCATGGGCGCCTACCCCTTTGGTGCTCCTCTTGCCTTGGCACTCCGGTACGCCTACTCCAACTCAAGGTCCAGCCTAAAGTCCAATCCAATTCAGGACTCTCCTCCAAATGAATAGGAGCACGAGGGAGAGAATGACGGGATACAAAGATCTATTCCTACCTTAACTATACTTACCAAAGAGGTCCACTCTTACCATGATTATACTTACCAAAATAGTGGAAGACTTCTTCCTCACGGCACCGCCTCACCATAGCTATATAATGTAAGCCCTCTCAAGGGTAAAGACACACTTACAACATCTCCCACACCTCCAGTACCTTGCATACTGCACCATACACACATCTCTCTCAAAGCTCTGTAACACTCCGGTGATTGTTATTTCATCAATAAAGAACACCAGGCCACCGCTGCCATTCCCGAAAGTGGAGTAGATCATCCGAGACCGAATTACTATAAATCTTTGTGTTGGTCTGTTGTTTATTGCTTTAAGTTCCGTTGATTGCCATTAATTACTCGTTAATTACTCATTAATTGCATCATTATTCATACTTGACTGTTGATCTTGCCAAAGACAATTTTGTGCATCATCAAATTCCTTTGGTGGAGTCTTCAACTTGTGTGGTCTGTTTTTTTATCCTTCAAGAATTTTTCAGTTTGGTATAGGTTGATATCACGTAGTTGATGTCAGGATCTTAGTTTAGTAATACAATGAAAAGCTTCTAGCATTTGGGGATGGCATCTAACAATTTGGGATTTATACTGTTTCACACGCCATTTTTTGCCATTGGTTACATGCATATAAACATTCTATCTAATGGTCAGACACCAACCAACAAATAAATCTAACTCAAAACATGGAGCTTTTGAGTTCTGTAACATTTCTTTTCAAACAATACCAAAAACTCTTGACTGGATACATACAGGAAACTGGTTGATCAAACACACACTTGAAGCTTAAAAATGCCTAATACACAACATAAAATGATGGCCCAAGAAAAAAGATGTCCTAGTCTTTCCCTTTGCAACTAGCTACTCAACTTCTAAAATCTTAAAAATTGTAACATCATTATTGTAATTACATTCCTAACATCATCAATTTAGCATATCTAAAATACAATTAACATCATGAGTACTAGGGCAAACACACATTCTACTTCAAAAACTTAATAATCAGGTCTACAAAGAAACTTGTAATATAATGTCAAACTAATTAATAAATCAAGGACAAAAAAACCAAAAACAAACACACAAGAATTGTATTAGTCTTACTTTTGACTACAATCAACTGGACGTAGTTTGATAAAACAAATTGCTTATGAAATGAATAGCATACAACATTCTAGTATCACTTGAAGTATTAAAAAATCCATCAATCATATGCAATCCATGTTTGATTTATCACTTTGCAAAAATAGCTTATCCAATTTGTATTGCTTGTTTTTTAGCAATGCATGCTTCGTATCAATGATCGATATAGGAAAACAACTCATCCACCGGTCTTCTGTGATTCACATCATGAATTAAAGAATTGACCTAGCAACTACCCTCTATAAAACAACCCTTTTCTCATTAGGACTATCATCAAACATGTTTCGGACATTACTGCGTCCAACTGATTTAGCTTGGTCACCCAATAGATTTCTAAACAAAGTCAGTTGTATAAACTCAAAAAACCAATGCAACTGTAGACACACAACAATTACCCATTGATCAAGACAACATGAACATACAGAAATTCCACCAGAACGCCAAAAACATTACCCAAATGGGCCAAATCCCAGAATACCATATCATACTTTAACTAATAAAAGTAACTCACAAACATGCAATTGTTGACTAAGAGTAAGGAATAAGTTGAGATTGGTGGTCAAAGTCAGTTCTCATCTCGTCTAGGATGGTCTTTGTCGTCGATTTTTCCCTTTGCTTCAAAAACCGATGAGAAGTAGGTAAGGGGGATGAGAGAAGGGGGTGGAATGCCATGGGTCTCAATAGAGAAGAGTTAAGAGGTGAGCAGAGGAGTGGATGAGAGAAGAGAGATTTGGGGAGAGAAAGGTGCAAGTCGATAAGAGAAAACGAGATAGTGGGGATCAGGAGGAGTTGGGTTTTTCGTGGTTATGAATTTGGATTCATTACAGAGTCATTGGGAATGGGAAATACCATATCTTATTTGGTAATGGGTAATTCCATATTTTATGGGATTAGTTATTCCTTTGGAATAGGAAGGAATGAGAATGAATTTTGATTACCACAAACCAAACAAAGGAATGCTCATTACCAAGTAATACCCATTCCATTCCTTTAGTCTAATACTATGTACCAAACACAACGTAATTTATTCTTTGTCTGTAATGCAATGAACATAAATATCTCTTGTATAATCAAAATAATTTTTAACATGATATCCCAAATAAATATTATGCATCATTGATAAGAAATTAAAGAAAAAATCCTACATTTGACAAAAAATACCGAAAGACTAGAAAATATCAGTATAAGAATTCCAACTTCAGATCAATCCTCAACTATCCTTCCTACGTGTCTTCCTCTTTTCCACTGTGTGCGGGTTTAAGATGCATATTAGGTACACATGTATGTGCATGAGAAGCTGTATTTGTAATTGAATAAAATAGAATCAAGCAGTGGAGGCTTCACAATGAATGAATAGTCGGTCAACCGGAAAACCTTTTTGTTTGCGTCAAAAGCGTGTTACACTTTTTGTCCCTAAAATTACCATTTTAATCCTATAAGTAGAGGTGGCAATCTTAACTCATTACCCATTAATTCGCTTAACCCGCTCATAAATAAATGGGTTAGGTACCTATATTAATTAATATGAGTTCTAAATGAGTTAGATAATATGATTCATTTTAATTAAGCGGGTTAATATAGATTACAAATGAGTATCTATTGGGTTGAGTATTTATCTTTTTATTAAATAACACAAGTAATAAAATTAAATAAATATACTAATATACTAAAAAATACACACATATACATTAATACACTAAAATATACACACACTAGCACACAAAAAACACATACACTAATACACCACCCATGACTCACGGGTCGACTCATGACTAACGTACCAACACATAGCCCACAATTGACCCGACCCATTATGTGTGTATTTTTTTTTTATTAAATGTGTTTTAGTTTTTGTGTTAGTATATGTGTGTGTATTTTTGGTGTATTACTGTATATATTTTTAATGTATTAGTCCGTGTGTATTTTGGTGTATTAGTGTGTGTGTATGTTTATATTTTGGTATACTACTAATGTGTGTGTGTTTTGGTGTACTAATGTGTCTATAAGAATTTTAATTATTGTATGAGTTAATCGGTTTAACCCAATCCGTTATAAACTCAACCCATTATAACCCATTATAACCCATTTACTACGTGAGTGAAAAATAGATTGAATTTATTTTAGCTCAATCCAATTTAACATAACCCATAATCAACCCAACCCACCTATTTGCCACCTCTAGTCTTTATTGATTGACCCCCCCCCCCCCCCCCCCCCCCCCCCCCCACCTACCTCTCCTGTCATTTTCGGCAAGAAAATAGACGAGTAAGTCTTTCTTGACTTATCAATCTGACTTTTTATTTTGTGGTTACAATAATATTTATTATCTTTTTGATATTGTTTTTACTTTATTGGTCAAGTTTATTGCTTATTGTATAAAAGAATATTTTACCTACATTTTTTTAGTGTAGAAGTGTATTTGCAAAACAAGACTTCAAACACTTTTAATTTAAAAAAGTGTGTTTCCAAATCACATTTTTTTTTAATTACTAATGGCATCTTTTACAAATTCATTTTTACATTGTCTTCATTTTCTAAATGTTAGGGGGTTCCCACTTCAATAGTCTAAAACTCAAGGGTTTGAATGATTTTTACCCTAAAAAAAATCATATTAAACCTCACCTTCAAAGTTGATAGTATGATATGATTTCTAGAATAAATTTTAAAATCAATATCTTCATCCAAATAAATAAGAGGTGCGACTCAAGCGCCTATTTTGAGAGTTATATAGTATGCATAAAACCACTTTATAAATATAAAATTGCCTTGTAATTGTTTAAAATTACAAAATATCACTGTCTTATGTTTCCACTTCTCTTCAGAACTAATAAATACTGATCAACACCACCTCCATTCCACTTTCATCTCCAAAAAAATCCAATCACAACAACAATCCAATTCATTAATTTTTAACAAGGACAAATTTCATTGTGTATCAACCATAAAAACCGTTTGATCACACAATATTCTTTTACCGGAGGACTTGAAGTTGTGTGAGAGATTGGTTATAACCTATAGAGGGATGAAGAGAAGTCCAAATGAGTGGCATTTTGGTGTGAGAGATTGCTTAGTTGTGTTTCGAGATGTTGTTTCGATCAATTTTGGTGTTTTCCTAGGCTTGAATGCAACGATCGAATTTGACGGAACTGTTGTATGTTAGAGAAAAATGATAGAAATGATTTTCTTTACATAGATTAGGTGAATGTAAGATTCAAATATTATTTATCATATCAGCAATGTATGATTTAATCCATTTTCATAATACTTTTTGGTCAATCTAATATTAATTAATATGTTAATTAATTAAATGGGTGGTGGTTCAGTTCATACCAGCTACTTTGCTGCTAGTAATATCTCTCAAGCGATAAGGACCTGTTAGAAATATTGCACTGCAACCCAAACTATATTGAGGGGAAATAGGGATGCATTGTAGCCACAAATGACTTTTTTCGGACCTTGACTTGGTCCTTTCTTGAGTCCTTTGTCATATCTGTCTCTAAGACTTGACTATGGTACCCAAATTTTGAATTTAGATACCATACCAAAATTTATCACATTTTTGGTAATTTTTATTATATTTGTAGGTATTTTTATCACTGTGTAATACCAAAAAAAGATAAAAATAGTTATTACAACAGTGGTAAAAATATCCACAAATGTAATAAAAACACCCACATAATTGATAAATTTAATTATACTTAAGAAAAATGATAAAAATAATTATCATAAATATGATAAAAACACCCACAACAGTAATAAAAATACCTACAAAAATAATAAATCAACAACAAAAAGTGACAAATTTTTTAGTTATAAAATAATCCACAAAAGTTGTAAAAACACTTTTGAATTAGTAAATTTTGAAAGTATAATACCAAATTTTTTTTAACGGTACCATAGTCAAGGTACCATAGTCAAGTCCCTGTCTCTATATTTTGGGCAAGTTTGGGAAGAAAGTATAGAGATTTTATTTATTGTAGCAATTAATGTATGACTTGTAAGTCTTTCTTGACTTGCCATTGCTGTCTTTTCATTTTGAGGTGGGGGTCCGATCTGTCTTTTCATTTTGGGGCGGTGTCTTAGCTGTCTTTCGAGATGTTGCCCCAATCAATTTTGATATTTTTCTTGGCTTGAATGATACGATCGAATTTAACGAAAATGTTTCATGTTAAAGAAAATTTATACAAATGGTTTTCTTAATGTAGATATGGAACTTGGCTTCCTTTAAATTTGTCCTTAAGTGGTTTAGGAATCACAAAAGTCGATGTTATGGTAAAAAGAAGGAGCCTTGCTACTGGAGCAATCACCTTTTTTTTGTATACTTAAGATTTGGCATTTGCATTTTGTAGACTTTCTTCACATTGATTTAGGGGTACTAATTGAATCGAACTTGTTTTAACTTAATAATGTTCAAACTCGATTTTAATTGTGACTAATCGAATTTGAGGCACTCCATGACACGGTACTCTTTTTTAAAGTCCCTTCACAGTGCTTTCTATATTGACTAAAAGCATCTCTAACACTTACTCAAATTTAAATTTGAGTAAAAAAATTTAAAAAACTGGTTTCAACATTTGACTCAAACTTATACCAAATCAAGAGAGACTTTTTTTTTTTAATTTATTTAAATCAAGGGAGACTCAAATATTTACCCAAATCTTTAATGGTGATATTTCACCTTCTTTTAAAGATCTAATGGTCATCTTTACTTTCTTTTAAATTTGAGTTTCTCTTTCCTTAAATTTGAGTTTCTGTTTCTTTAAATTTGAGTTTGTCTATTGGAGCTCTTTGTATCAAATTAAATTTTTTACTCAAATGATAATTTAAATTTGAGTAAAAATTTAAGTCATAATTAAAGATATCGTATGAAGTAGTTGTTGGCCTTAACGTGATTGAAGGGGAAATTATAAAAATTAATGTAGCCTCAAAGGACTTAGACTCTTACGTCTTTATTGATGGATCCCCCACACCCAACTCTCCTGTCATTTTCGGCAAGAAAATAGATGCATAAGTCTTTCTTGACAATGGTATTGTGTTTACAATAATATTTATTATCTTTTCGATATTGTTTTTACTTTATTGGTCAAGTTTATTGCTGATTGTATAAAAAAATAATTTACCTACAATTTTTTTAGAGTAAAAGTGTATCTGCAAAACAAGACTTCAATCACTATTAATTTTAAAAAGTGTGTTTACAAATCACATTTTTTTTAATTACTGAAGGCATCTTTTACAAATTCATTTTTACATTGTCTTCATTTTCTAAATGTTAGGGGGTTCCCGCTTCATTCGTCTAAAACTCAAGGGTTTGAATGATTTTTACCCTAAAAACAATCATATTAAACCTTACCTTCAAAATTGATAGTATGATCTGATTTGTGGAATAAATTATAAAATCAATATCTTCATCCAAATAAATAAGAGGTGCGACTCAAGTGCCTATTTTGAGAGTTACATAGTATGCATAAAACCACTTTGTAAATATAAAAATGGCCTTGTAATTGTTTAAAATTACAAAATATCATTGTCTTTTGTTTCTACTTCTCTTCAAAACCAATCAATACTGATGAACACCATCTCCATAACACTTTCATCCCCAGAAAAATCCAATCACAACAACAACAATCCAGTTCATTAATTTTTAACAAGGACAAATTTCACTGTGTATCAACCATAAAAACCATTTGATCACACAATATTCTTTTACCGGAGGACTTGAAGTTGTGTGAGAGATTGGTTATAACCTATAGAGGAATGAAGAGAAGTCCGAATGAGTGGCATTTTGGTGTGAGCTTCGATCAATTTTGGTGTTTTCCTAGGCTTGAATACGACGATCGAATTTGACGGAACTGTTGTATGTTAGAGAAAAATGATAGATATGATTTTCTTTACATAGATTAGGTGAATGTAAGATTCAAATATTATTTATCATATCAGCAATGTATGATTTAATCCATTGTCATAATACTTTTTGGTCAATCTAATATTAATTAATATGTTAATTAATTAAATGGGTGGTGGTTCAGTTCATACCAGCTACTTTGCTGGTCTTTGTTGCTAGTAATATCTCTCGAGCGATAAGGACCTGTTAGAAATATTGCACTGCAACCCAAACTATATAAAGCGGTGTCGAAGAACTAGTAAATTAAGCAATATCTCAAATACTACTTGTTTGTTGCTAATTTGATTGATGGTCATCATGGGTGGTGAAACCTTCTTTGTTTTTCTTCTTGTACTGATTTTACTCTATATGAATCTTGCTTTCAGATCAGTCGCCACTACTACTTCAAGATTCGGAGATGTCAAGGTCATGAGGTGCATAGATAGGGAGAGACGAGCTCTCCTCGATTTCAAACGCGGCATTGTAGATAACTATGGCCGTCTCTCTTCCTGGGGGAGTACTGAAGAAGAAGATGACAAAAGAGACTGCTGCACATGGGAAGGAGTCCACTGTAGCAACCGCACTGGTCACGTACTCATTCTCGATCTCCATGGTCCGTCCAATGATGATCCAAATCATTCTCAACGTTTGAGTGGTCAAAATATCAGCTCTTCGTTGCGTGAATTGCAACATTTGAGTTATTTGGACCTTAGTTTCAATAATTTTAGCAGCAGTACATTCCCGGAGTTCATAAGTTCTCTCAGCCGATTAACGCACCTTAATCTTGCAATGAATGGCATTTACGGTATGGTTCCTCATCAACTTGGGAACCTAACGAACTTGCGATATCTCGATCTCAGGGGTAATTATCTGAATGTTACAAAACTTGAGTGGCTTTCTCATATTCGTCATTTAAGATACCTTAGCTTGAGTGGTGTTGACCTCAGTAAAGCAGTGGATTGGCAACAAGCAATAAACAAACTCCCTTTGCTCACAGAATTGCAATTGGTTTCTTGTCAACTCCATCAAACCACCATTCCACCCTCACTTGATCTCTTGCCCACCAATTCTTCTTCTTCTATGTTTCTTTCCGTCATTGGTCTTTCTCGGAATAATCTGGTTTCTTCCTCAATATATCATTGGTTGTCTAACTTAAATGCAAGCCTTGTTAGCATTGACCTTTCCGAGAACTATCTAGGAGGTCCCATTCCCGATGCTTTTGGTTACATGTTTTCCCTTGAAGATGTCGAACTCAGTGTAAATTCTCTCGATGGTGGGATTCCAAAATCTTTTGGAAATTTAAGTCGCTTACATTCATTACAATTATCTCAAAACAATTTAAATGAACAACTCCCCCATATACTTCAAAATTTGATGGGGGCAGAGAATTCATTAGAGATCTTGAACCTGGAGCAGAACCAAATTAGTGGTTCATTGCTTGATTTTACTAAATTTTCGTCCTTGAAAGAATTGTACCTTGGTCGTAATACATTGAATGGATCTTTTCCGGTAAGTTTTGGACAGATTTCCAATCTAGATTTTCTAGATGTGTCTTCTAATCAAATTTCGGGACCATTGTCAGATATATCAGTATTTCCTTTGTTGAGAGAGTTAAATCTTTCCTACAATCGATTGCAAGGGATACTACCCAAAAGTATCGGGCAACTTTCGAAGCTTGAAATTTTGGATGCCTCTTCAAATTTGTTAGACGGTATAATCTCCGAACCCCATTTCTCAAATCTCTCCAATTTAAAGATATTGATATTATCTTATAACTCAGTGGCCTTGAACTTTAGTTCTGATTGGACTCCTCCTTTTCAATTGATTGTTATTGGACTCAGTAATTGCAGTATGGGGCCTCATTTCCCAAAATGGCTTCGAACACAGAATAATTTTTTCGAGCTTGATATCTCTTGTGTTGGAATTTCACATACAATACCTGATTGGTTTTGGGATCTCTCCCCTAGATTACAGTACTTAAATCTCTCTTACAATCAGATTAGTGGCATCGTGCCCAATTTATCCTTGAGGCTTGTTGATTTTTCGGTAATAGACCTAAGCTCTAACTGTTTTAATGGTTCAATACCATCACTTCCTCCCAATGTTATAACAGTGAATCTCTCCAAAAACAAGTTTTTGGGATCAATTTCCAGCTTATGCCGCAGTCATTTTTGGTTCGGTGGCAGTCTGGACCTCTCAAATAATTTATTATCAGGAGGGCTTCCCGACTGTTGGACGAACAATGCATTTTTAAGCATTCTCAACTTGGACAACAATTGTTTCTGCGGGAAAATGCCAAGCTCAATAGGCAGTCTACATTTTTTGAAGTCGTTGCACTTGCGCAACAACAATTTTGTAGGGGAATTGCCTTCATCTTTGCAGGAGTGTACAGAGTTGCGAGTTATTGATTTGAGTGAAAATAAATTTGCAGGAAAAATACCAACATGGATAGGGACACACCTAACAAAGTTGATCGTTCTTAGTCTTTGCTTGAATGAGTTCTATGGAAGCATACCGCCAAATATCTGTCATCTTGAACATATTCAAATCTTGGACTTCTCTCAAAATAATATATCGGGAACTATTCCAATGTGCTTCAACAATTTTACTTCTTTGGTTCAAAAGAATGCTTCAAGTGGAACCATTGAGTTTCAACTCATATATTATGCTAAGTTCGATGCCTTCTTTGTGGGGGGTAAGTACATGGATTACGCATTGGTTCAATGGAAAGGAAAAGCGTGGAAATACAAGAAGATTCTGGGACTACTGAAAATCATTGATCTTTCTTGCAACAAATTAGTTGGGGAGATTCCTCAAAACATTACGAGTCTTAGAGGATTACTTAACTTGAACCTTTCAAGAAATCATTTGACAGGAACCATCATTAAGAGGATTGGTGAAATGGAGATGTTAGAATGTCTCGACTTGTCTAAGAACCAGCTTTCAGGTGAGATTCCTACGGACATTGCTCGTTTATCTCGTCTTAGTGTCCTAGACTTGTCGGACAACAACTTGTCGGGTAAAATTCCATCAAGCACTCAACTGCAGAGCTTTAATGCCTCTTCATATGCTGGAAATCCTGATCTTTGTGGGCTTCCACTTCCTAAGTGCCAAGGAGATGAAACAGCTGCTCGGGTTCCTTCCATTACTGATCATGGAATAGACAACAACTTTGAGGAAAACGAGGACAAGTTGGTGACCTTTGGGTTTTATGTAAGTATGGTTCTTGGTTTCATTCTTTCATTCTGGGCAGTTTTTGGCACTTTACTGCTCAAAAGATCATGGCAACATGCCTATTTCCAATTCTTGAATGCCATAAAAGACTGGATCTACGTGACAACAACCGTGTATGCGGCAAGACTACAGAGGAAACTTACAAGCTATATGGTATGGTATATCATTTTTCCTTTTTATTATTTCTCTTCTATTGGTATCTGTGTTAAGAAACAACATTGTATGGTTCCCCTCTTTATAACTACTGATTGCTAATCAGTTTTACTTTTGTCTAAATTAGTCATAAACATATTAACTTTATCCTCGTGTTTTTGCTATGACATGAGTCTTGTGTATTAAAATTTATTGTCTTTTTACATCCTGTAAATTTGCTTTTATCTCTTCGGCTGAATCTGCATACCTAGAACATCTACTTTGATTCTTACTAATGATCAGTTCATATTGTGATTACTCATTGGTTTAACTTTTGTGTAAAATGGTCAGATATGTAATACTTATTACTTGTTCTTTTACTTTGACGTGAGGCTTATGTACTAAATTATTACTGTTTTCACTTGTGTTTTTGTTTTGTTTTTTCAGTAGAAGCAGCATACCTATAGAATAAGCTTGGGTTCCTCTTGATGATGAGTCCGTATTACATGAAGTTTCGGATACATGCTCTGGTTGTATTCTCTTTCTTTCTTAAGAATGTATTTCCACGAAATTCTATAAATATAGTATATTATGGGATTATGTTTGTAATTCCAAGGATTGCACTCTTCTCCTTTAGCTTATTATGAGGTTTTGTTATTCTACAATATGATGATTTTTTTTTTTTTGGATCAAGTAATATGATGCAAAATAAAAGTTAAATAAGTTGCATTGCAAGGTTTTTTTTTTTATTGCATTGAGAGTTATGATCTATTAAGGTGCAAGTTACAATTTACTACGATTAATCCTAAAAAGTTGGGATGAAACCCATGTATTGTTTATAATTTTAACTTATTTGACTCAACTTCACTACTCGCAACATTTTTCCATTACAATAGTAGTAAAACAAATAAGTAAATAAAAAATCAAATTTGAACATATTAATTTTCACACAATAAATCTAAAGTCATTATATTTTTTTTCTATTCTTTAACAATTGGGCTTCGTAAATCCCGACTTGATTTTAAACTACAGGTCGTTGATTGAATCAAGATTTAATTTTCCAAAAAGATGTTACTATATCAAGGGAAAAAAATGAACAATTGATTGTAACATCTACTATTCATTAAATGACAGACATGATTGCCTCGTATAAAACACAACTACCTGAAAGAGACAAGCTGAAAAATAAATGAACAATAAGAACGGATCAACCATCATGATAAGGTGGTAACGCGGATTGAGTGATCGGCAGACCCAGTCAAGAAAATGGGCAAGGTTGGGTGCCAATCCACTGTCGTTATAGCTGCAGTGTGAGGAAGAGTTCTCATCCCATTCATATGTCCTCGAACCTGATAACATGAACATTCACATCAGAACAGCAGATCACTGGTAAGAATACATATCAAGGAACCATTCGTGAAACCATTGAAGAAACACCAACAAGAGATAAATTACAAAGATAATCTTAGGTAGTTTGTAGTGATTTGATACATACTGATGGTAATGAGAAAAGTAGACGTAAGCTGAAATTAACTAATAATGTGATAGTGAAAAAAAAATACGATAGCTTATAGTTTAACGGAGAGTATACCCCTATATGAAGTACAATGGATTTATACCCAGCCCCAAATAGTTGAGATAAAGCCATTGTTGGGTTGAATTGAATTATTCCCACCAAAAAACTGTCGCAATGATCCAACAATTAACTAATGATCAAAGATTTTATCGTAGCGTCAAAATGACATTGTGCAGATAATGTGTACAACAAGATATAAGTGTGAGAAACGGAAGATTTACCTAGAGGTGACAATCTTAATTCATTACTCATTAACCCGCTCAACCCACCCATAAATAAATGAGTTGGGTACCTATATTAATTAATATGAGTTCTAAATGAGTTGAGTAATATGAGTCATTTTAATTAAGCGGGTTAATATGGATTATAAATGGGTACCCATTAGGTTGAGTATTTATCTTTTTATTAAATAACACAAGTAATAAAATTAAGTAAATATACTAATATACCAAAAAATACACACACACTATTACACCAAAAAATACACACTTATACACTAATACACCAAAACATACATACACTAGTACACCAAAAACACACACACTACCCATGGCCCACTGGTCGACCCATGACCCATGGGTTAACCCATGACCCACGACCCACAAACCAACCCATAGCCCACAATCCACCCCAACCCATTATATATGTGTGTTTTTTTTATTAAATGAGTTTTAGTTTTTGTGTTAGTATATGCGTGTATATTTTTGGTGTATTAGTGTGTATTTTAGTATATTAGTGTGTATATTTTTAATGTATTAGTTTGCGTGTATTTTAGTGTTTAGTGTGTGTGTGTATATGTTTGTATTTTTGTGTAGTACTAATTTGTGTGTGTATTTTAGTGTATTAATGTGTTTGTTAAGAATTTTAATTATTTTAGGAGAAATTGGAAGGAGATACACCAAATTAGAGTTAATTGTAAAAAAGTACACAGAAAAAAATATAGGGTAAAAAAGTCCTTAATTTTGATATTTATTTGTTTCAAAGTACATTATTTGAAATTTTCATATTTTCTTCTGACATTTATATCATCCCTTGATCCATGCGTTTTTTTTTTTTTGGAAAGTGGTGCATGAAATATCTCCTAATTTTATGGGAGAACTTTAATATTCCATATTTTTATGTCCTCCCTTGATTCATGTTTATTTTTTTTAGAAAGTGATTTTGTTTTCAAATTATATTTAATGCACCTTGATTTGTGCATATTTTTTTTTGGAAAGTGGTTTTATTTTCAAATTATATTAATATCCGAACTTCATAACAGTGTAATAATAACAGTGTAACAATAATAGTGTAATAATAACAGTGTAACAATAACAGTGTAACAAGACATTTACACAAAATATTGTACTATTACATTTTGTCAAACATATATTTTCATATAATTTCATTCAAAACAGTCAATCTCTGTTTTGAATTTGTTACCACATACACAAAACCACTAAACATTGTTTTTGTTACAGTGTATTGATACACTGTATTTGTTATATTGTTTTTGTTACACTATTATGGAGTTTGAATATTAACAAATTTTGAAATTCAAACAAAGTGATATATCCTAAAATAAACGGAATATTACAGTTCTCCCATAAAACTAGGAGATATTTAATGCATAAATATAATTTGAAAACAAAACCACTTTCCAAAAAAAAAAGCATGAATCAAGGTGCATTAGAGATTTCGAATTAAATAACCCTAAATTTCAGTGCTTAAGATAAATGTCTTATTACAGTTTTTAAGAAAGAAAATTTTACAAAATGAGCATTTACGTATTTTTATCTCAGCTGTGTATTTTTTTTCAAAACATTTTGTTATGTATACTTTTTTACAATTATGTCTAATTTGGTGTACCGGCTTCCAAAGGACTCATTATTTTATGGGTGAATCGGTTTAACCCAACCCGTTATAAACCCAACTCATTATAACTCATTTACTACGTGAGTAAAAAATGGATTGGATTTATTTTAGCACAATCCAATTTAACCCAACTCATAATCAACTCAACCCACTCATTTGCCACCTCTACCTATAAGCTTCAGATTTTTCCTTCGTTTATTTTAAGTTTTTTCGACACTCTAAATCTCTTTTGAATGTTATTGTAATCCAAAACATTTTATTTTTAGGAGTTATCTCAAAACCTAAGTGGAATCAATACTCATCATCAGGGGCGGCTTAAGGTAATTTGAGGCCTAAAACGGTAATATTAACTGAGATTTTTTTTATTTTTAGTATTATTTTTAAAAAACAAAAAATATTTTTAATTTTTTTTGGGTGAGAGAGGAGGATGTGATATTTTGTTTTTGTTTTTTAAGAGAGAGAGAATAGATGTGAGTAAATATGAGTTGATTTTTGAAATTTTTTTATTTGTTTTTAAAATTTTTGATTTTTGAATTTCTAATGTTATGAATTGAATTGTAGACCCCAATTATTGAAAATATAATTTTTTGATTGAGCTTAAATTATTTGGGGCCTTTTTGTGAGGCCTAAAATTTTCATGGATTTAAAATTTTTATGTGGACGAGTTATATACTTAAAATTATGGGACTTTTTAAAAATTTGAGGCCTAAAGCCCATGCTTTTTTTTCAATGTTATCAGAACCGGACCGGTCATCGAACCGGCTAGGGGACTGGGTCAATGGTTCACTGGTTCAACCGGTGGGTCACTGGTCGGACCGGCCATATAATAAATATATATATAATAAATATAAAACATAATAATTTAACTAAAAAATATAAAATATGTCTAAAATATCTGGCAAACTTATAAATATAAAACATAATAAGTTTGTGTTGGACATTTCCTTCGTAAGCAGGAAAGAGACAGTGTAATGAGCAAGACAAAATTCAATAATGTTTATGTAAAAAATCTGGCCGACTCTACTACAGATGAAGATTTGATGAAAACTTTTGGAGAATATGGAACAATTACCAGTGCAGTACTGATGAGGGATGGAGAAGGAACATCCAAGTGTTTTGGTTTTGTGAACTTTGAGAAGGCAGATGATGCCGCTAAAGCTGTTGAGGCCTTAACTGGGTACAAATTTGATGATAAGGAGTGGTATGTTGGGAAGGCCCACAAGAAATCTGAAAGAGAGCTTGAACTAAAAAGTCGGTGGTTGCTGGTACTGGTAGCCTGAGTTCGGTGGTCGCTGGTAGCTGATCGAGGTGGCTGATCGCAGTCGAAGTTGCCTGATGTCGCTGAAGTGGTGCCCCTCTGTTCTGCGATTTAGGGCAAAAAAAAGCCTCAAATACAAAAAATTCTAATTTAATTTATTTATGTAATTTAATTTTTAATTGGGCATTAAACTGTCCAGTTTTTATAAAATCGCCGGTTCACGGTTTTTTACAAAAATCGGCCGGTTTTCCGATTTATAGCCGATTCATTTTCTTAAGCGGTCCAACTAGGGAACCAGACCGGTCAAGGTCCCGGTTCACGATTGAACCGGTCCGACCAGCCGGTCCGGTCCGGTTCTGATAACACTGTTTTTTTTTTAATATTGTTGGGCTGGCCCTGCTCATCATGCTAGAATTACCGATCTACCCTTCTGAATGCCTACATGAACCACTCACTTTTCCGTATGGTTTCTTTTTTCCTTTTTTTTTGGGGTAAAATCAGGCATTTGCATAAACATTAAATCTTAAACATTACATATAAGTCTAGGGTACACCGCATCTGTAATATCGGTCATAACTTAGTCCTTAATACAGTCCAAAACATTAGAAAAGGAAACAAGGCTATCCTAGGATGATGCTCCCTTCTTTACAAGGATGTCTGCACACCTATTGGCTTTCCTCGATTCTTGTTTGATTTCCACCTCCTGGAACTGCTCCATAAGCCAACTACTGTCATATATCAAAGTGCTATGTGGGTGTTCTTCAGTACGTGAGTTGTTGATAAGATCTATCACTAATTGTGCATCCACCGAGACTTCCACTTTGGAGGGGCAATTTTGAAGGGCTAATTGCAGCCCCATTCTCAGAGCCCACAATTCGGCACCTAAGCTCGTCGATATGCCGTTGTATGAACATAAACATGCTATCACCTGTCCATCAGAGTTTTTACATAGTCCCCCTGCACCTGCTTGGCCTGGGTTTCCTTGGGCCGCTCCATCCATGTTGAGTTTAAACCATCTCGAGTCTGGGGGCTTCCAACCAATTAAAGGGCTGAGTTTTCAAAGGCTTGGTACGGCTAGGTGTGAAGCTGTGAAACTCATAAGCCTGGCCTATAGCTTGTCTCGCTATTTCCTTGGCTTGAGGTGTGTGGTTTTGAAAGACCCGACGGTTTCTGTGTGTCAATAGACTGGCATAGGTATAAGGAAAAATGGTTGCCCACGAGAGGTGGGTAAACTTGGAAGTGGATTTGGAGTAATAGTTATCCTTAATCCAGCAAAATAAAAGGGAGGTCCAGAATTGGTTTGGCATGGTGGAGCTCTCTATTTCCTTTCAGACATCTTTGGCTAGGGCACGACCCTTATGACGTGGTTAGTGTCAATAATTGGGAATTGACACAGTGAGCAGGATTGATCACTCAGAACTTGCCTATGGTTCAACAAGTGGTTTATGGTGAGTCTGTTTTGGGAAGCCAACCATAAAAAGGTTGGGTGCGTGGGTTCACCTTAGTTTTCCAAACCCAATCCCACATGCCTAAACATGGTAATTGTTATGTGTTGGAAACTGATTGTTCATACGTTGATTTAGCAATGAACTTCCCATCCGAGGTCAACCCCCAACCCCAGGTATCTTGCCTCCCCCATGCTTTTGAACTGGTATGACTTTAATTCGCTGACCTAGGTCGTGTTTAATGGTGTATGCAATTTTATCCAGATTCCACATTCCTCCAAGTTCGAGGATACAGCTCACTGGTAGGTTGAAGTCTGCAAGCTGGATTGGTCCTTTCAAAATATTTTGTAGAGGACCCAAGCCTATCCAGTTATCTGTCCAAAGGTTGGCCTTTTCCCTATTCATGATTGTCCATTTCAAACCTGAGAAGAGAATTGATCTTCCCAGTTTCATACTAGCCCAACAACCAAATGAATCTTTCGTTTTTTCCTGACCAGACTCATCTGGATATTTTTTCGATAGAGTTTGGGTTCATTTTCGATTTTTTTCTTTCAAAAATCTCAAGTTGAGTTTGGTCATTAAATTTTTATGTTTCATTTGCTTGATTCCTATGTGGATCTTTAACACCATGTTGTCTATCCCCTGTCTCTGCCCCTTGAGTTTAGTCGTTGGGTGGTCGGTGATTAACCATCAAAAGTGTTATTTTATTATATTTAATAATTGGTTAGTTGCATATTATTTGTGATTAAATGTGTTAAATTACTTGATTTTCTAGTTTGATACTTTTTCTAGTTGTTTGGTTTATTTTATAGGTAAATTGATTGATTTAAAGTAATAATGGATAAGGCAAGAGAAGCAATCACTAGAGGAAGAATCATAACTGAAAAGGATTGAAGAGTCAAGGTTGAGATAGGAAGATTTGAAGATAAAACAATAATTTAATCCTTATAAGAGTCTAAGAGAGAAGAAATCTCATTTAAAGTTGGATTAGGAAAGTTTCCTAGAAGATAAGGATTTGACACGTCTTCATAATTTTGGTCATAATTTTTTATTCTGATATCCTATTGACCTGATTTTTGTGGGGTTGGAAAGAAGACTTCAAGGGCTACAAAAGTTTATTTCACGTAAATTTCGTGGTTCACCCTCTAAATATGCAAATTTTAAGCTCGAAGTCTGGACATATTTTGTACCCGCGCCCCAAGATTTTATGCACGAGATTTAACTTTAAAAGACTTCTGTTTGGAAAAGAATTCCTTCCAATTCAACCTTATTGAGAGAGATAATTAAGAACTCTCATCTATTGAAAGAGATAATTAAGAATTAGGATTAGGATTATTTTTTTCTCATCTTTTCTTTTTTAGTTTTTGTTCTAAGTTCTATGGCTTGATAAAAACCCAACTAAAGTTAGGGGAGATACTTTCAATGAAACACGGTATTTATTATTGATTAAATGTTATTTGTTATGCATGATTTATTCTTTTAATTTAATTCTTGTCTTTTAATAAAGTTTTTACTCTGTATAATTTCTTGATTTGCTGTACCACATACATCGAATGCTAGAGATTCCCTGTGAGTCAAATAACTAGTTATTCCATACTTGAATTAATTAATAAGAATTTCTCATAAAATAGTTGATTTATTATTTGCTATAAAATAAGATTTACCTGTTAGAAAGCTTGATTTATCGTAGACTCCGGGTACGGTATTTGCTTGTGATCTACAAGTAAATTCTTATATTTATTCAGATAATTCATGAATTATAACTTTTGATGTCTTCATATTATCACTGCTAAATATTCCGATTGGGATCACTACTCAGTTGATTCTCAATTGAGTTTTAAAACTTGATTATTAATAATTACTGTGTGGATTTGTAAGGGTATCCCCGATACTTTAGTATTTCAATTATTGTTTTAAAAACCAAATTTATTATTTTTTGATTCCAAAATTCCTACTTAAACAAATTGCAAACAATTTCTTTTTATTTGTTTTGTGTCTCTTGTTTTCACAATTCTCTGTGGTTCGATCTCGGATTCCCAAGAAATTTATTACTTCGCACAACCTGCACTTGGGTGATCAATTCTAAAGTTGTAGCAAGTTTTTGGCGCCGTTGTCGGGGAGTTGTTTAAAGACAAGGAGGGCACCGCCATCTATTGAGGTTTGCTAGATTTGAGATTTGTCAAAGATCAGGTAATCTAGTACCTTTTTTTTTTTTTTCCTTAGGTTAGATATTTCATAATTTTTATTTTTAGATTTTTAGATTTTGTTTTTTAATGTGGTGTGAAGTTTTTTCCCGATGGAGGAACTATGTGTGATTTGTGATGTGTATGGGCATCCCACTGAAGTTTGCCCTTTAATTCCAGCTACTCGACAATTTTTGAGGAATGGGTCAATTGTATTACCTAATTCTTCTCAACCTTACCTCGACCATTGTTTTGAAACTTTTTATCCCAATTTTGATTGTGGGAATGAACATTATCAGTTACCTATATATGCCACATCACCACAAGACCCTCCCCAATATCCACCTTACCATGACCCATAAGAAAAGAACTTGGAAGACATTTTTTGTGAATTTATGCAAAGCCAGCTTCCAATGAAAGCCAACTAGCTTTCAATGCCCAAATAAGCAAAGATATTGAAAGCCAACTAGCTTTTAATGCCCAAATAAGCCAAGATATTGAAGAGATAAAAGACATGCTCAACATATTGATACAAGAACAAAATATTGAAAATAGTCAATATAGTGAGAGTGATTCTTTTCCTGAACTACAAACTGAGAATGAATCCATTAACACTCTTGATAGTGAAGAATTAAGTGACACTATTATTCCACAAGAGGCTAATGAGCCCAAAGACCTTTCATTATCAACAAGTAGTAATGAGATTCATATATCTAATCTTGGTGAGAGTATGAAAGTTGAGTTGTGTGTTGTAATTGATAAAAATCTATTTTCTATCTCATTGTTAGATTTGCATAAAAATGAATATATCTCAATTTTCTTGCATGCTCCAATGATATATTGGGTATATGAGTGGATAGTTTGATTAAATGAGTTGCTTCGACACCATATTTTTAAGCCAGAAAAATTGAATGGTCGCATATTCAAATCTGACTTTAAGCCGGATTAAGTGTGAGCTTTTATTTTTATTTGTACATAGTACTTAGATTTTTTATTTTTTTTGCTTAATTTTAATTTCTTTTCTTTTTGTTTCAATTTATAGTTTTCCTTTTTTGTTAAGCCTTTTATTTTTAGGTTTCTGAGTTGTTGCAGCATCAGGTATTCCTACTCCTTTTATCTTTATTCATTATTTTTATTAAGCATTAAGATATTTATTTTTACATTGAGGACAATGTTGGATTTAGGTTGGGGGTGTGGGTATGTTCTGTGTTGTGAAAATTCCTAGTTTATGTTTTTTTTTTTTGGACAGTTTCTAGTTTATTTGCGTTGTTAAAAAATAATATAGAAAATTAAAAAAAATAAAAAAAATAAATAAATTGTTTGGTTATTAAATATTTAAATAACATTTTTATGCATAGTTTGACACCACAATATGAGAATAATTTGCTTAACTTTAAATTTGCAATTGTTTAAACATCACATAGAACATTATTCTATATTTTTGTATCTCATATCATGTTTTTATAAAAACTCACAATTTGTGCACTTTAGACTTTACCAAGTTGAAAATTTGTTAGGTATTTTACCTTGAGAACTTGACACATATAGTGGAGATGCATATAAAACCCTAGTGAGTTTTGATCCAATCTTCTTTGGAGGGTTATTTACATTTACTCAATAAAGAATATTTTTATTCAGCTAATCTCCTTCAATAGTCTCATTATTTTTGTTTTGGTTAACACCAATATTATGAATGATTGCTTGACTTTAAATTATTTGCATGGGAAGTGTGTTATCAAAAACTCTTGAGATATGATTTTAGGTCATCTTTGTCATTATTTGAGCCTAAGCCTTATTCTTTGAATATTATTATCCCTAGAAGCTGTAATTGAGCCTTTGAAGCAAAATTTTATTTTATTTTATTTTATTTTATTTTATACCCAACATATAATAACCAAGCCAATGAAAAAAAATAATATATTTTACCCTTGGTTATCCCGAAATTGAGTTTTTATTGTTAATGAAATGTGGGAGATGTTGGTTGAGAAAAGATGAAAAAAAAAAGTTTTGCATACTTGTGAATATTTACATTAGATGTCTTGCTAAAAAAAGAAAATGTATATACATTCAATTGTCTTGCTATAAAAAGAAAAAGAAAAAAAGTGAAAAAAAAGAAAGAAAGACAATATGTCTAGCTGTGAAAAAACAGATTGAAAAATATAGCAAGCATGAGTTTTGAAAAAATATGATCAAGTGTTGTAAATTGTGCTTCTAAATGATAGAGAGTGAAAGACTATGGAAAGAAGTTTGGTTGTCTAATGTAAATGTTCTCTCGAGATAGTCTTTTGAATTCCTGAATATCCTTCATTTCAAACCCTAATCTCAAGGCCCCATTACAACCTTAAATAAAGACCTATCTGATCTCAAGAGTGTATTGGTGGATGCATGACTTGTGTGAATAAGGAAAAGAATGGTGATTATTTATTTATTGTGTGTTGATTTCCTTTCATGAGATAATGTCAAATCTTTTTCTTTGGGATTATGATTATTTTAATAGACATGTGAGCATTATTTTATTTTGACTTAAATATCTTCTTCTCATATGTGATATTTGAGGGAATAGTCACTATAATCTGAGAGAATCTTTTATGAGTGAATTTTCTAGTGAGATTTGGCATTGAGACGAATAGTTGATAGTTGTAGAGGTGATTACCAAATAAATTATTGACTTGGTATAGTTAATTCACACTGATTTTATATGGGAACATGATAAGTGCATACATTTATATAGCGTAGAGTTCTCTATTTTGCTTTGCATGTGCTTATTAAAAGGCTTACAACTTAGAATTTTTATATTGTGGTAGCAATTTGTGTTATAAAATTATTATTCAGATATTTGATTACAGGTTGATGTTTGTGGGTATCATCTCTGGAAACCTTCAAGAGACTATACTCGTACACTAGGGGAAACCTAGGGATTTTAAGGCTTGTTGCATATGCTAAATGCAATCGTGAGGCCTATGAAAGTGGATTTGTTTTTATTTTATTAGGTTATTTTGTTTTTAATTTTTAGATTTTAGGATCCATGTATTACTAGGGACTAGTAATATTCAGGTTGGGGATGTGATTAACCATCAAAAGTGTTATTTTATTATATTTAATGATTGGTTAATTGCATATTATTTGTGATTAAATGTGTTAAATTCCTTGATTTTCTAGTTTGATACTTTTTCTAGTTGTTTGATTTATTTTGCAGGTAAATTGATTGATTTAAAATAATAATGGATAAGGCAAGAGAAGCAATCACTAGAGGAAGAATCATAACTGAAAAGGATTGAAGAGTCAAGGTTGAGATAGAAAGATTTGAAGATAAAACAACAATTTAATCCTTATAAGAGTCCAAGTTAGAAGAAATCTCATTTAAAGTTGGATTAGGAAAGTTTCCTAGAAGATAAAGATTTGACATGTCTTTGGAATTTTGGTCATAACTTTTGATTATGATATCCGATTGAACTGATTTTTGTGGGGTTGGAAAGAAGACTTCAAGTGTTACAAAAGTGTATTTCATGTAAATTTCGTGGTTCAGCCTCTAAATATGCTAATTTCAAGCTCAAAGTCTGGACAGATTTTGTACCCGCGCCCCAATATTTTATGCACGAGATTTAACTTTAAAAAACTTCTGTTTGGAAAAGAATTCCTCCCAATCCAACCTTATATCTTCTACCTGTACCTAGGATTTATTTTAGTATAAATAAAAACTCTCATCTATTGAGAGAGATAATTAAGAATTAGGATTAGGATTATTTTTTTCTCATCTTTTCTTTTCTAGTTTTTGTTCTAAGTTCTATGACTTGCTAAAAGCCCAACTAAAGTTAGGGGAGATGCTTTCAATGAAGCACGGTATTTATTATTGATTCAATGTTATTTTTTATGCATGATTTATTGTTTTAATTTAATTCTTGTCTTTTAGTAAAGTTTTTGTTCTGTATAATTTCTTGATTTGTTGTGCCACGTACATCGAATGCTTGAGATTTCCTACGAGTCAAATAACTGGTTATTCCATGCTTGAATTAATTAATAAGAATTTCTCATAAGATAGTTGATTTATTATTTGCTATAAAATAAGATTTACCTGTTAGAAAGCTTGATTTATCGTGGATTCTGTGCACGGTAATTGCTTGTGATCTACAAGTAAATTCTTATATTTATTCAGATAATTCATGAATTATAACTTTTGATGTCTTCATATTATCACTGCTAAATATTCTGATTGGGATCACTCCTCAGTTGATTCTCAATTGAGTTTTAAAACTTGATCATTAATAATTATTGTGTGGATTTGAAAGGGTATCTCCGATGCTTTAGTATTTCAATTATTGTTTTAAAAACTAAATTTATTATTTTCTGATTCCAAAATTCCTATTCAAACAAATTGCAAAAAATTTCTTTTTATTTGTTTTGTGTCTCTTGTTTTCACAATTCTCTGTGGTTCGACCTTGGATTCCCGAGAAATTTATTACTTCGCAAAACCTGCACTTGGGTGATCAATTCTAAGGTTGTACTAGTCGGACTTAGGCCCTTAGTATTCTTTTGTCTATGCCTCTGGACATAGCTATTTTTGGCGTCCCACTCGTCCACAAAAGAAGCACAAGGAGCTTATCCTCTCATACAAAACTGGGTATGTTTTGACCCCAATCTTGATCTTGGTCACAAGACGTTTTTTCAATTCTATTTGAATGCAGATTCTCACAAAACATCCTTTCTCTTCCTTTGAGGTGCGTGTATCGATTCGGAGCAACTGCCCCAGCTTAGAACCTACTTTTTGTAGGATAAGTAGATCATAGTACTCCACCGAAAGTTTGGGAATCCTTGCCCAGATTTTCGTTGTTGTTACAGTTGCCAAGGATGGTTTGAAATCGGCCTCCCATTTACGGATTGAGAGGTATTGATTGTTAAGAAACCATGGGCCACCAGGGACCGCCTTAATGTAGTCCCCTTCTGTATCAAATGAAACTGTGAAATATCCCATGCCTAAGTCGAAGAACTCCGATCTTCCCATCGGCTGTAACATAGTTTTTAATCTGGTGGAAAGAAAAGTGTTGCTTACCGACTGCCCAAAAGGTTTAACTATGACTGACTTCTTACATGAGAGTCGCATTCGTCTCTTGTCCTCTTTCATGAGTCGAATATGGACGTGCAATGAAGAGTCTTCCTCTTCCTCATCCAATAGTAGCCCCTCGTCATGAAAATCCTTCACATACCATCATGTGTTATCTTTTGGGTTTGAACCATTTCTTTGTAGGATAATCTCGCAGCGGATTCTTAACTCTTCCAATCTGGTTTAGATCCCAGATCCATGTTTTGCGTCATGTCCTTGAGCTTCTTTGTGCTTCATTCAAAATAATCTTCATCTTCGTCATTCGCTTTTCCAGTGGAGCTTCCGCCCGTTTCGACCATCTATTAAGAGTGAGTCACTTCACTATCTATCCATATTTCCATATGGTTTCTTGACCTCCCAATTTCATTGATAGAATTATTTTATCCTAAAAGCATTTATTTTAACGACTTATCATAACCCTCAAGCTAAGTTACTCATGTTATGTCAAAATGACCATTTACCTCTAGCCTCTTGCGACTCCAATTACTAATATTGTGCTTCCCAACTTTGTGATTGTTGTCACCTATCTCGAATCCATTCTTCAACGTTCTTCAATGCCGCCCATTTTATCCTACTCTTGTAATGATTGACCAATCTAAAACACTGGTGATGATGCACAAAACAAGTTTATTCAAGATCAACAGTCGAGTATGTGATAAAGTGTAATTAATGGACAATTAATAGGGCAATCAATGACAATAATGTAAATATCGAGTCAACACACAGATATATAGTGGTTCAGTCCGGGTGACCTACTCCACTCCGGGAAAGGACAACAGTGGCCAGGAGACCTTTATTGATAAAGTAAGGTGAACGAGAGAGAGAGAAAGAGAGAGAGAGAGAGAGAGAGCAATGGTTAGCTCCGAGAGGGATACAATAGATAGGAGAGAGAAAAGCTATGTGTAGGGTTTGTAGAGAGATATAGAGATAGATCAATAGGTGTCATCTCATGTAGAGAGAGCTTACAATTTATAAGCACAGAGCCTTAGTTAAGACGGTGACGTGAGAGCAAATGTGCTAATTTTTCGAGTAGCTACAAAAGGTATGTGCCATATGAGGTTGTCTTGATCTTCGAGAGTGAGTATCCCGATAATTACTCCCCACATGCTCTAATTATTCTTGGATTCCTTGGACCTTGGGCTGGGTTGAATTTACGAACTGGGCTTGACCTGCCTTTTAGCTAATTTGGGCTTACTTGATTTATTGGGCCTAGCCCAGTTGAATCTAGCTCGTCATTTGCCCCCATGCCCCAAGCCCTTGAGGTGGCAAGAGGTTAAGGGCATGAGATTCTTTGGACAAATGAGGGTTTCTTGTTCTACACGGTGGTAGCTTCATTATCTGAAAAAGGTTCCTTGTCCCGCACGGTGGTAGCTTCTTCAATCTCTTGCTCTATTCACACCTTGAGAGCTCGTTCTCTTGACTTGATAATCACTGTGGTTGAAAACCCATTGTCCTGTGGGCTATATTCCAATAGCTAGGTAAACTCGACGGCGTGGTCTTCCTCTTTTACTTAGGTATTTGCCCTCAGGCTTTAAAGGGCATTATTTGGCAAACCCATCATATCCCTTTTTGAGCTAGGGCTTAAAAACCACCATTTCCCCATTTCACATTCCACAAACTACTGGGCAATCTTGAAGGAGGTGACTATGGAGAGAAGGGAGAAGACGAAGAACGGAGTCTCGATGAAGGAAAAGGAAGATGAATCGAAAACTTCAGGTGGAGGATCAGCAGGGAGCGTTGATGGCGCGATGGGGTCATGGCCCAGGCGCTGGGGGGCGCCAGATTAATGTCGAGTGTCCATAATCTTGGTGAGGGCGACCCTCGTGTTGCTCCCAAGAACCTAGGCGGCGCCACAGCGAGTCACAGCGACACCACAAGTGGCGCTATGGCGGAGCCCAGGGCAACGCCCAGCTCAACGGGTGACAGCAGCGCCAGACGAGGCTTTGACTTGGATGTTTTAGCTGCTCGTGATGCAAGGCAGTGTAGGGGCGTTGATCAGCCTGAGGTAGATGGCGGCGCCATTAGCGTGAGAGGCATCGGCAATAAGGAAGGCGATGCCATCAGCGTGGGAGGCCCCATCAACGAGAGGGTAGGCGGCGCCCATGGCGGGTGGCAGTCAACTAGCGACGCCAGTGGAGTGGATGAGACTAGTAGGGAGGCGGGCGAGCACAGGCTAGCCGGCCCCAGTGGGCAGGGCGACGCTAGTGGAGGCACGGGCGCGATGGGTGTCGTCGGTGGAGGCTTGGGCATAATGGTCGACGCTGGTGGAGGCTCAGGTACGCCGAGAACATTGGGAAGCGTGCGGGTAATTTTAGTGGTGTCTTTGGGGGCTTGGGTAATGTACGGAAGCAGCCAGGCAATAACCCGAAAGAACAAAGCTCGGGAGGTATGTTATCTGGCGCCCATACTTATTCCTTCCTTGACGTAGTTATTTCCTTGGTATTGACTTGATTTTGGTTTTGGCTAGCGCCGGTGGCTGTCCAGGTGCATTGGGTGAGGCCATGGAGATATTAGGCACGGAGGAGGGCGCAGTAGGCAGTGGCGTCGGCTGTAGGCACGGGTTGGGCAGTCGTGTCTGTGGTCTGGGCGACGGTGGCGACTCTGATGGAAGCCTGAGATTGGGTGGATCCCTTCGCAGTAGACCGGGCGCTAGGAGAGTGGACCCATGCATGGGGGAGACAGACTTGAGCACCAAGACCTTCCTCAGAGAGGTAGATGGACCAGGTGGTGGAGGGGATTGAGGTACTGCCTTCTGACTGTGTAACTTAACCTTGTTGACTTTTTTGTTAATCCTGACGCCCGTTCATCTTCATTGCCTTTTATTGTTGTGCTAGGTGCTCGAGCCAATAGGGGCGATACAGTGGATGTTAGGCAGGCTTCACGGCGAGGCAAAGGGATCGCTGAAGACGACGGTTCGAAGGTGACCTCCATTTTTAGCTCGATTGACTGCGATGACAACATCGCCCGCATTGTGTCTTCATACCGTATCCCTCTTGCTGTCTTTTGTCGTCAAGCGGAGGAGGACGAACCAGCATGTTGTGACTCTTCGGGTGAGATTGTTCTCTATGAGGATGCCTTATATGCGGATTTGAGGTTCCCAATACCCAGACTCATCTGTCGAATTCTGGGGCACCTATCACTGGCTCCCAGGAGGTTGGCTCCCAGCGAGTGGAGAGTGATCCTCGGGTTTTTCTCGCTGTGGCGGCTAGTTCACAGTGCTGATGTTCCTCCCCCATTTGAGGAATTTTTAGCCACATACGTGCTTCTAAACAATTCCTTTCCTCATCAAGGGTGGTGTCGTTTCACCCCGAGGTCAAGCAAGTTCATCACTGGGCTTCCTTTGAACTGTCATAGCTAGAAGTCTAAGTTCTTCTTTGTAGGAGACGAGTGGTCCACCGAGGGTGACTGTGACCTTGTGCCTTCGCGGTGGGACACCGTCCCGAGGACCAAGCTAGGTAAGAATTCCACTTTCGTTTTTACTTTTGGTCATCACATATTTGTTCTCACTGTGTTATTGGTTCTATGTAGTTTCACTCATATTATCTGCGAAGTAGGAGAATAGGCTCCAGATAGTTCGTGACCATCATTTCAAGGAATTCTCGGAGATTATGTCCTCATCAGGTCGTCCCAAGGTTTCTCATTTTCCAAAGAGGAAAGGTATATGATCCTTCCCATAGACTCTTTATGGTTTTGACGTTGTAAGTTTTTTGCCTCGCACCAAGTTTGTAGGTACTTCTCTTGATAAGGCGATGGTGGAGGCTCTCTATACTTCCAGGGCGACGTCTTCCCCTCCTTCTTCTAAGAGGGCGAAGTCTGATGCCCCCAACGCTTCTCAGTCGGGGCCTGAGTATGTTAGCAGACGCGATTTGGCGAAGGTGTCTTCCATGGCATTCTCCTCTCGAGGCACATGGTGGATTTGGAAGTAAGTAAATCTTTTTAACAATACCTGGACCACTGATAGGTACTCTTACATCATTTCTTCCTTTGCTTCAAAGTCTCCATTTACCTGGTTGACTATCAGTTGTGAGTCACTGTAGGCTGTCAGGCAGAGGGCCTCCATCTCCAATGCGAGCTTCAAGCCTGATATGAGGGCCTCATATTCAGCTTGGTTGTTGGATGTTGCAAAGTAGAGGGAGATGTCGTACTTGAGTGGAGTGCCATGGGGGCTGATCAGCACTAGTCCTGCATCGCCGCCCTCGCTGGTGGACGACCCATCCACGCATAGTCTCCAACATGGTACACTAGATGGTAGTGAGGGCGCGGAGGGCTATCTTGGAGTAGGCACAAAGGAGTCGAGCGCCTCTAGTCTCAGATTGTGGTCTCCCGAGGCCTGTGGAGCTGTCTCCGAGATGTCAGGCTTTCTTGGGATAGTGTCTGGGCTTGTCTCATGGTGGGTGGAGGCATTATGCACTGAGCAGATGAGCGTAGGGGCGCGTGATACTTCCTCCCGAGATTCCTGTGATGGTGTAGACTCTTGAGACTCCCGTGTGTATCAGAGCTAACCCTTGTACCGCTGTGAGAGTTGAGACTCCAAAGCAGTCTTCTACAGGGACTGTAACTCCACATAGCTGCCCTGCTTCTAGTAGTAGCTCGGTGTCCATGCTTCAACGTGAATTTGGGCAAGTAGTGGCTTTGGAGGTCTGTGACCCCCGGGGATATCAGAGAGGTTAAATCTCGAGGTCTGGAGGGCATTATCAATACCGTGATGAAGGGGGTTTTCAAAGTATGTCTTTCTTCTCAACTTTGATTTTGTACCTGCCTCTTTTCCTTCATGTTTTGCTTTTTTGAATGCTTGTCGGTGGCTGCCGCTTTTCCTTGCCTTTTTTCAAGAATGATCAAGCTTGGAGAGGCATTCAGAGTTTGGGCAAGAGAGAGGCAGACACAAGAGGCTGCTGAGGAGAAGTTGAGGTTGGCTCACAAGAGAGGGTTGTCATGGCAGAGGCTTATAAGGAGACTACCTGTGCGAGAGCAAAGTCAGAGCTACGGAAGTCCTATGAGAGGGCCGTGAGAGCTGAGGTCGAGCTACGTATAGCTCGGGAGATGGCTGTCATGGCAGAGGCTTATAAGGAGATTACTTGTGCGAGAGTAGAGTCATAGCTGCGAACATCCCGTGAGAGGGCCACAGGAGCTGAGGCCAAGCTACGTATAGCTCAGGAGATGGTTGTCATGGCAAAGGCTTACAAGGAGACTTCCTGTTCAAGAGCAGAGTCATAGCTGCGAACGTCCCGTGAAAGGGTCGTAGGAGCTGAGGCCGAGCTACGTATAGCTCGAGAGATGGCTAGCGTGGCAGAGGCTTATAAGGAGACTACTTGTGCGAGAGCAGAGTCATAGTTACGGAGGTCCTGTGAGAGGGCTGCAGGAGCTAAGGCCGAGCTACGTATAGCTCGGGAGAGAGCTGCCGTAGCAGAGGCTCATTCCATTGAGATGGAGATGAGGAGGGAGGCTACTGAGAGGCCATTGCAAACACCTTTATTAATGGTTATGAAGAGCTTGAGAGCTTTCCTTGCTATTGATTTCTCTAGCTTCGTCCCATATGAGGCACCAGGGGTAAATGGTGACGGGGAGAACCTTGATGATAGTGGCTCGGGGAGTAGTGCCGAGAGTATGACGAATTTCATCTTTTTGTCTATCTTGTTGTTAGGTCATGTTTTGACTTTTGTAAGTTGTTTACAACCTTTATGAAAGCAAGACAGTTCTGGACACAATAATCTTCGTATAGTTTTATTTCATAAATAACAGAAAAGATTAACTGAAACAATAAAGGACAAATAAAATGAGAGCCATCGGCTTATATCCGCTATTGATAATAGCTCTTCAGTTGGAGTCACCTCCTCCTCCAAACCTTTCGGAGATCATCTGGATTTCTCCGAGGGGCTACTGGTGCTCTCTATCATTCTAGTTCCTGTTAGGCAACGAGTTTTTTCCTCTACCAGCAACGTACTGCCGCAAATGGCCACGATGTAGGAGCTCCTCGATCTACCTTTTAAGAACAAAGCAGTCATCAGTATCATGGTCGTGATCGTGGTGGAAGCGGCAGTACTTGTTCAAGTTCCTACAGTTCTGGGCAATCTTCATCTTCTTTGGCCAGCGTACTTTAGGATCATCTTGTATTTGGAACAGGATATGTTCCACGGAAGCATTGAGTGGCGTAAAGGCTTGCTGCTCTCTCAGAGGCAGGGGACCAAGGCGGTCCTTGACAGAGACTCTCTCTGTCCTATACCTTTTGTTCTCTGCTTCCTACTTGTCCTCACAGGTGTCCTTCTTCTTCTCGCCCTCGTGGGAGGACTCACCTCGTCAGGCCTTGGTGACATCCTCGGCATTCATGTACTTTTGTACCCTTGACAGCAACTCAGGCATGCTAGATGGTGGCTTTTTTAGGACAGAGAACATGAAACTGGAGGAACACAGACCCGCGATAAAGGCAGCCATGGTCACTTTGTCGTCTGGCTCCTCGATCTGGAGAGCCTCCTCATTAAAACGAGTGAGGTAGCTCCTCAGGCTTTCATCCCGATCCTGCTTGATGGTGAGCAGGTGGGTAACTGGCTTCTGGTGTCGACGTCCCCCAATGAAGTGAGAGACGAAAGACTTGCTTAACTCCGCAAATGAGTGGATAGAAGAAGGCTTGAGCTTGGCAAACCACTGACGTGCGGATTCCTTGAGGGTGGTAGGGAAAGCTCTACACATAATTCCATCAGGTATGTTGTGGAGTTGTATGAGAGATTTATATGTGTTGAGATGTTCGAGGAGATCTTTGGTGCCATCAAGAATCTCAATAACAAGCATCTTGAACTTTGAGAGTAAATGGTAGTTGACAACATCTGCAGCAAATGGGGTATCAGTGTGTCTTACCAAGTAATCCACCATCTCCGGCGCCTATGTCACTAAGTTGGTTTTGTACCTCCCTGATCTTCTCGTCTCATCGGTTGGGGACGTCCTCTGTTGGTATATTGGTTTTCTCCCTCCTCCTCTTGCGCAAGTACATGAGGAAGGGGAAACGTGAGCTTCCTACGCGCTGAGGAGGGACTCCAGGGCGAAGGGCGCCCTAGCACTGCCCAGGAGTGCTCTGACGCTGGGCCCCACGATGGGCGCCCTGGCGCCCATAGTGGTGAGGCTGTGGCACCTCTCCAATTGGGGGGAGTATTGCTCCCACAAGCTGAGGGGCAGCGTCTCCCGGGGAGAGCATTAGCTGGATAATTTGCTGGTTTTGGCTTACCAACCACTACATGGTCTCCAAGAGTTGTTGCCCGACCATGGGGGTTGCTACAATAGATGGTTCCGCTGGTGCAATCGGAGGCAGAGCCTCCTCTCGGCGGGTTGGGTTGTTATTCTCCGATTGTTGACTCATTGACTTGGTCGTGATCGCCATAGGAAATAGCAGGGTAGTATAAAACTTAGTTGTTTTCCATAGACGACGCTAAACTGATGATGCACAAAATAGACTTATGAAAGATTAACAGTCGAGTGTGTGATAAAGTGTAATTAATTGACAATTAATAGAGCAATCAATGACAATAATATAAATATCGGGTCAACACACAGATATATAGTGGTTCGGTCCGGGTGACCTACTCCACTTCGAAAAACGGCAACGGTGGCGGGGGTACCTTTATTGATAAAGTAAGGTGAACGAGAGAGAGAGAGAGAGAGAGAGAGAGAGAGAGAGATAGAACAATAGTTAGCTCCGGGAGGGATACAATAGCTAGGAGAGAGAAAAGTTATGTGTAAGGTGTGTAGAGAGATGTAGAGATAAATCAAGAGGTGCCCTCTCATGTAGAGAGAACTTACAATTTATAGGCACATAGTCTTGGTTAAGACGGTGACGTGAGGGTAAATGTACTAATTTTCTAGGTAGCTACAAAAGGTAAGTGTCATAAGAGGTTGTTTTGATCTTCGAGAGTGAGTATCCCGATAATTGATCCCCACGTGCTCTAATTATTCTTGGATTCCTTGGACATTGGGCTGGGTCGAATTCACGAACTAGGTTTGATCTTCCTTTTAGCTGATTTGAGCTTACTTGATTTATTGAGTCTGACCCAGTTGAATCTGAGCTCGTCAACTAGGTCTTACAAAATTATTATATTCCTTAGTTTGGCGAAACAATTGGGTTTTATCTCAATTTTGTATTGATTTTATTTTGTGGGTTTTCACACAAATCTTAAATTAGACGCGCCTTCAATCAAATCGGAGAAGAGATTAGTCGAGATGCGTGTAAACTGACTCAAACACCCCTGACTATTGAACTAAAAAAAAAATAATAAAGATTGGAGATACGGTTATAGGTATACATATTCAAATTGAAATTTATTTTTCCCCAAAAAAAACTAATTAAATTATTGATAAAAAGGTTAATTACATTTTATACCCTAAAAAATTGCACCTGATTTTTATTTTGTCTGCAATCAACTCAAACAATCAAGTTTCCCAAACTTTGAATCGTATTTTAGATAAATCTCTTTGTCCAAATCCATCAATAACTTCAAAAGAAAAACATAATATTAGTGTCCGAAAAGTAAGCATCATGTGAGTGTCAAAAACACCAGTAAGGATGATAATTCTGACTCCGCTGGCTCTAATGTTGCAGTTTTTTTTTGCTTGTGTTGGTTCTTGTTCGAAAATAAAAAATTTGCTTGTGTTGGTTCATTTTTTATGACGACTCATATATTTGCAACTCTGTCAAAATTATCCTTACAGCGGGGCACATGAAATTCAAGTAGGGGTGGCAATTTCTGACATAATATGATTCAAAATTAATACGAAATTAGCGGGTTAAAATTGACTATTTTTCGACACGAACACGTATATGACACGATTCGTTAACACAAATAATAAATGGGTTGGATTAGTGTCAAACACGAACAACACGAAATTGACATGATTAACACGTTTAAGTAGTATTTAAAAATAAATTGCTAATTTTTTATTATATTTTATCAAGTAGTAATCTAATTCTTGTACAAATAAAAGATATTTTTACTCATTTTTATTATTATATTTATTAATTTAATATTTAGTTTATAGAAAAAGTATAAGCATGTGTTCAATTATGTGATAATAAAATTTTAGACATAAAATTGAGCGTTAAATTTTTTATTCACGAATTATATGGGTCAACATAAACACAATAAGAAAATAAATAAATCGGCATGACATGACAAGAGTAGTTAAACGAGTTAGGTTAGTATTGATTAGTACTCGACACGAATTCGAAATGACATAACACGATTGCCACCCCTAAATTCAAGTGATGCTTTTCCATTATAATTTATTAACAAACTAGCTAATACTCATGCCTGAAGGCACTAACTAACTATAAAAAAATCACCAATAAAAAACATACTCGAAATGACGCGACACGAATATGATCTGACACGACACGATTGTGACACCTAAATTCAAGTGATGGTTTTCCATTATGATTTATTAATAAATTATCTAATGCTCGTGTCTGAAGGCACTATCTACCTCTAAAAAAATCACCAATAAAAAATATATGTGCTTTGTTTGGTATTTTAATAAGTGATATTCTACAAACAACCAGGCAAGTGACAAAATAGGATAGATAAAAGTTTCATGAACTTAAATCTTTAACTTATGAAGTATATTTACTCTGATCATCTAATATATACTACTCTAAAATATCAACAAAAGTGAAAAACTTTTAATTGACCAAAATAATTTTAACAAAATAACTAATGCATATCATATCTTTGTGTAGTTAATAACATTATCAAATCCTAATTATTTTTATGAAGTTCATAAAATCTTTTGTATTCTGCTCTTCTTCAAATATTGATTTAATTACATACATAAACTATATTAATTGTCTACATCATGGTCTTCACTATATACCAACCTTTCTTATTCCTTTGCTTTGTTGGATTTAGGGAAAATTATACTCAAACCTCCTGAGGTTTGTTACTTAAATCATTTAGACTCTTTGACATTTAAAATATTATAGACAAACCCTTGAGATTTATATGCGCGTAACACTTAGACCCCTTGTCGCCAATGTAATCTATTAGTAAATTACACAAAGACCCCCTAAATTTTGTAGACGTGTAATACTTAGACCCGTTATTAGTTACGGAACTAACGTAAACGACCAAATTATCTCAATTAAAGATAGAGGATATTGTGTCTATTATAGTTTGACTCCTTGTTTGATTTTTTTAGTTTTTTTTATAGTAAGCAGTATAATTGTATACAAATGAATGTTGAATTGAGTTCTTTGATATATTTATACTCATTACTATTTTTTCCTAACAAAATTGGAATTTTGTTAGGGTTTTATTTCAATGGATGATATAATGGAACATTCAAATATGTAGATTAGGTTTATTTCATATATTCATACTTGATGATGAAAAAATTGACCCAAGATGAAAAATCCATTTAGTCCAAGATGATCCAAGTATGTCACTCCTAACTTTTAAACACAGTTCATACGTTTGAGTCACTTACTGATTTAGGCATCTGAGAGTTGACCCCCAGAGCTCCCCTTCAGTCTCCAACTTCTTTTTTAGGTGATCAAAGTCCAACAAACTAGCGTAGAAGTCGTCCAAATTTTGATATCAACAATACTAAATATGATTTTTTAAAGAAAACATTGGATTATTATTTTTGATTTTATTTCAACAAATAATATAATAGAACACGAATTTTAGTTGTAAAATTTAAAATATTTGATATTCTATCTTTAATTGGAGTAAATTTTATCTAAGTGGGTCTAAATATTACATGTTTCAAATTTTAGGGGTCTAAATGTAATTTACTAACGTATCACTAACGGACATTAACGACGTTACAAACTTCAAGAAGTTTGTATGTAATATTTTAAATGTCAGGTAATCTAGGTGATTAAGTGACAAACTTTAGGGGTCTGAGTTTAATTTTCCCTTAGATTTAATATATTAATAGTAGTTTTATCATTCATATACTAATTTGCAGTCATAACAAATTTTTGATTGATTATTATAGTCTTAATAGGACAACTAATGTTAATACTATCTTTTCTTGAGTTATAATCTATACTATACTATTAATAAAAAGTAATAAAAGATAGCTAAATGAAAAACTTTCAAAAATACCCTTCAACAATTTTTTGAAGTCATGTGTGCACTATCTACTCTAAAAAACACACCCATTTCCTGATTTCCATCCACCGTCTCCAGCAAATCAGTACCAATATAACTCGACAGAAGCCATCTATATCCACAAAGTCCTAACTCCCACCATTACAACCAAATTCCGCCGCCCCTCTTCTAACCCCGACATTCACCGTCGTCACCCACCTACCACCGCAATTGCATAGAGGATCCAACTCCTTCGATCACCTCTGTAATTAGCCGCGCCTCCTTCAATGAACAGTGTTAGGGACTGAAAATCTGAGAAGATAAAAAACAGGCTCTTCGAGGGGCCAACCTCCAAAACCAATTTCTGGCTTGCAAAATAGGATAATCTTTCATTAATAAAGCCGACTTAAATAGTTTACAAACAAGTATACATAACTACCCACTAAACCCACTGTTACATGACTCCACTAACTACCTCATAGAAAACATAATTATAGGACTCCACTAACTCTAGCAACTGACTCATATGAAACACAACCAACTGACCCACCTAGCAAGAGTTCCTCTACAGTGGTAGTTGCAACTGATCGTCCATTCAATTACGCAATCGATTTTTCACAATCTTTATAGCCGAAAATGCTCTCTCTACTGTGGCAGTTGCAACTGGCAAGATCAATGTCAATGTCACAAATAAGTAGACCAATGGATATACCATGTATTTTTTTGTCTCAATTATTTTCTGAGCAAGATCTCCAATCTCTTGCAAATTTGAAAACTCAATACTAGAGTGCATATAAATAATATAACTATCTAGCTGATCAGAAAGTATCATGAGCTCTAGTGAAAAAAATTCTTTTGAATAAAATTGGGCCAGACGAACCAATTTCTCTTAGTCAAAAGCTAAGAAGGAATCAAAAGCACTCAAACATTCCACACAAAGAAGTAAATTAGTGTTTGACTCAGTAAAACGACTATTTAGCTCTTGAAGTTGCATATATATGACGGTATAAAATAACTCAACTTGATAGCGATGCAAATTTATCTTTTCTTGAGTGCGTCTTGACCTCCCTCGAGCTTTAAAGATGTCGTTCATCTCGGGAACAACTATCTCATATTTTTCACCAAAATATGTGACATTATCAAGAAAACAACTCCAACCTATTTTCCTCATCATTTGAAGTCGTTGTTTGGATACTTGTACTAATATCATAGCATTCACGATATCTTGATCTTTCCTTTGTAATGCCTGCGACAACTCATTTGTGATTCTCAATATGTTTCTCATCAAATGAAGATTGAATACAAACTCAAAATATTGTAACAAGTCCAAAAGAACATTTGTCTCCCCTCTTTGTTCTGCATTTATACTATCTTCTGAAACCATATCAAGCACATCAATCACTGATGACAACATATCAGTCAAGCTAATCAAAGAATAATAATGTGAACCCCAACGTGTATCACAAGCACGTGTAAGATTAGTTTTCTGATTTAGGCATCGCCCACTTGAAAGCTCCTCATTATCGAGTAATTCAATAACTATAATCGTTTGTTTCGCCCTAAGAATATCTTGTCGTTTACATGAGACTCTCACAACATTCACAATATTAGCAACCAAATTGAAAAGAGTCACGATTTGAATATGATTCTTTGCAATGACCACAAGAGCTAATTGCAATGCATGAGAAAAACAATGGACATAATATGCATATGCATTTTCCTTCATTATAAGTGTCTTGAGACAATTGAACTCACCTCGTATATTACTAGCTTCATCATAACCTTGCCCGCACAATCTTAACAAGCTCAACCCATGTCTAGCAAATAAATCTTCTACAGCTGTCTTAAGTGAGAGAGCACTAATATTAGTAACACATTCAAAACCTAAAAGGTATTCAACTACATGTCTCTTCTTGTCCACAAATCGCAACACAACAATCATTTGCTCCTTTGTTGATATGTCACGTGATTCATCAATAAGAACAAAAAAAAGTGCATCACCAAGACGGGTCACAATAACATTACACGTTTCAGCAGAAGCTATAATTACAATGTCTTTTTGAATTTCAGGCGAAGTCAACTTGAGATTCTCAGGAGCATTTTTTAACACAACAGCTTTAATATCCTCATTGTGATCAACAAGAAATCTAAGAAGTTTTCTTGATTATTTGAATTCTTAGATTCATTGTGACCATGAAATGCAAGCCTTAGAAGAAATCGAATACAATCAAAGGATGCATTCAACCGGGTTTTATACTCACTTCGAGCTTGGTCTGACTGTTTGAAGAAAATAGCTTCAATATTTTGCTTTAGATTTAATAAATCTTGGCATTTTCTCCAAACTTGGTTATGAGAACTATTAACGCCTCCAACATGCATTTGGATCATCTCTATTCTCTTCCAATTTGAAAAGCCCAAATTAACAAAGGTTTTGCCACTCGATTGTTCTCCCACATCTGATTTAAAAAGATAATAGCACAGGCAAAATGCTGCATCTTTCGATACACTATACTCAAGCCAGTTACCAAACTGAGAAAACTAAGTTTTGTTAAACTGTCGTAGTTTAACACCAAATCCTTTTTGTGAAAAATTATGGTCGCGGGGTTGACAAGGACCCTTTTGTAGATAAGCTCTACAAATTTGGTCTCAATCATTAGGATTATAATCCATAATCCGAGGCTGTAGTCCGGAATCTGATGGAAGATCCGCCAAATTAATATCTACATGACTTTTCTTTGAAGAATCACTATCTCTATTTGGAGGAGATGATAACTCTGACTCAAACTTTCTCTTGAAGTACTTCTTCATAACTATTTCAAAAAATTATTCAACAAAATAGGTTTATACAGCCACTTTCACAATTAATTAAACAAACTATTTTGTCAATTTTATCGCTAGCATTCTAAAGAAGATATTGTATTAGGAAGCAAATACAACAAAAAATGCATAAAACTATCAAATTCATAATTTTAATAAATCCAAACAATATCATTCAAAGTATTAAAAATAGGTTCGGATTGAGAGTTACTGAAAAATATTTTTTACTGTCGACTCAATAACCGCAACTCAAGGTCTTCAAGGCATCCCCAATTACTAATTCGGGCTATAACAAATCAAGAAAATAATTATGGCAAAATGCACAAACAAAACAAATTAGGGAAAAATGAAAAAAAATTCAAATAAGGGCAAAATGCACAAAAAAATAAAAATTACCAAGACTAATTAATTCAAAATTTTAAAAATAAAAAACTAATTTATTTTGTGTGTGTTGTGTGCAGTGTGCACGTGTATGTGTGTGTCGATCAAGAGAGAAAGAGAGAGAGAGAGAGAGAGAGAGAGAGAATTTACTTGTGACGTTGTTGGTGGTGGCTCTGGTGGGTGCAAGCAACGACAAAAATCTCAAGGAATGAAACTTTTACTCTTTTTTTCTTTCTGGCTGGGCAGGGCGTGAGTGAGAAAGAGAGAGAGAGAGATAGAGAGAAAAAAAGGGAAATTTGGAGGCCGGTCCCCCTATATGGACTTGTTTGGACTTAAGTTCGTCAAGGAAACTTATTTGTTATGAAGTCCATTTTTTGTCAATTTTACCATACTATCCCTTCCCTTTAGAAGTGAAATAAAAGTAAAAATTAAAAACTCATAAATCTTAGGAGTTTGACTAACATTAAAATCTTTTTCTCTCTCATATCTATTTATATCCATATATAGGTTAAGAGTTTGACTAACATTTAAATTTTTTCTCTCACTTATCTATCTATATCTATATATAGGTTAGGTATATATATATAGTAACATTAAAAATAAAAAATAGTAACATTCAAATACAAAAAAAAGTTATCATTTGGACACAAAAAATAATACATTTAAACACAAAAAAATAGTAACATTTAAACATAAAAAAAATTGAAACATTCAATATTAATATTTTAAAAAAATAACAACAGTAACATGTTCAACAAAAATAGTAACATGCTTAACAAAAACTGTAACATACTTAACAATAATTATTTCTCTCAAATTCGAACGCAAAAAATAGTAATATTAAAAAAAAAAAAAATAGTAGCATTGAATATTAATATTTAATAAAATAATATTAGTAACATGCTCAACAAAAACAGTAACATGCTCAAAATAATAGTAACATGAACCGTAACATACTCAACAAAAGCAGTAACATATATAAAAAAAATAGTAACATGAATTTGAATATATAGGTTAGGTATGTATATATATTCGCTACCACTTTCCTCACCATAGCACTGCCACCATCGCAACATCGTTACCTCCCGAGCAACGCCAATTATCACGTTGTCATCACCTTCACAACAATGCTCACCACCACACAAAAACCCATTGAAGTTCCACTCCGATAGCTCTTTTTTACTCCACACCACCGCCACCACTATACTTGCATCATCTCCATAACAATCCAGCGTGTATATATATATATATATATATATATATATATATATATATATATATATAGAGAGAGAGAGAGAGAATATCAAATTCAAAGCGCTCTCTATATATATATAGAGAGAGAGAGCTTTGAATTTGATATATATATATAGAGAGAGAAAGTGCTTTGAATTTGATATATATATATAGAGAGAGAGAACTTTGAATTTGATATATATATATATATATATATATATATATATATATATATAGAGAGAGAGAGAGAGAGAGAGCTTTGAATTTGAATTTTAAATTTATGATGGAGATTTTATTGGCATATTTTAATTGACATTAAATTAAGGGATAACAATTTTCAAAATATGAAATTAATTTAACTTCCTTTCAAGGAAATGTATTTTTGAGATAAAAAAAAAGTGGACTTAAGTCATTACATATAATTTTAAACATGGACTTAGTCCCTTATAAGTTTTTTTACAGGACTTATCTCCAAACAAGTACATCTAGGGGGACTCACTTCCAATTTTCACCAAAAAAAAAGTGAAAGATATGATAGGTGTTAGGTGATGTCTATTGTAGTGGACCAAAAGTTTTATTTTTTAATAGGTTTGGGTAGATTGTGATGAGTCAAATATTTAATTTTTTAATAGGTTTGGGTAGATAGTGGTGGGTTCAATTTTTTTTGTTTTAAATGGGTTCAAATTTTTTTTTGTTTTAAATGGGCTTAATTTTTTTTAATTCTTTTGGGTAGAAAATGTGGGCCTAACATTTTTATCTTTAGTTTTGAGTGGGCACAAATAATATGTTATACAAATATATAATATATATACCTAAGTAATAAAAAAAAATTTGAGGGGGGCGCTTGCCCACCCTAGCCCATGCCTCTCTCCGCCTCTGACTATGAGATTAAGAAAAGCATTAAAAAATTCATTGATTACATCATCTCCCGAGCAACGTCAACCATCACGTTGTCATCACCTTCACAACAATGCTCACCACCATCACCACCACACAAAAACTCATTCAAATTCCACTCTGATAGCTCTTTTTTACTCCACACCACCGCCACCACTATACTTGCATCATCTCCATAACAATCCAGCAAGTATAGAGAGAGAGAGAGAGGGAGAGAGAATATCAAATTCAAAGCTCTATATATATAGAGAGAGACAGAGAGTTTTGAATTTGATATATATAGAGAGAGAGAACTTTGAAGTTGATATATATATATATATAGAGAGAGAGAGAGAGAGAGCTTTGAATTTGAATTTTAAATTTATGATGGAGATTTTATTAGCATATTTTAATTGACTTTGAATTAAGGGATAACAATTTCCAAAATAGGAAATTAATTTAACTTCCTTTCAAGGAATTGTATTTTTTAGATAAAAAAAAAAGTGGACTTAAGTTATTACATATAATTTTAAACATGGACTTAGCCCCTTATAAGTTTCCTTGTAGGACTTATCTCCAAACAAGTACATCTAGGGGGACTCACTTCCAATTTTCACAAAAAAAAAAAAGTGAAAGATATGATAGGTGTTAGGTGATGTCTGTTATATTGGGCCAAAAGTTTTATTTTTTAGGGAAATTTGGAGGCCGGTCCCCCTATATGGACTTGTTTGGACTTAAGTCCGTCAAGGAAACTTATTTATTATGAAGTCCGTTTTTTGTCAATTTTACCATACTATCCCTTCCCTTTAGAAGTGAAATAAAACTAAAAATTAAAAACTCCTAAATCTTAGGAGTTTGACTAACATTAAAATCTTTTCTCTCTCATATCTATCTATATCTATATAATAAAGTAGCTAGAATAGTTTGTCTTGAGCTTTTCGCGGCTCAGATCATTTTCAGGCTTTTGATCCGACGATCATAATTAGATTTAATTCTAACACTTCTATCTCTTATATAACTCTCTCTCTCTCTCTTCTATCTCTTAGCCATTTTAAACACACTATCTCATCTCCTCTCTCTCTCTCTCTAATAGATATAGATATATATCTATCCATATAATAAAGTAGCTAAAATAGTTTGTCTTGAGCTTTTCGCGGCTAAGATCATTTTCAGGCTTTTGATCCGACGATCATAATTAGATTTAATTCTAACACTCCTATCTCTTATATAACTCTCTCTCTCTCTCTCTTCTATCTCTTAACCATTTTAAACATACTATCTCATATCATCTCTCTCTCTCTAATATATATATCTATATATATAATAAAGTAACTAAATTTTTTTGTCTTGAGCTTTTCGTGGCTCAGATCGTTTTAGGATTATTGATCTAATGATTCTAATTAGACTTTCATTCCTTTTAAGACTCTAAGACTCTCATCTCTAATATAACTCTTTTTCTCTCTATATCTCATACACCCAACTCTCATACGTATATAATCTTTTTTTTCTCTCTCTCTCTCTCTCTCTCTCTCTCATTCACAGACATTTTAAACACACTCTCTCATCTATCATTCTCTCTCTCTCTCTCTCTCTCTCTCTCTCTCTATATATATATATATATATATATATATATATATATATATATCTATGTAATAAAGTAGCTAGATTTCTTTGTCTTTAGCTTTTCGCGGCTCAGATCGCTTGACGATTTATTGATCCGACGGTCCTAATACGAAAAGTCCTCTCCCCCAATTTTTTGAGTAAGACTTTCATTCATTCCACAATTCTAAGACTCCTATATCTCTTATAACTCTCTATCTCTCTCTCTCATATTACACATTAATTAGGTCGTTAATTATGATTCTAATTAAAGATTATTTTTAAAAATTTTAAATAAACAAATGGTCCTTAAATAAATATTTTTTGCGTCAAAACGAGTCGAATGACTATAATATAGGTCATATTTTGTATTGAAATAAAAATATTATAATATTTGAATGGTATAATAGACGAATAATATAAATATAATGTGATATATCTATATACTAAGGGGGTTATCATCATTTGTCTTGAGTTTTTCGTGGCTCAGATTGTTCTAATATTATTGGTCAAACGATCGAAATTCCTCCTCCAAATTTCATTTTACTCGATTATCAGTTCAAAGTGATTATAATTAGTATTTAAATTGAGCTAAATTTAGTTGTCAAGTATAAAATATATATTTTTACTTAAACTTAAATTTGCTTAAATTTTACGAATATTCAAGTTGAAGTCAAAGTGAAATTGATTGTAAAAATAATAAAGAATAACTAAATTAAAAAAAAAAAGAAGTTATGACATCACAGTGAACGGGAATAGATAAGAATTAGTTTGTAGGTTTAAGATAGAAGTGTTAATTGAGTCGAACTTAAATTCTTAGTTTGACGTAATTATGATTAAGACTCGAATTTGACTGTCATGTATAAAGTATAAATTCTTGCTTAAACTTAAAGGGTGGATTTATTCCCACCCCCAAATCTCTATTTCCACCCCATTTAATTTCTCATTATTAAATTATTAAGTCTACTATTTCTATACCCACCTCATGCTACATACACCCCTTTTAAAAATAAAAGAACGAAATAAGGAAAAAAAGAAAGAAAGAAGCAAACCGAAATAAGAAGGAAAAAAAAAACAAAGCAAAGATTAAAGAAACAAGTAAAACTACAAAATGCAAAACCACAAGACGCAAAACCGGACATGAAAAAAAAAAAGTATCAAGCACAACCACAAAATCGAACAAGAAAAAAAATAAGAAGCATAGATACAAAGTCTAAACAAGATAAAAAAAATAACAAATAATCTGAAAAACATACATATATGTACCACACATATACATTCTAAATAAAAAATTATTAAACTTGATAGAGATATTAAAACATACCGAAAATAATAAAAATTCATACAACAAACATGAAATCAAATATAGAATTAAATTGAAAAGTAATACTAACATGTATCTCACTGGAAAAATTTATATTAAAAAAGTATTTTTATAAGTGCATCAGATGAAATAGAGAATGAAACTATAATTAGGACAAAATATAAGGTGAGTTTATTTATTAAACGGGGTGTATGTAGCATGGGGTGGACTTAATTACTAATGGGGTGGTTATAGAATGGGTGGATTTAATAGTTTGATAATGAGAAATTAAATGGGGTGGGAATAAAAATTTGTGGGGTGAGAATAATCCCACTCCAAACTTAAATTCGATTAAATTTTACGAATATTTAAGTTGAACTCAAATGGAAACTGATTTTAATTACTCAACAAAATTTTTTACACCTACAAGAATTCACGTGAAACTTTTGAATGTTTTCCTCACAAAAGTTACACGAACTCACATTAAAAAAATGGTGCAGAGATAGTTGTATGAACTTTAGGTAGAAACTTGCAGATAAACAAATAGTTATATTTTTTTTGAAATTTGAGATAAAGTTTATTAAAAATATTAAAATTGTGGATGTTTAACCAATAATAATTATATTTTCTCAAATTTTTGAATTAATATGTTACAGTAGTTGTAGCATGACTTTCGTTATATAAATGTTTGATTATATATATTCTGCATACAGGTTGAACAATATCAATTTGATCGTTATATTGTTGAAATTGTATTATATATTACCTTTATTTATGAAAAAATATTTATAATTTTTTATGAGTAACATAGTGCCTTCAGGCACGGGTAATTACTAGTCCATATATATGTTAAGAGTTTGACTAACATTAAAATTTTTCCTCTCTCTTATCTATCTATATCCATATATAAGTTAGGTGCATATATATATATATATATATATATATATATATATATATATACAAAAAAAGTTATCATTTGGATACAAAAAATAATACATTTAAACACAAAAAAATAGTAACATTTAAACATAAAAAAAATTGAAACATTCAATATTAATATTTTTAAAAAATAACAACAGTAACATGTTCAACAAAAATATTAACATGTTCAACAAAAATAGTAACATGCTTAACAAAAATTGTAACATACTTAACAATAATTATTTCTCTCAAATTCAAACACAAAAAATAGTAATATTCAAAAACAAAACAAATAGTAACATTGAATATTAATATTTAGTAAAATAATAGTAGTAACATGCTCAACAAAAACAGTAACATGCTCAAAATAATAGTAACATGAACAGTAACATACTCAACAAAAGTAGTAACATGAACAGTAACATAATAAAAAAAATAATAACATGAATTTGATATATATATATATACCACTTTCCTCACCATAGCACTACCACCATCGCACCATCGTCACCTCCCGAGCAACACCAACCATCACGTTGTCATCACCTTCACAACAACGCTCACCACCATCACCACTACACAAAAGCTCATTTTTACTTCACACCACCGCCACCACTATACTTTCATCATCTCATAACAATCCAGCGTATATAGATATAGATATATATATATATATATATATATAGAGAGAGAGAGAGAGAGAGAGCTTTGAATTTGAATTTTAAATTATGATAGAGATTTTATATATATATATATATATATATAGAGAGAGAGAGAGAGAGAGAGAGAGAGAAAGCTTTGAATTTGAATTTTAAATTTATGATAGAGATTTTATTGGCATATTTTAATTGACCTTGAATTAAGGGATAACAATTTCCAAAATAGGAAATTAATTTAACTTCCTTTCAAGGAAGGGTATTTTTGAGATAAAAAAAAAAGTAGACTTAAGTCATTGCATATAATTTTAAACATGGACTTAGCCCCTTATAAGTTTCCTTGCCGGACTCATCTACAAACAAGTACATCTAGGGGGACTCACTTCCAATTTTCACTATTTTTTAATAGGTTTGGGTAGACTGTGATGTGTCAAATATTTAATTTTTTAATAGGTTTGGGTAGATAGTGGTGGGTTCAATTTTTTTTGTTTTAAATGGGCTCAAATTTTTTTTTGTTTTAAATGGGCTTAATTTTTTTAATTCTTTTGGGTAGAAAATGTGGGCCTAACATTTTTATCTTTAGTTTTGAATGGGCACAAATAATATGTTATACAAATATATAATATATATACCTAAGTAATAAAAAAAAAAATTGAGGGGGGCGCTTGCTCACCCTAGCCCATGCCTCCCGCCGCCTCTGACTATGAGATTAAGAAAAGCATTAAAAAAATTTACTTCATTCTGTCAAGAAAGTTTGTTTCTATGTCAGTGCTCTTTGATATATTTCGTTTGTTTATTGGTCTGTTTAGTTAGGTGCTTTTTTTCAACTCAATTTTTAGTGAAAATTATTAAATTAACAAAATATGAATCTTTCATATTTTCATAACTCTACGTGATAACATTACCTGTAGGATCAAAGTGAAATTCTTGGTTTTAGTATCTTATATATTGACTTTGTAATTTAGAGAGCTAAATAAGAGGATTAAAGATTGTATAATCACCATTGACATAGTGTATGAGTTTTGGTATGTTTAGACTTTAGACTATTGTTTTTTGTTAACAAAAGAATTTTAAGTAGAGTCGAATTTAGTAGTATTTGGAACTGGGTATATTGAATTTTAATAAAAGAGAGGATTGCATGCATGATTTGAGAGTTTCAGTTATTGGTCAAACTTTATGAATTTTTGTTGGTATAAAAGTGAAATTCTTGGGTTTTGGAGCTAAATGAGAGGATACAAGATTCTGTGATCACCATTGCTAGATTGCCATGGGTTTCGTATGTTTAGACCTTAGACTATTGCTTTTTCTTGACAAAAGAATTTTAAGTATATTCAAATTTAGGAGTATTTGGAATTGTATTATAATGAATTTTAATAAAAGTGAGGGTTGCATGCATGATTTGGGAGTTTCAGTTGTTGTTCAATGTTTTTGAATTTTCGCTGGGATCAAAGTGAAATTCTTGAGTTCTAGTATCTTACATATTAACTTTGTAATTTAGAAAGATGAATGAGAGTATAAGAGATTCTGCGATTAATATTCACGGATTGTCATGGGTTTTGGTATGTATAGACTTTAGACTACTATTTTTTCTTAACAAAAGAAATTCAAGTAGAGTCGAATTTGAGTATTTGGAACTGGGTTCCATTGAACATAAACAAAAATGAGGACTGAGTTTCGGTTATTTTTCAAAGTTTGTGAATTTTTTGTTTATTTTAAGGAGGAAAAATTAGATTTTGATGTAGATTAAATAGCGGTTGTGCATTGTTCTCTATGAAATTGGAAAAAGTATATAATTTTGAACCTTACACGGGTTTGCTATTAATAAGGCAGTTTATGAAGTATGTTTTGTGGGAGAGATGATTGTTAATTCATGAGGTTGTTACTTATTACTCCCAGTAACAATATACAAATAAGATTGTGCATGTTCTTGAGTGAAAAATAGAACTCAAATTCTACTATTCCTATTACCGAACAGAAATGTGAGATTTTTTTATTTGTTTGTTTGTGTCTTTTGTTGTTTTTTGTTAGTAAAGATTTTTTTTCTTGTTTGCATTTTATGTTTGGTTACTGGAAAATGAAATAGAAGAAGATGAATTGAGGTTTTGGATCTTAGTTTGTGCCAGAAAGAGTGATCAAAAGCACTACTATTAAGAACTTCGCAAGTTTTGGTATTAAATTTATCATAATATTTTTTTTTAATAACTAATTATCTGTTACTCTTATAAAATGACACTTTTATACGCAATCTTGGAGTGCAAGATTGAAAATTCTTGAAGAAGGAAGTAGGATTGTTCTCTGGATTATTGCTACCAGCCACATTTTATAAATGCTCAATATCCTCTCTCTTTTTTTGGTAGAAAGGGCCTTTCAGAAAGTCAGAGGTGGCTCAAGACAATTTGAAGTTTAAAGCGAAAATACGAAATGAGGCCTTTTTATTTTTAATATTAATTTTTTAAAAAAATTAATTAATTTTAATTCATTATGTGAGAGAGAGACAGAAGAAGGACGTGCTAGTGTTGCCGAGAAAAATGTTTTAACCTTTGTTTTTGTTTTTTACTGGAGAGAGAGAGAGTTTAATTTCAACTCCTTCTTTTTTATGTTTTTTATTTATTTTTACACAGAAAGATAGTGGGTAGGGGTAAATATGAGTTGACTTTTGAGTATTTTTTATTTTTTCAACTTATGATTTTTAAGTTTTTAATGTTATGAATTGGATCATGGACTCAAATTATTACAATAAAAATTTTGGTTGTACTTAATTTTTGGGGCTTTTTTTTTGGGTGCTTTGGAAGTCGGTATATCAAATTAGACTTAATTGTAAAAAAGTACATAAAACAAAATATTTTGGAAAAAAGTACACTATTGAGATGCAAAAGACGTAAAAGCCTTTTTTGGGTAAAATTGTCATTCCTAAAATCTGTCAAAATGCATTTCTCTTAACCGCTGAAATTTAGGTACATTTATTTCAAAATTTCGGGTATCGTTATATGGTTTCTTCCTCACAAAACCGTTTCATCTTCTCTAGAGAAAAACTTCCATTTTTTCTTCCATAACCAAGCGTAGGGTGTCGACTGTGACAGGAGATATGGGATTTGGGTTTTCTTCAATTGGCAGAAGGTTTTTTGGTTTTTTCGGCACAATCTCAAGTTTGGTGAGAGGTTTCTTCGATTGACAGAGGTTTTTTTTGGTTTCACCAGCACAAGCTTAAGTTTCGAACTCCTCATTGTTGCTCGTTGTCCAGGAACTCAACCTGAAGCACAAACTCAAGTAAGGTGATCGTTGATCTTCTGCATTCCATTTTTTTTTTTTTTGGTAATAACATCATGGGTTGTTTAAAATCAAAATACATTACCTTTATTTTGATTAGGGTGTTTTGTTTTGGCTGAAAGTTCTTTTTAAATTCATTTTTTGGAGACATATTGTCGTCATTGAGTAACATAATAGATAAAATCAATCATTAAAGACGAATTTGGTTTTTTTTTTTTTGACGAAAGCCCTAAAATTATGTATTTTTTAAGCCCTAGATGTTTTCCTCTTAGATTTTGGATTTTGTACACTTAATAAAACTTTTTTTTTTTCAAATGGTTCAATGTAGGTCTGAAATATTATTAGTCAGTGTAAAATCAAATTAATTAGTTATGTTTTTTATTGTGTTCAATAGTCTTGTGCACGTGGTACCAAATTCAAAACGTATATGTATTGTTTTGAATTAAGTTTTATGCAAATATAGGTTTGTCATAATATAATATTACGGTGTTTGTGTAGTGTGTTATTATAAAATTTTTGGTACACTTTTATTGTTACATTGTTTTTGGTACGTTTATTTTGTTATACTGTTATAATTACACTCAATCTTTTGTAATACTGGAATATTACATTGTTCAGGGATGTTGGTGTTTATTCGTTGTTGAATACTTGTGTGGGATTACACTTTGTGTATATCATTGTTTTATTGTTACACTGTTTTTGTTACATTTTTTTTGTTACATTTTTTTTGTTACACTTTTTTTATTACACTGTTATAGTTACCCTAAATTTTTTGTTGCATATTGTACTTGTCTATTTTTTACATCTTCGGAACTCAGAGAAGTCATGGTGAAAAAAGGAAAGCGGTTCAAATGGGATCTTTATAGACACACAGGATAAGGAGCTACCAATCATATCATATCAGACATGTCCACAACAACGGTCAAACTCATAAGTACTCATTCTCTAAATGCAATTGTTTTTTTAAAAAAACATCAAAACATATTAACATTGTGAATTACTGCAAGGTTGCATGCGGTGTGTATGTCTGTTACATAATGACAAAACTTACCAAAGGAGAAGAAATTGAAGAGAGATTAACAGCAAGACAGTTGATCGAGTTCCGAGCTGAAATGGTTTCATTATTTCTCAACCATCCAAATTCTTGGAGTGAAGAAGATATGAAAATACGTAGGGAGCTGAAGAAAAAATATGCGGACAAATGACAATGAATTCATAAGACATGTATTTAGATATTCTGTTTATAAAACATTGTTATGTCATGAATGTTAATTATCCAGATTGTTAAAGGTGTTTATTCCTTATTGAATAATTGTGTGTGATTACACTATTTCATATCCTCATTGTTGACTGTGTTTTCCTCATAGTGTAATAAAAAAAGTGTAACAATGTAACGAACCGAGTGTACCAACGACAGTATAACACTGTATCAAAATTAGTGTATCAAATACAATGTAACAATGTTACAAAAGATAGAGACCAGTTGTTTTGATGAATATATTAATAAATCCAATATAGAGCTAGTTGTGTGTATATTATTGTTACAATGTTGTCGATACACTGTTATGGATACGCTGTCATTGATACACTGTTCCAACAATATGTAAATTCACTATCCATCAAATGTTAGATAGTTTTCAAGTGGACAAAAAAAAAATCCCAAATTCATTGTAGACCAAAATGACACAATTCCTTATCTTTATTGTTTTCATATTAAGACATGATAGGCTTTTAAAGGTCGGAGGTTGCACCAAGTCAGCTACCAAGCCCACTCTAGCTTTGTGTATATGCATTTCCTAACATGTGACATTCAATACTTGAATAACCATATCAATCCGTGTGTGACCGCATAAAAAACTCTTCGGAGATGTGTCATTTTGGTCATTTGGCTGGAAACAAATGCAAGAACTTCTGAGACTATGTTTGGAGAAAGATATTGTTACACTGTTATGGATACACTGTCATGGATACACTCTTCCAACAGTGTGTAAATTCACTTTACAGTATGGGTGTGGGTTGCATACAGAGTAATCCATCAAATATTAGACAAAAAATATATATATAACTTAAAATGTGAAAACGTCACTAAAACAAACAAACCCAAAAAAGGATTGTAAAAATAAATTGTAATAAACTTAAAACAGTGAACAATGTCATTAAATGATAGCATTACTAAGTTTACAACGGCTCGTTACAAGATTTCTTGTTGTGACTACCTAAACGCCAACACCGGCCACAACGAATTCGCCTAATGAGTTCCTCCATAGACCGAATTCTGCGATTCTTTGGTCTACCAGGTTGCTTCTTGGAATATGGTGGCAAAATATTAACATCTCCCTGCGAACTTTCAGCACGATATATAGTTGGGATTGGAAAAATAGATTGCACATAACAGCAACACCGTTTTTTCCATTGCCAAAATCTTTAAAACTATTAAAAGAATAGATACAATGAAACAGAAAATAAAAACATATATGCAAGTACATATATCCTTAAAACATATATACATTAACACATTTAAAATGCAAGTGGTTAACATATTAAAGACATGAATTCAAACTTTGTTGATGCTGTTATGAAGACGACAACACTTCAGGATTCCATCGCCTTGCTAGTCTAAGACAAACAACACTTCAGGCTTCCAATGTCTGGCCAAAAAAATTATGTGTATAGCCAGTCGAAGAAGACGACTATGGTAAAAAAGGTAGGGGTCTGGACAGTCGAAGACAACTTGTCTTCAGGCTTCCAACGTATAGCCAGTTGAAGAAGACGACTATGGTAAAAAAGGGAGGGTTTCAAAATTTAAAATTCAAACACAGTCATTATCCAAATATAGACTGAATATTAAAGTAATCTCATAAAACTAGGAGATGTTTAATGCATAAATATAATTTGAAAATAAAATCACTTTCCAAAAAAATTACGCATGGACCAAGGAAGGATACAAAGGTCAGAAGAAAATATAGAAATTTCAAATAATGCACTTGGAAACAAATAAGTATCAAAATTAAAGACTTTTAACCCTACATTTTTTTCTGTGTACTTTTTTACAATTAACTCTAATTAGGTGTACCCCATTCCAATTTCTCCCTTTTTTTAGGGTTTAAAATTTAATGGATTTAAATTTTTTCTGGGTTAGTAATGTACCTAAAATTATGGGATCTTCTAAAAATTTGGGGCTTAAAGCTCAAACTTTTTGTTTAACACTGTTGAGCCGCCCCTGGAGAAAGCACATCTTGGTAATGCCAAATTTAAAGGTTGCCATGAGTATTTGAAGGTTGTCTTCTAGTGTAGGATTGATGCCCAAATAGGGATTTGGCTCAACCTTGACTAGAAAGGTGTGGAAGATCTCAGGCTTTTGATCTCCCTTTCTGGCGAAGGCGCGAAGGAGAAGCGGCGATAGGGTGTATGTTCCATCCTTTACGCTTTTCTGAATTTATTTACCTTTTGTTTCTTCAATTGCCCAAAAACATATGGTAATTCATTGTATGTAATCATGATATCGTACGCAAGCAGATGCAACGAACAAAATAGAAGAATCTCATCTTTTATGCTACTAAAATATCTACTCCTAGGAATATATTTATATGATATTACGTTAGATAACAATAACACTTGCATGTTTTCTAAGGTATTTCATGAAGGCTCAAAGTTGAGGCCATTCATGAAATAGTTAGGCATATAATCAACATGTTAGACTCCCTTGGCACCAGGAATATGCATAATTCCTTGAGTGAAAGCAGAAACTACACTTCTTCCTCAAAAATTGAGTTTTGAACATAGATTATGACCAACTCTAGCCTCAGTATTGGTTCATCAATAGCCTTATAAGATTTGACCCAAAAAAAAAAAGCCTTATAAGATAGATCATTCACTGATGCTTGCCTTATGAGATAGGCTTCCAAACTTAAAGTTAACAAAATCAAGTTTTATTTGTTACAACAAACTCTCCACAACTAACGGAGGATATGAGCATGGACAATTGAAAAAATTTGTCTCTATGGTGATGAAGCTTCCAAGCCTTAAGTGTTGTAGGCGAAATTCTATCAATAGGTGAATTAGGAAAATAATATTGAAGGTTCCAGCTCCATCAGAAGGCTACCCAGTAGCCCACTCTAGCAGCCACCTCTATGGACTGCTTGACGGCAAGATGGCTGAATTTTTTGACAAATCTTGCCAGTGCTTTAAATGGGTTCCCTTCTCATCTTGATTTTTGGCAAAAAAACTCCCTATAAATAGGAAGCTTAGTGAAGGTCAGAGATAAGTTCAAGATTAGTGAGGAAGAAACAGAGAGAGAGATTCGAGAGAGATCTCATTTTGTGAGAATATTTTGTAAAAATTATTGTATTTTATTTCCAGAGAGAAATAAATATTCCTCTTCTGTTTATATCTTGTTTGTGGTGTATTTCTGGCCCTGGGTAACCAACAAGTGGTATCATAGCTTTGATTGGGTAGCCGAATTTTTTTTTCCAATTCGTTGTTTTTGTTGGTACGGGTTCTAAATGAGCTCGAAATCAAATTCTGAGCGCACCATTGGATTTTCCCTCGTCGAAACGAGTCGAACCCCATTGGCCTTGCATCAATCCGACGTCGGACGCTCTCTCACGGTCCTCGCCGGAAGTTCACCAGCTGACGGAGTTCACCGGAGACTGCCGAAGTTGTTGCTGGAAAGTTCGCCGGAAAAGTTCGTTAGACCGGTGACCGGAGGAAGGTTGAAGACGACGGAATATTTCACTCCATCAAAAAATATTCTATCTTACTCAATGAATATTCCCAGAGCATATTCCATCCAGTCAAAGAATATTTCCAGAGAACATTCCATCCATATTCCGTCAAGTTTAACTGAATATTCTGTTAGGTTACCAAAAACTTTTCGAGCCAGGTCTGACCTCATTTTAGCTTCGTTTTTGGTAAACCAAGACTTTTTCCCAACTATTTCAATCGTTCCGGACGCAACGGTGCACTCCATTTTGCAAATTCAGCCCCAAAATTTTTGATCAAGACATTTTGAGCCTAAAAAGTCAAAATGTCCACGGAGGAATCAACGTCGGGAGCCATGATCAACTCACTGCCTCCATTTGTACACTTTGGAGACCTCTGGATGGAATATCTTCTAAGTTATAAAGACGTGTACAATCCCTTGGAGGTAAAAGGTGTAAATCCAGATCCGACAAACGAAACGAAGTGGAAGAAACTAAACAGAAAAATCATCGGTCAAATCAGGCAATGGATTGACCACAGTGTATTCCACCATGTTGCACAAGAGACTGATGCACATGTCCTCTGGAAGAAACTGGAAGACATGTACCAGGCCAAGACTGCTCGGAATAAAGACCTTTTGATGAGGCGGTTTGTGAATCTGAAGTTAAAAAGTGGAACTTCAATTGCCAAGCACACTAGTGAGTTCCAGAGTTTGGTAAATCAATTATCATCGGTAGAGTTGAATCTGGGGGATGAAGTACAAGCTCTCTTGCTTCTCAGTTCTGTACTAGACAACTGGGAGACGCTGGTAGTCTCTCTCAGCAATTCGGCTCCAGGAGGCAAACTCACCATGTTAACGGTTAAGGATGCTTTGCTCAATGAGGAGGCCAGGAGAAAGGATGTTGGTATTGACCAGTCAAATGCCCTTATCACTGAGAGTAGAGGTAGACAGCAAGGAGGTAGCAGAGGCAGGGGAAAAGGAAGGAGTAAGAGTAGAGGAAGGTTACAAGATCCAGGGAGATCAAATGAAAGAGGGAGACCTACATACAAGTGTTACCATTGTGACATGTAAGGCCACATGAAGAAAAACTACCGCAAGTTGCTACGAGAGCAAGGCCAAGGCAGTAATCAATCGAAGAAACAGGACGGAGAGACGCTAGTCACTCTCTCAGATGACGTGGCCATTCTTTATGTCAATGAGGAGACATACCTTCATTTTTCAAACCATGACGCTGAGTGGATGGTAGATACTGCAGCTTCATACCACGCCACTTCTCACAGCGATTTATTCTCGACGTACAAAGTTGGAGACTTTGGTACGGTGAGGATGTGAAACACCAGTTCTTCCAAGATCGTGGGAATTGGTGATATTCAGATAAAAACAAATATTGGTTGTACACTGGTATTGAAGGATGTTATACACGTGACCGACCTTCGGCTAAATCTACTTTCTGGGATAGCCCTCGACAGACAAGACTACGATAACCACTTCAGCAATGACACATGGAAACTCACGAAAGGTGCTATGGTTGTCGCCCTAGAATATATTTGTGGCACGCTTTACAATACCCATGTGAAGGTTTGCTCAGACAGCCTCAATGCAGTTGAAAATGAGGTTTCACCAAATCTGTGGCACCAGAAACTCGGTCACATGGGGGAAAAATGATTGTTTACCTCGGCAAAGAAGAATCTCATCACAGTTGCCAAGGATGTTGCACTAAATCCTTGTGATCATTGTTTGTTTGGTAAACAACATTGAGTCTCGTTCAGTTCCTTTATGAAGAGGAGATCAGAGTTGTTAAGTCTGGTACACTCTGATGTTTGCGGTCCCCTGGAGGTGGAATCATTGGACGACTACAAATACTTTTTGACCTTTATTGATGATGTTTCACGGAAGGTATGAGTGTACTTCATAAAGACGAAGGATCAAGTACGCGAATGCTTCAAAAGATTCCATGCCATGGTAGAGCGGGAAATAGGAACAAAGTTAAAGTGTCTCCGAACAGACAATGGAGGTGAATATACTTCTAGAGAGTTTGAAGCATATTATGGAAATTATGGTATTAGACATGAGAATACTATTTCACGTACCCCACAACACAATGGAGTAGCGAAGAGGATGAATCGAACCATTGTGGAAAGAGCCTAATGCATGCTCAGTATGGCAAAACTGCCGAAGCCATTTTGGGGTGAAGCTGTTCGTGCCGCCTATTATTTGATAAACAGATCACTATCAATACCATTAAATTTTGATATTCTCGAGAAGCTATGGTCTGGTAAGAATCCCTCATATTCTCACTTAAGATTTTTTGGGTGCAAAGCGTTTGTACATGTATCCAAGGAGCAGAGGCAGAAACTTGATGTCAAGACCACTCCATGAATCTTTAAAGGCTACGGAGATGAAGAATTTGGATACAGATTGTGGGACCCAAAGGTCAAAAGGATCATCAGGAGCAAGGACATGGTGTTCCATGAAAACCAAGCATATGAGGACTTTGAAAATCTCACAAAGTCCAGCAGTTCTAGTTCTAGTGCACAGGACATTGTTCCAGACCCTGCACCATTACAGTTCGCCATAGATAATGACGAAGTGCAGGATGAAGCTACAGAAGCAGAACAAGATGATGATGAAGGTGTTGAGCAGGGGGAGCAACAACCCCCTCAACCAGATGTTGCAGGACCATCACAGCAACCAGAGGATGGTGTACCTCATATAGCTGACGAACCTGAATCACGAAGATTCGAAAGAGAATGCATTCCGTCGAGTAGATATCCGGAGTCAGACTATATTCTGCTTACTGATAAGGGGGAGCCAGAGAGCTTCCAGGAAACACAAGCTCATACGGATAAATACAAGTGGATGCAAGCCATGCAGGATGAGATGGATTCCCTATAGAAAAATCAAACCTATGAGCTTGTGAAACTTCCAAAAGGCAAGAAAACACTGAGGAATAAATGGGTGTTCAAGTTGAAGAAAGATTGCAGTGGAAAATTGGTGAAGTATAAGGCTCGACTGGTAGTTAAAGGATTCCAACAGAAGAAAGAAATTGATTTTGACGAGATTTTCTCACCAGTTGTTAAGATGACCTCAATTCGTTCTCGGATTAGTAGCCAGTTTAAACTTGGAGCTTGAACAAATGGACGTGAAAACTGCATTTCTTAATGGAGATCTGAATGAAGAAATCTATATGGAACAACCAAAAAGTTTTGAGGTTCTAAGAAAGGAAAATCTAGTCTGCAAGTTGAAGAAGAGTCTATACGAACTTAAGCAAGCACTCAGACAGTGGTATAAGAAATTTGACTCATTCATGGTGGGTCAAGGCTACAAGAGGACTGATGCAGATCAATGTGTTTACGTTCAGAGATTCTCGGATGACAATTTCGTTGCACTCTTACTTTATGTTGACGACATGTTGATCGTCGGAAAGGATGTAATAAAGATTAGTCAGTTGAAGAATGAACTGTCCAAGTTCTTTAACATGAAGAAATTAGGCCCAACTCAGCAAATACTAGGCATGCAGATTATTCGTGATAGGAAAACCAAGAAATTGTGGCTATCATAGGAGAAATACGTTGAACGGGTGATCTAGAGGTTCAACATGGATAATGCAAATCCAGTCAGTATCCCACTGGCTAATCATTTCAAGTTGAGCAAGAATTCTTGTCCCTCATCAAAGAAGGAGATAGAAGATATGGCAATGATTCCCTACTCTTCAGCAGTTGGGAGTCTAATATATGCAATGGTGTGTACAAGGCCAGATATTGTCCATGCAGCGGGCATGGTGAGAAGATTTCTTTCAAATCTAGGGAAAGAACACTGGGAGACAGTCAATTGGATTCTCAGATACCTTAAGGATACATCAAAGATATGTTTGTGTTACGGGGGAGTTGAACCAGTTTTGGAAGGCTATACAGATTCAGATATGGCAGGAGATCTTGATGGTAGAAAATTTACATCAAGATTTCTTTGCACTTTTGCAGGGGGAGCTGTGTCATGGCAGTCAAGGTTACAGAAGTGCATAGCTTTATCCACGACAGACTGCAGCGGAAGCTGGTAAGGAAATGCTGTGCTTAAACGGTTTCTCCAAGAACTAGGTATTAAGCAGAAGGAATACAAGGTGCATTGTGATCGTCAAAGTGCTCTGGACTTGAGCAAGAACTCAATGTACCATTCTCGGACGAAGCATATTGATATTCGCTATCATTGGATACGCGAAGTGATAGAGCAACAATTATTGAAACTAGTGAAGATCCACACAAAAGGAGAATCCAGCAGACATGTTGACAAAGGTCGTTACTCGAGAGAAGTTTGAGCTGTGCATAGACATAGCCAGGATGAATGTCTAATTACATTCTCTTCTGATGGTTCTGGAGGGGGAGATTTGAAGGTTCCAGCTCCATCAAAAGGCTACCCAGTAGCCCACTCTAGTAGCCACCTCTATGGACGGCTTGACGGCAAGATGGCTGGATTTTTTGACAAATCTTGTCGGTGCTTTAAATGGTTCCTTTCTCTTCTTGATTTTTGGCCAGAAACTCCCTATAAATAGGAAGCTTAGTGAAGGTCAGAGATATGCTCAAGATCAGTGAGGAAGAAACAGAGAGAGATTCGAGAGAGATCTCATTTGTGAGAATATTTTGTAAAAATTCTTGTATTTTATTTCCAGAGAGAAATAAAGATTCCTCTTCAGTTTATATCTTGTTTGTGGTGTATTTCCGGCCCTGGGTAACCAACAATTACTCAGTACTCTTTTCTATGTTTTTCACATGAGATTCAAAATACCAGTATTAGAAATAAACATACTTAATATATGATGATATTCATTGAGTCTCTTCTTCTTCTTCTTAAACCTTATGCAGTTGATACTAAATGCTAATTTGTAGGGCATTAAGGAACGGGAAGGTTTGGAAGAAAAAGGTCAATGCAATTAGTGGGGGCTTATCAATTAGTGCTGAAGGATATGAAGGAGGAATTTGTGAGGGATTACATATTACTTCTTTGCGTGCTGTTGTGGTTTATGAAAGAGTACTTGTTGGGCTCTCCATGATCCATCCTATTAATTGCCTATTTTTAAATTATTTCATTAGTATATTTGTATGATGTTATCACTGTGTGTCCTGATTGACGTTGGGAGGTGTGTTAAGAAAGATAAAAATGGTGAATCATTTAAGGTTTGGACGCAAATGACAACGCTTAAAGGCCAAACAAAAGAGGCAATGTAATATAGAGATTCCCAAGATATTCTGTGCATATGTATTAAGAAATTGATCTAAGCTCTAACGTACTCAATTTGATTCCTTTTGTAAAATATTGATCTAACATTTAGTGTTGAGTCTTGTTAGAGGTAGATATACAACAAATCAAGTCAAAGATTTCAATTTGAAAATGGTTCACATGCAATACACGTGTGCACTAACTAGTATAATAAAAAAAACTTGAAAAACAAGCTCGTAGTGAGTAACAATATCAAAACAAAAATCTATATATTCAACATATCTATGGGCATAACAACATCCCAACTTCACCAAACCAAGAAATAAATAAAAAGACCAAAATTTAAAAATGAAAACGTTGTCCATGATTCAAGCAAAACAAAATACAAAGCAAAATCTAGTGAATTGACTAGTAATCCAGAGGTCTCAGGTTCAAAACTTCTCATATCTTTTAAGGGTCAGTCATCCTTCTTCCTCAGATGACATGTTCTAAACTTGTTTGGGCTATGGCGGCCAGTATTCGTACTCAAAAAAAAAAACTAGTGAATTGTGCATAATTCACGAAGAAAACATTCTAAAGTATAGGAGATAACACACAAATTCAAATTTAGAAATCAAATATCCACCAACATTTTAAATAGTGAAAATTGGGGTTGAGTCCTCCTTAAGGGACTTATAATGACTTTAGTCTGTCAATAAAATTTATTCAGGGATAAGTTCTATTTTGATCTTATTAATAAGTAGTTAAGCTCACAAATTTTTTAAAACTCCAAAATACCGTTAATATGTTATTGAAAGCAGTCTTCAATCTTAAGTTTGTTTCCTAACTAGAAACACTATACCCTTAATGCACGCTCGGTAAGATCTATCCATAAATATGCTCATGATTGTTTTTCATAAATTTTGTATTTCAAACTTAGATCTGAAATTCAAAAATTTTATGACGATGGCGGCGTTGCAGTTGGGTTCCATTGGTGGTGGCGATATGTATACCACTGGCAATAACCATTTTTTGTCTTACCACCATTGAGTTTTAATTTGGAGCATCATCATCATCACCCAGATGGATGATGATGGGTCTACCACTACCAATGACCATTCTTTGTCTTCTTCAACTAGAGTCAACGTAAGTTCTCTCTCTCTTTCTCATGGAAAGGGGTTCAAGTGATGATATGTATGGAACTAATTTGGAATGATGAATAGAACTTGGTTTCGAAATTCGCCTTCTAAGAGCTTGATTTCATATTATCGACAAGTTCTTTATTTTCTAGATCCACGTTGTAAGGCTTGTTTAAGATCTCAATTGAAAATTATAGATTCAATTATTTTTATATTTTTATATTTTTATATTTTTTTTGCTGCGAAGACGATGGTTAATTTTATATTGAATATTACTATTTTTTATAACATATGTTACTGTTTTCGATTTCAAATGTTACTATTTTTTTTATTGAACATGTTACCATTTTTTTTGCTGACCATGTTAATATTTTTTTTGGTTGAGCATGTTATTACTGTTATTTATTTAAATATTAATATTTAATGTTACTATTTTTTTGTGTTTAATGTTATATATATATACTAGTCATTACCCGTGTCTAAAAGCACTATATAACAAACAAAAAATTCTTACACAATTGTCCAAATTCAAAAAGAATGGACCAAAAATATTCATATCAATTCTTCTTTTAAAATGACTCGAAATATATCGCCGATCATATCCTCCATATTAATAGAACTGTCGTAAAAATATATACAACTCTTCAAAACAACACCATATATACAAATGCCTATGAAAAAAAAACAAATATTAACATAATCCATTGAAATTTACAATCTTTAAGTAATAAATAAATTTTTTCTCATTTATAAGACTCAAGAATTTATCACATTTACCACCACTCAATCCAATAATAGAATATAATTATAAACTTAATCACCATATTTTCAATCCACCCTATCTCCATGTAATATATATCTCAAGCAAAAAAAAAAAAAAATTTACTAACATAACACAATTAAATTCACAATCGTTAAGCGATAAATAAAATCAACCAAATCTTACTCATTTATAAAACTCATGAATTTATCACCACTATCACCATTCAACCACAAATGGCACAACAAAATTATAAATTTAATTACCAAATTTTCAATCCTTCACATATAAATATACACAGAAACATACTCTCACACATTTTTTTTTGGCTACCAACAAACCTTCCTAATTAATAACTGCTTTTATTAAAAATATAATAATTCAAGTTTTTATGATAAAATAATAATAAATTAATATCTAATTAAAAAATAGGGAAAAAAATACGGACTTCCCCTGAGTTTTGACAATATTATGAAGACACCCCCTGATATTTTATAAATAACACGAAAATCCCTAAAATTTAAAATTTATTACACAAAGACTCATTTGTCTCCCTCCCTTCAATATTGCTAACGTAAAGTGATGATTTTATCCCAAAAAAATTATTATTTTTATAGTTGCCTTTCTCCAACTTGAGTACCCAAAAAAATTAAAAATTTAATAAAATAAAATAAGATTTGATTTAGTACCCAAAAAATTGATATAATTTAGTACCCCCAAAAAATTGATTGAATGAATTTTAATATTAATTTGATAACAATAAAAATTAATTTGATATTAATTTGACAAAGTTGAATATAAATTGGACAAAATTAAATGTCAATTTCTGATAAAAATATATATTAATTTACAATTTAAGGTTCATTTCGTGTTTAATATTATTTGTTGTTGATTAAACCAACATGAAATTGACCTTAAATTCTAAATTTTTTTGTTGTATATAAACTTAAAAATTTGTATTTTAACCCATATAATTTAAATACAGATTTTTTCATAGCATAGCGTATTCTCACTTACTATATAATTTAATTATTCTTTATTATTTTTACAATCAATTTCAATTTTGACTTCAACTTTGAATATTCGTAAAATTCAAGCAAAGTTAAGTTTAAACAAAAATATATACTTTATACTGAACAATCAAATTCAGCTAAATTCGAATTCTAATCATAATCACGTCAAACCGATAATTGAGTAAACCGGTAAAAAATTTTAACACGAACACGAACCATTTAATAAACAGGTAACACGGCATGACTCGTTTAACTCATTTACAAAAAAATAAAAAATAAAAATATTATTTTAATAAATTTTTACACTCCATTTATTTGCTTCCAACTGTACTTTCCTCAATTGAAGATATTCCAGCCAATAGCTCACGTGAAAATCACACCACAAAGGTTGGTTAAAATGAGAAGTTCACTACCCTTTTTATAGGCAACTGAAGTCTCCCCTCTCCACTCCTTGTCGATGTGGGATTCAAAGAAAAGGGCCAAAAGGCAATTCAATGCCTCAAGGCTCAAAACTTCACTTTCTTACTATTGATATGCTTTTTTTTTTTTTTTTGAAATGTTTTTTTTTCTTTACTCATTCATTATTATTATATATATATATATATAATTTATTATTATATTAAATTTATTTAAACGGGTTGACAGGTCTCACCCGAATATGACCCGTTTATTAAACATATGTTAATAAACATATACTTTGTTAGCGATAATCCTTGTTATTGTACTATTATTTTGTTAATTTTAAATTACGCGTTTAAACTGTTTATTAAATAAATTGAATTATATATATAGATATAGATATCAATATAAATATATAAATATGACGGCATATGTTAATGAACTTATATTTTTTTTAGAGATAATCCTTATTATTAGAGTTTTAATAGATTTTAGATATATTTTATTTTTATTATATATATACTAGTAATAACCCGTGCCTAAAGGCACTTCGCAATCTAAAACCCACCATTTTAAAATAGTTTTTGTGTCATTTTCTTTAATTAAAGAAATTGAAATCAATCAAGTCCCGCCATTTTTTCAATAAATTTCGTCAGACTTTCTGATAAAATAAAAACTCAAAAAAATCGCAACCTACCTACAAAACTTATATATCTCATTGTATGTATCATTATCCAACACAGACCATTCCATAACCGATATTAAGAAAAAAAATACTCAACCAAACTCAAAGACAACACCAATTACTAAGTAACCAAAATTCATAGTTCACAATCATACATAACAACCATCGTAGTTTTCAATCACAATTCAATTTTATTTTTCCCAAAATCTCCATTCCAAACCCCAACCACCCAATCAGCCATCAATTCTCATCTAACCAAACATATCCTGATAACCATGTGTGACTAATTCACCTTATTAAACACGGAACAAATAAAACATACAAACAAAACACACAAGTGCACAAAGAAATAAATAACCCTCTTCAACTTCAACTTATTTAGGGCTACCAAAGAACACAAACAAATAAGATTGCTAACAATCACTACCACACAATTGTATGATTGTGATCAAATACTTTATTGCCTTCTAGACGTGAAGTCGTTGAAAAATAACCCTAAGTGTGTTTACATATATACCTGAAAAATGAGAAGAAAAACCAAACAACTAAAAATTTGAAACCTATGGCCCCTTGCTTTTTTCGTCAGTTGGAATCAACATAATTATCCAAAAAAACACTAATGAAGAACACACACATATCTGCATAGGGCGAGGAGGATTACATGTGCAATTAACTTCTATCCAACACAACTGATATCCAATATGAAAATGTCAACCATATTACATTTGTCATCCAATATTCAATGAAAACCTAATCCTAACTTTGTTTTCTTTGTTTTCTAATATTAAACAACTAAGTTCATTGTTACAATGACCCCCAACCACCTTCAATTCAATAAAGTCCTACATTGGTCTATGAAATCTAAATGCTGGAAGAACTTTAAAGTCCTACATTGGCCAATGACTGGATGTACAATAAATTATCTGCATTCAAACAAAAAAAAGTAAAAAAAACTTATGCTCAATAGATGTAGAGCATCCAAAGTTTCAAACGAACTGGATGAAAATTTCTAAACACAAAAATTACCTCTCAAACTGGATGCTATGCTAGCTCCTGTTGTGCCTTTGACCTAAAGATTTCCACATTAACCAAATAAACAAAAATCCAACACCTAGAGCATACGCAAAAAATATGGCAATGGCACCATTACCCAATCTTCAAGTTAATTCACATAAAACCAATCCCTTCGGCAACCAATCCCTCCAACAAACTAAAAAATATATAGTCAAATCGGTGTATTGAGAAATAAAAGTTGTTGGAAAAAGAATCTTACAACTTTAACAGTCACGATCTCAAACATGTCGACGTGAGTAGCTGAAAAAGGTCACTGCATTAGCAAAATTAGAGAAATTTAATTAAAAAGAACAAAATTTGAGTAAAAATAGAGAAATCGGAAGATAGATTTCAATGTTGAACATAAAGAAAACAATTGTCAAATAACACAGATTGTGTTCATAGTTTAGAGATGAGAGAATTTAAAAATTAATGTTGTTCATGTTTGTAATTTACTGCCCTAGAATTAAACGACAACAAATTAGAAAGAAAATTGGGGTTGTGCGGTGATGTGTGTGTTCGACTATGTGAGTGTGGGAGTGAAGAAAGCATCAAGCACCTAATAAAGCATCAACTAACAATTTGAACATGACAAAGAAAAAAGTAGTTGTTTAACGCAAATAAAAAAATTGACCAAAATGAGCATACAGTCATCCATAGAGAGACGTATTAAACATATGGAACCGATACACAAACTCCAAACGAATAGTCATTTATTCAAAAGTATGGGAGAAATAAATAATTCTCATTAAAAAAATCAGTTTATTCATTGGTACCTGAACTCATCTTGGTTGTATTATTCATTGTTGCTTGGGCATGGAAAATCGCACCTTAATGTGATAACAAAATCCAGTGCAGCCCCATAGTACCTGCAGAAACATTTATAAAGTTTATTACTATATTCATTCAACACACCACATTAAGAACCTCAAGAAAAAAAAAAAACCAGAGAATCATAATTACCCACGATGACTATCATATTCCTGTTCTAGTTGAGGAATACATAATGCTAGGTGAATATAAATAGATGATAACAGTCAAAATCATAAGGAGCATATAATCCATTTGACCTATAAAATAGGGAAATTAGCAATCAGGATGTAACTGGAAACAAAAATGCTAAAACACGAAGTAAAACTCAGATGAGTAAAGGGGCAATATTCCTCACCAGCTTTTAAGTTTTCCAAGTATAGCCAAATTCAGTTCATCTTCTACTGGCCTTATCGATTATGGACGCCAAGTCATTGACATCACCATAGTTTGTCATCTTCACTAAAAGTTTCCTATAAAAGCACAAAGCAAGAAATTCAGAGCATATACTCTTGATAAAACTAAAGTAATGCAGTAATAAAAGTGCAAATTCAGAACTACTTGCTAATGGGTATGATTTCTGTACTGCGCACGCACCCAGAACCACCTTCTATTCCATCGATGCAAATCAGATGACAAAACCAATAGCAGTGAAAGAAACCATGCAGAAGGTGGGCTTGCAGATCAAAAACATAATCAACCTAAATCAAAATTAGTCAATTAAAATAAGGACTTCAACCTACACCAAAAAACCATACTTAGACAAAAAAAAAATCAAAGGAGAAGATTATCCAACTCATTGAAGCAATAATACAAACACTTGGTGTTCGGTGGGTTTTCGGCGCAGCGTTAAGGGAGGAGGAAGGGGCGAGGGCCATGGTCGGCTGGGGTAAAAAGTTTGACTTTGGGTTTGTAAAGTGTTCAGTAGGATGTGGTGGGTTTCGGTGGCAGTGGGGGTTGGGGAGGAAGAGGTGGATGCGGTGGTTGGCTAGGGGTTTGGAGGCGAACGGTGGGCTATGGGGTGATGCGCTATTGTGGGTAATGAAGAGAGAGAGAGGGGGATACCTCGCTGGACCTCGGTGGTGGGTCTGTGCAGGGCACCCTTCGCTGGGTCGTGGAGAAGGTTGCTGGCAGCAAGGGGAGATGGGGGCATCGACAATAAGAGAAAAGAGTGGGATCACTGGTACTTGAGATACCTTTGATTGCCGTTGGGGGTCGCCGGAGTCGCTAGTAACGTCTTTGGCGTGGCTTGCGGTGGTGCTGGACAGAGGAGAGCCAGGGAGATAGAAAGAATAGAGAGAGAAGATTTGGGGGTAAGATGTTAGGGCATGAATTGGGGGATTGCGTCCGATATGGATAGACATCGCCTATAGGAGAGAGGGAGAGGCGTGAGTCAAGAAAAATTGTTGGGCGGAAAAATAAAATTTAGTACTCACTGTAAACCGTCGGATCAAAATTTTTGAGATGATCTGAATCGTCTTTTATGTTAGGATTACGTTATCCGTTGGATCAAAATGATCTGGACCTCTCTTTGTCTCCAAATTTCAAACTTTGCTCTACTTTATTATATAGATATATATATATATATAGAGAGAGAGAGAGAGAGGAGATGAGATAGTGTGTGTTTAAAATGTTAAGAGATAGGAGAGAGAGAGAAAGAGTTATATGAGAGATAGCAGTGTTAGAGTTAAGTCTAATTAAGATCGTCGGATCAAAAATATCAAAATAATATGAGTCGCGAAAAGCTCAAGACAAACAAAATTAGCTACTTTATTATATAGATATGTGTGTGTGTGTATAACCGTCCAAGTCAATCTCTCCCATGGTTTAAATGGAAATGAGGAGAGATAAAAAAGAATGTAGTAGAATCCTGTAAGGATGTAGATATCTCTCCAGTGGTTTGAATGGAGATGAGGAGAGATAAAAAGAATGTAGTAGAATCCTGTAGGAATGTAGATTAATTAGAATCGTTGGATCAAAAACTTAAAAATGATCTCAGCCGCGAAAAGCTAAAGACAAAGAAATCTAGCTACTTTATTATATATATATATATATATATATATATATATATATATATATATATATATATAGAGAGAGAGAGAGAGAGAGAGAGAGGAGATAAGATAGTGTGTTTAAAATGTCTAAGAGATAAAAGAGACAAAGTTATATGAGAGATAGGAGTGTTAGAGTTAAGTTTAATTATGATCGTCGGATTATTATTTTTAAGATGATCTGAACTGTCTTTTATGTTGGGATTACGTTGTCCGTTAGATTTGTCTCAAAACGATCTGGACCTCTCTTTGTCTTTTGGATTCAAATTTCGCTCTACTTTATTATATAGATATATATACACACTACTTCTAAATGTCAATATGTAGGAAAAAATTTTGATTGACAAAATTATCCTCAGTAAAATATGTAAAGACAACAATGTCCTTGTAGTAATTTTTTATTGGTCCAAAAATTAATATTTATCAATCTAATTAATTATGATAGACTCTTGGGATCAACGTAAATTAAGAAAGCAATAATGTTTTGAGACTCTTATTAGCCTTTCACAACTCCATGACAAGTAAGACTTTTATAGAACTCTTAGTCTTTCATAGAGAAATATAATAGTTAAGGGCACAAGTAACACAAGTCGAATAGTTTAAGAGGACAAAATGTAATTAACCCTTCAAACAAAATAGATGAATTTTGTGACATAAGAAAATAGGAGAATGTTGTATAAACATAGGTACTTTGATTTTTTAACAACCTCTGTAAAAAGTGCTTGGTTGTACTTTGAACTTTGATGCAATTGTTTTGGGGCAAAATACAATAATGTGTTATTTTGTGGCCTTTTTATTTATTTTTGTTACTTTAATCTTTTAAGGTTCTAATTTATTTCACTTCGGTCTAACTAGAGATAATTGTTTAAATTGACCAACAAAAGTACTTGAGGCCCATTCTTTGCAAACCTATCTAAAATGATAAAACTAAAAGAAGGAGAACCAAAATTACACAAATTAGAAAATTGAGGAATTTCAGTGACATCTTAAATGTGGTAAAATGGGAGTCTCGAACACAAATGACCACTTGCATTAATCAATCCAAACTATCATTTTTTTTGTAACAAAATGACACAAATGAAAGTAATTGACGCAGTACTAGGGTTGGGGTCCCAGGTTTTGGGGAACATTTATCTTATAATCAAACTCGAATCAAACCTAATTTCAACTCATATTGAAACCAAATTTCAAATCAAAAATTGAACCCGAGAATTGAATTCTAATTGAAACAAATTTTAGTCCAAGTTGTGTTATCGGAGTTCAACTTAATTTAAAATTTTAAGAACGTACATAATTTGGGTTGAAGTCGAGTTCCGATTAAGCCGAAACTAAAAGTTTAATAACTTGTGTTGAGTTCAAATTGAGCTCCCAACCCACCTAATCCAACTTGAGTCACACTCTTATTCTCTCAAGGAAAGAAAATACTAGATTTAATAATTAGTGCTAATGTTATGCATCATGAATATATGGACTACAAAACTCAGAGCCAATTTACCAAATAAAAACTTTGTAATAAATGTAGCTTTAGTACCCTCTTCTTGGGGAAGATGTGGTTTTCTGGAGCCACCACCGGTTGATCTGCAATTCATTGACAAAAGCAGCCACAGAGAAACTAACAACTTGTACAACACCCAATACATTCTCTCTCTCTCTCTCTCAAGGGCTTCTTGCCTCTGTGCTCAGCTTTGCTGGTGTTCTTCCAAATCTGTGCATCTGGGTATCCAATTTAAAAAGGGGCAAGTTACACTTAAACCTCTCAACTATTACCATGTTTTCAATTTGTCCCCTAAATTATCAATTTTTTTACATAGTACCTTCAACTATTTGATTAATTTTACATCGCCGTTGATGAAAAATTATTTGCTCCTCGAACTATATAATTTTTTGGGTAAAAAGAAAAAAACTCCATGTACTAAGCCTTGATCTCATTTCACCCCCTCTACTTTTACGGGTTTCACTTACCCTCCTCCAACTTGTGAACAAACTACAAATCTAACAGAATTCGTTTATTCTAACGGGGCGATAATTGCACTCGCTAATTAAGCACGTGTTATAAAATAAATAATTTTTTTCCTAAATTAAAATACTAAATTACCAATTTTACCTTTAATCATCCTCTATCTCTCCAAACCTACAAATTCATTTTTGACCCATCAAACGACTTGCTTTATCAAATCTAAGGCCATTTTTTTAATTCCTTGACCCCAAATTAGCTAGACCAAACCCCCTTTTTTTGAAGCTTTAAAAAGTTTTTCGAAATTTTGATTTTCAAGTACCACACACATACACCTCAGCCATGGCTTCCAAGTACTTCAATACACTGTACTACAATCCCATAACACAACCCAAGTCTTAATTGAGGAAGAAATGGTCGTATGATATGTAACCCATTTGAAAAATCAATTATCACTTTAAGCTTCAAACACAAATTTGAGCACACACACAACATGAAACTTAAATCTAATCACACCATTGAAATTCTCATGGAAAAATAAGTCTAACCAGGTCGTTTGCTAGTTGTAAGTTTTGTTTTTTAAAGATTAGGGTTCTACAATGATGACATCACACAAAAAATTCGATTGCAATCAAGATGTAGTTTAGTTTTTTTTTTTATAAACTATTACCTCTATTAAAATTTACAACTTGTTCACAAGTTGGAGGGGCTAAAGTCAAATCCGTAAAAGTAAAAGGGGTGAAGTAAGATAGAGACTTAGTATAGGAGAATTTTTTACTTTTTACCCTAATTTTTTTCAATTTGCTCTGGCATGTTGCCAATTTTCGTCTAAAAAAATAGTGTTCGTTTGCGTTTTGGGCAATATGAAATAATTAACTAGCAGTGAATATGAAAATGGCAGTGAATATCCAGATGGAAATCAACTAAGGAATCAATTATATTTGGCTGCAATTTAGCTTTCCAATAAGTCAAAATTCTAATGAAATAAGTGTAGCACTATGTAGATATTCACAATCATATACATAGGAAACGTGTATCTCTAAAAGCTGTGAGGAGGCACTGTTGAGGCGGTAGCTTGCTGCCCAAAGTAGGATTGGTTGGTTGAGCTCTTCCTCTCCTTATAATAGCTAGATCCGAGCTGGCATGGTTAAAGCTGAGCTGATTGGGTATCGTTTAGTGAGTTGGGAGTTGGTATACTTACCTTGGATGGCCCAAGACAGGTCAGTCTAGCTGAACTATAATGTGTTAAGCTGAATTATGATTTATGGTGTCATCAACTAGGATCCGAAGACATTTCTTTTAGAATTATCATAAATTATGATAAGGATGGAATTTTTGGCATGGGCCGCCATGGCCTCGGAGTCCAATATACCTTGAGAACCCAGAAGTTGGGCTTATTAGCCCAAAGGAAGTGCCTCTAATTAGCCCACGATAAAGAGCAGGAAAGGCCCAAAGATCAAGCCCAACGGCTCCGGAGGACCAGCAGCCCAAGCCCAGCCCAATCCAGTAGCAGCCAAAGGACAATCTGGGAAAGAGAAATCACCCCCTTGTCCTGGAAAGGATTCCGTCGCGCCACGTGTCCAAGGGGCAAGGGGACCATCTCTGAAACCTAAGACAGTTACGCCTCCCCGGAGGCAGGAGGGGGTGGTGCATAACGATTCAGAGATCGTGGGCACAGGGGCGCCGACTAGTACAAACTTTTGCAGGATAAGGACCGGAGGTCCCCACAAGATCAGGAAAAAGGCAGGAGGAGCCACTAGGAACCCTAGGACGAATGACTCGTATAAATAGAACAGTGCTATGTAGTTGGGAGCTCTCTCGGGAACTTCCTCTGAGAATCACTGTCTTCACCTTCCCCATTGTCTTTTCTATTCCCATATATTCAGCAAGATAAGGCATATACATTTGTAAAGGCCCAGTGCCTGTAACCGACTTGTACTCACCTGAAATCAATACACGACCTCAATGAGCAAGAGACTCTATTGTAGTGGACGTAGTCTTAGTCTATCGGCTAAGGTGAACCACCTATATCCCGTACCCTTTACTCTAGATAGATCAACTTCTCTTTTAAACCAGCTAGCAAAACCCATTAGCAGATCCACTACTGGGTTTGGGTCGTTATTTCCGAGAACCCCATCAAATTATGTTAACATTCTTCGAAGTTTATAAAAAAAAGAGACTTTTTTTTGTGTGATTTTGAACGTTATAAGTAAGACCCGTGCAAAATGGGGCGGACTAACCCATGGCCCGATTGATTATTGGACTACGAGATTAGGTTGTGGGTTGTCGGCCATTTTGAAAGGCCACAGGGAACTAGCATATCATCACTTCTTTATTTACTAGTTATAACCCGTATTAAAATGTACGATCTATAATCTATAATGTATAATCTATAATATAAAACAGGGCAGCTTTAACAAGTTGATCGTATGGTCTCAAATCATTTCATCTAACGGCTACCAACCTTTCTTCAATTTCCCCCCAAACTCATCCCCTCTCACTCAAATTATTTTTCAAAATCACACCTCTCTTGGTCACCTCACCTGTCAGAAATGTCACATCCCCTGCATCTCTCTCTTTTTTTTTTCTTTTCAAAATCAGACTTCTTCTTCTTTGTTGTTTCTTCTTCTTCTTTTTTTTACTCCGCCAGTCCTTACTCTCTCTCTCTCTCTCTCTCTCTCTGTTACGCCCCTGGGGACACCACAGCCACTTCGTCAGCAACACCACCACCAGCACCGCCGCCACTTCTAACCCCTCCAGGTATCCCTCATCTCTCTCTCTATCTCTCACACACACACACACACAAAACACACACACGAACCCCCCACTTCTTCTCTGCCCTTTCTACACAACACCCCTCCCCACCTCTTTTCTGCTTTCTCTCTTAGCTTTCCAACGGTTACATGCTACCATTGTAACTGAGTTTTAATTGTCATTTTATTATTATAAAAAATCTTTTTATTAGAGAAAAGTGTTACATCTCATCCCGACCCGTTTGCAGCTTTATTGTGAAGTAAATCACCCAACTTGAGCCTTTATCAGACGATTTATGTATAAGAAACATTTCTGTATACACACACCTGGAGACTTGTAAGGCACATGAGTGTTCATGGACATACTTAAAAATCAGGGGCCCATGATTCAACTTCAGACTAAATAAATGGTCTTATTCATTAGATTGAAAATAAATGGTAACCAGAAAATAACAATTGGGTTGACAAACATTGCCGCCTACTACAGTCATGTGCATGAGAGAACAATGGCCTAGGAACCCACAAGGGTAGAAAAGCATAATGGTGGCAAGAATAAGTCAATGTGTGGCAGGTCTCATATTCCTAACCAGAACATATATCTCCTTCCTCTGCTTCGCCAGTTCTAAATTTCACTGCTGCATGCCCCCAGAAATCAAATTCATAAATACCATACAATCACTAAGAAATTGGCAGTTTTGATCCTTGAGTCAGCACATATGCTTAAGATGCTAGGCGACTTTTTTGTTGTAGCAGAATAATAGTACCATCATTTCAAAACTATTTTGCAAGAAAATGCTATACCCAGAAAGCATCCACATTTGGTTTAACATAGTAAGAAAGCTTTACTTTGTTTCAAAAATCAGTGCATTGGAAGATGAAAGATTTCCATTCTTATTTCCTGCATTCATGCTTTGCATTGGATATTCATTCATTACCTATTCATTGCTGTTCTATTTTAATTACATGATTTGTGACTCTCAATTTATATGTTATTTCAGGAATTGATTGGTGCTCTTCTGGCATGTTCTTTCTTTTGTTTGTTCCCAATCACCGATAGAGGTGCCAAGCATCTTCCAACAATCAACTTTGACCATAATTTGTATGAGGTATATATATCAATATATTTCAATTTGTACTTATTTTCCTTCTCTTTCCTTTACACATAAAGTAAATTTTGCATGAATGTGATATATGAGTTACCTTAACTTGCACAATATTCACACTATGATGGACCAATGATAACTAAGAAACGAACAAAGGGCCAAATAGGGTCCAACTCACCTTATTTTCTTCTTGATTTGGATTTGGTCATCTTGCCCCTGCAAGTGTTCTGTGGGACTTGGGAGGAGAATGGAATTCTGAATATTTGTTCTGCTTGTGACTTTAGATATTGGGAGGTTTTGAAAATCAAGTACATTAAATTAGACAGGAAAAAGTTCAAAGGGGCATTGCTGCTCACTGACATTATAGCTACTGTCTCTTATTCAAACAAACAAAAATAAAAGACAATATAGCTACTGTCTAAGGGGGATCTTGTACATAACTAAAGGAGCACTTGTGCTACATCATTCACCTGCTTCATTTTGTCCTTATTGTTATTGAAAATCAGAGTTTCATTTTGATATGTTATTTGGTTGGCTGAAACTGTATCACAGGAAGCACAATGAGCATGGCAAAGAAGTTTGAAAAGACATGGCAAATCTTAGTCATATAATCTATGCTAAGGTGTATGCATCAGTTGAAGAATTGCTTCATTGAACATTTGTGAGGCGCACGCATGTCACACCCACCCTTATTGTTTTTTATTAGTATTACATATCCTTCCACACTGGAGGACACTAATTAATGGGGAATCAATGCATTGTTATAAAAAAAAAAAAGGAATAGGGCAAATTACAGCTTTGGTCGCTCAACTCCAATGGTGTCACTCAAATCTTAGTTTGCAGAAAGTAATATACAAAGATGAAAAATAATTTGACACAGTGGCACCCAAAAGTAATATAGTGATTCTGAGGAGTACTCTTGAACCTGAGGGAGCTTAGCTTGGCTCTAATTGTATGCTTGATGATGAATGACAATGTTGAGCTATCACAAAAATTATTCTTGAACACTCTAGAGTTTCTTTCTCTCCATATCACATATACAATAACATATAAGCTAAACTTCATTATGACTGTTGCCAATGCCTTTCCTTTCCACTGTGCAGTTGCCCAATGAATAAACTCACTCCACAGTCTAGGTTTCCAATGTTGTTGGCTCATTTCAAGTACTTGTTTCCACACTCTACTTGAGTAATTACATTCAAAGAAGAGATGGTAATGGGATTCCTCTACTGTTCTGCAAAGAATACATTGTGTTCCTAAGTGGTTTTGCATTCTGTCCTTAGTGCTCAACTTCAACCTGATGGCCAACCAGAGTATGAAAGTCATTATAGGAATTAGTGGACTATACCATACCAACTTATTTCAGTGAACAACAGAGCTGCAGTTCTAACATGCTCCCATGCTGAGGCGGTGCTAAAATTCCCATTAGTTGTTAAAGACCATTTGACATAATCATCCCTCTGTCCATTTCCTATGCAATGTATGATTAATAGTCTTGTGACATCTCTGAGTTTCAAGTGGTGAATCAATTTTCACCAGCACTAAATCATTTATAAATAGAGTAATATTATTAAGACACGAAAAATTAATCTAATTTGTTGATTTAATGATGTGATAGTGACATGGTTCAATAGTATTGTTGTGTATGTTGAACTTTTTTATTGCGAGTTCATCACTTGATAGTTGATGCATCATCATATTAGTAAAGAGCAATGCTATTAAGAGCTAATTCATTATATCCATTGGATTGACCATAAATCCCATCAAACATTGAAACTTAATCTAACGGTTATAATGAATTCACATCATTAGGTGAGCATATTAAGTCAGATTTTTAGGTCCCAAAAGCATTAATCATCCAATGAGTAATGCTTTTGGAACCTAAAAAATTGACCTAATTTATTGGTATACTGATGTGTCAAGTTATGAAATCTTAATGAAGAAGGATTCCAACCAAGAGGATTTGACATACTGATGTGTCAAGTCATTCTTAATCCATTGAATTGCTTTTTTCCCATTTAGGTGTTTGATGAATTTCATGATTGCAATGCTTCACCCAAATTAAGCCAATGAAGGTAACAACTTTCATTCAATTTTACTACAAAGACCTCTTCTTGGTCATTTTTATTTGTTTTTTGTTCTTGAATAACTCTTTTTATTAGTTTAACAACTTTGAGTTTAACATAGTGACTTGGTGAGACACCAATGATTGCAAGTGATTCATTAAGCAATTATTTTCTTGAAAATTGATCTTTAGCAGTCTATTCTATCTTTTGTTCCTAGACTACATAGCCTACAGCTGGAGTACCAATAGAGAACATCCTTTATCTTGGTGGACCAAATATTGCCTCATAGATTTACAACAAAGAATATGCTAATGCTCGAATTTGTGGAGGTAAAAAGTGGAGGATACCACTTGCTAAGTTTCTAAGGCAGCCTCAAATCATTATTTTTTATAGATGGATCCGAACCTTCGCGAAACAGTAAGATTAATTACATTGTGCCTACACTTCGTAAATTTCATTACCCCTACAGTTCAATTTATTAAGGTTGCTCTTACAGTTTGAACTAATTGATAACAACGACATACTTGTTAATGTTTTCTGTGAATGTGCGCTCAATAAATTTTTATTTTGATTTTTGTGTACATTATTTGACGAACGCCTTATTTTGTACTTCATAGGCGAATGCAAATGTCAATCACTTGAACAACCCACGTGTCGGTCCATCTTTGATGAAGGGGAAAGAAAAAATAGGTAGTTCTACTGGAAAAGAAAATTTGTTTACTCAATCGGTATTAAACTATTAATTGTTGTTTATGTATTGGTAATTAATTTACTCATAAAACAAATTGACATTTACCATCTTTCTTCACTCAATTATAGAGCTCCTAATGCAAATAGAATAACCATCTTTAAATTTCATTATTCATATCCTATCGCGTCAATTGTACATTGATATGATTAATTTTTTCGTTATTCATTAACGAGTTTTGCAAATTTTTAACCATTAACACGTAAACTTTACACGTTGTATTTCCTTTGGCACGCAATGAGTTTCACAGAGATTACCATTTAGGGCTATGTAAGTGTTATTGGTGAAATTGTAGTCTCCTGTTGGGTCTGTTACCACGACAAATATCAATACCACATAGTTGTTTGAGATTGATTCGACCACTTTAATTAGACTGAATGTGTTGGTATTTCAGTTTGAGCGATAGACACTACATTGTCAGTGATATTTTGCATACTGCTAATAAGTGTAACTTCATCTGTCTTTTACCTTATTTTTGTGTACTCCAGTTCAAAGCTACTGACTCTCTCTCTCTATTTCTCTCTTTCTCTCTCTCCAATTGCCAACCACTAAAATAAATTCGAACACATCTAAGTTCCTCGCCCCTCACTCTCGCTCTTACACTTAACTCTCTCTCATGCACACATAACTCCATACCATCACCAAGGAGATTCATTGTGTTGTGGTGTTTTAGTAATTGTTGTATGTACTATTTTGGTCAATTTAGTCTATTTCACACGTCACTTTCTATCTTAGGCTCCCGCAACAAATTACACTTCCTCTAAAATTGAGGCCCAACGCGCCAGACGTGAGCGAAGTCACAATGATAGTGACACGTGCTCACCGCGCGAGCTGGCGCAGCGCGCACATCAGGAAAGAGAGCGATCTGGGAATTACACTCCTCCTCTACCCAGATACTTTCTAGGATTGACGCCAACTCGTATGCTCAAAACAACTAATTCGGATAGGCGACACCAATCACTCTCCCTACTACCTAACCATGTTCCATTTGCTAACATGGAATTGGCAGAGTACAATACAGTCCCGTCGCATTTCCAACCGTCTCCCATTACAATACTTGTTGAACATTCGCCTAATCAGTTGTGCAATGTCGAGGTAAAGTTACTTTTCCTATCATTTTTTTTCGGATTAAATTACAAAAACTAACTATTTGCAACGCCATAATGAATGCGTATTTAGGCGGGAAACACTAACCCTCTGTAAGCAAACTGCACCTTCAACATCAAAAGTATGTCGCACACCCATTAAGTGCCCACAAAATGGAAAAGAAAATATGTCTTCCTCTTTGGTAAGTTTTCTGATTCATGTCTTATGATTTATAAGTATTTCTACCGCTTATGGTTTTAACGTATTGTCGTGCCCCTGTTGGATAGTTGCATAGGAAAGGATCGGTTCTTTACACTTCCCCCCAACCTTTATGTCATGATTCCCACCAACCCTTATGTCATGATTCGCAAGACCTAACTCCATTGCACTGAGCCACTATAGCACACATTCCACAAAAAAAGGCGCGAACACATCATTCAGAACGTTATCTAACACCTACAATTGCGTCCAATCCAATTTTCATTCCAACTGACCTTGATCCATTCTCACCCATCCCTCTGCGACCTTTACCCTCGCCTCAGAATTTAGAGACAGACTATGGTCATTATGAAATTGTCGCCAATGTTGCACCACATCCTTATCAAACTGACGACAATGCCCTCAACATTTCGTCTCATGTTGTGACAGATCCAACAAGGTATGTATATTCTACGTAGTTTATTAGGTTCTTAATATTCTTTTACTTCCTTCTAATATTTGTGTGCATATACTTTTAATTTGTAGATCCCCACCAGAACCCTTTAGCGATGATGACAGTATGGTTAGTGATGATGAATTGAATGTGATTGTCCTTGTCAGTAATGATCATCATTTTCTAGGGTAGATGAATATCCAATGTCCTTATTGTTCGACCTTACATTGGCGGGATGAGAGATTAACTCGCACATGATTGTCCAATCCAAGATTTGGAACATGTTGTCTACAAGGCAAAATTAGGTTGCCAGAACTCATTGCACCTCCCACCTCCTATTTGTGCATTGTACGATGGGCATGATGGTCAATCAAAATCATTTCGCCAGCATATTAGGGAGTACAATGCAGCCAATGCTTTCACGAGTTTTGGTGTTAAGCTTGATGACAGATTACTCAATTCAAGAGGGCCAAGGTCATTCACTATCCATGGGGAATTACGTCATCGGACTAGGTCATTGTTACCCCCGGAAGGTCACGCACCCATCTATTGTCAGTTGTACATATACGACCCAATCACTGTATTGAATATTCGATGTGCGCAAAATACTAACATGCATCGAGATATCCTTCATACTATACAGAGTTGTTTGTTGTCAATGAAGTACAAACGTGCACACGAAATTCTCACTGAGTCAGAATCTTCAGACCATGATTTACATGCTCACCTTCATTACACCTCATCAACTGATCGGCGTCGGTACAACCTTCCAACCACGAATGAAATAGCTGTGATTCTGCCTGGTGATGGCAGTGAGAGTAGTTGTATGCGAGATATTTTTCTGCACCTAAGAGGAGATAATAGAGCGTTGATCTAGATCAATGAGTGTCACCCAGCGTACTTACCATTACATTATGTACTTATGTTTCCTATTGGTGAGCTTGGTTGGGAACTTGATCTGCGATAATGGAACTCTGAACAACATGATTTCTCGGTAAGAAGGATAACACAGATGCATTTCTATAGTTATCATATGTTTCAACGTCCCACCAAGTATTCAACAATTCTAAGAGGAGGAAAGTTATTTCAGGAGTTTATAATAGATGTTTGGGCATCAACGGAGCAGAACAGGTTGTCTTACATCAGGCTTAATCAGGATAAGTTACGTCAGGAGCTTTATGCAAATTTAAGTGACGGTAGTGTTGATGAGTTGGGCCCCGATCAGATCGGACAACGTTTTGTTCTACCATCGTCCTTTACTGGGAGTGCACGTAACATGAGCCAGATTTTTCATGACTCAATAGCCATTACAAGGTACCACCAACACCCTAACATCTTTCTTACCATGACGGCCAACCCAAAATGACCCGAAATAACAATTGCCCTATTAGAACACCAAACATCTTTGGATCGTCCAGACATAGTTGCCCGTGTATTTGAGTTAAAACGACGTGCCCTGATGAATGAAATAAAAAGTGAGCAAGTTTTTGGTCGAAAAGTTGCTCACGTATTCACCATTGAGTTCCAAAAATGAGGGTTACCTCACATGCATGTTCTATTCTTCCTTCATGGTCCAGACAAGATTTAGACAACTGCACGAGGTGATCGGTTGGTTACTGCAGAATTCCCAGATCCATCTACTAATCCAACTCTTTTTGAAACAATCAAAAGTTGCATGCTTCATGGTCCGTGTGGTTCACGAAACCCAAATTCAACTTGTATGGTGAACGGTACGTGTCGGTTCCACTACCCAAAAGCCTTTGCAGATTTGACTACTATGGATGAACATGTATACCCTGTTTATCGTCGTCGTCTTAATGGTCAGTCTTACACCACCAGAGGGCATACATTTGATAATCGGGACGTTGTACCTTACAATCCTCATTTGTCAAGAAAATTCAATTGTCATATAAACGTGGATGTCTCTGCAGGAATGAGGTGTGTCAAATATATCCACAAGTATATTTACAAAGGTCATGACCGCACAACTATGGTTTTAGAGGGACCGGAAGGAAACAATGAGATAAAGCAATACCTTGATGTAAGGTATATTGGACCAACAGAGGCTGCATGGCGGTTTTTCGGTTATCCTCTCTATGAAGAAATTCCTTCGGTTGTACGACTAGATTTACATTTACCTGGGATGCATCAAGTTATTTATGATCCTACTAAAACACTTGAAACAATTAGACTTGGCTCTAGGAGTCAAGATACAACTCTGACTGGATTATTTGAATGTTGTTCTTTAAATGATGTTGCACGTGCCTACACATACCAAGAATTCCTCCAGCATTTTGTTTGGAACAAAAGTCAGAAGATTTGGACTCCGAGGCAAGCCGGGTTTGCAATTGGCAGATTATACTTTGCTACGCCCAATTTTGGGGAGCGGTTTTACCTTCGTTTGCTCTTAACAGTTGTTAGGGGACCGCGGTCTTTTGATTGCTTGCGCACGATCAATGGTGTGTTTCATGATAGTTTCAAATCAGCATGTGTGGCTATGGGGCTCCTAGAAGATGATGCAGAGTGAGTACAATGCCTCCAGGAGGCTTCAGCTATGAATACGGGATACTAGTTACGGAGACTATTTTGCATCATTCTGATAGAATGCTCCCCAATACAGCCATGTACTTTGCGGAATCAATTCTCTGTCCATATATGTAATGATCTTCATCACAAACTACAAACAAATTTTGCCATTTGTAATCCAACGCAGCTTCAAGTCGAAGATTACGGTTTATATTTGTTAGAGCAGTTGTTGCATGAATCTGGCAAAAACTTGGATGACTTTCCGCCTATGCCACACCCCGTTGAAAATTGGACTTGTGTTTCAGGTAATAGATTATTGATCGACCATATGCAACTCAAAAACGAAGCAAACCAACTAAATGCCTTTTTGAATATTAATGTTTTAAATGATGCTCAACGCATGGCTTACGACGCTATCACTGCCTCCATTTCTGATAATCAGGGCAAAATATTTTTCCTTAGTGGAGGTGCAAGAACAGGCAAAACATTTTTGCACAACACTATCACCACAAAAATGTGCAGCGAGGGCCATATTGTCATTACAGTTGCTTCATCAGGAATTGCTTCCTTGTTGTTGTTAGGTGGTCGGACTGCTCATTCAACATTCTACATTCCATTCGATATCATGGAAAGCTCAATTTGTGGTTTAAGCAAACAATCATCGCATGGGGAATTATTCAGAGAGGCCCGCTTGATAATATGGGACGAGGTTCCCATGCAACATCGACATGGTGTTGAGGCAGTTGATCGCACACTCCGCAATGTGCGCGATGATAATCGACCATTCGGCGGTACCACGATCGTTTTGGGTGGGGATTTTTGTCAAATACTATCAGTGATACCTAAGGATGGGCGTGAACAAATTTTTGGTGCATCCTTAAGACGTTCTACATTGTGGGCAAGTGCCTACGTACTGACTTTGGCCGTAAACATGCGTTTGAACAGCAATCATCCTACAAATTCTTCTCACACATCATTCTTGGAAGAGGTAATTTATTTCTTGGTTTATTTATATAGAACCATCTAATTACTCATTTACGTATACTGATTACATCCATATCAAACTTAGATTAGGATCAGTACGCAAGATACTGTGGAACTACCTCCAACGATACATAGGTGTCAAAATATGCATGAACTAATTTCCAGAGTTTATCCCCAATTAGATGTGCTCAGTGTGGTAACCCCTTCCTACTTAACCGAGCGCACAATTCTTTCTGTTCGGAATGATGACGTTTGCTCTATCAATGATGTTGCTCTACGAATTTACCCTAGAGAGACCTGTACCTACTTGGTAGCTGACAAGATATCGGATGGTGACGACCTCAGACGTTCTACTACTAATCAATATCCGAGTGAGTTTTTAAATTCCCTAAACCCGTCGGGTTTACCACCTTTCAAGTTGGAGCTAAAAGTCGGATGCCCCATTATTTTGTTGAGGAATATAGCTCCGAAAGATGGCCTCTGCAACGGGACCAGATTTATGGTTGTTAGGTGCGCATCACGGGTTATTGAGACTAGAATTCTAACTGGTGACAAATCTGGGAATCTATGTTTCATCCCGCGAATATCATTATCACCGTCGTCTAAAGATTTACCATTTCAAATGACTAGACGTCAATTCCCAGTACGGCTAACATATGCTATGACAATCAACAAATCGCAGGGCCAGTCAGTCAAGTTTGTTGGTGTAGATCTGTGCTCGTTGGTATTTAGCCACGGTCACCTATATGTGGTCATGTCTAGATGCACGTCTGTCGATCGCATCAGTGTCCTTTTCCTTTCTGATGGATCAGTAACCACGACAAATATCGTATATTCGGAGGTGTTGTTGGACTCGGTGTAATTATTATAATTTTTTTAAATGTATTGCAGATCACGTCATGTGACAATCGTGACTATTGTTATAGTTTTAATAGTTTCTTCCACACTTGTATGACGATGCATTTTGAATGAATATATGTTTGTCTCATTAGTATAACACATAACAAACTTCAATGTTTTTAGAATTTGTGGGCATCTGTGTTCGATTCGTTGAATGAGCGTAGACTTCTTTGTTGGGATATTAATAAGGTACTTTAATAATATATTATTCTTTTTAACTTTATCCATATGCTTTTACCTTGTTCTTATACCTGCGTGTTTAACATTATATAGATTGTTGTTCAAGCCGGCACGTGAGAGCTTGAGGTTTATACACACTTTTTTGGTCATTATGCACTGGTTGTCTCCGCAGGCTCGCCGTGTTCATGCCCCGCAACAACTTTGATTATCATGTAGTTGTCTACTCTGCAACTGATAAAAAAAAACCGTGTTATTTTGAATGTATTTTTTTGGTAAACATGTGATATGGTAGATATATTATGTGTAGTCTAAATATGCTTGTAAATTGTTCCTAAAACTTTATGTGCACTCAGGTGTACATAAAACTGCTGTGTGCTTGCATTTTATACTGTGCATTTTCAGGGTAGACACTGACTCAATTTCAGACTGCGATGTGCAATTGCGGTTGTGTTGTGCCCTTGGGCACGGGTTGTTGGGCATGGATTGTTTGATTTTTGGGGATTGTAATGTTTGTTTTTCAGTTACGTATACAGGTTGACAATTTCATGGTCTCTTATTTTTAAAGGAAATTTTGTCGAAATTTTGCAAAAATAGCGGGTTATTATTAGATTGATGTGAAATTGCTTATTGTTTTGGTTGTTTTGTTCGTCTTTTAGTTCTGTATACAGGTTCACATTGTGTTTTTGGTTTATTTTGATTGGAATTGATGGTTGCCAAAGTTTGATGGGTTTGAAATGGTGATTTTTTGGGGAATTTTTATTGTGAATTCTGATTATTGTTATGTCTGATTGTGAACTGTAAATTCAAGAGACTTTGAGTTTTGTAGACAAGTTGTGAATTTCTTGGGCTCGTATTGTTAGAGTAATCTCTGCCAAAATAGTAATTGCCACAAACGTCAACTTGTCTATATTGATTTCAATTTCTTTAATTAAAGCAATTTAAAGTAACTCTTTTTTCAAATTAACTGGTTGGTTTATATTGCACCGTGCCTTTAGGCACGGGTTATCCCTAGTATATATATATGTATATACACTACTTCTAAATGTCAAGATGTTTGACCAAAAAAAAAAAAATATGTCAAGATGTAGGAAAAACTTTTGATTGACAAAATTATCCTCAGGAAAATATGTAAAGACAACAATGTCCTTGTAGTAATTTTTTATTGGTCCAAAAATTAATATTTATCAATCTAATTAATTATGATAGACTCTTGGGATCAACGTAAATTAAGAAAGCAATAATGTTTTAAGACTCTTATCAGCCTTTCACAACTCCATGACAAGTAAGACTGTTATAGAACTCTTAGTCTTTCATAGCTCCATGACATAAAACTAGTGGGGAACCATTTGGCCGCATGGCTTCTTCTTCTCTTGGCATGTTCAACTAGATGGTCAATTTATAAATCAGTGTGCTGCTGGGGGTTTTATTAATAGGGTGATGGGTTTGTGACATCAAGGTGAGTATTTAGGCAAAAGAGACGCCAATGTGGCTGAATTTTCATAGTCTTCTCCTATCCGTCACAGTCGTTGCAAGATTAATATAGGTAAAAAGTCTCGGATTTTAATGCTTAGAGATAATAGTTTGTTGCGTCTATATCCTTGTAGGTGCTCTTGGATATCCTGCATTTCCTCTCCTTCCCAATGCAATAAACTGAAGCTGCCAAGCAAAATTCGAACATAAATGCTTTGAGAGACTTGCCTCTCCATTTGCGCTGCATTGACGAAACTGAGAGTTGCTTCAATGTGTTTTTAAGCTCTGGCCAGTTTTGGGCAATAATGGCTATATCAGCCTAACAGTTTTGAGTTTCTTCTTTAGAACTCTTTCTTTCATTCTTGCTCTTCTTTTTTTTTTTTTTTCATTATGTTATCAGGTGCAGAAAGCCTTGAAATAACTTACATTGGCATCCATAGATCCATTGAATGCTCATATCTTCTCTGTCCGTTTTATTACCAACTTATGTCTTCGAACATTTGAAGTGCCATCCACGTGAATGATGCTTGAAGGCTCGAAGTTATCAATCTTATGCTCCAGACGTATGGATGACTGCATGCACATCTTGCAACTGCATTGTGGCGCCTATTTGATGGCATGGATCAAATGGATGTAAGCATTATAAAGCATTTTTCAGCTCTAAACTTTCTTTGTGCAACCTGTAGCAAATTTTTTCTGCTATTCAGATAGGTAAGTGCTAGAGTATATTGTGAATTGGTATTTATGAACTCCGTCTACCATTTGTAGTCTTAAAATCAGATATCTATTTGTGAGAGTGCGGAATATGGGTGAGCATTCTAGTCTATTTTCTTTTCTTAATTATGGTTGTCATAATATGTACTTTATTTGTAGGGAAAAAAGATATTTGGTCCTTGAGTTCATTTAGTTTGGTTTGGTACTAAATGTTACTGCTTTAGCTATTTGCAACCATTTATTCACATATCTTATACAAATTTGTTTTCACAAGAAATTTATTGAATTTCTTATGTGTTACGATTTACCTAATTTCTTGGTTTTTGTGGATCCTTTTACAGTTGGAGTAAATTTAGGGCTGTCAAAATCCGACACGACACGATTAACCGACACGAATTAAACGGGTTTGGGTGAGATTTTAACGGGTTTAAGTGATAAACGGGTTGACACGCCAAACACGTTTAATAAACGGATCGTGTTCGGGTGAGACCTGTCAAACCGTTTATCACACGTTTACCCGTTTAAATAAAATTAATATAATAATAAATTAATAATTATTTTAAAAAATTAGCAAGAAAATAAGAAGTAAATAAATCAATACAAAAAAAAAATAATAAGTAAAGTAGTAGTTCAAAGACAAAGGAGGGGAAATGGGGAGCACTTCAAAGACAAATGCAAACCAATGCCTTTTGTTTTTGTCCCACATTGGCAAATGAGGGGAGATGGGGAGGGCTGAGTTGTCTATAAAAAGCAATGACCTCTTGCCTTTTTTTTTAAGCCTTCAAGTCTGATTTTCATGAGATTTAGCTAAAAATTTCTCTTTTTTGAGGTAAGTACAATTAGCAGTAAAAAAAGTGGAGTATTAAAATTTCTTGATATAATTTTTTTAAAATTAAACGGGTTAAATGAGTCGTGTTGTGTTACCCGTTTATTAAATGGGTCGTGTTCGCATTGAGATTTTTCACTCGTTTATTAAATGTGTCGTGTACGGGTTTACATATTTTTTACATGTCACCTGTTTAATCCGACACGTAACCGTTTAACCCGACACATTTGACACCCCTAGAAGTAATCACTGTGCTCCATTCAAGGCATAGGGATTAGAAAAGAAAAAAGAAAGGAGCACACGAGATGTTATAAAATCTCTCTCTCTCTAGATACACACACAAACGTGTATACATCTTATTTGGTTCATTTTCCTTTATTTATTGTAGTTATTCTGGAATAACTTGGAACAAAGGAAGTTGTATGGCCAAGTACCATGATTGAATTAGTTCAGAGTACGTTTTTCAAGTTATAAATCATACCAACTTAATAGGATTACTGTATGGGTTTACAGTTTTTAGCTTACTAGATCCATTTGCTAGAGATCTTGGCTTGAAGAGAAATATGAGATTTTTCCACCTATGTAGTACATTCCAAATCCGCCACCACCAAATTAATGATCAATATTGTGAAAGTTGTTAGAATATAAATTGGTTAGTCGATTAAACGAAAAATTACTAGATTGTTCTAAGTAGAACAACAAATTTCAAATTTTAGGATTGACTGAAGGGTGACGTCATTCTGACATTTCATAAGAATGAATATTAGTACTATTTGTATGAATTTGAACAAACATAATAATTTATAACTTTCTTTCTAACCTATATCTAAAATGTAAAAAAATATTTTTGAAATAGTTATTATGTCTGTCCCCTCATGCACAAAAATAAAAATAAAAATAGTATCAATATATAATTTAAAATTATTTACTTACATTCTGTCGACTGGCTGCATCCCATAGTATCCTAGAGTCCGCAACCAACCCTTTCCAACTAGGCAACACAAATTAATTTCATATCTTGAGAGCATACACTGAGGACATTTGCTGATATATCCATGTGTCTACTCCAAATATCTTGCCTGATTGATTAGGCATACCTTTGTTCTAATATGCATGTGGTCTAATGTTCCTAGGCAATTCTACAACTCCATAATAAGCTTAAAATGTGCACGAAGGTCAGTTCCATGGATTATGGTAATTGTAAATGGATTAGAAAGTGTAGAGACCAATTAACTTAAGCCATCTCCATTTATTATATGTGTTGTCGTGAGGCACTGGATCAGGTCTCTTCAACAACAAATGATGCAATTTTTTAGCAGTCATAAGAACGATAATGAAATGCGTCCTATTTTCTTGGTCGTAGATGAATTCAACATGAGAGTTTTTTATTTGATTGTTGAGTTACCTCTTCTTCAAGTGCTATAACTTAGCGTATTGTTGAGTGAGATTCTCAAAACTTATCTAATAGATACTAAGTGATGTGTTCATGTTTCATACATACGTGCTATTTTGTATATTAGTGAATTATTGGTTATGATTCTAGCTTAGAAAAAAATATAATTTATTTTTGATGACGTACAAAAGTGGGTTTATGCAAAATCAATCAAGTATGAAGTAAGAACGCTCAACACAAGCAAACACAAAGATTAAGTGGTTTGGTTTGAGTGACCTACTCCACTGGGAATGACTACGGTGATCAGAGAATTTTATTATTCAAGAGGCATAATGTGCTGAGATGTGTGTGATGTTCCCTATGTGTAAGTGGGGCTTACAATTTATAGGGAAACATAGTCTTCATGGTGTCCTAGAGCGGGCTTTGATGGAGACGCCATTGCGGGGAGCCCTGATTAAGGCGTCACCCTTGTGACGGGAATGGGTGGCTCTGTGATGTTAGCGTAATAGACGAGTTGGTTGAGACTTGCAATGTGTATCTTGATTCCCTTCTTAAGATGGAGATCTCACGTGCGTCACTAGTAGACTGAGTTTTCCAAGGTGATGAACTTGGTCTTTGTTGGCCTGTATTTCTGAGTTTGGCCTAGTCTGTAATTCTAGACCTAGTCTGAATCGGGCCCATCAATTTTTGTTCCAATTTTTTTGGTCCACAATGAGAGTATTGTGTAATTGGTGCTTATATGACATAATTGGATGGGGAGGTAATGTAACATAAGCCAAAAACTACTAATAAATGTATGTTCATATTTTAGTCAAACAAATGTTCAATGACCACAGTAAAATTATTACTTAAGCTGTCCAATTAAAAAATAGCACTCTTTTTGCCCGTTTGTTAGTAAATGAAAAACTAACAAACCCATGTGACTCTAATCTCAATTTTAGATTGAATTGTTCTAGATAAATAAGTCATTGGATACAACAAGATATGATACCATGGAGTGAGACTGTGATGCAGTGAGAATATTATCGAACTCAATTATTTTATTTTATTTTATTTTTTGCATTTGATTAAGAACTTGACCTATGTACAACTTCATTCATTCAAGTATAATGTATTTTTGAGCAAAAGTAATGTTATGTATGTCCAAATAACGAATTTGAATAAAAAATGTCTTAATTGATTCAAACGTGTCACGGAAAAGGTGCTAAGGTCGTGATACAATCTCAATATCTAAGTGCGTTTGGTAACGTTTTTGTTTTTATGTTTTTTTTTTATATAAAAAATATAACTATTTTTTATTTTTTTGTGATAAAAATTAAAAATATAAAACATGTTTGATAGTCATTTATATTTAAAAAATAGTGAAAACAAAAATAAAAAAACCTCTTTTGTATTATACAAAACATTCACCACCCAACCCCACTGACCACCCAAAACCACCACCGAACCCCACGGCCCACCACAACCACCGAAACCCACCCCCAACCCCACTATCGAAATCCACAATCCACGGCCCACCACAACCACTATCGAAACCCACCTCCATAACCACCGAAACCCACCTCCATAACCACCGAAACCCACTACCCACCCCAGAAACTCACCCCTGAAACTCCCTAGCAAAACTCACTATCCATCCCCGAAACCCACCATCACCCACTATCCACCTCCGAAATCCACCACCACCCAACCCCACCATCATCCCCGAAACCCAACCTTGCAACTCCCCAGCAAAACCCATCAGAGAAGGGCAAAAGAGAGAGAGAGAGAGAGAGAGAGAGAGAGAGAGAGAGAGAGAGAGAGCGAGCTGAGAGATCTGAAGAAAAAAAAAAGTGAATACAAGGACTTTTTATACTAAAACAAGAAAATCCACTTTTTGGTGTTAAGGAGAATCGAAGCCAGGATCTCATTAAATGAGACATTTTGAACTGCGCGTCTGTTTTTTTTTTGATGTTTTAAAAAACATCATTTTTTATGTTTCCATATTTTAGCATTGTTTTCAAAATGGTGCAGTTAAAAAAAAAATAAAAACATTCACCAAATGCGTTTTTATTTATTTTTAGTCAGAAAATGAAAACAAAAACGAAAAAAAATAAAAACACAAGGTTACCAAACGACACCTAAATTAGTAATATCATACTAACTATAATTGAAAATAATAAGGCATGTGTGCATGAACTAATATATATATGAGAGAGAAATAGTCCTAATCTAGATAGATATGAGAGAAAAATAATTTTAATATTAGTCAATCTTCTAAAATTTAGAAGTTTTTATTTTACAAATTTATTTTAATTAAATATAACTATTGGACAATAGAGCTCAAAATAGACTTATTTTTAAATAAGTTTCATTGATGGACTTATCACCAAATAATTTCACAAAAGGGGACCGGTCCCCAAATTTCCATTTTAAATAGGTAGAAACTCTAAAGTTTTGGGACTTGATCGTTTCATTTGATAGTTTTGAGACCAAATATAAAATAGGTAGAAACTTTGAGGGTAAAAGTATAATTTATTAAAAGTGGTAAATTGCCTTCTTATTCTCAACCCACACACTTACTTAAAAAAGGTTAGAGAGAGAGAGAGAGCGCCCATAGATATCTTCTCTTCGCGGCGAACTCTATAGCACCAGAGCCGAGAGAGAGAGAGAGAGAGAGAGAGTGGTGTGATACAGTGTGTAATAGAAAAGGCACTATCTTTCCTGTTAGATCTGGGATTCTAGAGAGAGAAAGTATGAGTGGAAGAGGCAGTAACAATGGAGGTGGTGGTGGGGTTGTTGGGGTTCAATCGATACCAGCGGCGTCTCGAAAGATGGTACAAAGCTTAAAGGAGATAGTAAACTGTCCAGAAACGGAGATCTACGCTATGCTCAAAGAGTGTAATATGGACCCTAACGACGCTGTCAATAGGCTTCTCTCTCAAGGTTTAACCTTTTAACTCCCATGATAAATCTCTCTCTGTATATGTATACACTACACTGTCTCTTTCTCTCTCATCAGTATCTGTTCTTTTTATGGTCTTTGTTTATTTTTAATCGGCTCCTTTTTATATAGTGACATTTTTTTTATTCACATGGTGTTTAATCACTGAGAAAACTTGGGTAAAGTAAATTTGTTTTTTTTTTTTTTTTGATTTTTTGGGACTTCTGGGGTTTTCAGTTGTGTACTGTTTTGGATTTTGGAAAATGGGTTGAAATTACGATGGTGAATTTCGTTATTTATCTGCTGTTTGATTATTGATACAATTTTGAAAAACAAAGAAAATGGAAATTTGGGACTTTTTTTTTTGTTTGAGTTTTGTGTATTGTTTTAAGTTCTTGGGATGTGAAAGATGAGAAATTGAGGTTAATTATGCCCTAAAAGTTTGTGTCAAGTTAATTGCTTTTACTTTATTTTCTCAGTGGCCGAAAATTTTAATTGGCTATGTAGTTTTTTTTAAACGTGGTTCTGCAATGCTTGCTCTTTATCTGTCCTGAATGCTTTGAATTCATTTTGCTGAAGTATGTGCACAAGGTTTGATTTCTCTGATATTTTAATGTTCGTTGGTCATTTGCATATTCATTCACACAGAAAAGTAGATATATGTGTGTGCAGGTATGTCGTGTCGTAGGTTTTTACTGAGTATCTCCCTTAGTGTTTAGCCCGGTATGGGAATTCTCATGAAATTGCAGATGCCTCTTTTACAAGGATAATAGGAGAAGCATTGTTGAGGTAGTTTACATTTGAAAAGAACTATTCTGGATGTAGTTAGGGTGGGTATTATGCCACAAGCTATTATATTTAAGAACAGGGTTTATGTTTTCTCTGAGTGTTCAAATGCTATTGCTAAATGAAAAAATTTCTGTTTTAAACAATGTGAATATTGCCATCTGCATGATAATTGAAGCTATGGAAAGGACTGGTTATTATGGCAGTTTTCTGCCACTCATTCTGGAATGTTTTGGGCATAAATTTATGCTTATAGGATATAACTACTAAGATGTTGTCCTATTTGAAAAAAAAGTACAAAGAACTTTCCTAGTATCATAGAAAAATGCACCATTTACTGAAAAGGGTGAATGGAAGCCAGTAAGACCTTCTATAGGGAAGAATATAGCTTTATCCAACCAAGTGCAAATGGCCTGTTGAAGTGACAAAGTATATTTGTCAACAAGTAGTAGAACATGGAAAGGAAAACATTCTCTTTCCTATAATAGACTTTCCTACCTCCATGTCCTTCTTGGATGCTTAATTGGTATGTTCGTTTTTTAATGCCTTCCCATATTGTTATATTTCTGTTAATTTAAATGGGCTACTGTTTGTGGAAAATATCCTGGTATCGACGGATATAGGTTGCAAACAGGAAAACTTTACAAAATATAGGTAACGTGGTGTGTACTATTTTTATTTGTTTATAAAGGGGTGTTGAAGTTTCGGGGTGGGTGGGAATGGAAATTTCGAAGTAAGAATGTATTGGCCAGACAGAGGTGGAGGTAGATGGATGCAGGCAGTGGCCAGACCCCTGCTAAAATTTTGGAGTCCTTTGTTTCTGTGTTGCCACATGTTAGTGTTTAGGGAGGAGTGCGAGGAATGTTGAAGTTTTTTGGGGGGACTAAGCACTATTAACCCATATTCTCACCGTGAGTCAACAAAACATATTCGTTATACCCTTCTTAAGGCTTGGCGGTAAATTGTTTCAGGGTCACATCTATTGGGGGTTGCCGCAATTCTCTCTATAGTTGAATTTTTCATTTTCATTCATGACTGCAAAAATTTGAATTGTAACATCTTGCTAAATTTGCTATCTAGGGTGGCGTTTGGAAACATTTACAATTTTTAGTTTTCAAAAAAATTAAAAAAGGAAACGGTTTCTATTTTTTTAGTAAAACATGAAAACAGAAAACCTATGTGGTTGGTTTTCCTATTTTCAAAGTGATATGAAAATAGAAACAAAAAACTCGTTTGGTAACCAGTTCTAATGATGGTATAAATAGTGTTTTTATACGTTTTCACTTCCCTGTTTTTTAATTGCACAAACAAAACACAAGCATGATTCAAAAAAGTCATCGTATTGCTCATAAGTACATCTCATAGTTTATAAGCATACAACATACTCATCCATCTAAACATCCCATAATCCATAGCCTTTCAAATACAAATACCACATTGCTTAAGTAAAATCCCAATAAATAGTAACAACAGGAAGAAAAATAGTGCACAACATTAGCCCACATTACAACCACAACAAGTGAGCATCAAAATGGTGACCCATTTACTGTCTTGTAATCCAACTTGGGCTTGATGAATGACATTAGGCTCTTCCCTTGTGAGGTAGCAGTGATCTAGCCACATGAATGACATCAATCTTGTGGGCATGTATAAAATGATCAACTCTTGCATGTTCATTTTTTTCACTTTAAAGCTACCTACAACCATCCAAAATGAACATCATATCCCACATCTCAAAATACAGAAAGCAAATGTAGTAACACATGTGAGTACATGAAGTCAAAACCCAACAGCTATGAATGACATCAAAAATGACAACACCCAACAGGGAGAAAGAATGTAATTTGGCAATAAAATGGCATTTAATTATGCTACTTCATGTACATAAAAGCATATGACAAAACCTAACAAAAAAATCAAAAAAAGGATATCCTCCTATAGATCACTTGTTTTTCACAACATGAATCAATTTCATGAATCTGCATATAACATGCAGAAAATAGGTGCAAACTTTGGATGCGCCGTCAAAGTACATTTCCCACCTTGGGAATCCGGCCTTGATCGATCGTAAAGACTTCTTCATCAGGAAGGTCCGTGTTCAGGGGAGAATCGTTTGGAATTGGATGTGCTGCATGGGCTTGTCCTTTGATCGCCTTTTATGGGACATATAGGATATCCAATTCCATTAGTCAACAGCTTTAGTGTCATCAAGTTTTTCCACAAGATATGAGATGTGAGAGCTCACCTTTTAAGGTGCATCATGAAATAAATGAAAAAACGGTATTTAAAATGTGGAAAAAAATTTGATTCCAACAAAGATCTATCACAACTCTTCAACTTGTAAAAATTTAACATAAAAATCAGATCTAACAAAGAAGAAATTCGAAGATCTAATGAATGAATCATCTGGTTTAAATGAATAAACGCATATCACATTTCGACAAAATCAAATTATACTTGGTTTGACTGTCGACGGGATTGCTCCTTTCAGCTAAGAGAATTGCAGGCAGTGAGAGAGACGAGTAAAACGTAGACAGTGGCGACTGAGAACGAGAGGAGAGGCGAAAGAGAGAGCACATTTCTGGGGCCGAGAAGTTGGAGATGGGGAGAGAAGAGGTGTTAGATGAAGAACCACATGGGTTTTTTAGGCTCAAAGGAAAAAGGGGGATTCTGTTGCTAAAGGGTTCGATGTGTAGACCTCATTAATTGGGATGGGTTGCCGGCGCATTTTTGTTTTTGGTTGCTTTTGAAAATTGCTTTTTTTGTTTTAAAAAATGGGCACTATTTGTAAAACGATTTCATTAGAAAAAAAACGAAAATGTTTATGGAACTTTTTTTTGTATTCAGTTTTCACAAAAATTGAAAACAAAAACGGAAAACCAAAATAAAAAACGTTACTAGATTTTTTTTTGATAGAAACTAAACGCTTTATTAATGATTAAGAAATAAAAGTAACATAAAAAAGGTTAGATTAAGAAATCCAACCAATAAGAAAAGGAAACAACGAGAGAAATAAAGTTACATAACAAGCCTATACGCAAGGATTAAAATATCGTTTTGAAGCGGTCGAAACATCCGAAACGTTTTCGTTTCCAAGGAGTCCGAAACGAATTAGTGATGGAATCGAAATTCTAATATTTCGAGGTGTTTCATAATGTTTTGAAATGTTTTGTTATATTTCAATGCATTTTCACAATTATTTCGGAATGCTTCAACGCATCTCAAGATATTTTGGTATATTTCGATCAATGTTCTGAAAAATAAATTCTTAATTTTTTTTACTTTTTATCATTCTATTTTCGAAACGTTTTCGAAACACGTAGAAACGTTTCCGTTTCCTAGGTGATCGAAACAATGTACCGAAATAAAATTTTGATCCTTGCATATACGTCACAAACTTCTCTTCATCTTGCTAAGATTGCAAAGAGTGGGATCCTTTTAAAATCCTTAGAAACTGAAGTCCAAAATGAGGCTAAGAAATGAATATGATCCCACAAACCATTCTAAGACTCATATTGATCTTCAAAGATTGTTGCATTTCTTCCTTCCAAATAACCTAGAGAGTAGCAATAATAGCACAATTCCAAAGAGTCACACCTTTATCGAACCTCCTAAAGTTTTTTATATCTTTATTCTTTAATAAAGAAGGATATAGATGATAAATGAAGCAGTTAGTCCAAATCTGCCACTCGAAACAATTTATACCACATAGCCAAAATAATAAGGCAATGTAAAAATAAGTGACCTATACGTTCACAATCACCTTTACACATCACATACCACTGAGGCAAAAAATAACTATGAGGTCTTCTTTTTTGAAGCACATCACAAGTGTTAAGCTTTCCATGTGCAATAGTCCATGGAAAAACTTATGGTTTAATAAGCACTTTAGCCATCCATATCATCAAAGTTGGGGAAAAAATAGGACATGAATATTGATTCAACAAAGAATTAAAAAAGGATTTACAAGAAAATACACTAGACGATTCAAGCACTCACTGTCTTTTATCACATGACTCGAGATTCAACAAACAATTATATAAGATATCAAGAAATGAAGTGAGATCCCCAATATCTCTATCTCTTATATTCTTTCGGAATCTTAAATCCCAAGAGTATGGATGATTAGAAGACCTTAACACAGAGGCAATAGAAACACTCTGAGAATAAGCTAGTTGGTAGAGATGTGGATGCATAAATGAAAAAGAAAACTCCCCCACCTAAGCATCCTACCAAAAACATATTCTCTACCCATCACTCACCACAAATCTCAACTCTTCGGAAAACCTCGTCAAACCGTGATATATGAATTTTCATGGACAACAAAAAATTGCCCACTAAACCCTATTAGTGTCTCATCCATTGGCATGTAAACTGTATTTGCTCTTGATAACTAAATGCCACAAGAATTTGGCTCCAATGGAAACCTCCACAACCACTTACCTACTAATGCTATGTTTCTTACCTTCAAATTACCGATAGAAAGGCCTCCTTTGTCCCTAGGACTGGAAACCCCCCCCCCCCCCCCCTTCCCCGGTTAGAATCCCTCATTATTTTTTCTATCTTCAAAGCAATTTTCCTTGGCATTTTTAATAAAGATAAAAAATATGGCGGAATACTAACTAGGACCGATTGCTCTAAAGTTAACGTGCCACCTCTTGAAATGAAAGCTCTTTTCCACCCATCCAACCTTTTCTTCAGTCTTTCTACCACCGAATCCCAATAAGTTAGTGACAATGGATTCCCACCCAAAGGTAACCCTAAGAATTTCAAATGCCATTCTCCCACCTTACATCCCAAGAGTCCTGCAACTCTATTGACCTTATCAATACATGAGTTGATTCCCACAAGAACACTATTATCCATGTTCACTTTCAAACCAGACACCAAACCAAAAACCTTTACAATAAGTTTACTATTTTTTCCTCATCCCCTTAGAGAAGAATATCATATCATCAGCAAATTGTAAATGAGATACCACAATCCTATCTTTCCCTACACTAAACTCTCTCACTAGATCACACCTATGTGCTTAGTCCATCCACAACTAAAGTAAAAAGGAAAGGAGATAATTTTAGATAACAAGGGCTTATAATTCAAAATGTGGTAAAGATTTATTGAAGTCACTGTAATAAGTTATCCATTTCTCATCATTGGATGAAAGTTCAAAAATTTTGTTAGATTCAAGGAATGCCAATGCAATAATTCACCTATGTAAGAAATGCAAAGTGAGTTCACCCTAAGAGAATTTATAAGGCAATTCCAAATTAGGTTCATTGCCATTAGTAGAAGAGGTTTATGAGTTGTGAACTGCTACTTTTCTCATCTCTATTTTGCTCTCCCTCTTCCAAAACATGCACAGACAGAACGAGACATCCACACGCCATAAAGGGTAGATTTTAGCTCCAACTTGTGGAGTTTTGAATGGCAGCTTGGGTCATTCCACTCTATGAACACTTTTTTACCCTCATTGGTAGGAAACATTGAATGATGTTCACGGTGACCAATTTATATTATGGTTAGTGTCCTTGTATGGGATTTGCATGCCTTTTGGAATTAGAACTTAGGAAATGTAATTTGCACATGTGTCATGTGACAGTACAGAAGTGTGCTTCAGGTTTTCTGCACATACCATGCATTTCATTCATGTGTCCAAGTTGGTCTGAATGGCGTCTTTCTTTCTTGCCATCATATGATTAAAAGTGCAAAGTCTTGCCATCGTTATAATTGAAGGTGAAAATATGTTTACATATTGTAGTTATTCATCTTCTTTATACTCAGAATTCTTCACACTGTTTGCTTGTTTAAGTATACTTTTCCTTCGGATCAATTACTCTTTTATTTCCTGAAATTGTATAGGCATTGATATTATTTATATAGTCTTGCAATCTGGTTTTTTGTGCAAATTAAAAGTTATCCTACATCTGGGGTACATGAATGGCTGAAGTCCCTTTTCTATTGCTCTGTTATTATCTAATTCATTTCTAATGTGAAGTTTATCACTTGTCTAGATCCTTTTCACGAGGTGAAGAGCAAACGAGATAAGAAAAAAGAGGTGCGTGGTTTTGGAAAAACTTGAATTTTCTAATTCACATAGTTTGATGGCAGTCTTTCTTCCTTTTCTTAGGCTATTGTTAGCGATTGTCCACTGAAGTGATCAACCTAACATTTAGAAACCCGGCTGGGGAAAGTTTTTCTTGCAGAAAAAGAAGGGGGGGGGGGGGGGGGGGGAGGGTGTTGCCACTACTTTCTTCCCACATTCTGTTCAGAATGAGTTTGATGTGAAATTGCAGTGGCTTCTGGTCTCCTGTCACAAATCCCAGTCGGTGTGAGATGTGAGTTTAATATAAATGTGATACATAAGGACTTATCTGCAAGTTAGTCCTCCCTCCCTCCCAGGGGCAGAGCCAAAAACTGGTTCTTGGGGGGCACTCCAACTGTAAAATTTATTTATGATACTTCGATTTACATATTAAAATAATCAAATTAGAGGGATAGGGTTTGAGATGCTTTCCCTCCCAATTTTCCCAGCTTTTTCCAATTTTTATTCATTTAATTACAAAACTAAGTTTCATTCAATCTTAGACTACCCCCTGTCCATGCAACAACTCCATCCCACTGATTAACTACTACTCATTTAAATATTTGGAAAAAAAATATTTGAATGTATCATTCCATTATTTTATAATTTGTTTTCCAAGTGATGGGTGTTTGGAGAAGGGGGAAGGGGGAAGGGGCAGAAGTTGGAACGAACTGTATATAATGTGCATCACATGAGTCTGTCACTAGTTTGTAATTATTAACAACATGTTTGATACTTAAAGATTCATTAAACATAAAAAGACCAAAAGGCATAGGTAAACTAGTGGATATGCCACGTCTTATTTTGTCTCAACCATTTTTTGATCAAGATCCCTAATCCCTAATAGATTTGAAAATTCAATGCTCTAATTTATTACATAATGACCCTAATTTTTATAGAATAACAAAATGACCTCTTTAAAAAAAAAAAATTATTTAACGACCTCAACATGTCCAAAAACTTATCTGAGCATGTCTATAACGTGTATGGAGGATGTACAAAAATTCATAGTCCTTTAGGTATGGATCTACACTAATTGATGGACAAGAAAATGATAGGGTGGACAAATTTCAGTCTATTGAAAAGATATTGTGAATACATACAGGTAACGTTTTTCAAAATTTTTTAGGGTGGGCCTGGACCATGACTGGCTCCGCCAGTGCGCCCTCCTCCCCCCATCAAAAAGAACAAAAACTTCTTCAAAGTATAGCTTTGGCAAATTACATTTTTTTCCTACACGAGGGCTTGCATGTTATTCTACTTTTTCCCTTCACTTGGTGGGATCGAGAATCTTCTCAAAGCTTTTTGAAGTTTTTCCAAGCTTTCAATTTATTTCACACAGCAGATGGATATGTTTCCTGTTATCCCTTTTCATTTATCTTAATTTATTGTTTCAGAATAAGGATACACCAGAATCCAGGTCTAGAGGTGCCAGCAGCACTTCCAATCGTGGTGGCAGGAGCAGTACAGACCGTTATGTTGGACATGGTGGCTCAAACCATTTTAGTTCCGGTATGTACATGTGGAAATGCAATTTTGGGCAGGTCATTCTATGTTTATTAGAATTTTCTGTTTTATTTTGTTAAATATATTCTCACTTATCAGTTTTTTCCTAATAATTAGAGTCCGGTGCTATGCATGGCAAACCTGCATACAAGAAGGAAAATGGAACAAATTCTAATACAAGTTCTTCATTTTCAGCATCTGGAATGGCAGGAAATAACATGAATCGGCGACCTCCTGCCCTCATGTTAGTCTTCTTAGAATCTTAAACTGGTGCATCTCTTCAGTGTTTTCAAATTCAAGGGTTGATACGAAACTAAACTACATAATATCTGGTGGTTAGAATTGTTTCATGAAACTCAACGTTTTGTGCATGTGCTTAGGTTAAAAGTTAGTATCCAAGTGAAATGCCATCATATACTCTTAATCGTTACCATATCTGTTCGGATTTTAGTTTTATATTTATAGAACTTACATATTAAGAGTTGATCTTCGTATTAGGGAAGTTTGGTCTCTGGGTTACTATGTAGTTTGGTTACTCATTTGCCATTTCTCGTTCCTGGATGATTTATTTAGGCATTCTTTGAGATTACAAGGCTTTATTTTACCAGAAATTATTATTGATCAGAAGCTTCTCCTTGTAGGGTTGTTAGCTTGGTATTTTAAGAGTTCTGCATCGAGTTTGGTTCAAATTGTTCTTGGGTTGTAATCCAGTTTATTATCTACTAAGGAATTATTGGTTTTTATGGATTTTGAATCTTGTTTGGCTACATCATCGGATGGGGCATTTTTTAGCATGTGTGTTTTGAGGCTCTCCTAGCATCAATGGGTTGGAGCTTTGATGGAGAACAAGAATAGGATAATCAATTAAAATACTTCTCTCCACAAATACCCACCCACCCATACGCACACACACACACACACCCACAGGCTCATGTTGTTTCTCTTCAGTTCAGTTCATTGTTTGCTGAATTAGTGAATTCCTTGTTTACTGGGTTGTTTGTACCTTTCTTTTAGTTCTATACAATTGGAACCTAGTGGGGTTTACACATTTTTTCGCTAAATCTCTTTCTATCTTTTTCTTTAATTACTTAACAGACCACTTTACGGTCTTTACCATTGCGGATCAATCATAGGTTTAAGAATTGTTGGTTGTCCTGAATGGATTTCGTTTATAAGCAGAATAGTTGCTTTCAAGTAGGATTGAAGACTTGGTTCCAAGTTCCATTCACCCCCAATATAAAAGCGGGTCTGACTGCTGACAGCACATACACAATTGTCCCTGTATACACAGTTAAATTGTTCAATACCCGTAGAAGTATGGAAAATTCTTGTCTGGAAAGGAAGTTGGGCTAAAAGGCAATGATGTTCTTCACATTTCAAAAGTGCAGTTCAGTTGATTTTCCTATTTCATACATCCTGTATCACAACCCTTGGGCTTTTGTTGACATTTTCTTCTGGTCATGCTTTTTCGATACGTGAGTAGAGTCAATTGTTGAAGATACGAGTAGACAATAAGATCCCATGTTTGGGGGGAACAATCAAATCGATTTCGTATTCTTGTCTATCTCAATCCCTACAGTTGTGGGATGTAATTGGATTGCACCCTATAAATATGGCTGTAACTTATGTGTACAGGGCACCGAGAATCGTAATAAAGATATAGCTACGGTTTTGAAATATGGCTGTAACTTATGTGTACAGGGCACCCGGTTAATTCCTTTTGGTTATTGTAGTTGTGTTTTCTGCCCTGGTTAATTCCTTTTTGTTATTGTTGTTGTGTTTTCTCCCTTTATTTTGATGTTATCATGGTATCTGACAGGATCCAACTCTTCTCAGTATAATTTGTTTTCAAACCAGAATTCACTAATCGTTTCTCTTCATTTAGCATCAGCCAATCACCATTTCATCATTGGTTTATCCAACTAAATTAGTTGTTATCTTGGCTGGCCACATGGTCAACTTCCTTATGAAGCTTCTTCCCCATTGTTGATATCTCCTCCGGAGTTTCACTAACAATAAAGAAACGAATGTAGTGGAACCACCAGAGTCCTTTGCAATCGTTCATAAAGAGAGAGAAATAGATAGAGTGAAAGAGAAAGAAACGAAACAAAAAAGAGAATATGGAGTTCGACCTCCTTTGTTCCACTCTTAGATTTACTACATCCCACATGTAAGGATGTTCTGATCCATTGTGTTTTGTCCTGAAGGTTTTGATATTTCTCATTTGTTAAACCCCACTCCAGAATCATCTCACAAAACTTAAGGATCTGAAATTTAATGTTTCCTTCCCATGCTCTTCTCAAATTCCATTTCTTACCTCTTTCTAGTCCGGCCTCTCTTCTTTTTGTCCCTAAACTGCATGAAATGTCGTTCCTTGCATTTTTTTTTTGCGTGTTGTTCATTTCATACATGTTTTAATCTCTTCTTATGTACACAATGCTCATTCCATAGACATGTCCCATCTTATTATTTAGTTAGTTTTTATCAAAATAGTCCTAGTCTTGGTAAATTCTGCTCGATGCGACATTATTGCAATTTCAACTGCCACAATCCTGGCCCAAGAAGTTCAACAAAGTTGCAGTCTTGAAAATTGTTAAACAACCATCTACACCAAAAGTTTAAATCATTGGGGAGGGTGTAACTTAAATATTTATGTATTTATATTTTAACACGCCTCCTCACTCGTAGGCGAGATTTCAGGCCTAACACGTGAAAATCAATTATCAGGGTGACTATGAGATTTGAACCCATGACCTTTTGCTCTATTACCATTTTAAACAACCATCTACTTCAAAAGTTTAAGTTGATGGAGAGGGTGTAACTTAAGTATTTATACTTTAACAAAAATCTTTTCATTTTGCACTTCGGTTTGGACATTCCATATTTCCGTGGCCCAATTGAGGGGAGTGGTGTAGAAAGGTCTTATGGTTGGTGGGATTAATCAAATGGATTTCGGATTCTTGATTATCTCAATCCTTATGATTATGGGATGTGATAGTATTTCAACATATCAATATGGGTGTAACTCATGCATTGAGAACAAAGAATCTATAGTAAAGATATAGTTACTTTGGGCATTTGGTCCGTGGATGTGGGCCTTATAGGCTGGACCATGTTCATTCTTTTGTGTTCTTTCTCATGTGTTTTCTCCCTTCGTTTTTCTTAGTTACATTTTATCATCTGTCTTGCCTGATCTTGCTGATTAACGGTTTTCAGCTGAAATTGAGGCATATTTTTTTTGGTTTTCCTAACTTGGAATTATGATATGTTAACGAATGGTCTACTCATAGTCATATGCATGAGGAGGCTCAGGAGATTGTTGCCTTTTATTCTTTTCTGAATATAGCAAATGAATCACATGCATTGTTCCTCTCGTATCTGCTTACAAATCTTCAGCCTGCAACAAGAACTTGTTTATTTTAAGTGTATAATTTTTCAGTACTTGATGCAGTGAGTCCGTTACCACTGCAAATAAAATTTCAACCATAAGCGCAGTTGATGGTATTTCATCAGCCTCACAACCTCCTTCTGGATATCAACCTGCTTGGTTGGGGGTCCCCGGTCAGGTGTCAATGGCTGACATTGTGAAGATGGGAAGGCCACATGGAAAAACTTCTAGCACGTCAAACCCATCTCACCACAGTGTTAATCATCTTTATGGTCAAGGAACTTCGTCCACTGCATCACATCCTGGATTTCATTCTTCTGAGGATCATGCTTCTAAGGATTCAGCTATAAATCCCGAGACAGGGGTTGCATCAGCCCTGCATGTTTCATCTGATGATGAGTGGCCCTTGATTGAAGAGCCACCAGCTGCTAGTGTGCCCTCTGTCTTGAAGCCACCTCCAGATTCTGAGCTGCATCCGGATGCTTCTAACTTGCCATTTGACAGAACTAATCGGCGTGTACAGTTCCAGGTGAATGAGGTTCATGAAGCAGAAGGTGTTCCTATTGAAAATCTTAGTGCAAACCATGTTGGATCTGCTTCTGTTTCCAGTAGAAAGATCCTGGAGGATAATGCTGGAGGTGCAGCTCTATACGACAACGATGCATATAAGAACATGGGGTCATACCATCCTCAAAGTCGTACTTTCGAGCACCAGGAAGGTGACCTTTAACTAATTTTCACATTTGATCTACAAATATTTTTTCTGCATATGCAAGTGTATAGATATATTAATTTCCTTATTTAGATAAAGATCTTGTGCCATTAGACTCAATTCGGTCACATCAGCTACACACTTCCAAGATCTTGCCTGGACCGGGCATTCATTGTTTAGTCGGGCCAGCCGTAATGAAGGATTGTTGTTAGGGAATGGATTATTTTGTAAAATTTAATCATTGAAAGATATTAAAGTTGTCAATTGCAAACTCAGAAGTCTCGAAAATGGTATTAGGTTTGATATAGGATGGTTTACAATCACTTTTAGTTTAGCAATTATAATTGCTCTTATAATTCTATCTGTTATCTAATTAACCACCAATTGTGTCTATGATAAATTCAAAAACTAACCAGTGCTGTTAGTTGCTGTAGCAACTTGATAAATTCAAAACTAACCTCCAAGTGTGCAAGTTCCTACAGCAACTTGCTAGGAATCCCAGCTTGCTATGGTGGCTGTGATAAATTCCTACAGCAACTTGTTGTTCTTCTAAATGTGCTGTTACAGTCGTTTGAGTTTTGTGATAAACATATTGTGCCGAAAGATTTTATGCTACAATGTGGATAGGCGTGAATTTGTAAGGTGGCTGACTTTGGTTGGAACTTCAACTGGCTGTTGATTGTAAGAGCCATTGTGCAATAGATGGCTTTCAATCCACAATTCTGTTTTGCTTTTGCTTGACGTTGGCAATATGCTTGTATCTTTGAGAAGAACTAAGTCCGAGGGATAGCAGTTATCTGGTAAAGTTCACTGGAAGAGCATAAAACTTGGTAGAAATTCTGAAGGAAAATTGAATTTGATTACTGGCTTCACTTCTATTTCAGTCCTATATCGTTAGTCTGGCTTTTTAACTGTGATTGCACCAGAGATAGGATTTTTGTCCTTTCGTGTTCTGTAATTGAATAGAAATGTTTTTTGAAGGATGGGGGCATAATAATTCGAAAAATAATTCAGACACCGGATGATTTATGTGTGTGTGCTCACATGAATACATGGCATTGAAAGGGATGGAAATTACTATAATAGTCTGTTGCTCTTTGCATCTCATTTCTGCATAATTACACATTAGCTTCAAAAAAGACCTTACATGTCGATATCAAATTCTACTAAGTGAAATATTGGGCTAGAGAATATTTTCCAACTAAGAAAACTCTCATTACCTTTGCCAGTTGGTGTTTGCTATCTCATGAGGGCCAGGCCAGTTATATTGTTTTAAACTTTTGCTTTGATATAATTGGTGACATTTGTTTACTCTTTGTCATTCCATTTCAGTTGAAGATGGTGGTGTCTCAGTGGCATCAGTGACCACAAACTTGGAACAAGTTAATATACAGGCGGATCAGAGAGCACCACCTGACGAGGAAGGCCCTTCTGTCATAATTCCAAATCACCTGCAAGTCCAGACTGCAGATTGCTCACACTTAAGCTTTGGTAGCTTTAGATCTGGCATTAATGATGCCTTTTCTGGGCCTTTTGCTTCTAGACCATTGAAAACGGACATGGATGAGGCATCTACAGATGCAGATGCAGATGCAGATGCTTCATCAATTGGGCACTCGGAAACCAGGTACGTCTTCATTTATTATAATAAGTCCCTTCATTTTACTTCTTGATTGTTTTATAATTTATCTCAACAACTTTCCCTTGCAGAAATTCTGACTACTATGGAGATGAGCCTCTCAGAATTGCCACAGAAGGTAATCCAATTCATAGACCTGGCGCAAATGCTAGGAGTTATGATTCACCTTCTGCTTCACAACCAGAAGTGTTGAAACAAGAGGACCCTGAAGTGTTACATGGAAATCATTATGCCTTTCCCTCATCTACACCAGGTTATACCTTTGAAAACGCCCAAGAGATGAACACTGCCTTCAGTCAATCTCAGACTAGTTCTCAGATGCAAAATCTTGGTCCCTTCTCAAGTGCAATGGTAAATTATATGTGACACGTTTTCTTATTGCTGCTTTAAGAAATCAATGTATGCCTTTATGAAAGAAAAGTTGTGAATATGATAAATATTACCCGGAACAAAAACACTGGCGAAAAAGAATCTCTGAAAGTGACCCATTCATGTTGAGTAGAGGATCTTCAACCCTTCGGATACAAAAGAATCCATATTCCATTTTTGGATGATAGTGTAAAATTTGAAGAAACTGAAAAATAGAGGAGATTTTGAATAAGCTTTGATAATTATTACAATAGTATTTTCATAAAATCAGTTGGACCCCAAAGTGTATTTATTTTTCTGTTTTGTATGTGTGTGTGTGTGTGGTTTTTTTTTAGGGGGGGGGGGGGGGGGACACTAGTTCTTCACCCTGCAAGAAGGATGTTATTTTTCATTCTTTTGTGATGTTTCTTTCATGCATCAAAATTTCTTTCATGTTGTGTGATGTCGCATCATTCAAAGAAATTGTTAAATGGGTGTGTTTTGGGTGGTCTAGTGACTGGTTATGGGACCTATTCACATTCAAAATTACAGGCGGAGATGGAACAAATCATGAGGTTGCTCTAGGATTTGTAGATGGCTTTTGCTTACCTTTGTGTTTAGTATATGGGGAATAAAGAAAGTTGACTATCTTTTCTTTGGATCTCGACATTGAACAAAATTTAGGATCCGGTGCTAAGTGCACCTTCATTGGGTTTGGCTGTAGCAAAAGCTTTAGACCAACACTGTAAAGTGCTAAGTGCATCTTCCTTGTGTTTGGCTGTAGCAAAAACTTTAGACAGTCGCTGTAAAGTGTTAAGCCTACTGTACTTTTCCATGGATGATCCAAGGGTCAAGCGCTGCATGTTTTATCAAAATGGATTCTATTTTTTACTTTGTCATGATGATCATCACAACAATCGGAGCTGTCAATATGTATTACTTCTTTGAGACTGTAATGGTCAGTTGGCTGATAAAGATTTATGTTAAACATTTTGCAATGTTGATTTTCTAGCATCATCGTTTCAAAATCATAAGCATCTGAAGCATAGTTAATAAATCGAGATTTGTATCAGGAATCGAAATCCTTGATTTAACAATCGGGAATCGTAAAATTCGACACAAAATTCGAACAATTATAAAAATAGCATGTACATATTTAAAATAGGCAAGATATTCAATATTGAACATTATTGTATTTTAAAAATAATCAGTTGATGGTATTGACATGATCATGTTGTCTAAATGGAAAGATGCTAACTTTTATAAATCTTTATAAAGCTACATTTGAGGATATACCTCTATTACTACTTTCTTAATGCATAATAAATTCTTCCCACTAAATGGTCACAATGAAAGATGCATGATTTTTAACCTAGGAAGCACGGACACTCCGATGGGGTTGACGTGGCGGTGTTGGACACGTGTCTGATACGGATACGCGTGGGACATGGCCAGACACGTGTCTGATACTTCCACAAATGTCCTGAACAGAAAATAAAAAAGTTGAATATGGGAGGGATACAAGATCTGCAAGCCATGGATCTAAACTTTTATTGGCCAGGTATGTTGAAGAACTCTTCTTTATCTTCTTTTTTCCTTCTTCTCCGTTTGACCCTTCTCTCGCTGCGATTTGGATCCTCTCTCGCTGCGATCTCTCTCTCTCGATGCGATCTGTGTTTTGTATAAAGATGTCGGTTTTTTTTTTTTTTTTTATCAGTCATACCTGTCTATCTCTTTCTTCATTTAAACAAATTAAATAATCAACCGACTATCCATATTAGCCCACTCAATTAGAACTTAAAGTAATTAACCCATTATCTAATTTAATATTAACTCATTGTCTAATTATAATATATTAATCAATTGCTCAATATTTATTAATTTATATTATTAATGTTTCTATTAATATAAAAATATATAATATTATTTTAATTAGTCGTATCTTTGTTGTACCTATGCCCTATACTTTGAAACTTTGTCGTATCCCCGTGTCCGTATTGTATCGGATACGACATCCGTGTCCGTATCCATGCTTATTAGTTTTTAATCAACTAATAGTTATTGTCTTCCTACTAATGAAGTTAAACTAAAATAGGAAAAACTCATACTGATTCGAACATGTAAACTTAGAAAATCACTTCTCATATTCGATTGAAAAATAAATTTTTGATGAAAAATAAAAAATAGAGCATTTATTGAAAAAGAAATAGGTTATGTCAGGCTTTGGTAGCTGTTTTTGAAGAAGAAGAAGAAAAAACATATCTGGAGTGAAGGAGACATCTTCTCTGATATTTATAAACGCTTGAACAGTCGCGTGAAAGGCAGAGACGCAAATATGAGATATAGGGAGAGACGTGAGTTTTATACTTGGCGGTTGGCCTTTTATAGCAAAACGACGTTTTGAATATCTAACAGTCAAAAGGATGTTGTTTTACTAGAAATAGGATTAAAAAATAAACAAATTGTACTATTCCTTCGATTTGATTTGAATTGTACGATTCTCTGTCAAAAATGATTGTATGGTAAGATACAAATTAAATTAGGACTAAATCGAATCGTGAATCGTACGATTTTGATAACAATGATCTGAAGCTTAGTTAGTTTTGGCTTTTGTTGAATGATATTACTAAGTTCCTTAGCTGAATCAAGAATGCAAAATTTCCTATTAGAAGACAATGTACATGGACTTTTGCGGAGGTATATAATTTTCAAGTACTTAAAAGTTGATCCTTTTCGGTGCTTATCGATTCGTGGTATTTAGAACACATTTATGCATTTGATGCAACCTTGTTCTCGGTTTGGGAGAAAGGTATTGAAGTCTGTACTCTAGGTGACTGAGACCACTTTTGCATCCTGGTCTGTTTTTCGTAGATTGAAGGATTCCGTACTCTAGTTGACTGAGATCGCATGCGCATCCTTGTCATCTTTAATGGGAAGATATGAATGTAATAAAACATATACAAGTAAGTAAATATGAGTCAAGTGAATGCTTAGGTATAAATCTATCTTGAGTATGTGACGCAGTTGTGGTTTCTTCAACAGTTACCATACATTTTGGCTTTCAAATAAGATTGGGTAATGTAGTTGTGATTACTTTCATATGACTTGGTCTATTTTCAGTTATTGCTATAACTATTGTTCTCATTTTCCATTAACAATCTTGCTGTTCATGATACAGCAGAACTGTAGTATATTGTTCTGTTGTTGGTTTTTGTAACAACATGGAAGAACTAGACTAATATTTTTTTTTTTAATTTTGGTCACCGTTCCTCACTTTTATGAAATTATGTAATGGCAGGCTTACTCAAATTCGTTGTCAAGTACTTTGTTGCCTGCAAATGTTCAGTCTGTGAGAGATTCGGATCTTTCTTACTCACCTTTTCCCTCACAATCAATGCCTGCAAAATACGGCAACGCAGTGTCTTCCATTGGTGGTTCGATCATTTCCATGTCAGAGGTACCTCACCTGGACCAAGTTACTGGGATTTTTACCAAATAGTTCAAGTTCATGAGAGGTCGATTAGCTATGTGCAATTAGTTGAAGATGGATAAGAAACATGCCTTTGTTTTGTAGGTTATAAGTTTGTGACAATAAAAGAAAAAGAGAACATGGTATTCATACAAAATGTGAAACATCCATGCTCTTGAAATTGCCTGTACTTAGCTATCCTCAACATCCATTCTCTTGAAATTGCCTGTACTTAGCTATCCTCAACATCCATTCTCTTGAAATTGCCTGTACTTAGCTATACTCAACTACGGAAAGTTTATTCTGATGTCATCTTTTATTTAAAGAGAAAACGCTCACTTGGTCTTTATTTTGGGTCCCATGACACTTAATTTGAGCCCAACTTCGTAGTATTAATGCTGTCAGCGGTTGTAGTTGTCTGTTGCCGGGTAATTTTAGACGAAATTTACGTATTTTGTCGTCAATTTGTGAAAAATGGTGATGCTGTTAAGCCCTTGTGGTGGTCATATATACCGCTATGGATAAGGGCCTGATGTTTCTGGCATATTGCATACGAAACCCTGTGAGGGAAATGATGATATAATTGTATGTAAACTGCGTTTGAGTATCCATGAGGTATCAATTTATACGATGTCATATCATTATGTTCTACAGGTCATTTAAATGTAATTATATCTTGTCTTTCTTAGATTATTCAATTAGCCTAGTTATTTGCAAGTGTAGTAGCAATTGATTTTATTCCAATTAAGTGTCTTTTATTTGGTAAAGAACAGAAATATTCATTTTCGTAGCACTTGCTAGTCCATACAATTTCACAAAGGATGGGGACCGAGATTCCTGGTTGTACAGGGGGACCCCATTCTCAACCAATTGATTAAACAGACCTCTTTTGATCATTTGATACCAACCAATTGAAAGAGGTTGGAACAATAATATGCGGACAATGAAATTTTGAACTTGATGATCTGATTCATTATTTGGTGGAGATGTTTATGAGTCTATGACATGACATACGCGTAAACATTGGGCTTTCATAATGGGGAAGAAGACGTTTAAACTCTTGTCCAATAAGTACCGAAACCAGAACCAACTGCGAGTATTGTGCACTCAGAATTTTCTCCTCTTGTTTATTTTCTCTGAATATTTTAGTGTCTGCTTGCAGGCATTGAAGAATGCTGGGTTTTCAACCCAGCCTACTGCCCAGACCCTGTCTGGAACCAATGTTGCTACAGGACCTGCTCTTCCGCAACACCTTGCTGTGCACCCATATTCCCAACCTACTCTTCCTTTGGGACCATTTGCAAACATGATTAGCTACCCTTTTTTGCCTCAAAGCTATACATATATGCCTTCTGCTTTCCAGCAAGCATTTGCTGGTAACAGCACGTATCATCAATCTCTGGCAGCTGTACTTCCTCAATACAAAAATAGTGTTTCTGTCAGCAGCTTGCCTCAGTCTGCTGCTGTTCCTTCTGGGTATGGCGCCTTTGGGAGTTCAAACACCATCCCTGGAAACTTTCCAATGAATCAACCTGGTGCTCCCGCAGGCACAACCACAGGATATGAAGATGTTATGAATTCCCTGTACAAGGACAGCAACAATTTGATATCTCTTCAGCAGGTACTCTTTTTAGGCATTTGGAAACCATCTAAAAATCCTTGATGATCCAAATTTGTTTCCAACAACATATTGACATACTGGTTTGCTATTTGGAGCCGTATTAGACTTACTAGTTTAGATGCACGGACACTTTTAGAAGTGCCATGTGCCTGTGTTAGACACGTCTCAGACATTAAACTCCTTGAACACTGTTAGACCTGTTTGACACCTCTTCAAACTGTGCCTACATTGGAAAGTAGATATCTTAATTTCTTCCAGGTATCTTACACTTCTTAAACACCTGGCATCATGAGATTAAATAGAAGTGTAAAATCCGAATGTGTCTCTCCTTGTGTAAAGAAAAATATAATTGAAAGCCAAAGTGAAAAAAGTGGCACATACGAGGATCTAATAAAAGGAGGGGGAATTGGAGGATGATAGGAATGGTCATAATTATGTTATGATTCGTGTGTTAAATAATTTAGATATTGTATTACACAATATGTAATAATGTTTGCTGCACATATTATGTAGCTTAATACACGTGTGTGAACCAACTAACCCTGTACATATAATATTCAATTGTTTTCGTGTCCTCGACGTATACATGCATTACTTTTTTTGGGCGGCCCCTGGCCCAAAAAAGAGGGAAACATAAGCAAGTTGTTTTGTTCTAAATTTGTAGTTCCCTTTTTTTAAACTCATGCTGTCCTTGCTGTGCTGTCATTTTTTCAGAATGAAAACTCAGCTATGTGGCTACATGGTCCTGGTTCCAGAACAATGTCAGCTGTTCCTGCCAGCACATATTATGGCCTCCAGGGGCAGAGTCAACAGCCTGGTGGATATCGCCAAGGTCAGCAGCCTTCACAGAACTATGGAAATCTTGGTTATCCAAATTTCTACCCTTCCCAGACCGGAATCTCACTGGAACATCAGCAGCAGAACCCTAGGGATGGGTCCCTCAGTGGCTCTCAGGGCCAACCTAAACAGTCCCAACAACAGATATGGCAAAATGGCTACTAATCTCCTCATGGTTTTTCAGGGTCTTGTAGTGAGTTTGAGAGTGGCCAATCAAGGCATTCCCGCGGTTGAAGAACATTGATGCATAATGTTCATAAGCGGACTTGACTGGCTGCTGCCCTGTGCCTTGAGGTTGTATTTTGTGTTTATCGTTGGCCAATGTAGCGTAGGAACATGTGTGCTAATTTGGATTAGTGAACATTCCTCTTTGTTTCTTTTATCTTTGTTTTTCTGTCTTTTTTATTCGTGTTTACCTTTTTCTCACTTTAGAATGAGCTGTGTTCTTGAGTCCCTTGGTAGTGTTGAGGTTACCATGATTTGCTAACAATTTTTAACCCGACCCTGTACTAGTTTACAGAAACTAATGCTAAGGTTTCCACATTTCTCCAATATGTTGTTGATTGTTTTCTGTCTTTTTTTTTTTAAAGCTTGTTGTATAGCTCATGAAATAAGCTGTTTCTGATGCTGAAATTCATTTGTTATGTAAGAAGTCACTCACGGAATGAAATGATAAGCTCTGTTTAGTTGTATAATTTATATTTTATTGCAATGAGCACACCTCTCATGGGTGTACAAGTCTTTTCATTCAATTATTGCAATACCTAAGCAGCAAACTCGGATTTGGGAAGAGTCTCATTTTTTTTTTGTAGTACGAAGGGGAATTGGCCCAAAAATTGGAGAGGGGTCAAGACGCTTAGATGCCGGCTGCTGACTCAAGTACCCAGAATTGCGCAAAATGATCGTCTACGACACGGTTCACCAATTCCTCTATTTTCTTTAACCCCAAGTTTTGCCAGTTCTTGATTAAAAGTTATAATCCTAATTGGAAATTGCTTATTAGTTCATAAAGCTACCCCAACTGCCAATTTCCTTAGTAGCTCAAGTGAAAAGTTATAATCCTAACCACTGAGTGGGATAGTCCAGTGGAATATGGGCTGAATTTCTTATCTTGAGATTGGAGGTTTGAGTCTTGGAGTCTACATAGGGACTTGGTAGTTGACTCTTATGTTAACCTAACTAGGTTCGTTCTCGAGAGGTGTAACGGACGCAGTCAGGGATCTCATGATCCAACCAGTGAGGGCTTATCAGGATAGTCTTTGAACGCTCTCCTTTGTATCACCTTTTTTTTGAATAGCCAAAAAAAGAAGTTATAATCTTAATTGAAAATTTGGTGTGCATTCTTGCTTGGACATTTTAATGAATATTTGCTATAATGGTTCTCAAGATTATATTGCATGCGTGCGTGCAAGGGAATACTATAGTATCGATTTTCCAGTTTTCGATATCACACATTCCGAAAACTAAAAAATACACTTAAAAAATGATAAGTTTTACCTAAAAAGTGATAAATTACACCGAAAGGTGTAGTAAGTGAACCAGAAAAGTGATAAGTGACTCAAAATAAAAACACCTAAAAAGTTGGTAAATTCACTTGAAATGTGGTATATTTAATCAGAAAGTGACAAGAGGTATGTATAGTACCAAATTTTATTTTCTAGTACTGTAATCAAATCCAGGTGTACAATATTTCAATAGGCCTGTGGCATAATCATCCTTTAGAAGCATAAAAGACCCAATCCTTCAAAATAAGCAATCATTCAACTAAGAGTCCAATATTCCCACATCATTTTTCTAATCTAAAAAAAAAAACGTACTCATTGTATAAGACTCTCCATTATAACAAAGTTTAGTAGTAGTAGAGACAAACAACAGGCAACTTTATCCTCATTGTGGAGAGATCGACTCCAAAATTTAAAAACTCGAAATATATCAGATTTTTAGTAACACACCGTTTCTTTTAGATGTTTTTAGTGGAGTAATACAATGGCAATGCAACTTAAGAGTGATTGATCCGATAAGGTCTTCCCATACATTGCAAAATAATCAGCTACCGTAATTCACAAGCAAGTCCTGGGACAAGACTTTTCAGGTTTGAGTAATGCATCAAATTAGCCACATCTGCTCTGTTGTGTGGGTGAAGCTTCTTGGTGCTATCGAAACTCATTTGAAATTATTCTTGGGAACAATTCTCCATGAAGTAACACTAATATCGTTTGATGTTCAATCTCTGGTTCAAAATAATGAAAAATATGTTGATCTTTTGATAAGAACAGAGCTTTTAAACCCGAAAATGGAAGCATCATCCCCTAAGAAGAAAGTAAATTAAAGCCAACATTGATGCTCATAAACCAGCAATCAAGAAAATAGAAACCAAAATCAGAAAAAGCCTGCCTTGCTCCTTCCTCTTCTGTCAGTAACCCATGAATCACCCCAGCAGGGATTTTGTGAAATGTTCACGTGCGGTGGCCAATGCTTGACTAATTGTCTGCATAAACAAGAGTTCATAAGTTAAACCGCTGTCAAAAGAATGAGTTTGATTTTGATTGTGAGACGTTTCCCATTTGTTTATTCAATTTTTTTATAGGAAACAAACGATTTATTAATAATAGAAAAGATGTAGTACAATAAAAGAGCAAAAGTGGATTAGTCCAAACCAAATGCCCCCAAAACATAAAAAGTCCAACAGGGACAAAAAGCAAAGACTTGTGATTTTCTAATAACCGCAAACAGTAGACCAACTATCCAAAATGCCAAAAAGGGGTATATTGTCAAACTCCTTGGTGAGCGATGCCCAAAAAGAGACTTCTAAACATTCTCGACTGTGTGGGAACATAGAAGTATCAGATCTACAATACCTGCTCAGATAAAGGTGCTCCGGGATCCATACTATGGGTTGCAACCTTCCCCGCAATAACATCTGCATCAGTTTCAAGAATAATTCTGCACAGGACATAAAAGGCGTCATAAACATTTGCTGTTTTCAAGGGCTATTCAGAGGACCGGAAGCAACAGAATTAAAAGCTTAATTAGTTAGAGAGGTGGAACTTAAGCATGTATATCCCTCAACACGACCTTCACATGTGGGCTAGATTTTCAGCAAGTGGAAGTCACAAAATTCAAACGGAGGACTTCTTGTGTTTCTATCATGTTGATCACCATCTCATTTAAAAGCTAAAGCTGTTAGAGAGAGGCATCTCAAGTATTTATATATTTAAACCAATCTTGGGCGGCTCTAATTTTCTTATGTAGGACATTAGCTAAAATAGGCCACCATAGAAACTGGTGGGTTCCAACGAATTCAATCTTTTGATATTTTTTAAACAAGTCATACACAAACATAAGCTGTAATAGACAACAACTGGTGCAAGGAAGCAATGCTTACCCTCCATCAACAATTTCATCAATACATAAAAGAATGAGATCCAAATTCTCAAGTGCCTCCGTTTTGTCTACATTGCCCCTGAAACACGAGCACCAAAAAATGACAGCTTAAAAAAAATTGCGATGCACTAATGAGGCAAGGAACAAAAATACTTATTGAAAATACCTAAGAAGAATACCAACAGCATCAAAGAAACCATTAAGAACAGTGGCTAATATTAGCTCATTCTCATCTTCGCCCCCCGTAACAAAGAAGTGAAGGTCTTGAACAAACTTGTAGACAATAATGGTACTTTCCAACATTGTAATCTCCGCTGCAAATGAATTAGCAAGACAGTAAGTAGGCAGCACCAAATGCAACTTAAACCAAGATATTGTGTCTTCACCGTCTCAAAAGGAGGAAGACATGGAAACTCAACAGTGCATTATACATATTGATTCAAATATAGTAACTTATGGGATAGAGGAAGAGGAAAAAACCGAAGATTTCACATAGTACTTTTGATCAAAAAATCAATTTGATTTATTTCATAGCCTTCGCTCAATGAGAAAATGGGTCAAATTCTAAAGGATCAAACCTATGGGACTTAAGGAATGATATTAAAAAAGAGAGAAAAATATTCAATTAAAAAAATAAGTAAATAGAAATGAAGTAGAAGAACCCAGATTCCAAATGAACAAATTCAACCTTGAAAAGAATCTTACTGATTCTCGAAGAATGAGGGGCAAAGGGATTGATCGAGAAAGATCTCTTGTTCTTATTATAAGATCGTGATTGGATCCGCATATGTTTAGTAACGAGAATAATCAAAAGAAAAATGGAAAGTGTTCAATTGGAATATGAAAACGTGACTAAATTAATCCTAGTTACTCTTCAGGACAGAGTCGAAGAATGCAGGGGATTCTCGAACGTGGAAAAGGATCCAAAACCCGAGTACCCATGTCGTCCAAACTAGGACTGGAACCCCCTAACTTCCCCTTTGCTGATGAAAGGAGATATACTATTAATCAAGCATTAGCCAACAGTTGGTGTATAAATGCTTGAGAATTTTATGAGCAAAAGTATGCCCTTTCAATATTCTAAACACGGTGTGTAATTGCTCAAAACTCCCGAGATACACACAAAGAAAGGAAGCCATCACAAGGTATTCTGAAGTAATACAGAACCTTCTGTCCGGGCGTTCGTCTTTTGAGTCTTCGTAAATGCAGATTTCTCAAAAGCTTCCTTTGCACTATTCGTAGGCCAGTCATCAGAATAATACTTGACGGCTATGCGTTTCCCTTCAGAATCTAGAAGAAGAATGTTCTTTACAGATGGGCAAGACTCCTACATTCAATGCAAATCACTAGAAAGTTAATATGAAATAAAATGACAACAGAAGCTATTAACTATTGAGAACGGATTCAAAAAACTATTTGATCCATATTCAACGACTGCCACTTTATAAAAATGCAATTAATTGATAGAGTTCCACCAAAAACTCATCTCATCTGAACCTTCAAAATAGAAGCACAACAAAGTAAGGCAAAACAAACATACAAAATAAACCACCACTTTTCTTTTTGATGTCACTAGTGCAAAGTCCATCATGACATGACATCCTTTCATCTGGAAATTGACTATGAAGCTTGGCAAGTTGGATAACTAATTAAATGTCATTCAACTTTACTGAATTGTTGTAGATAGATACTGATACAAAAATATTAAGTAATGTCTGTGCAACTAGATGCACAGAGATAATAACAGGTTTGTATGCATTTATTTCCAGATAATCACAAATGTGTGTGTGCGCGTGCATGCACGAGGGTGTGTAGATATATACCTTCCTCTGGATGTTCATGTGAACTGGATTACCTCTGAAATTTTTATTCCAAGCCAATACCAGGTTTTATTGAGATCAATTAAAAAGTGACGAGCTTTCTGACAAAATAAAGGACTACCAGACTCGGTAGAAATTAGAATTCCTTAACTTTTACTTAATTCCACTGCATCTCACATACAGCTCAGCCCTCAAAACACAAACCCCCAATACCAGTCCCTAAAATCAAGTAAAGATAAAGAATGATGGTTGCAATTTGGCCAAGCAAATTACAAACAGACTATGCCTAAAAACTAATAACCATCACAGTATCTCAACTTCTTATTAAGTGTTCCAACTCAGCCATCAAAACATATACACACACAGAGCCAACCACACATGATCAAAGCCAAACTATTTTTTTATAAGATCAACACCATATGCTTTACCCCTAATTGCTAGATCTGCGCTCAATATCACAGAACAGATACGAATCTGCACTTAAAAGATAGAAACCACCAAACCCAAAACCCGAAAAACCTCTTCAAGCAATCAAAACAATATCACATTATAAACCCATATCAAAATTAAACACAACTAACAAACCCTTAATTCAAATTCAGTTTAATCCTCAACATCAAAACAAAAAGAGCAAACATTAGAAAAAAGCAATCTGAGAACATATAATGTGTCAACAGTCAAGAAAATTGAGTGATTAAAGAGACCAATTGTATTACAGCAAGAGAAGAGAACCGACCATAGTTACTTTCAGGAAAATGTCTCTCAGGGACTTCGGGGAGAGAGTGATTCTGAGAAAGAACTGTGGAAAATTTCTGTCGAAAGTGGAATATAGGTGATGCAGGATCGAAATTTCGCTTTAGGCCGATACAATGAGGGGTTGAATCAAAACTTCAATTAATGAAATATTTTGAGGTACTTTTAGTTATTTCGACACATTTTGAGTTTGTATAAATTTAGGGTGATAATCATATTGTGTTGAGTTGTGTTCATGTTAGGTTGTGTTCGTGTTCGGTTATTTTGATTTCATATCGATTACTAAATAATTCTAAATCAATTTGTTTAATTAATCATGGTGTTGTGTTGTCTCGTATCATTCTATTTATTTTTATGTCATGTTCGTATCGATTCATATTATCGGTGAATAAAAAATTTAACGTTCAATTTTATATCTAAAATTTTACTATCACTTAATCGAACTTAGGCTCGTACTCTTTTTATATACTAAAAATTTAAATAATAATAAAAATGAATAAAACTACTTGATAAAATATAATAAAAAAATAACATTTTATTCTTATAATATTATTTGATGATATCGAAAAATATACAGGAGGTAATAAGCAATAAAGAAACTACTAGAAGGGGCAAAAAATAATTTTCACCATCAAACCATACATTGTGCAATAAGTCACACCAAATATTCTCCGAATATTCTCTGAATATTTCTCTAATATTCTGTTATAAAAGGCAATGATCACTATATAAAAATGGGCCAAAAAAAACAAACAAGAAAGAACCTATTGGAATCTTCTTCTTCTTCGAGTAATACGAATCCTACGGAGCAAAAACCTCAATTATAGTGGACGTAATCTTGGTCTTTCGGTTAGAAAGAACCACTTATATATCGGCTTTGATCCCATCTCATCATGTTTTTTCTCTGTTAGCTTAGAATATTCGTACTCCCCTTCCCCATCTAACTAGACATCGGTTTGGACTTGGGCTGAGTATTTTCGAGTACTATCACTATTCAATCATGTTAATCGTATCAATTTCGTGTCACTAATCCAATCCGTTTATTATCCGTGTTAACGGGTCATGTTATATACGAATTTGTGTGGAAAAATAACAAATTCTAACTCGTTCATTGCGTATTAATTTCAGATCGTATTCGCATTAAATGTTTATCTAACTCATGATAATGGACCTCAGATTAATATTCCCTAAACATCTTACAGCCACATATAATCTTGATAGTGAAAACAAAAAGTTTTTTCTAACATTAAAGTCATTGTGGGCCATGTTTTATTGATAATTACGAATAATTACAAAAGGAAAGGTGGTGACATTAGGTCTGTCAACCGGGTGAGTCGAGTTCATGTCAGTGTTTAGTAAGTTTGTGTCAAAAAATACTCAACTCATAACCTAATTCACTATGACATTTGAATTGACTGTGGACTCCATCAAACATTGAAACTTAGTGTTTATCCAATGGTTTCATTGAAGCCACATCATTATGTCAGAGAATTAGATCAAATTTTTAGGTTCAAATAGGATTACTCAACGAAATTTTTTGATCCTCGGATATTCTCTGTGCGTAAACTACACTTGAACCCCTAAGTTTGTTCAAATTACAAAAAGACCGAATTTTGATTGGCTTTGCCAAGCTTATGTAAATGAACCCAATCAATAACAGTTGAAGGATTCAGTGGTGGCCTAATGACCAACTACCTTGATTGGAACTAACGATCGTGGGTTCAAAAAACAAGTGACTTGGTCCGGCTCAACTCGAATAGGTTGTCGTTTATAAATAATTTTATTTTTATTTTTAGCCAACTATTTTTTTTTCCCACGGTGAACAATCCTAAATGTATATCCAATGGCTTCAAACTATTGCATTTCTTTCTACTTCTTTTATCCTATACATTTTCACAAAAATCTAAACTCTATGGTCTTGATTATTTGAATTCTATAATATAATTTTTGAAATTTTTACTAACAAATTGAGTTGGATCTTAGCTAGGCCTATCAAGTATCAAGACCGAATTCTGATCCGAATTCGATCCGAATTCGATTAATCAAATATGGATTAATATTTTTATTCCCGATAATATGAATTTTATATTTTATATTTCACGAATTTGTATTTGGATATATTTATATCTGATCCGATTATGATTTGATCTGAATTATTTATATATTTTTTATATAAATATTAAACAAATTTAGTTAATCGGATCGGATTGTTAACGGATTTAGATATAGATCATGAAAAAAAAAATCCGTTGAATTCATATTGGACTTTTGAAATCAGATTTTGATCAATCAAAATCGAATCCAAATCCGATCCATTAACAGGTTTAATCTCAGCTCAAATGCTCGCAATTTTTTGTTGAACTAAAATTGAGAAAAAATTAAAGTTCAAGCTTCATTCAGTGCAACCAAATCAAATCTAAATATATTTAAGATTGTCAGCTCAACTTATTCACACCTCGATATGCTGCAACATAAAAAATAATTCATGTAATATCAAAATTTCTCCTCTTCGATCAAACTACCTTGGTAAATCCAAATTTGACATTATATAAAAAAGATTTTCTTATTTCTCTTATTTTTTTCAACCCATTTTAATTGTCTTACATGATGGGATTAGATTGAAATGACTTATAAAACTTAAATGTCTTGAATACGATTATCACGAACGACTTTTTTTGGTCGGTATTAATTTGCGGGTCGCAATACCGACCCGCTATGAACAGTGCCGTTAATGCCTTGTACAAGGTGCTATTCAATACCACCTACCCGGTGGTATAAAATGTTGGAAGGAGGTATTAAAGTGGTAAAAGACTCAAATGCCCTCAACTACAAAGCCAGCCGCAATTGTTGACTTTGATTTATAAGGATAAAATTGTCTTTTTACACCCCAGCCGCAATTGTTGACTTTTTTAAATAGGTATTACATAGATAATATTTGTGATACACAAACAAGGGAAATGATGGGATTATAGTTTAAGACCGGGTATAATATACTATTGGATTGGAATGGAATGGAGATAAATCTAATACCGTGCTTATTTTATACTCAAAACAAACGGGCCCATGAAGGACTATTATAGGTATTAGCAATGCACCACGTGCGTTGCACGTGAATAGTTTAAGTATGTGTATTTGAATTAAATATTATTTCAAATTTACCAAATTTAATTTTTACTGCTCATATTCTATTATAGGATTATAAAAACTTTATATGTCCTCAAAATTATTTGTTCTAACTATAAGAAAGGAAAGATAAAAAAAAAAAAAAAAAAAAAGAGGAATAGTTAAAATTATGTTTTTTTAGAATTTTGTGATTGAGATTGATTTTTTAGCAATGTTTGAGAAATTTAATTTTTTTGAAATTCATTTTATTAGGATTCCATTTATAATTCCTTGAATAAAATAAAAATAATTGTCAATATACTAATCATATTAGAATCTTACTGTAATTAGGAATTTGTTAGGTGAATTGGGATAAAATTTAATCAACTACTCTAAAAAATCTAAAAATTATAAGTTTTACTTAAAAATTCTAAAAAAAATCAAATTCTACAATATTAAATTTTTTTTAAAAAAATTTAAGTTTTACTTAAAAATACACTTCAATATATATTTTCACATAAAATCTTAATACAACTTATAAAGTTTATTGTTATTGAATAATTATACTGATGTAGCATAATTTTAAAAAATTATATATATGATCATTTTTTATCTTAAAAATGAAAAAAGTTAAACTTTTTGATGAAAAAAAATACACATATGTAGGCATAATGTTATATTTGCATATAAGAAAAGTAATATTTGATTAATCAAATTTTTTAAGGTTTTTTGAACACTTTATTGAAAATATAATGATAAATATTTTTTTAAGGGTAATATAGTCGATCCATTTTTTTTTTATAAAAATTAATATTTATACATAATGAATAGATAATTAAAAGACATATTAGAGATAATTTGAAGATTTAAATGCATAAAGATATAATGATAATTTAGATATTTAATTGTGAAAGGATAGAGTGGTCTTTACAATTATTTATAAAGGTAAAATAGAGATTCAAAATTTTTTCATGTTAAAGCACTTTTATTAGTAGTATATATTCGAAATTTAGTTCATAAGAACAATTCCAATGTAGCTTTTGACCAAACAAAAAACAATTCCAATGTAGCTTTTTGGACTCCATTCGAAGCATTTCTGTTCTGTTCTGTTCTCTATTGCTTCGGCCCACCAAGTTCAAAGTCATAGCCCATAAAATGAGTAAATTATATTTTATCCCTCTATATTATTATCTTTGTTTCACTTTATACTCTCAATTATAAAATTTCTCACATTATATCCTAAAGTATCAATTTTATTTTATATTACTCTAATAGATAACGACCAACTTGAAAATCTATAAACGAGGGAGGGAAACCCAAAGACCTTCCCACAAGTGGTTGATTGAGGGGTCAAAGTAAATTTGTGTGTATAGAGTTCGAGCCGTGTGGTTGTATAAAATCGGAGTTTAAACAACAGCATGATAAGTGGGTGATTATGTCCATCCGAAGTTGACTATGAGCTTGATAATCACATGGCTACAACAATTCCCACGCATACAAAAAAAAAATTAAAATTAAAATTGTTTTTCTTGCATACTTTTCAACTTCTATTAGTTATGCTTAAATGCTAATCCACATGCAATTGGGGACGGTGAAAATGACCTCACTAATTGTTTGAAAACCAATATGACCTGTAAAATATTTTATGAATTTGGGTTCTTTTCATTGTTGACCCTATTCAAACTAATGAAAACAGTAGTTAACGGGTTCTTTTCATTTTTTGGTTTTTTTTTTTTTAAAATTGATGGACCTATGGATTGGACTGTGGGTCTAATTGGACCAAATACATGACTGATGGCCCTAATTGATGTACATGGTCGAACCATCTAGCCTTCTGATCCCCTCGTAGGTCTCAAAATTGAAAAACTCATTTTGTGCATTTACTCTTCTTGTGTTGACAACTAGTTGGAAATTTCCACTTCCTTGAAATATGAGCATTGATGAATTGAAAGATATGTAAAGTGGTCACACACATAAACAAGAAAACTCCTTTATAACCACTTGCTACCCCATTCAACTTCAAATTCTCCACCACATAACCTAATGTCATTCCTGCTAAACAAAATGTGTAAAACCCTTTGACAAGTTTTGGGGCAATTAAAAGTTAGGACCATTGATTAAGAATTCCAACTACCAAAACTTAATGTTGAAAACAACCATCATTGAAAAAATCAACAGGAAAATTGATTTCATACCTAATTCAAATGTATTATTCAAAAAAGGCTAAAATAAAAGGATCTAGACTAAGATGAACTGATTAATTTTTATCTTTGATAATAATTAACTTTTTAATCTTTTATTAGTAAGTACCACACGCAGAAACTAATCTAATCCAATTGTTAGCATTTGGATATGGAGTCGGACTGGCGTCTATGGGCGAGCACAATCTGAATAAATATGGATGAGTCAGGGGCTGTTTGATAACACTACTTAAGACTTAAAACTGAATACGTTAAACACTTAATAAATTAAATCCGTTTGATATCCTAAAACTCATACTACTTAATATTTTAAACACTTCTTAAAAATAGAATAAAATTTTAAGTAGCAAGCCACTTACTTATCACTTATTGCTGAAAATGTTAGTCAGTAAGAATTTTATCAATTTCTCATAATAGACAAATATACACTCACCACCATTGTGTCATCGCCACCACCACCAACACTATCACCACCACCACCATTGTACCACCGCCACTACTACCACTACCATTACCATCCTTGTGTCACCGTCACTACCACCATCACCATCGCTGCCGCCACCACTACCATTGTGCTACTGTCACCACCACCACCACCATCACTACCACCACCATTGCTGCCACCATCATCACCACCACCACCGTTACCACCATTGTGTCACCGCCATCACCACTACCATTATGTCATCACCACCACCACCATTGTGCCACCTCTACCACCACCACCACCATTACCACTGCCATTGCCACCATCATCGTCACCACCGCCACTACCATTGTGCCACCTCTACCACCACCACCACCACTGTCGTCGCTACCACCATCACCATTGTACCATCGCCACCACCACTACCATTGTCATTGCCACCACCATCAACACTACCATTGTGTCACTGCCACCACCACCATCATTGTTGTCGCCACCACTACCATTGTGCCACTGTCACCACCACCACCATTGTCGCCACCACCACCATTATGTCACCACCATCACTACCACCATTCTATTGCCGCCACCACCACCACTGTCGCTACTACCACTACCACCACTATTGTGATGATGGTAATAAGAATAAGGCAGTTGTGGAGAGATGGTTAAAGAGAAGGGCAAAATTAGAATAATAATAATTTTCAGACTTCAACTCCTTATATTTATCAAACAGTTTGATTAAATTCAATACTTAAATTTCAGTTGATACCAAACAATCTGCGAATTAAAAAATTCAGCATTCAGTTTTCAGTATTTAACTTTCAGTTTTATCAACACATCACCTTAGTGTTTAGATTAACTTAAACTTGATCAAGCCTAGAAAAAGATGGGTTTAGATCCTAAAATCTCTCCACCTTATCTTAGTTCCTAAAATATCTCCACCTTATCCCCACATGTGTTATATATCCCTCTATATATAGTGGGACTCTACCAACACATGAAATACAAAAAATTACTACGAATGATGCTCTCTATTCTTTCTCTATATATCATGACTTGTGTGAGACTAGAACGGGGGACATTCGGGTTTGGCTCGTGTAGCCTAACTTATTGTGAGTCGAAGTGTTCACGTTCAAATGTGTTCGTGATCATCAAGGAGGTTCGTAAGGAATGGTAAAATATTATTCAAATCCAGAATAGTAAAACAATACTCAAATTCGTTGATTCGTTGTGTTTGGATCATAACGACTTATTTTATGTATTCACGTTTTTGCATTCTTACACCGATTAATTTGTACAGGAAAGCCCAAGTAATGTAATATGTGAATATAACATTACAATTTTGGTTTTTTTAATATGCATGAAGAAGTTTATATAATAATTAGGAATTAAAAATATAGGGTTGAAGCAATTTTTCTTTCACCAAAATAAAAAAGATAAAAACAAAACATGTTGTGGATGTTTTATTTTGGTTGTCATTAAGGTTTGAGTCGTTCTCTAGATACTATAGTCATTGTCAATGTTAATAGGGTAATCAATTAATGAATGAAGGAGTTGCCTACAGTATGGAAAAAAAAAATAGGTATTGTACCGATATTTATCATATTTGTAGGTGTTTTTTTATCATTGTTGTGAGTATCTTTATCACTGTTGTGGTACTGAAGAAAAGTGATAAAAGTAATTACCACAATTGTGATAACAACACCCACAATAATGATAAAAATACCCACAAATATGATAAATCTGATTCATTAGTTAGATCCATCAGCGTGCTTAAGTTTAAACTCGAGCTCAGACTCATCATATCAATAGCCGATTTGTAGTAGACCCCTCATGTGCAAGCTACTTTGGGCTTTTTTTTTTTATTGACGAACCTTTCTAATGTTAGGTCACTTTGAATCTATTCCGGTGAGAATAAACATCGGATACTTATATTCACCTACAAACCAGATATATAAGTTAACTCCAAAACACACCAGCAACCGCATACCGTCTTTGTTAATAAACAATATGTTACATACATCTTCTATGGCTACTTGCATTCATATATGGGATTGATGGAGTACTGAGAATGAATTAAAGCCAACACTTGGTATCTCATTCTATAGGAAGTTGGTTTTCTTTTGTATTGAACAACTGGGCTTAATTGAAAAGTTATCATCAGATCAAACAAATTTTCCATGTGCAGAGAAGTATCCCAGAGGTTGTCTAAGAAAAACAGCTCAAGTTTTAATGTGGAAAAATGCTTGGTATTTTGGATAAATTTATATAATATTATAGTTAAAAAGTTGAGTTCTCAACTTATAAAAATATAACAACAGTTAAAATTGATTCAAATTTTATTTATTTTGATCAAATTGTACAAAATTCATTCTAAAATTTATTTTTCCATTTAAAAATATCATATTCTCTGCGTGACTTAACCAATACACTCTCAATTCCAAATAACCCCGTTAATTCACACCTATCTCTATATCTTACCTCTATCTTATTTTATCGCTGTTCACTTTAAGTTTAAATTATATAATTATAAATTATATAATTAAAAAAATGATAGTAAAAGAAATTATTATTTAAAATATAAATATCATATAATTAATGTTCAATTTTTGATATTATAGAATGTCTCTAGACACGAGAGACACGGGGTTATTGTTGTCTTATATGAAACTCACTTCTTTTTAGTAAATATACTAGGGGTAACCCGTGCCTGAAGACACAGTGCAATGTGATTCGAACCCGTGACCTACAAATCACAATGGAATAACCTTATCATTGAGTCCTTCCTCAATTCGGACAAGACTTTGTTGATGTTGTATTTGCTTTACGTTTTTCAAATTTTAAATTATGTTGGAAAAAAATTACAAGCCAAGGTATTATGATCTATGGATTAGTAATTATGCTACTTATTATACATTTTTTTATTTTAACAATATCCCCTAATCAGAAATTAGTTGAATTGTAAATGAACCCACATTTACCTGGAACCCTGACCACCATAATAGCAAACCCACCAGCTTAGGGCATCTGATTACATCACTCCCCAAAACAAGACATGCTTAACCCGCATGGACTGGTTTAGTGGTTGATTGAGCTTACAGAGTTCGAGTCGTGTGACTGATAAGTGGGTGATTATGTCCATCTGAAGTTTACTATGAGTTTGATAATCACATGGTTGCGACAATTTCCACGTATACAAAAAAAAAAATTTAAAACTAAAATTGTTTTTCTTGCATACTTTTCAACCTCTATTAGTTATGCTTAAATGCTAATCCACATGCAACTGGGGACGGTGAAAATGACCTCACTAATTGTTTGAAAACCAATATGACCTGCAAAATATTTTATGAATTTGGGTTCTTTTCATTGTTGACCCTATTCAAACTAATGAAAAACAGTAGTTAACGGATCAGTACTGAACTTTTAAATTTTGTTTGGATTCCAAAAACAATCTAAAACTGAAGGTACAAACTGAAATGATGTTTTTCAAATTTTAAGCCTTAAAGTTTGTTCATGAAAAATCTGTTTGTCTAACGCCGATCTTCCGAGAGTGACGGAGAAGTAAGAAATGAGAAGTAGAATGGAAAGAGACTTATTGGAGACTGAGTTTTGTATTTTTTTTTTCTCTTATATTCATTTTCTTTGACTTTGCATGACTTGAAGTCACAATCTATCCTAATTTCTTTTCATCTCTTATCATCAACCAAAGTGGAAAAAAAAGAAGAAGAAATAATATCCATACCCCACTGAAAGGAATTTTTCCGTCTTCACCACTATGCCGGTCTCTTTAAGGTGTTCTTCAACCGCTGTTAGTTAAATTTGAATGGTATTAGGAAAGAAAACTATCCAATAGACCATGTATTGTGTAGAAAAGATCTTGAATTTTCTGGTTTTATTTCTTCTTCACAGATGTTGTGCTTCCGTTGACACCATTACTCCAGACCGACCTATCAAAGACGGTGACATCTTAGTCTCTGATAGAGGATCCTTCGCGCTTGGTTTCTTTAGCCCTGCCAATTCTAGCAGCCGATATGTGGGTATCTGGTACAACAAAATTTCAGAACAAACAATAGTTTGGGTTGCAAACAGAGACAATCCAATCACTGGTTTCACTGGAGTTCTCGTTATTGATAGTACTGGAAATTTGGCTTTAGTTGACCAAAACGGAGACATTCCAGTCTGGTCAACCAGTGCTTCAGTCATGAAAGACATAAATACCTCTTCAGCTCAGCTCTTGGATACTGGTAACTTGGTTTTGCTTCAAGGTACCAGCCAAAGGGTTGTTGTATGGCAAAGCTTTGATTATCCTACAAATACTCTGCTACCTTACATGAAAATTGGGGTCAACCGCAGGAAAGGTTTGAACTGGTTCTTGACATCCTGGAAGTCACGCGAGGATCCAGGAACTGGGGAGTATTGCATGAAATTGGACCTAAATGGGTCACCACAGTTGTTCATCTACAAGGGCTCAGTTCGGGTATGGCGAACGGGACCATGGATTGGGCATGGGTGGAGTGGTGTCCCAGGAATGACCAATGTGCACATCTTGAACTCTAGTTTTGTTGACAATGATGAGGAGGTCTACCTGCTGAATGGTATAACCAACACCTCAATTTTCGCAAGGATGATGATCAACGAGTCTGGGTTGGTTGAAAGGTTTGCGTGGCTCGAAGAGAACCATAGATGGCATAGAATTTGTTCTTCAGCCGTGGACAGGTGCGACAATTATAGGCAGTGTGGTGTGTACAGTGATTGCGACCTATCTAATTCGAGTTCCTTCGAGTGCAAGTGCCTTCCAGGCTTTGAGCCCAAATCGGCAAGTGATTGGGACTTGAGAGATGGGTCCAAAGGATGTGTGAGAAAACGAGGTGGAGATGTGTGTGGAAAGGGGGAGGGATTCGTGAAGGTTGCAAATGTAAAGATCCCTGACACTTCAACGGCACTAGTGGACAAAAGTATGGGAATGAAAGCATGCGAGGACTTGTGCTTGAGGAACTGCTCTTGCTCTGGGTACACAAGTGCTGATGTTAATGGAACAGGAATTGGTTGCATCACCTGGTATGGAGACTTGGTAGATACAAGGCAATTTGAAGATAGTGGCCAGGATTTGTACATTCGTGTGGATGCACTTGAGCTAGGTATTTCATCTGTTTTCTTTTTTGAGCTGTAGTTGCCTGAGTTCTTAATGATTGGACCTCACTGTGAAAGCCCAATAGTTATGAAAGAGTCTTAAACATTTTTGACAGAAAGGAGCGCTCCAGAAATTTTATGATTGCTAATGATTACTTTTGTCCACTCTAATTCTCTCCTCGGTTAATATGTTATGTCTGGACCTAACCATCACCTAGTACCTTGTAATGGAGGAGTTTTCTTTTTTATGTTTGTGAGCCCACTGGATATCTTTCACTTCAATTATTCTCAAATTACATGGACATTGAAAGTTTGAAAAGATTACCCAAACAAAAGCAAGTAATATTAAGCACCAAAGTTGGGCTAGTTTGCCCCAGGATCAACTATGAAGACAAATAATTTTGAGCTTTATCAAATCAATCGGACATTATCTTTTTTCTCTATTTTTTTTCAGCTCAATATGCTAAAAAGTCAAAGAACTTTCATCGCAAAACGTTGGTGACAATTGTGGTATTATCCATCACTGCAATGCTCTTCATACTGTCCTTGGTGTATTGGTTGGCCATGAAGAAGAGGAAAGGTAAAAAAATTATTGTTTTCTGGGCTTCTTTTCAACATCAGAATGATTTACTAGTCCATGTCTTTTCTTAAAATGAATTGAAATCTTTCACTAGTTGATGAAGTTCCACAGGGTAGATAATGCAGCAAATTAGCCACCATTTTGGATTAATTCTGCTTGTGTTGAGCAAAATAAAACAGAAACCGAGTCTCTAGGATTCACAGTTCTGTGACTAATATGGGAGCATCAAACACGATACAATGTTTGTTGAAAAATAAACTTGTTTTAGATTTTATTATAATATTAAGGTGTGTTGATTAGGTGTGTGTTAGTGGGCAAGGAATATGCAAATAGTGGAAGACGAGAGTATTAGTGGGGTGTTAATTCCCAAATAATAGTGTCTTAATATTGTAGAGGTTACTAGAGTTAGTGGGTGTAATTGTACCTTAATGTAATATTAGGGATTATATGTATGACCTATATAAATAGGGTACATGACTTAGAGTTCAAGTAAGTAGAGTTGAGCAGAAATTGAAGAGTCCAAGTTGAGTGTGTGACTGTAATCAACTTGTATGAAAATTATTTTTTCTTTGAGTGTTCATATCCTCCTCTACTTCCTTCCATTTTATTTCTAGTCCTCTTGACTCCAACAAGGTGGTATCAGAGCGATTTTCTTGTTATAGTAATATTGGAGTAATTCCAACAATGTTAAGACACACGTTGCAGGATAGATTGTTTAAGAAGCCATTGGGACGTTGTTTTTGATTTGTGTTTATTAGTTGTTAATTTTAACCCCCTGCATCACAGAGGTCATCTGAGTATCATGCCTCATTTAGCGATGTAAAACTATGAACTCAGAAACAAAATCTGATCCTCATTGCAAGGCATGCCATGTGGGTGACAAACCAGTCTCTCTTGCAGATTTGTGCAAGATAGGAAGACACAAATCACGAATTCACGCTGCTTCATCATTCTATGCAAGGACTTATGGGGAAAAAGTGATGACCGAAAGTGGGACAAATTCAGATTTGCATTTCTTTGATCTCTGTACTATAGTTGCTGCCACTGGCAACTTTTCTCTTGCTAACAGACTTGGAGAAGGTGGTTTTGGCACAGTTTATAAGGTAGCCTCCCTCAAATACTGTATAACTTTCTTGAAATGGTGTGTATATGCATACATACATCTTTTCGTTCGGCACAAACAAAAAAAACATCATGCCTCTCTTTGTTCCCCTATGAGAAGTTGCAGTGCAGGGTGGGCTTGAGTAAGCCAGGATTTCACTTGAACAACATTTAAACTACCTGAATTTGGCAATCTATTTTTAACTGTAAATGATTTGATTTTCTAGACCAAAAAAAAAAAATGATTTGATTTCAGGGCCAACTAGATAATGGACAGGAAATAGCTGTTAAAAGACTATCAAAGAGTTCAAGACAAGGGATAGAAGAGTTGAAGAATGAGATGACACTGATTGCCAGACTACAACACAGGAATCTTGTGAGGCTCTTGGGCTGCTGCATTCAAGAAGAAGAAAAAATATTAATCTATGAATACTTGCCAAACAAAGGTTTGGACTCTTTCATCTTCGGTATGTACACTGCTCTTAAAGCTCCACTTTTGTTCATTTTTTCCTTTCTATTCAGAAGTTACTTGGAAGTTAACAGAAAATATTTTTGGCATGTCAAGTGTATATTACTCACCCAATATGCATTATTGCAACTTTAAAATTGTGTGCAGATAAAGAAAAAAGCTCAATGGTAGATTGGAGAAAACGCTGTGAAGTCATTTTGGGAATTACTAGAGGGATGATATATCTTCACCATGACTCAAGACTAAGGATCATCCATAGGGATTTAAAAACCAGCAATGTATTGCTAGATGCCACCATGAATCCAAAAATATCAGACTTCGGTATGGCAAAATTTTTTGATGGGGACCAAATCGAAGCAAATACGAATAGAGTAGTTGGAACATAGTAAGTATCACTGCAAGAGAGGAGAAAGAGAGGTCTAAGATAGAATATAACTTAGTTTAACAATTTACTTGACATTTTGTGATTGCAGTGGTTATATGTCACCAGAGTATGCAATGGAAGGACTATTTTCTATGAAGTCCGATGTTTATAGCTTTGGGGTTATGCTATTGGAAATCATCAGTGGCAGGAAGAACAACAGTTACTACCAGGAAAATACTCTTAATTTAATTGGACATGTGAGTACATGTACACATTGTCTTCCAACCAAAGACCTCAACTTTACATTTACTTTTGGGGAATTATGTTTTCTAAACTATTAAAAACTATCATTGTCACATGACCTTTGCAATTTCAATGAGTAAGAAAATGGATATGATGATTGAACTTGAAGTGAAACAGAAGGACATTCTGGAATTGAATTGATAATCTTCATGAAGGTTACTTGTTTTTTCTAGAGAGAAGTATTGCTATTTGAGCATTTACCGTGAAATGATATTTGATGTTGTATCAGGTTTGGGAACTATGGAAAGAAAGCAGGGCCCTGGAGGTAGTTGATTCATCATTGGGGGAGTCATATCAGGCTCATGAAGTTTTGAGATGTATTCACATTGGGCTTCTGTGTGTGCAAGAATTTGCTGCTAATCGGCCTACTATGTCAGAAGTAGCTTTAATGATTTCTCATGAAACCACACTTCCTTCTCCAAACCAACCTGCATTTATTTTCAAGGGAGCAAATAATGGTCCAGGCACATCATCGACTTGTGTGGGACCTAATTCTATAAATAATGTCACTCTAACTGAGATTGAAGCTCGTTGAAGGCTCACTCCATCGTAGACTGTATATTGTTCAATCATTACATGCAGTGTTAGTAGGTTGTCATTTCATTTTATCTTTGCCCCTGGTAGTTTGTCTAAATGAGTTTTTCTCTCTAGAGCTAAGATGTGTTGTAAGGTACAATTCAGTGCATTTGATGCCATAACATGTTTCTATCCACTCCATCTATTCCAAAATCAAGTATTTGTGTTTCATATGAAGCATCGGTATGTTACATTTTTGAGATGGGTATGACCCTTTATTTGTAATTTCCAAAATAGTTGCACTTTGATTTGAGTTTCAGAAAGTAAAGTTAATTTGAATAGGTCTGCCATGTTCAAAATGTTTACTAAGGTCAGAGTGGCTTCCCTTTTTACTCAAAAATCAAGGCTTCAAAGTGTTCTTACAGCCAGACTAGGTGTCTTTGTGGTTATATGTTATGCAAGTTGAACTGATTTAGGGTTGTCATTAGCCAATCCCGCGTTGCTAAGTGAAGCGGGTGTGGAGTACATGGTATATAAGTGTGAGTTTTACATCTTCATTGTTCAACACGTTCGATAAATCCCGCCCTTTTTATTTTATATATTTGAGAGGCTGCTCCATCCATTGTTGATTGATTATATGTTAAATGGTCTAATACAATATTAGATACGAAATGAAGTCCATATTGTTAGTTTGATAGTGACAATGTATTTCTGATGGAAACAAATTTGCTAATTCATTGCGTTAGTTCACCATTCTATGAAGGACCTTCTAGGGGAAAAGAGATCAACCAAAGTGGGACAAACTCAAACCTGCAGTTCTTTGATCAATGCAGTATAGTTGCTGCTACTGACAACTTCTTTCTAGCTAACAGACTTGGACAAGGTGTATTTAGAACAGTTTATAAGGTAGTGAATGCATGAGACTTGAACTCTTGACGTGATTGTGAGTTGTGACGTGATTATGATAACAAAAATTAATTCATTGTAATTTTTTGATTGGAAGCGAGTCTTTTATTAATGTTGTGATCTGCTATTACTTGATTAGTCCAATAAATTAAATTAAAACATTAGCTCCAGTAGTATAACTCTTTTTAAGTTCGAGCGGCGAGTGGGTCCCACCTAAATTCCATTTACCTCAAGCTAAGCCCCACCTAGAGGATATCATTATGATACAATTGCAACTCTACTAAATTTACGTCGTTTTTATAAGGTGCTAATGAAGTATGAAAATGGAATGATTATTATTTAGTAATATTCATTTAAATGTTTGGTATGTAGTAATATTTATTCAAATGTTTGGTACGCAGTAATAAAATTCATTTCAATGGTGATAGAATGCATAATACCATCAGTATATAAATCGTCATTCCTTAATATTTAATAGTATTTTTTATTTTCAACTATCATCACTCGTAACCATTATCACCATCTCCACCCCACCTCCATCCGAGATCCAGGTCTAGGTCTAGGGTCGGGCTTCAGTCTTTGTCCAAGGTTCAGGGGCCGGGTTTGTGCCCTGCAGTCGGGTTTGTGTCTAGGTCCAAGGTTTGAGTGCAGGAATCGGTGTCTGGGTTTGGATTTGAGGTTGGGTCCAAGTCTGAGAATAGATTTGAATCCGGGTTCAGGTTTGTGCCCTCAGTCGAGTTTGGGTCTGGGTTGAGGGTTCGAGTCCAAGGTTCAGAAGTTAGGTCTGCGTCGAGAGTCGAGTCCTAGTCTAAAGTTCGGGGTCCGAATTTGAGTCCAAAGTTGGGTCTTGGATCAGGTCCAAGTTCGTGTCCGAGATCTTGGGTCCAGATTAGAATCGATTTTCTCTGGTTCGAAAGAGACTCGGCAAGTTTTTCAGACACATCTTTGATCGGTGATGATTCGCCGGCAATACAATCGTAGCAGCTGCTGGGAAAGATTAGTTGAGGAAAATCAACATGGACCAGAACTCCGAGATCTCCCAACGCAATCCTCCACTGGCTACAAGGGAAATTGGTCAGAAAAAGCAAAGGATGCATTTGATAGATTTGAGAAATCCTTGGCTACTGCCATTCCTTTGGGCGATTATTCAGCTGGTTTCAAAATATACGTTCTTTGTATCACAGGTTAGTCACTTTTTTTTTTCCCGCCCACATTCATAAGTTTATTCGTTTTCTTTTTGCATGATTTGGAGTCAAAATCTATACTAATTGAATTCATCTATTTACCTCCTTAATCAGTGGAAAAATAAGGAGAAGAATATATATATATATATATATATATATATATATATATATATATATATATATATATATATATAAGTAGCATTCTGCATGAATTGACAGCACAGGAAGATTTTTTGTATGTGATTATCACTGTGTCGGTCTTCTCAGGGCACTCTTCCGTTACTGTTGGTTATATTGGAGTGGCATTTGGAAGAAAACCATCGAACAGACCATTTATCTTGAGGAGAAGGTCTTGCCTTTTCTGGTTTTATTTCTTCTGAATCCCAGATCTTGCGCTTCCATAGACACCATTAAACCAAACCGACCTTTCAAAGATGGTGACATTCTAGTCTCTAATGGAGGATACTTTGCGTTTGGGTTCTTTAGCCTCGGCAATTCTAGCAACCGATATGTGGGTGTCTGGTATAACAATGTTTCAGAACAAACAGTAGTTTGGATAGCAAACAGTGACAATCCAGTCACTGGTTTCACCGGTGTTCTCTTCATTGACACTCTAGAAATCTGGTTTTACTCGACCAAAACAGAGACATTCCAGTCTGGTCGACCAATGTTTCAGCCATGACCGATGGAAATGCCACTTCAGCTCAGCTCTTGGATACTGGTAACCTGGTTTTGCTTCAAGGCAACAGCCAAAGGTCTGTTGCACGGCAAAGCTTTGATTATCCTACAAATACTATGCTTCCTTACATGAAACTTGGGGTGGACCACAGGAGCGGTCTGAACCGTTTCTTGACATCCTGGAAGTCGCTTGAGGATCCAAGAACCGGGGTGTATTCATATAAAATGGACCCCAATGGGTCTCCACAGTTGTTCTTGTCCAAGGGTTCGGTTCATGTATGGCGAACTGGACCATGGATTGGGCTTAAATGGAGTGGTGTCCCAGACATGACACCTAATTTCATCTTCAATGCTAGCTATGTTGACAATCAAGATGAGGTCTCTGTGGTCTATGGTTTACATGACCCCTTGGTTTTCTCAAGGTTGGTGATCAATGAGTCCGGGGTGGTTGAAAGGCTAACGTGGCACGAGAGGGACCATAGATGGGTGGGATTCTGGTTCGAACCAGAGGACAAGTGTGACAAATATAGTAATTGCGGTGCAAACAGTGACTGTGACCCATATAGTTCAAGTGGGTTTGAATGAGCTTGCCTTCTAGGTTTTGAGCTTGAGTCCGCACGTGACTGGTACTTGAGGGATGGGTCTAAAGGATGCATAAGGAAGCGAGGTGGACAAGTGTGTGGAAATGGGGACGGATTTGTGAAGGTCACACATGCTAGAGTCCCTGACACGTCAATGGCACTCGTGGACAAAAGTATGGGATTGAAAGCTTGTGAGGAGTTATGCTTGAGAAACTGCTCTTGCACAGGGTACACAAGTGCTGATGTTAATGGTACAGGAAGGGGATACATCACTTGGTATGAGGAGTTGATAGACACTTGACTATTTTTCCATGGGGGCCAGGATTTATACATACGTGTGGATGCAGCTGAGTTAGGTATGGCATCAATTTTCATGCTGATTTTCCAATGATAACTGTTACTTCTTTGAGCTTTAGCAGTCTGAATTCTTTATGATAGAGCCTTATTAGATTCCCCAGACTTAATGAATTCTTTCACTTTGGTATAGCAAGACTTTTATACCATTCAAACCATTATGTTGAAATATCATATCATCATTTATGCTACTGTTAGAACAACAGAAGTAACTGGCTATTAGTATGTCATGGAGGGGTTTTCTTATTTATGTGCGTGAGCCACTTCAAAAAAAATCTTTCACTTTGTCTATTCTCAAACTCTATGCACATGGAAAGTTTCAAAAAGATTACCAATACAAGAAAAATAAATTTTAACCACCAAAGTTGGCCTAGTTTGCACCCTGATTAACTATCAGATCAATCGGGGTCTTTTTTCCAGCTCAATACTCAAAGAAGTCGAAGGGCTTCGATCGCAAAAGGTTGGTGACAATTGTGGCATCCATTGCCGCAATGCTTTTCATATTGCCTTTGGTGTATTGGTTGGCTATGAAGAAGAGGAAAGGTAAACAAATTATTCCTATCACATCACCATTGTTTAATAGTGCACATCTTCTGTGCAATGGAGTTGAAATTTGTCACTGTTTCATCAAGTTCAACTAGGTACAAGATAGATCAATTCTGCAAATAAGTAACCATCATGAATTAATATTGTTTGTGTTTGAGTAACACGAAACAAAAATTGAGCCTCTAGGCAGGGCCGGCCCACCCTTAGGCAACTAAGTTGCTTGCCTAGGGCCCCAAATTTTAGAGCACCCTCATAATATTTATCCCTTTAGTATAGTAGGTCTAATTTTTTATGTTTTATTTTATATTTTAGATATGATTAAAATTTTTAAGGCCCAAATTTTATTAATTCAAATCAGCATTTAATTTTATTAGGTCCAAAATTACTCTCTACTTGGTTAAGCCCAAATTTTAGAGGTCTCCATAAAATTTACCACTTTAGTATAATAGTTCTTTTTATTTTTACTTTTTGTATTTTAAATATGATTTAAATTTTTAGGCTCAAATTTTAATAGTTCAAATCAATATCTAATTTTTTTTGGGTCCAAAATTGCTCCTTCGTGTGAGTTTTGATTTAAATTTTTCTAAATATTTTGGGTGTGTTCATAGTTGTATTTCACTCACTCACATAGAAAATTTATATTCATTATTTCTTGTGGTGAAAATCTATAAAATTTGTTCATTTTTTATCTTAACATAAATTTTCAGTCCAAATAATTTATACTTAAATTATCTATGTTATTAAAGTTTTGTACTTCATGCGTGCACATTACTCATGGGTAAAGAATGATTCTTTGTTATCTTAAAATTATTCTTTGCTCACATATTCTATTATTAAATTACTTGTTGAAAACTTAAATTGATGAAATTTTATTTACAATCAACTAAGAGTGAATGAATTAACAATATTATCTATTAAAAAAAATTATTGTCAAAACTTGATCAATATTTTAAATATTTTAAAAAAATAAAAAATAATTTCTTAAAACATAAAAAAATTATAATAATTAAAAATAAAATATAGCAATAGACAAAATATTAATAGGGCTGCATATGAAAATTTTGCCTAGGCTCCGCTTGACCTTGGGCCGCCCCTGCCTCTAGGACTCACAATTTGATGATTAGTGTTGGAACATTAAGCACGAGACAAGATTAAGATTCACATTGCAAGATAGATTGTTTAGGCAATCATCATGACATTCCTGCTGTTTTTTATTTCTTAGTTGTTGATATTAGCCCATGCATCGCGTACGTTGTCTTTCAGTCTCATGCCTTGTTACTAATGTGAAACTATTAACTTGAAATGATCTTATAGCAAGACTTTGTCATTTAGGTGATCAACTAGCCTTTCTTGAAGATTTTTTGTGTTTAATGACAGACAAGAGAGGGAGAAACAAATTGCCAATTCGTTGCATTAGTTCACCATTCTATCAAGGACCTTCTAGGGGAAATGAGATCAACGAAAGTGGGACAAACTCGGACCTGCAATTCTTTGTTCTAAGCACTATAGTTGCTGCCACAGACAACTTCTCTCTCGTTAACAGACTTGGACAAGGTGGATTTGGTATGGTTTATAAGGTAGTGAATGCATGCCTCTCTATACCACTCTCAGGGCATGCTTGAGTAAGCCCGGTTGCACTTGAACAACAAATTACATGGTCCAATCTATTTTTAACTGTAAATGATTTGATTTCAGGGTCGACTATATAATGGACAGGAAATAGCTGTCAAAAGACTATCAAAGAATTCAAGACAAGGGATAGAAGAGTAGAAGAACGAAGTGAAACTGATTGCCAGACTACAACACAGGAATCTTGTAAGGCTTTTGGGCTGTTGCATTCAAGAAGACGAAAAGATGTTAATCTACGAATACTTGCCAAATAAAGGCTTGGATTCTTATATCTTCAGTATGTTTCCTATTTGTAAACTTTCGCTTGGCTATGATGGGGACCAAATCGAAGCTAACACGGATTGAGTAGTTGGAACATAGTAAGTATAACGGCGTGAGAGAGAGAGAATCCGTTTTAACAATTTTCTGTGATTGCAGCGGTTATATGTCACCAGAGTATGCAATGAAAGGACTATTTTCTATTAAGTCTGATGTTTATAGCTTTGGGGTTATGCTATTGGAGATAATTAGTGGCAGTAAGAACAACAGTTACCACCATGAAAACTCTCTTAATTTAATTGAACATGTAAGTACATGTGTACAATTGCATTTGAAGCCAAGACCTCAAATGTATCTATAGTTACAGAAAATTCTATTCCGTAAATTGTTAAAATCATGACTCTTATCTGACGTGCAATTTTAAGAAATAAGAAAATAATATGTCACACTGAAGTGAAACAAAAGGACATGTCGGAGTTGAATTAAAGATCTTTTGTGAGGTTTCTTGCTTTTCTTAGAGAGAAAAGCATTGCTATGTAAACTGATGGTTAATGTTGGGACCTGTGGAATGAAAGCAAGGCCCTGGATATAGTTGATTCATCATTGTGCAAGTTATATCAAGCTCATGAAGTGTTGAGATGTATACACATTGGACTATTATGTGTGCAAGAATTTGTTGTTGATCGGCCTACTATGTCTGAAGTGGCTTTCATGCTTTGTAATGACTAGACTTCCTTCTCCAAACCAACCTGCATTTATCTTCAAAAGAGAAAATGATGGCTCAGGTGCGTCATCAGCTCGGGTGGGAGTTGTTTCTATAAATGATGTCACTCTAACTATGGTTGAAGCTCATTAAAGGCTCACTCCAGTGCAGACCGTATATTTTTTGAGCTTGTATAGCCTTTTATTTATAATTGCATTACACAGACACTTTCTTGTAAGCTCCCAGAAGGCATTGGAGTTGATCAAAGTTTGGAGAACTCTGTAAAGAAGTGGTAAATACTGGTAATAGATTCAATCCATTTAGACATGGAGGTCTGCCTGATAACGTTCATGGTTCAAAGTCTGATGATGAAGCCACAGATACTGTTAAATAGCCACAAATAATGTTAATTTAAATTCAAATACTTTAGTAGATAGTTGATTGACATTATCTTAATCTTTTATTTAACTTTTCGTTAGATTGTCTTACCCATTTAATTGGGTCACATTCACTTCGTAATTTTTTTATATAAGTTGAATACAAACTCCTCTAATCTCACCATGAGATAGAGTTCTCAAAAACTATTTATGGTATCAAAGCTACCAACGGTGAGGTAAGAGAGTTCTGCTATTTTTTTTCCTTCTTCATCATCAGACTCTCTTCTCATCATGTTAACTACGTCCAGCTTTTCTTCTTTAGCCACCCAAAGCTTTTCTTTAGCCACTAAAATTCCAGATTACCTATACCCAGTGACACAAAATATCACTAATTATGTGTCGCTTTGTCTCTCTTCGACTAACTTCCTTCTATGGAAAACACAAATGCTCAACATCGTTGAGAGTTATGATCTTCAAGGATTTATAAATGATGACATCAAACCACCATCTCAGTTCATCACAATTGGTGAATATGATTTAGAACCTAATCTCGCATTTTTCAAGTGATACAAGTTTGATCGTCTCGTTAAGGGATGGCTCACCGCCACTCTTTCGGAAGATGTGCTCGGTATTGTTGTAGGCCTTAACACTACAGTTGAGGTCTGGAAGGCTTTAGTCCATTCTTTTCCTCGAGTTTCGTCTGATCGTAGCCTCGCCCTCAAGTAGTGACTCATTTCCATGACTCGCGGGGATGATACATTAGTAGTCTATCTACAACGGTTTAAAGCAATCTGTGACGATCTTGGGGCCATAGGCAATTCCTGTTTCCGATCATAAGAAATCTTGGTGGCTTCTCAATGGTCTCGGCAAGGAATATGAAAATTTTTGAACGATGATGCTTCGACTACCAGTTCCTCCATATTCTGAGGTTGTAACTATGTTAGAAAGTTATGCCGATTATATTCATCTTGACGTTCCTCAAGCTCCTCAAATGGCTTTCTATAGGCAACATACTTCCACTCAGGCCCACAATACCACTGACAATTCCAACAAATTCAAACGGTATGGTGGACCTCAATCAACATTTAATTCCAAAAGGTGCGGTTTTTCTCAAGGACATAATTCTGCCCCAAAACAGTTATCTGCTTCCTCCAACAAACAACTGGCTTATGCCAATAAGGCTGAAACCCCAATATGTCAGATTTGCTACAAGCGCAATCATACAGCCCTCAAGTGCTTTAACCGATTCAACCATTCCTTCTCCGTAGACAATATTTCACAATCACTTGCAACTGTAAAACTTGCTGATACTAAGGATTCTGCTTGGTTTCCAGACACAGGCGCCACAGATCACATAACAGGCAATCAAAGTAATCTTTATTCTTTGCTCCCTTATCGCGGCTCCGATGGTGTCATGGTTGGAAATGACCATACTTTGCCGATCAACCATAGTGGTCAAGTCATAATTGGCGTTAGTACCTCATCTCTTAAGTTAAATAATGTGCTATTGGTCCCAGACATAAAAAAAGATTTGCTCTCTGTTAGCAAACTTACCACTGATTTTCCTCTCACTTTTCTATTTGATGGGCATGGTTTTGTGATCAAGGACTTGATGACCAACAAGATAGTGGCGAAATGGAGTAAGCAAAGTGGATTGTATGCCTTGGAAGAAGCTCCAATAACCTTCTTCTCTCATCGGTTTCGACGAGTTGATAATTTTTATTGGCATCATCGTCTTAGGCATCCACATCAACATGTCATCGACCACTTGCTTCTAGAGAATTTATTTCTTTTGATTCAAAAAATAAGTTTTTAGCAGTTTGTACTAGCTCTTAGATGGACAAGTCATGTCGTTTACCATTTTTGTCTGTTGATCATGAAATAAATTCACCATTTCATAAAATTCATTGTGATTTTTGGGGACTCGCTCCAGTCAGATCTAGAGAACAATTCCAATTCTACGTTATTTTTTGATAAATTCACCAATTTTATATGGTTTTTTCCTGTGCGATACAAGTCTAATCTACTTCCATGTGTCAATCAATTTTACAAGTATGTTACATGTCAATTTGATGTTAAAATTCGAGTGTTTCAAAGGGACGAGGGTGGTGAATTTGCTGATACTACTTTCAAACAATACTTGGCGAATAAGAGTATTCATCATTAATTGGCCTATCCCAAAACCCTTGGGCAAAATGGGAAAGTTGAACAAAAACATCGCAATATCACATAATTGGGGTTTACTATGATGTTTCATGCTCATCTGCCACAATGAATTTGGGTTGAAATCTCTACAGCTGTTTTTTTTGATTAATCGTTTAGCATCTCATCGTCTTGGAATGGATTCTCTGTTTCCTCACCTTTACGGAAAGCCTCCGAATTATTCTACACTTCGTGTATTAGGATCCAAATGTTTTCCCTATCTTGGAGAATATCGAGCAAACAAATTACAGCCAAATCGCTTCCTTGTGTATTTATTGGCTATAGAATCAAATATAAAGGATACAATGTTTTTATCCACCCACGGGCCGCGTATATATCGCTTGCCATGTTGTATTCGATGAAAAGGTTCTACCTTTTTTGGAGCCCACTCTCTTATATGATACAGGGTCTTTTGATGGTGATCTTTGCACATTTTTGTATTGGGAAACACCTTCCAGCAGTGGTGTCATCCCAGCCCCATCTGCCTTTGAACCCTCTATGCCACATGGATCACAATCTACTGAGCTTTCTGGTTCTGTCCAGCCTTCCGCTTCTTCTGGTTCAATGCCCCTTGCACTCTTTGGACAGCCGACTGCTCCTCTCTATGGCCAAGGTTCCACCAATGCACTGGTTGCACCATGCTCTTTCGCTGCATCCCCACAGTGTGCTTTTCCATTGTCCAACAGTCCACGAGCTGCGGCAAATGACCTTGGTTCATTACCTGTTGCATCTCAAATGCATTCTACTGCATCACCACTACCTACACCATATCCCATGATCACATGCTCTTAGCTGGGTATCCACAAACCAAACCCAAAGTACCTAAATCTTCATGTTTCTCATCCTTTTGGTGACATCCCTGCTGAACCATACTCTGTCAAGGCTGCCAAAGAACATCCTAGTTGGGTAGCTACCATGGATAACGAGTTGGCTGCAAACCAAACTTGGGTTTTAGTTCCCTTCCATCCCGACATGAATGTCGTCGATTGTAAATGGGTTTATAAGGCTAAGCTCAAGTTGGATGGTTCCCTAGACCGACTAAAAGCTCGCCTCGTGGCAAAGGGATTTAATCAAGTGGATGGGATCGATTTTTCTGAGACATTTTTTCTAGTCATTAAATCTGCAAGCATTCGCCTTACTTTTGACTATTGTCATGGTTAAAGTATGAGAAATTCGTTAGCTTGATGTCAAAAATGTGTTCCTTCATGGTTCACTATCGAAACCAGTATACACGACCCAACCTCCTGGTTATGTTGATTTGGTCTATCCCACTCATGTTTGTCAACTCAGTCGCACATTGTATGGTCTCAAACAAGCTCCCCAAGCTTGGTTTGACCGACTTAGTGAGTTTCTTCTCACAATTGGATTTTATTGCAGTACAGCTGATCCCAGTTTGTTTATCTGTTGTTCACATCATGGTATTCTTATATTGCTTCTTTATGTCGACGACATGATAATAACTGGTGATAACGCTTCTCGGATCCATTGGCTCATTTCCACTTTGGCGCACGAGTTCTCTATCAAAGATTTAGGGTTCCTTCATCATTTTCTTGTTATTGGTGTTCATCGGTTTTCTAAAGGCTTGTTTCTCTCTCAAACCCAATATGCTCTATGGGTGTTCTTGTATCTATGGGGTCTTGTAAACCCATTTCCACTCCATATCCTTACTCTATTGCATATCAGAGCATTGTTGGGGGTTTGCAGTACCTTACTTTTACTCATCCGAATATTTCTTATAGTGTCAATTTCGTTTGTCAATTCATGCATGCTCCTACAATGGCTCACTTTCAACTCGTCAAACGCATTCTACGTTATGTCCATGGCATTGCTCACTTTGGCTTACGTATTTTGGCATTTAGCACTCTATACCTATATGCTTTCTTAGATGCTGATTGGACAAGTTGCCTTAGCAGTCATTAATCTACAGCTCGATTTTGTACATTTTTAGGTGGCAATTGCATTTCTTAGAGTGCTAAGAAACAGTCCATAGTTGCTCGCTCTAGTGCTGAGACGGAGTACTGTGCTATGGCCTCCACAGCAGCCAAACTCACTTAGCTATCTTTTTTATTGCGTGATCTTAATATTCTCCTATCCATCACTCCTATATTGCACCGTGATAACATTAGTGCTTTACACATGAGAATTAACCTAGTTTTTCATGGCCGGTCTAAACATATTGAGTTAGACTATCATTTTGTTCGAGAGTGGGTGGCTTTCGGTTCTCTAAAAACTCACTTTGTTCCTTCCACCTCTCAACTTGCAGATATCTTCACCAAGCCTTTATCGAAAACTTCGTTCATCTAGTTGAGGAACAAACTCAGCCTTTGTCATGATCCCTAGCCAAGTTTGCGGGGGAGTGATAACGTTCATGGTTCAAAGTCTGATGATGAAGCCATAAATAATGTTAAATAGCCACAGATAATGTTAATTTAAATTCAAATACTTTAGTGGATAGTTGATAGGCATTATCTTAATCTTTTATTTATCTTTCTGCTAGATTGTACTTACCCATTTAATTGGGTCAAATTCCACTATGCTTGCTAAGGTTAGAGAGGCCTCCCCTGTACCTTCAGGGAATATTGTTTGCTTAGCTAGCTACCATATGAAAAGGAAATAGATGTAAAAAGGCCATCAAAAGAACTGTGTAAAAGGGGTTGATCAACAGGTCGAAGTAGCCTGTCTGAAGAAAGGGCGACTCATCATTAGAAGCTAATTGGCTTTAATGGATTACCAATTGAATCAATCATAACTAACCTTTTTAAACTGACCTAAATAAAAAGAATAATTTTTGGGGGGTAAATTACACTTTACCCCTTGAATTATTACCATTGTTTCACTTTACACCCTCAACTATAAAATTTCTCACATTGCACCATAAAATATCAATTTTGTTTCATATCACTCCAATAGATAACGCTGTTTATTTTTTGACTGTAAATGTGCATGTGAGTGGTATGTACTGCCAATAAGCAGCTACTTATTTCACATATGCATATCAAAAATAAAGAAAAATTCCTATCAATGAATTTGTTCTTCCTAAGTTCCAAATTTTCTTCTTCTGGCTGACCTTCTTTTTCTTCCCAGCAACCATTTGATTGTAAAAGAGGTAAAATAAAATGGTACTAGGCACTTAGCAGGAAGCTCTTTGGGGTTTCCCTCCATCATTTGAGAGATTTTCAAGTTTGTCGCTATTTATTGGAGTGATATAAAATAAAATTGATATTTTAAGATGCAATGTGAGAAATTTTATAGTTGAAGGTGCAAAGTGAAATAATAGTAATAACTTAGGGAGTAAAGTGTAATTTACTCTCTTTTTTTTTTTTTTTTTGTGGAAATTTGAAGGCCTACGGGTTGGACCGTGAGCCAAGTTGGGTCAAATACGTGACTGGTTGATCTAACTTATCTTCTTTGCAATGCACATGGTTGGACTACCTAGCCTTACGGATTCCCCCCAAAGACTCGAAAGCACGAGAACTTACTCACCTTTGGTGCTTAATATTTAGGAAAAATTGTGAAAAAAACACACCATAAATTACTTATTTGTGAAAAAATACCTTAATAAAAATCTTATGTGTATAAATCATTTTTTGCATAAATGTTTTGTGAAAAAATACATTTTGATTTTTTGTAAGAATTTTATTTATGTAAAAACCATTTTCCTTTATTCATGGAATATAAGTTAGACAGTTAATTGTGAGATTCAGTTTCCTATTTTATTGGGACAATTTTATTTTTTTTTTTGATTCTATTTTAATAGTTAAGTGGTTTCCTAAGGTGGTGTTTGATAAAACTGAAAGCTGAACACTAAAAACTGAATGCTGAATTTTAAGTGTTGAATGCTGAATTTTTTAATTCGTAGACTGTTTGGTATCAACTGAAATTTAAGTGTTGAATTAAATCAAATTGTTTGAAAAATATAAGGAGCTGAAGTTTGAAAATTATTATTATTCTACTTTTGTCTTTCTCTTTAACCATCTTTCTATAACTGCCTTATTCTTATCACCACCATCACAATGGTGGTGGTAATGGTGGTGGCGGCAACACAATGGTGGTGGTGACAATGATGGTGGTGATGGCGGCGGTGGCACAATAGTAGAGATGGCGACAGCAATGGTGGTGGTGATTGTGGTGGTGGCGGCAACACTATGGTGGTGGTGCTGGCGGCAACATAATGGTAGTGGTGGTGGTGGCGATGGTAGTTGTGGCAATGTCAGTGGTAGTGGTGACGGCGGTGGCACAATGGTGGTGGTGGTGGTAGTAGCGACAGTGGTGGTGGTGGCACAATGGTGGTGATGGCGGTGACATAATGGTAGTGGTGGTGACGACAATACAATGGTGGTGACGGTGGTGGTGGTGGTGGCGACAATGGTAATGGTGGTGGTAACGGTGGTACAATGACAGTGGTGGTAGCAGCGATAGTGGTGGTGATGGCGATGGTGGTGGCGGTAATGGTAGTAGTAGTGGTGGTAGCAGTGACACAATGGTGGTCATGGCGGCGGCAGCAATGGAGGAGGTGGTGGTGTAACCCCCCTAAAACCACCTTGGAAGGCATTACCTTCTAACACCATTCATACCATGAGAGCAACTAATAAAATCCATATCTAACCGGGGTTCCTTAATTTAACAAAATTCGGGCAAAGTCTCCTTTGTTCGGGGAGCTCTACCCAAAACACAACCTGTGCAATTATACTACATTGACCACACCGGGTCCATTGATCCATAAAATATTTACAACATTATCCAAAAGAATAAGCCCAAACCATGGCTACTACATCAAAAGAATTACATTTGAACTTAGCAGCGAAATAAACAAAATACTAGATTTTACATGATTGTACATAATCGTTCCTAGTCTAGCACAAAAATAAACGACATCTCTAGATGTCCCACTCGGGATCCAAGTACCCCTCTAATGAAGCTTCTCCATGGCCTGGCTCGTTAGCACCGAGCTCCTCCTCCAGCCCATAATCTGTAAAATGTTTAACTGTAGGGTGTGAGCACGAAACTCTGTAGAAAAATCCTCCCAAACTCGAACAAGGTTTAGAAAACAGATAAGAACCGGTCAGTCTCATTTCGTAAATAACATATATATCAATTTTGAAGGAAAAACATAACATTTTAAATAGATCTCAAGTTTAAGCCGGAGCAATAATCAAGTGAAAGGTTAAGGTAAATTTCATAACAATATATCATTTCCAACTTTAAGCCATTTAGGAAGGGCGCCTTCCGATGCATTGTCCCATACCAATGCACCGGCCAAGACGATCCAACCCATCATCCCAGGTATATTAGTTCATCCCCTTACCATGTATGTTGATTGCTTCTCATGAATCTACCCAACGATTATACCTAGTCCACCAATCACCATCACAATCACAAACACTTTAGGAAATGGCGTCTACCATCCCAATGGCAGTGACGAGTCTCTTCCCAGGGAAAATATACCATCCCTTGTTCGAACTCCCGTGAACGATAGTGGTCGCATTACCAAATGACAATCCACTACAAGTGTTAGGAAACCATCTCACCCCCACTGGGATAGACTAACCTCTAACACTCTACGACATCTCTCGATGGCAATCCAAGTCCATCACAACAACCATACAAATGAGGAAACCAAAATATTCTCAATTCACCTACAATTCCAAATAAATACAAAATCCACAATTTCTCATTTTACAAGCATATCTCAAAAATCCCCAAATTTATCATGTAACAATTCCAATGACCAATTAAGGAAAAATACAAGAGATCACAACAACATCATTTATTACTCAACACAAAGCACTAAAGTTTTAGAAATCAAGAACAAATGAATATTTAGAGAAAAATCCACCTCTCATGAGCACAAGGGTTTTCAAAACAAGAAATAGAGGTTTCATGGTAATCTAATCATAGCCTTGTTTTAAACATGATAATATTTGCAAGAATATCAAAAATCAAAGATTTCCTAACACATATCTAAGATTTATAGTCAAAAACATATATATATAGCCCTAGCCTCAATGAACAAGAGTGAAAGAAACTCCTACCTTGAATCAAAGATTTCAAGTGAAAGTCCAAGCCCTATAGATCTCCTTCTTCCCTTTTCTTCCTCCCTTAATCTTCCTTTAAGGTTCCAAGAGGTGTGGGGTGAGAGTGGAGTGAAAGAAATGGGAGTAAAGGGCTGAAATCTGTGTTTTTAAACACAGCAGTCCCGAAGTACTGTTCACAGACTGTTTTGGTGTTCTCCAAAATTACGATTTTGCCACTAAGAATCTTCAATTTGATCCATATGACTATCCTAAGGTTTTTTGACGTTCCGGATTCATTTTTAATGTTATCTTAACCTAAAAACATTTATTTTTATGATTTATCTCAAACTAAAATAAATTTAGACTCGAAATACTAAAATTACTATTTTATTCTTACGGTTTCAATATATTGATGAGAATGCAAAATGTCATATTTTTTTCTATTTTAATATTTAGCCTTTTATACTTATTTGAAGCCTAAATTTACTCATTATTCTTATATTTTGATTTAGGATGCAAATGGAGACGTTAAATGCAAAACGGAACTAATTGGACTGTTTCGACATCGCTTCGTTATCTGGGCATAACTCTCTCATCCGAGCTCCGATTGAGATGATTCAAGATGCTATGGAACTCTAAGAAAGAGTTCTAAAACTTCAATGTTTTGAGTTTTGAGAGATATTGACTGCATCAAGATCGAAATTGAGTTTGAAGTTTCAGCTAGTACACTGTTCACGTGCACTGTTTATATTATAAAATCTGGTGCACGAAAATTCCAGTGGACTTTATTTTATTTTTACGTCATTACATATATAAGAATCACTAAAAAAGTACATTACTATATTAATATAAATATGTGGGGGTTTACAATCCACCCCCCTTAAAGAAAGTTTCGTCCTCGAAACTTACCTCAAGTAGCGAATAAGTGGGGGTACTTCTCTCGCATTTCTAGCTCCGGTTCCCAAGTAGCTTCTTCCACTCCATGGTGTTGCCACAAAACCTTCACTAGTCGGATGACTTTGTTACAGAGCACCTTCTCTTTGGTGTCGAGAATCTTCACCGGTTGTTCTTCATAGGTTGCTCCATCTTGAATTTCAATATCTTCCAAGTCTACGACCGGCGTTGCATCCGATTGACACTTTCTCAACATCGACACGTGGAACACGTCATGTACCCCAGACAACTGAGCTGGTAACCGCAACTGATACGCCGCTTTGCCCACAACTTTGATCACTTCAAATGGCCTGGTATATCTTGGCGCTAATTTTCTCTTCTTGCCGAATCTAAATACTCCTTTCTTGGGCGACACTTTGAGGAACACGTAGTCTCCCACTTTGAATTCCAAGGGTCTTCGTCTTTGATCCGCATAGCTTTTCTGTCGACTTTGTGCCGTCCGTAGCCTCTCTCGGATGAGTTGAATTTTCTCAATAGTTTCTCGAACAATCTCCGGTCCAAACAAACTACACTCGCCGGCTTCCAACCAACACGTCGGGGATCTACACGGTCTTTCATACAATGCTTCATACGGTGCCATCCCAATGCTTGCCTGATAGCTGTTGTTATACGCAAACTCCACCAAGTGATCACTCCAGCTTCCTTTGAAGTACAACACGCAAGCACGTAACATGTCTTCCACAATCGGTATCACCCTCTCGGATTGGCCATCCGTTTGGGGATGAAAAGTTGTGTTGAAATGTAACTCTGTCCCCATGGCTTGTTGTAGACTTTGCCAGAACCGCGCCACAAACCGAGAATCACGATCCGACACGATAGAAAGCGGAACTCCATGCAATCGCACAATCTCACGGATATACAGCTGGCTCAAAGTCTCGAATGTGTCCGTGGCCTTCATACCCAAAAAATGAGCGGACTTGGTGAGTCTATCCACAATAACTCATACTGCATTATGCCCACGCGACGTCCGTGGTAAACCCGACACGAAATCCATGGTGATGTGATCCCACTTCCACTCTGGGATAGGCAAAGACTATAGTAATCCTCCTGACTTTTGATGTTCGATCATCACCTGCTGGCACACCGTACATCGTGCTATGAACCTTGTCACATCCTTCTTCATTCCCTTCCACCAATATTGGCGCTTCATGTCCCTATACATTTTTGTGCTACCGGGGTGGATAGCAAACTTAGAGCGATGACACTCACCAAGTATCTCCTCCTTTAGGGACAAATCATCGGGAACGCATAGCTTCTCACCATATCTCAATTCTCCGTTCCTCCAAGACCAACCCTCCATAGTTTCTCCATTTTCCAATTTAGCTCGAATCGATGCTAATTCAGGATCCAAGCATTGCAATTCCACAACCCTACGTTGGAGAGTAGGTTGAGCCACAAAGTTGAACAAACAGGGTCGGGATCCATCTTCTCCAACCTATAGATCAAAATCTCCAAGGGCATCCTTCAACTTCCATTCACCTATGGAAACATTGAGTTCACCCCGAGACTTCCTGCTAAGTGCATCGGCAACTACATTCGCCTTCCCCGGATGGTAGTTGAGTGTGAAATCGTAGTCTTCTAGGTACTCCACCTTCTTTGCCGGAGATTCAAGTCTTTCTGTGTGAAGATATACTTGAGACTTTTATGATCAGAGAACACTTGAAATTTATCTCCATACAAATAACACCTCCACAACTTAAGAGCAAAGACCACAGCGGCAAGCTATAAGTCATGGGTGGAATAGTTCTGTTCATGAACCTTGAGTTGCCTAGAGCCATAGGCAACCACCTTTCCTCCTTGCATTAGCACACATCCCAAGCCTCGTAGTGAAGCATCGGTGTAAACGTCATATCCTTCCCCACTACTCGGTATAATGAGGATAGGCGCCATTGTCAACTTCTCCTTCAAGGTGCGAAAGGCTAGCTCACACGCTTGAGTCCACACGAATTTTTCTCCCTTCCTTGTGAGGCGAGTCATCGGCATCGCAAGCTTTGAGAACCCTTCCACAAACCTACGATAATAGCCGGCTAACTTCAAGAAACTGCGTACTTCCGTCACATTCTTCAGTGGTTCCCATTTCATTACGACCTCAATCTTTGCAGGATCAACGGCTACCCCTTGTTCGGACACAACATGACCAAGGAATTTCACTTCCTTCATCCAAAACTCGCACTTACTCATCTTCGCATACAATTTATGTTCTCTCAATGTTTGTAACACAATCGAGAGATGACGTTCATGCTCCTCTTGGGTCTGTGAATAAATCAAGATGTCATCAATAAATACAATGACAAACTGATCTAAATATGACCGGAATACCCTGTGCATCAAATCCATGAAGGCTGCTGGAGCATTAGTCAATCCGAACGGCATCACCGTATACTCGAAATGACCATACCAGGTACGGAAAGCAGTCTTAGGAATATCTTCCTCCTTTATCCGCAATTGATGATACCTTGTGCGAAGATCAATCTTGGAGTAATACTTCGAACCCTTCAACTGATCAAATAAGTTATCAATTCGTGGCAAAGGGTATTTATTCTTCACAGTAACCCGATTCAACCTCCGGTAATCCGTGCACAACCGTAGTGTCACATCCGTTTTCTTCACAAAGAGGACCGGGGCTTCCCAAGGTGAAGTACTTAAACGGATAAACCCAATCGCCAACAACTGATCCAACTGCTTCCTCAGCTCCTTCAACTCCACAGGTGCCATCCGGTAGGGAGCAATGAATATGAGTTTGGTTCCCGGATAGAGATCAATCTTGAACTCAATCTCTCTTTGTGGGGGTAGCCCTGGTAATTCGTTTGGGAAGACATCTAGAAAATTCGATACTATCAACACCACGTCCGTAGGGAATTTATCCCGATTTTCTCCCATCAAGCTAGCTAAGAAACTCAAATGGCTCCCCGCCTTAGCTTTCAAGAATTTACTACCCGTAGTAGGAAATGGATGGGAAGAACTTTGGTCATTGATAAAACTGAAAACTACCCCTCCTGGTAACTGAAATGTAATCCGCTTGCAGAAACAATCCATTACCGCCCGGAAGCGGACAACAAGTTCATCCCGAATATAACGTCATACCCCTTCATATCTAGAGCAACCAAATCCACAATCAATTCGTGCTCCCCAATACGAAGCACGCAACCCTTGCAGACCTGGCTGGTACCCAACTGTTCTCCCGTAGGCAAGTCAACATTCAATGCATGTTCTAGCTTCTCGAAACACAATCCCAAATTAATAGCATACGCAGTACGTATAAAAGTATGAGTCTTACCGGGATCAAATAAAATTCGGGCCCAAGAATTGTAGAGAAAAATGATACCTTCCACAACGGCATTGGAGACATCTTCCTCCGGTTGGGTCAAGGAAAATACTCTCCCCTGAGTGGCGCCGCATGGGGCTAGAGCTCCTAACGGCCTCTGCTGCTGTAGTGGCTTGTTTGCAGCCACTTGTCATGTCGCTTGGTTGTCCCTCAGTGGAAGCGATGGGCAATTGTGTCTGAAGTGCCCCACTCATCCATATGCGAAACACTGACGGGGTCTGTGGCTATCCTCCCCGGTACACCTCCTGCTCCTCGAGCTGTCTGAGGTCTCTGTCCCCCTGCCTGATCTGGGCGACAATAGGGTGCCGCTCTCTGCGCTCCACTGCTACTAGCACCCGCCCGAATCGGACCTCCCCTTATGGCGTTCTGCCTCCTCTGACTGTCCTCCATATCCCTCTCTACCAGTGCATCTCTATCCACCAGATCCCCATAGTCACGGATCCTGAGAGCCACAAGCTTCTCTCTAATTACCGGCCTCAAACCTTGTTCGAAACGCTTGGCCCTCCTGGCCTCTATGGAGATGAACTCTGTGGCATATCTGGATAACTCGTCAAACTTCCTCTCATACTCCATCACAGTCAAGCTACCCTGTCGAAGAGCGAGGAAATCGGCACTCATCTTGTCTCTAACCGACTCGGGAAAATATTTGTCTTGGAAAATTTGGTCAAACTCCTCCCAAGTAAGTGCATCGGGGTTCCTCCGTCTCTTTACTGAATCCCACCAATGGTCGGCCTCCCCCTCGAACAAATAGGTAGCCAAGCCAACCCTCAAGTCCTCTGCAACTCCCATGCCGTCACAAATCTTCCTTATACGACGAATCCACTTATCCGCTTCTAAGGGTTGAGAGCTCCCTTGAAACGTAGGTGGGCGTTGCCTCAGAAATTCTCGAAGAACTACCATCCTTCGATCTTCGTTTCCATTGCCAGGTACTTGCGCTAGAGGATGCGCTCCACCATTGTGGTTGTGGTTGTGGTTGTTTCCATTCTGGCTTTGCACCAGAGTGGTGAGCTCCCTCAAGAATTGATATATGCCTTGCATGGCATCGGGGGGTGGCGGCGGCGGTGGTGCTGGGCCTCCACGACCACGCCCACGTCCACGTCCGCGTACATTTTTGCCGCCCATCCTGCACATCAATTCACAATTTAGTTTCATTGATGTACAAGCTATCCTAAGTATTACTTTAATCTAAAGCATATGGTTCATATAAAACTAGACCAACAATTTCCTTCACCCTAATCCTATATCTCTAGTGGTGATCCATAACCTACAGCTCCCATGTAAGACCTAAAGCCTAAGCTCTGATACAAAATTCTATAACACCCCAAAAACCACCTTGGAAGGCATTACCTTCTAACACCATTCATACAATGAGAGCAACTAATAAAATCCATAAATAACCGGGGTTCCTTAATTTAACAAAATTCGGGCAGAGTCTCCTTTGTTCGGGGAGCTTTACCCAAAACACAACCTGTGCAATTATACTACATTGACCACACCGGGTTCATTGATCCATAAAATATTTACAACATTATCCAAAAGAATAAGCCCAAACCATGGCTACTACATCAAAAAAATTACATTTGAACTTAGCAGCGAAATAAACAAAATACTAGACTTTACATGATTGTACATAATCGTTCCTAGTCTAGCACAAAAATAAACGACATCTCTAGATGTCCCACTCGGGATCCAAGTACTCCTCTAATGAAGCTTCTCCATGGCTCGGCTCGTTAGCACCGAGCTCCTCCTCCAGCCCATAATCTGTAAAATATTTAACTGTAGGGGGTGAGCACGAAGCTCTGTAGAAAAATCCTCCCAAACTCGAACAAGGTTTAGAAAACAGATAAGAACCGGTCGGTCTCATTTCGTAAATAACATATATCAATTTTGAAGGAAAAACAGAACATTTTAAATAGATCTCAAGTTTAAGCCGGAGCAATAATTAAGTGAAAGGTTAAGGTAAATTTCATAACAATATACCATTTCCAATTTTAAGCCATTTAGGAAGGGCGCCTTCCGATGCATTGTCCCATACCAATGCACCGGTCAAGACGATCCAACCCATCATCCCAAGTATATTAGTTCATCCACGTACCATGTATGTTGATTGCTTCTCATGAATCTACCCAACGATTATACCTAGTCCACCAATCACCATCACAATCACAAACACTTTAGGAAAGGGCGTCTACCATCCCAATGGCAGTGACGAGTCCCTTCCCAGGGAAAGTATATCATCCCTTGTTCGAACTCCCGTGAACGATAGTGGTCGCATTACCAAATGACAATCCACTACAAGTGTTAGGAAACCATCTCACCCCCACTGGGATAGACTAACCTCTAACACTCTACAGCATCTCTCGATGGCAATCCAAGTCCATCACAACAACCATACAAATGAGGAAACCAAAATATTCTCAATTCACCAACAATTCCAAATAAATACAAAATCCACAATTTCTCATTTTCCAAGCATATCTCAAAAATCCCCAAATTTATCATGTAACAATTCTAATGACCAATTAAGGAAAAATACAAGAGATCACAACAAAATCATTTATTACTCAACACAAAACACTAAAATTTTAGAAATCAAGAACAAATGAATATTTAGAGAAAAATCCACCTCTCATGAGCACAAGAGTTTTCAAAACAAGAAATAGAGGTTTCATGGTAATCTAACCATATCCTTGTTTTAAACATGATAATATTTGCAAGAATATCAAAAATCAAAGATTTCCTAACACATATCTAAGATTTAGAGTCAAAAAAAAAAAAAATATATATATATATATATATATATATAGCCCTAGCCTTAATGAATAAGAGTGAGAGAAACCCCTACCTTGAATCAAAGATTCCAACTGAAAGCCCAAGCCCTATAGACCTCCTTCTTCCCTTTTCTTCCTCCCTTAATCTTTCTCTAAGGTTCCAAGAGGTGTGGGGTGAGAGTGGAGTGAAATAAATGGGAGTAAAGGGCTGAAATCTGTGTTTTTAAACACAGCAGTCCCGAAGTACTGTTCACAGACTGTTTTGGTGTTCTCCAAAATTACGATTTTGCCACTAAGAATCTCCAATTTGATCCATATGACTATCCTAAGGTTTTTTGACGTTCCGGATTAATTTTTAATGTTATTTTAACCTGAAAACATTTATTTTTATGATTTATCTCAAACTAAAATAAATTTACACTCGAAATACTAAAATTACTATTTTATTCTTACGGTTTCAATATATTGATGAGAATGCAAAATTTCATATTTTTTTCTATTTTAATATTTAGCCTTTTATACTTATTTGAAGCCTAAATGTACTCATTATTCTTATATTTTGATTTAGGATGCAAATGAAGACGTTAAATGCAAAACGGAACTAATTGGACTGTTTCGACATCGCTTCGTTATCTGGGCATAACTCGCTCATCCGAGCTCCGATTGAGATGATTCAAGATGCTATGGAACGCTAAGAAAGAGTTCTACAACTTCCATGTTTTGAGTTTTGAGAGATATTCACTGCATCAAGATAGAAATTGGGCTTGAAGTTGCAGCTAGTACACTGTTCACGTGCACTGTTTATATTCTAAAATCTGGTGCACGAAAATTCCAGTGGACTTTATTTTATTTTTACGTCATTACATATATAAGAATCACTAAACAAGTAAATTACTATATTAATATAAATATGTGGGGGTTTACAGGTAGCGATGACACAATGGTAGTGGTGGTGGCAGCGATGGTGGTGGTGACGGTGGCACAATGGTGATGGTGGCGGTGGTACAAACGGTGGTGGTGATGACACAATGGTGGTGAGGGTATATTTGTCTATTATGAGAAATTGATAAAAATTTTACAAACTAAGATTTTCAGCATTAAGTGATAAGTAGGTGGCATACTACTTAAAATTTTAGCCTATTTATAAGAAATGCTTAAAATATTAAGTAGTATGAGTTTTAGGTTATCAAATGAGTTTAATTTATTAAGTGCTTAAAGTATTCAATTTTAAGTTTTAAGTTGTGTTATCAAATATCCCCTAAATTAAAGGATAATTAACCTTTTGAATTTTGAAAAGATTCCATTAGTTTTAAAAAATATTTTCTATTCTCTCTCTATATCTGACTTTCACCGTTAATATATATATCTCTCTCCCTATTTTATCTCTCTTTTTCTCTCTCTTCCTCCCTTTATTTTCTCTCTCCCATCGTTACTCTCCTCTCCTCTCCCTATTCTCTCTCTCTTCCTCTTCATTTTCTCTCTCTATTTATGTAATGTTATATTTAAGTCACATTATGTGATACCCACCTAGTGCAAAACACTGCATATGATATTTGTTTTGCAGTGTGACATTGGAGTCACACTTTTGATGCCTATACCAGGAAAAAACAGTGCATAAGATGTGTAGTTTCATTGTGACATTGGATTCACACTGTAATACTCACCATGTATTTTTGAATCTTTATGTGAGTGACAGTGTAATACCATCCATGTGCCAACCCTGTATATGGTGTCTATACGCAGTGTGACATTAATGTCACATTTGTGATGCCCACAGTGTGACCCACAAACAGTATGACATTGGCGTCACAGTACATGTCACAATTTTTTTGTTACAAAATATATATAGAGAGATGGAAAAATAGTCCTTATCTTAGAAATTATTTAAAATAAAAGAATTTTGATTTTGCGTTAGCTTTATTTTGATCACAATTATATAAGAATTTTAAGAATATAAGAAAATCCTAAAAATTTTCTCTTTAATATAAGAAAAATTCTAGTTCTAATATAAGAAAAATCTAAAATTTTAGAAAGAATTAGGAAAATTTTCAAGTTAAGAAATTTAAAATTTATCTAATTTTTGAATTTAGTTATGTATATGTGTATATACATATATATATGAGCTATAAACAAAGAAAAAGAGAAAGAGTTCTAATATAAGAAAACTCTAAAATAAAAGAGTTTTAGTTTTCAAATTAATTAGTTTCCTTATCTAGTTTTTTCAATAGTAATGTGATGATGGTTAGGGGTACTTCAGTCCTTCTGTTCCAAAGTATATTTTTTGCCAAATATTTTTAAAGTTTGTATTAAAATTCAAATAAGTTATAAAAAGTGTACCGGCTTCCAAAAAATCCTAATATTTACTCTTAAGAGCATCTCTAATCATGACTCAAATTTAAACTCAAATTTAAGTACAAAACTTGATTTAGTATATAGTATTCCAATGAACAAACTCAAATATTTACTCAAATCTTTTAAAAAAAATTTCTTATTGTCTCAAAACTCATTTTTTAGTATCATTCAAATTATGATATTTAATAAAATAAATGAAACTTTCATATCTCTCCACAAATGGATAATTCAAAAAAAAAATTAATATGGATACAACACCACCTGGTTATAAAAAGAAACAGAAAAAACAAAACAAAACGACTCTAGAATTCTCATATTGTTTTAATCCTTTATCTTTTTTTATAAAAAAATAAAAAAATAGTTACAATATGGGTCTAGTCTGAAGAACAAAAAAATAGATCATTTTTAATAAAAAGGGATGATTGAAGAAATAAAATGACGAATTTCCTAAATTTGTGAATAGTGAAGGCTTGTAATTTTAGGAACAATCGATGACCGAAAATTACACTATCGATAGTGTTTAACTTGAAAAAAACAAAAATTGATGGGTAGACTTAGGGTTTTAAAAAATACAAGAAAATAAGAAGATAGACGATGAAAAGGAAGAAGCTTACCTACAGACTTTCAAAGGATCTATGAAAGTTCGTTCCGTTTGAAGAAAGGAAGGATCCCAAAGAATCGATCTTTTCTTTTAGTTGCGGTCGGCAATGGAAGCAGCATAGAAGAGAGGGGCAAAAAGAGGCATAAAATAAGTCGTCGAAGTCTTTTGACCACAAACCTTAGCTATTCGTTGGATCCTTGAAGCAGCTTCCACCACTCTTCCTTCTAGGTGACTGACCATTCTCGTCATATACAGGGTAATAGGGGAGTGTTCTTTTTTCTCTTGTTTTACACGCAGTTTCAGCAGTTCTTCCGCTTCCAGGATAAATCTATGAAAATGGTCCCATCAGGAAGTTCGATATTTTACTACCCATAAAAACTATTGAATTCAAATCTATATATTGGAATTAATGGAATTGGTATTCGTTCGTGTACTGATTGATTAAAGGCGGGAAGTCGTCTCCGCCCACGGGGCCCAACCACTTCCGAGGTTCGTAAGCTACTCCGCTTGAACTCGACATTGGTGATTTCGAACGTTACCTACGACAATTGAAGAGCAAGAGTATTTTCGCGGCACCGCCCCCATCTCCCTCTACGGATCCATCCCTCTACTTGGCTCTAGCCTTGTCTGGACCTCCACCTCTTTGAGTTTTCGCCCTCTGAGTTGCGCTCTTTGTCTCGTCCAAAGGCCAAGGGAGAGACTGCATCCCTTAGCATAGTCAATGGACAACAAGTGAGTATTCCTAAAATTGACTAGTAGAAGAGCGTCGTCAAGCACATTAAGGGTAAAAAGTTATTGTTGAAAATTTGGTATAGAATTTGAGTCTCCTTCAATTTGGGTCTAGAATAGGTTTTTTCTTGATGTGATATATGTTTGAGTCCAAGATTGGAGAAAGTTTTTAGATCATTTAGACTCAAATTTAAATTTAAGTCTAAATTTGAGTCAGGGTTAAAGATACTCTAATGAAACTCTTTGTTAAGCTTTGGGGCAATGAAAATTAAGCCCCAAATTAAGAATCCCAACCAATAAAGCTCAAAGTCGTAAACAATTGTAATTGGAATTGATGTCACACGTAACTCAACTGTATCCATTAAATTCCCATACCAAGTCAATCAACTACTTCCTCCATCATTAAAATTAGCACTTGTATATGTATCCTATGCAAGAGTAGTCATGTTTGTCATTATCGAAGTGTCCAAGACTTTTGCCTATGCCACCTTCACTAATTCCTCTCCGTTTTCAAACACGTGTCACCCGTCGCTTCTTGAGGCGCCTCTTGGAGCCATTATTTTGTTGAGCAACAAGTTCTAATATTGAATTACATGCACATCAAAGTTGGCTTTGTATTCTCTCTTTCGTTTTTCACCCGAACTCTTGCAAAATTAGGCCTGGACCAAACACCTCAAAGGTGTTGAAGGCGAACCCACCCACCTTTAGTCGATGTTCCACGTTCTCCTTCCCTTTTCCGTGCTTCTGCTCTTTACGGAAGGCAGAGTGGAGTGGTGCGTCATTTTCTTCATTCAAAGCGCGGGTCAAAACAAGCTACGATAGGCTCTAATCCAACCTAAAAAAAAAGTGAGAGTACAGCGGAAATGCCATAGATTCGCAAAGAGCCATGCTGAGTAGAAATGTGCCTACCAACCCTATTGGTACTAATTTGCTGCTCGAATGTTGAATGAAATCAAATATCGAATGGGTCTGGCGAAGGACACGAGACTTTTTCCCGAGACAAAAGATTACTAGATTTTGGTACTGACGAAAAGTCTGTAGGATTCATTGAGGGGGAGCTACTTCTATAAATGTCACTCTATCTATGATTGAAGCTCGTTAAAGGCTCACGCATTGCAGACTGTGTACTATTTACTCATTACAAGTAGTATCACTAAAAAGACATTACATTTTGTCCCTAGAGCTAAGCTGTTATAAGTTACAACCTTTTGTAGCAGATCCAGAGTAAGCTTTTATCTGCTCCACCCTTTCCAGAATCAAGCGATGGTAGACTTTAATTCATAAATATATTACATTCTTTTTTTGGAGCTGGTATGGTCCTTTATTTGTAATTACATGAGTGAGTCTCCTCGTCGGGCATGAATTTATGTGTAAATTCACAATTTGTTTGTGCCTCATGTGAGTTGCACATGATAGGGTTAGGCTCTATCTGATTAATGAAATTTTATTTTTGATACACCAAACAGTGTCAAATTGATCTGCAGCAATAGAACTACCTCACTCTCATGCCCGAAGCACTTACACCTCTTGTGCTTCAATTTATGATAAAAAACTGAACAACAGTTTTGATCTGGTCCACATTACTACTAATTCATAACATTGATGGTGTAAATTGAGATTTTTAAAATTTTTGAGGTTTCTAATTGAGAATTGATAGATCTTTCGAGGTTTAAAGTGAGATTAGTCCTTGATTTTTTTTAATTAAAAAAAAAAGTCTGACAACTTCAAAAGTGATGGAGCTTAATTGAAAACAATAATCTATACTACTAATGAAAGTACCTTAAAGTGAAAAACTTTTGATTCACTATTTTACCCTCATAAAATTTTTAAAACCATGCTATCTTTCCATAATCAAATATCTAAATTACAATTACATCCTTATGTATTTAAATTTTTAAATTACCCTCTAACATCTCTTTTAATTCTCTATTATCTTTATATAAATATCAATATCTATAAAAAAAAATTAATTAACTTCGTTATCCTCGAAAAAATGTGCATCATTATAGTTTTCAATAAAGTGTTAAAAACCTCTATCAATATTTTATTACTCTTTTCAAATATGATGCATATATATATATGTATTTTTTTCTATCTATACTACTATTAAAGAATAAAACTTTTGCCTTGGCATGAAAATTTTTTAATTCACTATTAAAGAATTTTAAAAACCACACTCTTCTTCTATAGTTGAATATCTAAATTACCATCATATATTTATGTGTTTGAATCTCCAAATTATCCCTAACATCTCTTTTAATTCTCTATTTATTATGTATAAATATCAGCATCTATAAAACTTTTTAATTGGCTACGTTATATTTAAAAATTATATGCATTACTATAATTTTCAATAAAACGTTCAAAAAATCTTCAAATTTTTCATGAATATAATATTACTCATTTCAAATATAAAGATAACATTATACTTACATATGTGTATTTTTCTTATCCAAAATTTCAACCATTTTTTTTTAAGGTAAAAAATAATCTTTTACGTATTTTTTAAAATAATTTATGTTAAATCAACATAATTATTCAATCAATGTAAAATTTTCATGTTTTATTAAGAGTTTATATAAAAAAAATTATAGTGTATTTTTAAGTAAAACTTAAATTTTAGAATTTTAATATTCTTTTAAAATATATATTATAGAGTAACTAGTTATTGCCCATATCTAAAGACACTATTCAAAAAAAATATTACACTTGAAAACAATGTATAACACAAAGTATCAATCAATATAGATCTACTATTCAAAAAAAAAGTGGATAAAATAAACTCCAAAAATGTGACCTTTGGACACTCCAAAAAGTTAATTGCTCACAATATATCAAATTTCTGCCATGCAAAACACATAGTGCTTATACAAATCCGTCTAAGACCTCGCATCAATTGACTTCATTTCAAGAATAAGCTTCTGGTAAAAACTTTCAAAGTATATATGCACAACAATTCTCATCATGCTGTCATCATCGAACCAAATCAAGCTCATCACTCACTAATATTCCAAAAGGTACCAGCTCATAGCTAAAGAAATCAGCAAAAAAGCAGAAATCAAACTCCTAGTAATTACGGGGGAAAACTATTTGTAGTAACAAATTATTCATGTGTCCACTAACTACACAACTAAGATGTTCTTTTAATTTGGATGTTAAAAATCTAATACCTGCTGATATTTTGACAGCCTAAAAATTGGTGGATTCTTGCTCTTTGAATTGGGAAAGTTCTCCTATTGTTTTTCCCTAAGATTCTTGAGAGGACCTATAGCCAGAGAACCCAATGGCATCGGTTAGGGAAACATTAACTTGATGGACACAGGTCACATACCAACCTCAAGAAACTAAGAAAACAATAGTACTATCACAATAAAGAGTAACAAAAATTGGGTTTGTCAAAGAAGAATTCTGAACAAATTTCTATGCATGCAGAAAATAAAGATGTTCATGGGTTCATATTAGCGTTATCTAATAAAAATTAGTAAATACCTTAAAATTTCAACCATAATCAGGCTGTTTCATCGCTCATGAGTGAGAAGAAACCATTTAGGTCTTCTTGAAAGTCATTAATTTGGCGTGTACCATCTCAAAATTCCATTTGCAGCAAAAAAAAACATCTATATTATTGTGAAGTATTCCCTTATGCATTATAGAGACAACCATCATGCTATAGGCACATCCAACACACATTAAGAATTATATAGAACACGCATACTGTCAACAAATAATTATATTGAACATCTAAGATACAACTATCCACTCCAATGTTAGACGGGTAGGAGTGGGAGTGGGGGTGGTAGAAAAACTGAACATTTGAACATTTTTTTTCCTTTGAGGCAATACAACAAACACATGGTGGCACATAGAAAAACAAAATCCATAACACGGAAGCTCACAAAGAAAGTTGAATAGTTCAAACATTTGTTAATCTTTGAGAAAATTAAACAAACACTTTGAGACACATGTAGTGAACATCTATGCAAAATTGGAAAAAAATCGAAATCAAAATCCAGCACAAACAACTACAAAAAAAATTACAACAAAAATAATCAGCATTACGCGCAATACCCTCTCTTTTTTTAACGATCCCAAGCATTGCAAATTCAACTAATTGAACAAAGAATGCTCCTTTAGGTGCCTATTTTTGGCTGCCTCCTTCCTCTCATTAGCATCTTCCTCATGTACAAATCTAAAGCTGCAAATCATAATAACTAAAAAAAGAAGAGGCCAATTAATAAAAGACAAATACTATGAAGATTATCTCTTATCCAAGGCTTTCTGCATTCAACTGCAAGCTATTCATATAGCCTATAAGGAAGAGACCGCTCTGTTTGTAATTTCCCCATAGTTTAAATATGAAAAATATAGCTAGCAAGTCCTGGAAAATTGGGGGAAAAAAAAAGAATCTTTCAATTCAACTTTGAAACAAAAAAATGCAAATAACTACTAAATACAATAATTTATGCAATTAAACATTAAATCCTTTTGAAGAATAACTACAGTCTACTACTTATCAAGTCAAATACCCCAAGAAAGTTAAATGACAAAGTTCAATGAACCAACTGTCGAAGAATCCAAACCTTGACAACATACGACATCACCCTACCATAGACCCAAGAAGAGTGTGCCGGAATGATTAAACCGAAATCGCTTCATTGCGTGAGGTTGAGGACATAGAACGACGGTGGTTTCGATGGCATAAGAGATGGGTCCCATCATAACCGCCACCACCTATTAGCACCAACCGATAAACAAATCAAATACCACATTGTCAACATAAAATCAACAACCCATCACAAATCAAAAAATGGAAATTACTTTGAGAGAGAAAAAAATGTGTATTGTGGTTGTATTGATAATAGGAAAAATACCAAGATCAAAATCACAGAGCCACAATTATAATATAGATAATCCACCGAAATTGAAAATGCGTGTGAGCGAGAGTCAGAGAGGGAGAGAGGGGAAGACAAAGAGATGGAGGTACCTGGCATGGGTGTCGTCGACGACATCGATTTGCTGTGGGTTACGGTTGGGCGTCACTGGCTGGCTAGGTCGCTAGTGTCATTGCTAGGTGGCTTCTTTTTGGGTCCTAATGCCATTATTATAAGTGAGATTTGAGATTGAGAGAAGATTTGAGATGGATTCCATGTGATAGAATCGTGATAGATTGGGAGAGAAAGGCGTGAGAGAGAGAGAGAGAGGCAGAAGTGAGAGAGAGCGGCGTGAGAGAGAGAGAGGCGTGAGAGATAGGCCTGAGTTGGGCGGGAAAAAAAAATTAATACTCCCTGTAGACCGTTAGATTAAAATTTTTGAGATGATCTGAACCGTCTTTTATGTTGGGATGACATTATCCGTTGGATGTGTTTATGTTTTATTTCAAAACGATCTGGACCTCTCTTTATCTCCAAAATTCAAACTCAACTCTACTTTATTATATAGATTATAGATATAGATATAGATAGATAGCTATAAGATGACATATATTAATAAACAGATATTTTGTTAGCGATAATCCTTGTTATTGTATTATTATTTTGTTACTTTTAAATTACGCGTTTGAACTACTTATTATATAGATTGGATTATATATATAGATATAGATATCAGTATAGATATATATAGATAGATAAATAGGACTGCATATATTAATGAACTTATATTTTATTAGAGATAATCCTTGTTATTAGAGTTTTAATAGATTTTAGACATATTTTGTTTTTATTATATATATATATATATATAACCGTCTAAATCAATCTCTCCCATGGTTTGAATGAGAATGAGGAGAGATAAAAAAGAATGTAGTAAGAGTCCTGTAAGAAAGTAGACATCTCTACAATGGTTTGAATGGGAATGAGATGAGATATAACCGTCCAAATCAATCTCTCAAATGGTTTGAATGGGAATGAGGAGAGATAAAAAAGAATGTAGTAGAGTCCTATAAGAATGTAGATATCTCTCCAATGGTTTGAATGAGAATGAAATGAGATAAAAGGAATGTAGTAGAGTTCCTTAGGAATGTAGATTAATTAAGATCGTCGGATCAAAAACTTGAAAATGATCTGAGCCGCGAAAAGCTCAAGACAAACTAAGTTAGCTACTTTATTATATAGATATATTATAATTTAGGGTTAATATCACTTTTAATCCCTGAAATATGTATGATTTGACAGTTTGGTCTTTATTGTATCAATTTTATCAATTTGGTCCTTAAAGTATTTAGTTAATGTTTAAATGATCCATACACAGACCGCCTGTTAAGTTTTTGACAGAAGTGATCACGTACTGGTCACGTGATGCTATCTGACAGAATGACACATAGTCACTTCCGTTAAAAAACTTCATGGATCGTCAGGTTAGGGACCATTTAAATAAGAATTGAATATTTTAGGGACCAAAAATCATAGATTTCAATGAAGAACTATAGAATAAGATAACTATAAATTACATATATAAGTACATATCAGATAAAAAAATCAGAATAATATGTGCATTGATATTAATTATTATTCACAATACACAGAGGGTCAGGACTCTTCCACTATGTAGTAACTATGATTTATAATGTCATTTATAACATAGTAATATACTTTCCCACCTTTTCCTATCCTCCACTAAATGATTGTCTATCGTTAGGGAAACTAAGTGGACAACGATATCATTTATGTCTCTTAATCTTCTTTTGTTTAATCTTGCTTTTGAACAAGTTCTCTCTCTCAGAAAACGGGACTAAAATCCTCCGATCGCCATACAACCAGTTGAAAAACCTTTTAGTTTCTCTCTCACCATCCAGTCTAAAAATCTTTTATCTTCTCTCCCTCCCTCCCTCCATCTCTCTCTCTCTCTCTCTCTCAAACAACCCTCTGAAATTGGATAAACCACATATATAAAATATTAATATTTTGTATACGAAAATTATTCACGTGCAACGCACGTGGTGCATTGCTAGTATTTTATAAGTGGTGTCTGATGAGCATACAATATAGTTTCTCTTTTATCACATTAAATCAAAGCAGAAACAACATAAGAAAACAAAAGAGGGAAAATTTTCGGTATCACTATCACCACCCCTCCACAGCTGCCACAAACTATCACCTCCAACACTCCACGACCACCACTACAACAAATTCAACCATTGCTGCCACCATCATTCCCCATTGTCATCTTAACACTGCCACCACCACCCTATCGTCACCACTACTACATCCACGCACCATTACCACTCGACACCAACTCATCACAAACTGCATCACCATCAGCACAAACTCTGCCACTATCACCAACACTCTCACTCACCACCATATCTTTCACTACCACCTCATAACAATTTCAACATTACGTCACCACTACCGCCAATTTTGTCATCCTATAGCCTGTAGATCACTTGTTAAAACCTAACATGGAAAGTGGAGGGAATAGATAAAGTGGGGCATACTTTGTCAAGTGAGACCATCCAATCCCATCATGACTTCCTCCACCACCTACACCATGCCAAAAATGCCCAAAACCATCATTAGTTCAACACTCTAATGGCCATTTTCCATCACAAAACCTCAAAAACACCATCCCCGCCACAATAACCATATTAAGTCTAATGTTTTGAGCTTTGGGTTGATGCTATTAGAGATCATCTGTGGCAAGAAGAACAGTGGTTACTCCCAATAAAACTCTCTTAATTTAATTGAACATGTACTTACATGTAAACAGATGCATCAAAGCCAATACTTTTACTTCACCGTTAATTATAGAAAATTTTATTCCGTAAATTGTTGAAAACCATGACTTTCACATGACGTGCAGATTTAAGAAATAAGAAAATTAAGATGATCGAAGTTGAAGTGAAACAAAAAGACAAAAAAAAAAACAAGAGGCATTTTTATGTGATTATTTACCTGCAAATGATATTTGATGTTGTATCAGGTTTAGGGCCTATGAAAAAAAATTAGGGCCTTGGACGTAGTTGATTCATCATTGTGTGAGTCATATCAAGCTCATAAAGTGTTCAGATGTATACACATTGGGTTACTATGAGTGCAAGTATTTGTTGTTGATCGGCTTACCATGTAAAAAATAACTTTCATGTGTCATTAGCTCGGGTGGGAGTTATTTCTATAAATGATGTCACACCAACTATGGTTGAAGCTCATTAAAGGCTCACTCTAGTACATATTGCATATTTTTTGAGCTAGTAGACTCAACCTTTTAGACATCTGGGTCTGCGTTGTTCAATATGCTTGCTAAGGTCAGATGGACCTTTTTAAACTAACCCAAATCATTTTTTTTGGTTTTTTTTTTTTTTGAAACAAATTGACAGGCCTATGGATTGGACTGTGGGCCTTGTTGGACCAAATACGTGACTGATGGCCCTAATTGATGCACATGGTCGAACTATCTAGTCTTCGAATCCCCTCGTAGGTCTCGAAATTGAAAAACAAACTCACCTTTTCTGCATTTACTGTTCTTGTGTTGGCAACTACTTGGAAATTTCCACTTCCATAAATTGTGAACATTGATGAATTGAAAGATATGTAAAGTGGTCAGACACATAAACAAGAAAACTCCTCTATAACCATTTGCCACCCCATTCAACTTCAAATTCTCCACCACATAACCCAGGGCCGGCCCAATAGTATGGAAAAAGAAGCATGGATTTTAGACCCCAAATTTTTAGAAGGTCTCATAATTTCAGGTACATCACTAGCCCACAAAAAAAAATTAAATCCATTAAATTTTAAGTCCTACAAAAAAGCACACAAAATTAAATTCAATTAAAAATTTTATTTCAATAATTTGGCCCTATAATCCAATTCATAACATTAAAAACTTAGAAATTAAAAAAATACTCAAAAGTCAACTCATATTTACTCACACCCTCTCTCTCTCTCTCTCTCTCTCCCACTCTGTGCTAAAAAACAAAAATAAAAGTTAAAATTTCTTTTTCGACAACATTAACACATTTTTCTTTTGTCTCCCTCTTATATAAAAAATTAAAAATAAATTAATTTTTTTTTAAATAATATTAAAAAAAAAAAAGACTTCCATTTAATGTTTCCGCTTTAGACCTTAAATTGACCTGAACCGCCCCTGACATAACCTAGTGTCATTCTTGCTATACAAAATGTGTAAAATCCTTTGACAAGTTTTGAGGCAATTAAAAGTTAGGACCATTGATTAAGAATTCCAACTACCAAAACTTAATGTTGAAAACAACCATCATTGAAAAAATCTAAGGGAAAATTGATTTCATACCTAATTCAAATGTATCCATTAAATTGCCTTGTATTCATCAAATCCCCATAACAAGTCAAGCATGCAACCACTTTCTCCAGCATTAACATTAGCACACTTGTGTACCTTGTACAAGAGTAGTTCCTCAAGCTCATTTCGTGGCATGCTTTCAGTACCATACCTTTGTTCGCACGTGTCATTGTTGAATTCTATGTCCAAAAAAATCCCAAACTATGCCATTGTCTAAGAGATCTTAAAAAGTGAGATGGAAAATAAAATGTTAGTGCAGAAGTTCTATGATGGAAGAACAAGGAAATAGAATGCTTCAAGGCAAGTTACAGAATAATTTTTTTAGGACAATATTTACTTTCACCAATTCTGATAAATCAGATGTGTAGTAGATTGCAGCAAAATCACATTTAGGATATAATGAAACTAAAATTAAATATTTTGTTTGAGTCAAATTAAATATTTTGTTTGACACAAATAAAGTCAAACTCAAATATCTTTGAGATTGAAAAAATGATAGGAAAAGTCTAATTTTTGACTTATTTATAGACATAATAATGACTGTTTAAATAACCATTGAATAGGCATGGTGACCATACGTCTGTTGAAATAATAGGCATCGTGACGATATGTCTGTTGAAATAATAGGCATGGTCCAGATGGTCATGATCGTACGTATATATGAAATTAACCATTCGGTCGACAATAATTAAAAATATCAATGGTCATGATCCGTTTGCTGCTCACTACGATTCTACGTGTTAAATGTGTTTCTAAAGCGTCGCAACGTGTGAATGTAAAATTTTATGCATAATAGTATGAGTAATTCTATTAAGACATAAAAAATTGACATAATTTATTATAACTAAATGATGTAGTAGTGAAGTGGTCCAATAGTGTTGTGCCAGTAACTCTTTGACTGCTTCATTGGTACCTTATTACTTGAAACATCATTATATCAATAAATTAGGTTAATTTTTTAGATTCAAATAGAATTGCTCTACTAAGTATTCATAGTATTATAGCATGTAATAGGTGTCTATTAATAAAATATATTTTCTTTCTTTTCACTTTTGAATGTAGAATTTGCTTTGAGAGTCTAAGACTTTCACAAATAGGGGTGCAATTTGGGGCGGGCCAACCCGAATTCAACCTGAGAAAAATAGGACTTGATTTGAGGTTTTTAATACTTGGGGTGGACCTGGGTAGAAAAACACTAACCCAAATTGAATTCGGACAGTATCTGAGTTGAGGCTTCGGGTTACCGGGCTCTACCCGAATATATAAATCGGGCTCAACCCGAACATATTTAAAAATAAATATATAAATCAATATAGCAATATAGCAATATAACTTACAAGTTAAAAAACTAAGGATTAGTCTTCTAATTCAGTCTTATGTTAAACATTTGGCTATTATGTCTTTATGTTAAAACATTGATTTTTATGTTTTAAATACTATATCTTTATGTTAAATATTTGATTGAAGTTGTTGATTGTTACTTTAGGTGAATACTATGTAGTATGTACCAGGTTTAGAACAACAGGCCGATTTTGGGTTTAAATGAACCCAACTCGAATTTTAACCGGAAATCAGTCCGAATTACATAACTCAAACCCAACCCGAATTCTAACTCGAAATTTGCCATTACGTAATGCAAATTCAACCTAAGCCCACCTGAATTAAACTTGGGCAATCCTCGAATTCAAAACCTCAGGTTGAGATAAGGTTAGAATTGAGAATTATATAACTAGGGTTGTACTAGTGTTAACCCTTCAATCCGCCCAACCCACTAGACTTGCACCCTATTCATAACTTCCTGTAAAAGAACTATAAACTAATTCGGAAAACCCATTAAAATTACATATCCTATATATAAATTATTTTGAAAATCAATCTAATTAACAGAAAGAATGGAGAATCAAAAGACACTCATTGTCATTATATTAATAACTTTGTGCATTTTCTTTGACTTCGCATGATCTGGAGTCAAAATATATACTCATTTATTTCATCTATCTTAAGTTTCACAGTCTGCATGAATTGACACCACATGAAGACTATTTTTTTCTTGTCATTGTCACTATGCCGGTCTACTCGAAGAATAGTTTTTCCTTAATTATCATTGTCACTATGCTGGTATATAGAAAGGTCATTTTGGAGGAAAACAATCGAATAGATCATGTATCTTGTAGAAAAGATCTTGGTTTTTTTCGTTTTAATTCTTCTGAAATCCAGATCTTGCACTTCCATAGACACCATTACCCCAACTCAACCTATCAAAGATGGTGACAAGTTATTCTCTAATGGAGGATCCTTTGTGCTCGGGTTCTTTAGCCCCGGTAGTTCTAGCAACCGATGTGGGTATCTGGTACAATAATATTTCAGAACAAACAGTAGTTTGGGTTGCAAGCAGAGACAATCCAGTCACAGGTTTCACTGGTGTTCTCTCTATTGATAGTATTGGAAATCTCGTGTTACACGACGAAAACCGAGACGTTCCGGTCTGGTCGACCAATGTTTCAGCCACGACTAGCACAAACTCGGCGTTTGCTCAGCTCTTGGATACTGGTAACGTATTGTTGCTTCAAGTTCAAGGTAACAAGCAAAGGGTTTTGCATGGCAAAGCTTTGATTATCCTACAAATACCTTGATTCCTTACATGAAACTTGGGGTGGACCGTAGGACTGGTCTAAACCGGTTCTTGACATCCTGGAAGTCACGTCAGGATCCGGGAACCGGGGAGTATTCCTTGAAAATGGACCCTAATGGGATGCCGCAGACGTTCTTCTTCAATGGTTCGGTTAGGGTATGGCGAACCAGACCATGGATTGGGCCTAGATGGAATGGTGTCCCAGAGATGAAAAATGACTTGCTCTTGAATGCTAGTTATGTTGACAATCAAGACGAGGCCTACGTGATGGACCGCACAGTTAACAGCTCAAATTTATCAAGGTTTGTAATGAACGAGTCTGGGGTGGTTGTAAGGCTCGCATGGACCGAAAAGGACCAAAAATGGATTGCATACTGGGCCACGCCCTGGTTTAAGTGCGACAATTATAACAAATGCGGTGTAAATAGTAATTGTGACCCATATAGTTCTGGTTCTTCTGAATGCACCTGTATTCCAGGGTTTGAGCCCAAGTCCGCACGTGACTTGTACTCGAGCGATGGGTTTAAAGGGTGCATCAGGAAGCGAGGGGGGCGTGTGTGTGGAGATGGTGAGGGATTCGCATAGGTGACAAGTGCAAGGGTCCACGACACGTCTATGGCACATGTGGACAAAAGTATGGGAATGAAAGTATGCATGGAGTTGTGCTTGAGAAACTGCTCTTGCACAGGGTACTCTAGTGCTGATGTTAATGGTACAGAAAGGGGTTGCATAACTTGGTATGGGGACTTGATAGATACTATTAAACTTTTGTATGGTGGCCAGGATTTGTATATACGTGTGGATGCAGTTGGGTCAGGTATGACATTAATTTTAATGTTGAATTTCCAATGGTAATTGTTTAATTCCTTGAGCTTTAGCAATCGAAATTTTTAGTGATAGAGCCTTATAATAGAAGTCCCGTAGAAAGTATTTCAGGTTTCGTATATCAACAATGACCCTAGAAATTTTTTGACTATTAAGGATAACTTTTAAACCCATTGAATCCACCTTTATGGCCTACCCAAAAAAAATCCACGTTTTAGATGAAAATATCATGTTAGTATTTAACAAACTGTACTACAACAGGAGAGGTAAGTCATGGAGGAGTTTTCTTGTTTATGTGTGAGCCACTTCAACAATTTTTAAACTCTTTGCACATTGTGAGTTTCAAAAAGCATACCAAAACCGAAAAAGAAATTTTAAGAACCAAAGTTGGGCTAGTCCAACTATGAAGATTAGTTGTCTTTGAGCCTTATCAGATCAATTGAAGCCTTTTTTTTTCAGCTCAATTCTCAAAGAAGTCAAAGAGCTTAGATCACAAAAGGTTGGTGACGATTGTGGTAGTATCCATCGCTACAATGCTTCTCATATTGTCGTTGGCATATTGGTTGGCCATGAAGAAAAGGAAAGGTAAATAAATTATTCTTATCATCAACACCATAATTTAATAGTGCAAATCTTATGTGCCAATGAGTAGAAATCTTTCACCGGTTCATCAAGTTCTACAAGTTAGATCAATGCTGCATATTAGTAGCCATCCTAAAGTAGTTATGCTTGTGTCGAGTAAGAAAAAACATAAAGCGAGACTCTAGGATGCATATTTGATGATTAGCGTTGAAACATCAACCACAATACAAAATCAAGATTCACATTGCAATGTTTAGGATAACATCATGACATTCGTGCTGGTATTTGTTTCTTAGTTGTAGACATTAACCGCCTGCATCATGCAAGTCATCTTGCTTACAATCCTTATAGCAAGATATTTCATATAGGTCATCGACCAGACTTTCTTCAAGATTTTTTGTGTTCAATGACAGGTATGAGAGGAAGAAACAATTTGCCAAATAATTTCATTAGTTCACCATTCCATGAAGGATCTTCTAGTAAAAAATAGATCAACAAAAGTGAGACAAATTCGGATATTCAATTTTTTGATCTAAGCACTATAGTAGCTGCCACAGGCAACTTCTCTCTAGCTAACAGACTTGGAGAAGGTGGCTTTGGAACGGTTTATAAGGTAGTGCATGTACACCTCTCTTCTTTCAACCTAAAAAAAAAAAGCATACCATACCACTATGAAGGTTATCTTTCAGAGTAGCATGGGCTTGAGTAAGCCCGGATGGCTCTTGAGCAACAATTAAACTAGCCTGAATTTCGCAATTTGGTTTTAAAAATAAATGATTTGATTTCAGGGTCGGCTAAATAATGGACAGGAAGTAGCTATCAAAAGACTATCAAAGAATTCAAGACAAGGGATAGAAGAGTTAAAGAACGAAGTAAAACTGATTGCAAGACTACAACATAGGAATCTTGTAAAGCTTTTGGGGTGTTGCATTCAAGAAGAAGAAAAGATGTTAATCTATGAATACTTACCAAACAAAGGTTTAGACTCTTTCATCTTTGGTACGTTCCCTATTCTTAAACTTCCCCTTGGATACATTTTTTTTCTTCCTTTTCATCAAAATGCACCTAAAATCAACTAAACAGAATTTTTTTTTTGGCATGTGAAGTATATTGTGACTGATGCTTGATTCGGTGGAACATTCAACTTGTGGTGCAGATAATGCAAAAAAGTCTATGGTAGATTGGAGAAAACGCTTTGAAATCATTTTGGGAATTACTAGAGGGATGTTATATCTTCACCAGGACTCAAGACTAAGGATCATTCATAGGGATCTGAAAGCCAGCAATGTATTGCTAGATGACACCATGAATCCAAAAATATCAAACTTCGGTATGGCAAAATTCTTTGATGGGGACCAAATCGAAGCAAACACAAATCGAGTAGTTGGAACATAGTAAGTATCAAAGAGAGAGAGAGAGAGGTCCAAGGCAGAATTAACCTTAGTTTTTACAATTTTCTTAATGTCGTGTGATTGCAGTGGTTATATGTCACCTGAGTATGCAATGGAAGGACTTTTCTCCACTAAGTCTGACGTTTATAGCTTTGGAATTATGCTATTGGAGATCATTAGTGGCAAGAAGAACAACTGTTTTTACCAGGAAAATTATGTTAATCTAATTGGACACGTAAGTTTTTTTTTCAAAGGGGTGCTACACGAATTTGGACACGAAAGTACATGTACACGATTGCATCAGAAGCAAAGACCTCGACTATTCTTTTTGTTATTGAAAATTCTATTTCATAAATTGTTTAACACCATGAATAACACTACATTTGCAATTTCTAAAAGCAAGAAAATTGAGATCATTAGACTTGATGTGAAAACAGGACATGTTGGAGTTAAATTAACTATCTTTTGTGAAGCTTTCTTGCTTTTCTTAGAGAGAAGCACTACTGTTTGACTATTTACCTGAAGATGATGTTTAATTTTTTTATCAGGTTTGGGACCTGTGGAAAGAAAGAAAAGCCCTAGATGTAGTTGATTCATCATTGGCCAAGTCATATCGAGTTCATGAAGTGTTGAGATGTATTCATATTGGGCTATTATGTGTGCAAGAATTTGTTGTTGATCGGCCTACAATGTCAGAAATAGATTTCATGTTGTGTTATGAAACAACACTTCCTTCTCCAAACCAACCTGCCTATATTTTCAAAAAAGTAAATACTTGTCCAGGGGCATCACCAACTTATGTGGGAGCTACTTCTATAAATGATGTCACCCAATCTACAATTGAAGCTCGTTAAGGGCTCACGCCATTGCAGACTGTGTTCTATTTACTCATGACAAGTAGTATCACTAGAAAGACATTACATTTTGTCCCTAGAGCTAAGTTGTTATAAGTTACAACCTTGTGCAGCAGATCCAGAGTAAGTTTCTATCTGCTCCACCCTTTCCAGAATCAAGCATATTGGTAGGCTTTAATAAATGACTTTTTTTTGCCTATTCCTCTAAACAGATGGAGCATAAATATATTGCATTCTTTATTTATAATCACATGAGCGAGACTCCTCATCGATAGAAGTATATTCCTTGTTCAAAACCGTCTCATCAAATGCCTATAAATAGGCATGGGTCCGTCCGGTTTAAAGCATCCCAAAAATTGAGTTAGTTCAATTTTCATTCTCTTGTTGAGAATACGAAAGATTTCTTTACTGGAGATTTGAGATGGTAAAGTTGAGTGGGTTGTACAAAGGGTTAAGGGCTTGAGTTTGGGATTTAAACCTAAGTAGTAAGTCTTGTATCATTATATCCATTTTTTCTCAATAGTAAATAAAGGAGATTGGATCACGCCTCGTGGACATAAGCAAAGCAATTTCTTTATTATGCTTATTTATTTTCTTGAGATTATGTTAATCAAATTGCTGCGAGGTTTATTCTGAATAATTAACTTTGCAGGTTTCCCTCAGTCGCCAACCGTCAACTATAAATCTATGTATTAGCTTATAAACTGGCCCAATACGTCCATATGTCTTCTATAGGGATGGTAGTGGACCGAAGCGGGGGCGGAGGGTATAGTCTTCATCCCCTTACCCGCTTAAAAAAATTATGTCCATCCCCAGTCCACCCTCATTAACGGGTATAGTTTTCATCCTCATCCCCGTCCACGGGTAAATTTGTAATCCCCACCCCCGCCCCGTCCCCCGCCTTCACCTTCGCCCCCACCCCCGTCCACCTTACCCTGCCCAAGCCCAAGTCCAAACCAACATAATCCAAAATTCTAAATAAATCTAACATTCTAAATAATGCAAACATAATTATAGAATATCATAACATAATTAAAAGTTTGTCATTTACAACATAATATAATTAAAACCTTGACTACAACATAATCCAACATAATATAATTAAATGTTTGTCTCCCGTCTAAATCCAACACAATATCATGCAACACAACATAATGTAACATAACATAATCCAACATGAAAAAATATAAAAACACAAAGATCTACACTTTTACAAGCCAAAACCATGAAAACAAATCAAAAAACAAAACAATTTTCAAAAAAAAAAAATCATTCAATAATATGTAGATTTGTATTCACAGCAACATGTATATATATATATATATATATATATATATAATAATAGTAATACCGGGTAAAGCGGGGTGGGGAGGGGCGGGGCGGGGGTAAGTGTCAGTTCATCCCCGCCTTCATTCCCGCACAGGTTTATACGGGTATCCCCGTATACGTCCACTGTCCAATACGTATGGTCCATCCCCGGTTCAAACGGAGCAGGTTTAAACGAATACTCATTTTTGCCTGGTCCACTGCCATCTCTAGTCTTCTACGTAAGGCTAAATATGTGGAAAAAAAATGCCTATTATTGTACTGGTTATAACAAGGGGACCTGGGCTAGATTCTAAAATTTTGACTATTCTTTTTATTTCAATAGTTCATTTTAGATCTTTATTATGGTTTTATTAGGACTTTTTATTATTTTTTCAGTTTTACTAAACACGGGTTATAACTGATTTCTAGTGGGATTTTTATTTTGATTTTTGAGAATCAAAACTATTTTATTTTATTTTTTGAAGTTCTTTTCAGGATTTGATTCTCTGTGGATTTTTTGAAGATTCCAAGTTAGCCTTTTATTTTCTAATCAATATTTTTGTCCAAATTGATTCTAATTTTTCTTCCATAATTCTAAATTTTTAAGTTATTAGTTCATTTTTTTTTACAGGATGTTCAGATTTGCGCCGACTACTCTCTCGAGTATTTTAGGTTCTAATACCATATATGTCGAGTCTCTTTCGAGTAATTTTGACCAATTTCTTAGTGTTGAAAGGTTAAAAGTATCCATATGTGATTTCCACATCAATTAGTCCACTACCTTTAATGGCAGCCTAGATTAAGCCATGTTTTCCTCACTTATGTTCATTGTTTTGTTACTTTGAATGATTTGGACGTTGGAGTCAAAAGCTATGGTAATTCCGGAAAGTAAAAGTTATGGTAATGATTTCTTTCTCTTTATAAATATTCAATGCTTATAAGACATTGGGTGACAGTGTTATGTGATGTCTACACCCAATAAGAAATTATCACTGTTGGACCCACAAGTTAACAAAAAAAAAATTCTGACAACTTCGAAAGTGACAAAACTTAATTGAAAATGTATAATGTGTAAAATTTTTTATGAGTGGTGTCTGATGAGCACACAATATAGTTTCTCCTTTACCACATTAAGTCAAAGTAGAAAAGCAGAAGAAAACAAGAGGGAAAAATTTTGCATTCAACGATATATTTCATCCCAGTAGAAGAAATTTCACCTTCCCCACTTAACTGTTTCCTTACTGTTACGCCTACCATTATTAGACACGATCCACAAATTCGATGTGACAATAATATAGAACTAGTTTAGTTTGAGTATTAGTGGGTTCGAGTGGTGAGAAGGTAGACTCGTTAGACTCCTTAAATAAGTTAGTCAAACATAAACTCGCTAAACATGACTTTTACATTATATAGGATAAGAACCAGATATATAATGAGCTTATTTTAACAAGACAAAAATCAGACATGACACCACCCATTGATAACTTACTGTTCTGTTAGTAATATTCGCAATGAATTATGTTTGAATGGCATTTCGAAAGAAAACCATCCACTAGATATCATGTATCTTGTAGAAAATAAGGAAAAGTAACATAATTGACACCACAGGAACTAGAAGTGACAAAAGGACATGGAATTGACACAATATTCTCTAGTTTCTTTCGTTAAAGTTATCACCAGCCAAAACATAGCAAAGAAAACCATTGAACAGACCATGTACGTTGTAGGAAAAATCCTGAGTTTTTTGGTTTCATTTCTTCTCTTCAGATCTTGTTCTTCCATCGACACAATTACCCCGAACCAACCTATGAAAGATGGTGACATATTAGTCTCTAATGGTGGATCCTTTGCACTCGGGTTCTTTAGCCCTGACAGTTCTTGACATCCTGGAAGTCAAGTGAGGATCCAGGAACCGGGGAGTATTCCTACAAAATGTATCCTAATGGGTCACCCCAAATTTTCTTGTCCAAGGGTTCGGTAAGGATATGGCGAACCGGACCATGGGTTGGGCTTAAATGGAGTGGGATCCCTGAGATGCCTTCAAATTTCATCTACAACACTAGTTATGTTGACAATCATGATGAGGTATATATGCTTAATTATATTCATATTGCCTCTGTTTTATCAAGGTTGGTGATCAAACAGTCTAGGGTGATCGAAAGGCTCACTTGGACAGAAGGGGGCCATAGGTGGGTTAGGTATGCGTCTGCCACTGGAGACAAGTGTGACAGTTATGGTCATTGCGGTGCCTATGGTAATTGTGATCCATATAGTAATCCAAACCCGTTCGAATGCACTTGCCTTCCGGGTTTTGAGCCCAAGTCAGAACATGACTGGTACTTGAGGGATGGGTCCAAAGGGTGCGTGAGCAAAAAAGGGGAACACTTGTGTGGACATAGGGAGGGATTTGTGACAGTTGCTCATGCAAGGGTCCCCGATACCTTGACCGCACGTGTGAACAAAAATATGGGAATGAAAGCTTGCAAGGAGTTGTGCTTGAGCAACTGCTCTTGCACAGGGTACACAAGTGCTGATGTTGATGGTACAGGAAATGGTTGCATTACTTGGTATGAAGACTTGATAGATACAAGGCAATTTTTAGGTTGGGGTGAGGATTTATACATACGTGTGAGTGCAGTTGAGTTAGGTATGGCACCAAATTCTATGCTGATTTTCTAGTGGTAACAGTTTAATTCTTCGAGCTTTAGTGGTCTAAACCCTCTTTTTGTTAATAATTTTTTTTCTCGAGGAGTGGGGGGTGGGCGGTGGGGGGCAAGAGGAAGGGGAAGGGGAAGGGGATGAGCTTGGAAACCGCAATCTTGGGTTAGTTTGCACCAATTTTTTATGAAGGTAAGTAGTTTTTTAGCCTTACCAAAAAAAATATTTGAACTCTAAGCCTTTATCAAATCAATCAGATATTTTCTTTCACTGTTTATTTTTCCAGCTCTGTATTCAAAAAAGTTGAAGAGCTTGCATCTCAAAAAGTTGGTGGCAATTGTCGTAGTATCCTTCACTGCAATGTTTCGCATACTCTCCTTGGTGTATGCATTGGCAATGAAGAAGTGAAAAGGTAAACATATTATTCTTATTACTATGACTATAGTTTAATGAGTAATGCTACACTGACCAAATTTTGAAATTAAATTTGGAACCTAAATGACAGCATATTATTTGGAGTTTTTATTAGGGCCCAAATGACATGACACCAAATAAAAAAATCCAAGTCATCTGTCATGTCATTTGGGCTCTAAATTTGGTCCCAAAATTTGGTCAGTGTAGCATTACTGTAATTTAATACAGCCCATCTTCCTGTCAAAATTAGTTGAAATCTTTCACTGGTTGACCAAGTACTACAAAGGTGGATCAATGCAGCAAACTCGCATTGCAATATGGATTGTTTAGGCAACCGTCGAGACTTTTATAAATTTTAATACCTTACATCATGTCGATCTGTGATCTCTCAGTATGATGCATCATTTACCATGTGAAACTATGGGCGGGCTAACCTGAATTCAACCGGAGCCCAACCCGAAAAAAAAGGGTTTGGGTTAGAATTTTTAATACTTGGGTTGGGCCTAGACAAAAAAACTTCAACCCAAATTGAATTTAGGCAAGCCTCGGGTTGAGGCATAGGGTTGTCGGGTTCAACTCGAATATTAATATCGGGTTGAACCCGAATATACATAAATATATAAATATATTTAACTAGGGTTAGTATTTATCTTCACTCTTTAAAGTCCAAACTTTCACTTCACTTCAAGCCTTCACCCCTGCGCCTCCATCACTCTCAGATCCCTCTCTCACTCGTCACTCCTCCCTCTCCTCCTTCTCTCACTCCCTCTTTCTTTATCTGCGTCTCGCCCTTCATCTCAGATCACATGAAAAAATCAGATCTACACTTGAAAAAATCAAATCTACACTTCAAAAAATCAACCCGAATTAAGTAACCCAAGCTCATCCCGATCTTTAATCCGAAATCAATCCGAATTAAGTAACTTGAATTCAACCCGAACCCGCCCGAATTAAACTCCCTCAAATTTTGTATGACTTCCTTGCAATAGTATGCAACATATATGCATGCATAACTGTCTTCATTCAGAAGGAAAGTAAAAAGATAGTAAACAGCCCTTCATGAACCACGATGCAGGGTGGGATGGGCTTGAGTAAGCCAGGATTTCACTTGGACAATATTTTAACGAGCCTGAATTTTGCGATCTATAATATCAGGGTCGGCTAGACAATGAACAAGAAATAGCTGTCAAAAGGCTATCAAAGAACTCAAGACAAGGAGTAGAAGAGTTGAAGAATGAAGTGAAACTGATTGCCAGACTACAACACAGAAATCTTGTGAGATTCTTGGGCTGCTGTATTCAAGAAGAAGAAAAAATGTTAATCTATGAATATTTGCCAAACAAATGTTTGGACTCTTTCATCTTTGGTATGTGCACTGCTCTTAAAACTCCACTTTTGTTCATTTTGTTTCCGTAATATTTCGAAATTACTTAGAAGTAAATCATTGAACAGAAAATATTTTAAACATGTCAAGTGTATTAGTCACCCGATATGCATTATTACAACTTTCAAATTGTTATGCAGATAAAGAAAAAAGGGCAATGGTAGATTGGAGAAAACACTTTGAAATCATTTTGGGAATTACTAGAGGGATATATTTTCACCAAGACTCAAGACTAAGGATCATCCATAGGGATCTAAAAACCAGCAATGTACTGCTAGATGCCACCATGAATCCCAAAATCTCAAACTTTGGTATGACAAAAATTTTTGATGGGGACCAAGTTGAAGCAAACACCAATAGAGTAGTTGGAACATAGTAAGTATACAATTATATTGTCTATTATAATTTAATTTGGTCATTTAAACAAGCAAATAAGAATACCAAAACTATCCCAATTAAAAGTAAAAGATATTGCGTCCATTACATTTTGACCCCTTATTTAATTTTTAATTTTATTCTAATAGATAGTATTATTGTATATTAACTATGATTTTTTTTTTAAAAACTAGATTTTTATTTTTGATTTTATTTCAATAAATGACATAATAGAACATGAATTTTGGTTGTAAAATTCATGTTCTATTATGAATTACTTAGACCCCTTGTTTAATTGTTTAGTTTTATTCCAACAGATAGTATAATTGTATACTAATTACGATTTTTTAAGAAAAAATTGAATTTTTATTTTTGATTTTATTTCAATAAATGATATAATAGAACATAAATTTTGGTTGTAAAATTTAAAATATTTGATATTCTATCTTTGATTGCAGTATTTTTGGTCTAAGTATAACATTTTAAACTTAAGGGGTCTAAGTATTATATGCCTACAAACTTTATGAGTGTCTAGGTGTAATTTATTAACGGATATATTTACAGCAGGGGTCTATGTGTTATACATGTACAAATTTCAGGGGTCTATGTCTAATATTTCAAATGTCAGGGGTCTAAATGATTAAGTAACAAACCTCAAAGAATTGAGCGTAATTCTCCCTTTTCTTTTTGGCAAAATATGCCCTATACATTTTCAGTTTATTGACCATGGATCTGAAACGAAGTTGAGAAGGAAAAAACTTGTCTCGCCTCGCCCAATTTGAGGGAAAATCAAAAAATATGGAAAAGAAAAGTTCAAATACAGTTCAATTTCTTGCTAATTTTGTAGTTTTTTTCGGAAGGTTTGTTAATTTTATAGTTGTTGTGAATTGAATGAATAATCTGATTTTATTTGAGGGTGGTGATCCGTTCTTTGTGGGTATCCCTTTCACAGTCGGCGCTATTTAACTTCCATTCGTTTCTAACGGTGGTGATGTTGGTAATTTGCGCATGTACGTTCTTGAAGATGCAATTCCCAGCACTCCTTGAACAGAAAACTGGGTAGGTCTATTCTTTTCCTTCGTAGACATATACACATCATATTTGTAGTTTTTTCCCTCAATGGGCACTTGATGGGTTGATTGTTTCCGGTGGAAAATTTATTTTTTTGATGGAAACCCGTGATTTTTTTTTTTCCAGCTACTTCCCTTTCAGAGGGTACTATCATTTTTGCATCGAGAATCTTTTGTTGATTCCAATTTATGCACATGATCAGTGTGTTATTTTGTTGTTAAATGAGAATACTTTCGAGGGTCAAGCCTGCTTTTGCAGATTATTCATGTAAATTGGCATTTTAATTAAGGGCAGCGTTGTCTGAATCTGTTGCATACGAGTTATATGGTAGTGGTGTAAGAACATTTCAATATTTGGTTGTTTATGTAGTTGGATATTATCAAGTTTGAGAATTTCTGTTGGTTAGAGAAAGCATGTAACTAGGTTTGATTGATAATATACGACATATATATATCAGAATGAGAGAATTGTGGTGAAGTTGTAAGTCTCATTGATGATGGACAGGTGATGGAGATGTTTTTAGTGTGACAATGAGAATAATTTGATTGTTTTGATGCCTTTTGCATCAACTTAGAGCTTGGGTAACCATCCCCAGAGTGGCATTAGTAAACATTGCTATTATGCTTGTTTGGTCCCCAAAGTGGCAAAAGCAAACATCAATATTATGTTTCTTTGCTAGTGTATGTATCTCTGTGGGATCACGTTTGGTTGCATATCATCACACTGAAAACCTTCGGAGGTAACGTGTGTTCTGAGTAACCAGTGAGTTGTTTTCTACGTGGCCATTGATTCTCCGAGATTTCTATGCTTTCATCGTTTTAATATTAGAACAGTGTTAATTGTGGAAGATGCCTGCATTAGGGCATGAAGGTTGTGTGCCAACCATTTTATTTTCTTTAGTACTCTGATATATTCTGATTTTCCATTTTTCTTTTATTTATATTTTTAAAGTACATTACCTCTAAATCAATGTCATTCTGATTGGTGTCTGTTTCCCTTTGGCAGATTTCGGGGTTTCTTTTGGAAGGCTACTAGAATAGGTATAATTATTTATTTTTTGACTGCACAATGACTTTCTAGCATGGTCGGGACAACATTTATTCTCCCTTTTTCAATCATATGATTAGAAAAATGATGGTTTTTAAGGTTATGATAGGCTTGGTAGTGTCACTAGGACCCAAATTGCTTTGTTTCCCATCAGCAAATATTTTGTGGAGGCCAAGTTGACAAAGAGCCCCACCCCACAAAGAAAGAGCCTGCATGTGTCCACCCTTCTTTTGACACGCAAACTCGCAAATCATTGGAGCGCAGGTGTTGAAAATGAATGGTTTTGGTAAAATTTTTTGGTCTGCAATTTTGGTTCAAAGCTGAAAAATTCAAGTCTGATAGGCTAATGGTGTCTTTTGAATGGCCATCATTCACTTACTAATTTGTGTACCTTCTTGGTGGGTTGAATGGCAAGCATGTTTCAATTTATCTCTAGTCAAGTCGAAACTTCTTTAGTTTTTATTATGTTCTGTACATGTAGTGGATCAATAAATAATGCTTGAAACAGGTGGACGTTTGAGCCCCTGGGTGACTGTCGGATGCTTCACAATGGGCGTATCGATAATATTTTTCTGAGTGATAAAGAATTTGCTTGTATTGATGTAGATTCACCTTTTGTTTCGTCCAGATAGCTATTGATTTGTGTGGCTCCAGCATTATTTGCATGTGAGAGGATTCTAATTATTGTGCCTTGTAGGTGTGTAATCTTGTCATAGCTAAGTGTTATTTTTGAAAACTTCATGTATGATCTCTCTTTGAATTTGCTATTAAATCATCAGAGGCGGTCATGTGGATTGTTTTACACCTTAATGGATAATGAATGCCCATGGTTATTTTTCTGATGTTGGATTGTTTAGAATTTTATTTTTTTAATCTTTTGCGTGTATGAGCAGTTCAATGGATCTCGTCTGGTAAATTTTCCTGGACGGTCCAGAAATGTCATTTAATAAACTATTCGGATGATTCTGTAATATGAAAGTTCAAAAAACTGTTTGCTCTGTTTCTTGTTTTGCTGGAGGTATCAACTGTGCATCAGTTTCTAAGTTGGAAGTTTTGTCTGTCTTCTAGTTGAGTGAAGGGGTTAAAAATCAACCCAATCTAACCACTTCTTGATCTTTGCTAGTTACAATTTATTTTATGGCATATATTTAACTTTATATTAATTCATGCTAAAGCACATTCACATTTTATATCAATACATTCATCAACCCATAAAAAATGCAAAATACATCAAAACATTCAAACTTATAACACCCTCTCAAATCCCAACTAGTTACATTAAGCATAAAACCAACCAAAATGTCTACTCTACACCATATGTATGAAATACAATCAATAAGTTCATAGAATAATGAATGATATAACCATTTAACATAAACAAATTGAGCATTCATTCAAATTGAGCATTCTTTTACATGTTCACCAGAATAACGCATATAAAAAGCCTACAAGCATACAACATCAAATGAAAAGCTTCCAACCCAATAGATAAATAGAAATCAATTTGTGTCTCCTGTCTAGTATGCCATATCCCAAATAAGTCAAATAATCCCAAAGCCTCCTGTATGCAATATTCGAAATTATCATAATAATCCTAATTCTACTGTTATATGCAATAGACCCACCCACCCACAAAACTATAGACCCTAATTCAATGTGGCATTTATTCAAACACCTTATGTGCATGTATTTGTTAAGTGTCGAAATCCATCAACAAATCACATTTACCCACACATAAACACACACACAATACAACAGTGACTTAGCCACAACACAAATGCACACAACAAACACACACACACACACTGTGAACCAGCCAGATAGACAACACACACACACACAAAACAAAAACAACACACACAGAGAGACCCAGCCACACAGACGCACACACAACACTGAACACAAACATCTGAAATGGAGATGAAAAAAATCCCTATATCCTAAACCCTAGCTCTGACATTGAAATAAAAAATCTCTAGATCAGAAAATTGAAAAAAAAAACCCTATATCTAAAATTGAAATACATGGATACATATTTGTCTAAATCTACACATAAAAAGGTTAGGTATATACATAAATAGGTCAAATATATGCATATGTATACATATATATGTGTATAGATCTTTAAAAATGAAAATAAATATTACCTTTTCAAAGTTAGAGAGAACCGTCAGAGAACAGAGGAGCGCCGGAGAGGAGACCAACCTACTCTAGCTGGCGATGGTCTTTGCTTCGACAAGCGGCGGTGGATACCCAGGTGTTGAACCAAAAAAAAAAAAAAAAAGAGAACAGTAGCTTCACTTCAGATGACGAGAGAGAGAGAGAGAGAGAGAGAGAGAGACACGAGAGGATGAGAATGAGAAATTTTTGTAGTTTATAGACTCAAGAAAATATTCTCTTAAATTGCTTCTAATGAGATTCGATGGAAAATCTCATTTAACCCTTCCCCCTTCCAAAGCGTGTTTTCATTTTTCCCTGTTTTTGAAAGCACCTCTCTAAGCCTTTGTTGCGGATGGTTAGGGCTCAGTCCATAAATACGTGACTGTAGTCGCTGTATTGGTATGAACCCCTACCCACAGTTATGCTATTATCATCTTCGATGGCCCAGACCAATACAAACACGAGCTCGGCCCATTGCGTCTCCTACCATAACCAGGGAATATGGAAATAGTATAACTTGTCTGGTCTGGTCCGTGCACAGCAAAGTTCTCCGAAATTTTTCTTGGTCGAGGTTTCTCTCTCCTCAACTCAAGGTACGTTCTAATTCCCTCACCCGCAGCCGCATTAAATCTGTTTCAATTTTGCTTATTTTTCAGACTATGTGATTTTTTATTTTTATTTTCAAAGTTGGATTGCAAATCTAAACTTTCTTTTAGATGAGTTGAGGGTTTTTGTTTTGAGTGGTGTTTTCGAATCGTATCATTTTGATTTGATAGGAAACATGGATGGGGATATACCTAATATAAAGAAGTGGATTGTGTTCTACCCAATTTACATAAATTCAAAGAAAACAATCGCTGAGGGTAGGCGGATTAACGCTAGCAAAGCGTGTGAAAACCCTACTTGTGTTGAGATTGGTGATTGTTGTAGCTACCTCATGTTAACCCAACTGAACTCAACTAGTCTAGCTTAGTTAACAACACTAACAGAATTAGTTGTACAGTTGTATTACTTACATTTTGGTTATAGAACACGTGGGTCATCAGTTGTGCCAGTTGTGCCCTCACTTCTGTGTATATATATACTGTAAAGCATCTACATAATGTAAGATACTATTCTAATTCTTTTATCTTCTTCTTCCTTAGTTCTCTTGTTCTGTTTTGTTTCATTCTCTCCCTTTTCTATCATGGTATCAGAGCCTTGCAAAAGACAAACTTCTTGTTAATGGCTTCCTCATCAGCTTCATCATCTTCTTTGTCGACATCGTCCCTTTCTTCAACAAATTCTCTCTTTCCTCATATGCAATCTCCGATTTACCTTTTATCAAATATCTGTAATCTAATCCCTCTCAGATTAGATTCAACAAATTATGTTCCATGGAGATTTCAGATCTCAGCGATTTTGAAAGCACATTCTCTTCTCGGTTACGTAGATGGAACACTCACTTGTCCAGAAAAGTTTCTTGCTGATGAATCTGAAGGATTTACATCTGAAATAAATCCACAATATCAGTTGTGGATCACACAAGATCAAGCGATGATGACGTTAATAAATGCAACTTTGTCTCCAACAGCTTTATCTCACATAATTGGCTACTCTACTTCTCATGAAGTGTGGCTTGCTTTAGAGAGAAGATTCTCTTCATCCACCAGATCTAATATCTTACAACTTAAATCCAGTCTACAATCAATGGTTAAAGGTTCTGATTCAATCGATACCTATGTCCAACGGATGAAGGAAATTCGAGACAAATTAGCCGCAGGTGTAGTCCCAATTGATGATGAAGATATGCTTATTTACACTCTAAATGGACTACCTACAGAGTTTAGTGCTTTTCACACATCAATTTGCACTCGATCTCAACCATTGTCACTGGAAGAACTACATGTTCTACTTAGAACCGAAGAAATTGCTCTCGAAACATCACACAAGCAATCTGATTCCTTTTCTACCGTTCTTAATATCATTCATAAGCAAGCTGAAAATTCACCTACTGCCATGAACACATCCAAGCACTCGAACAATCAATATAACAGAGGACGTGGATCATCTCAACCAAGAAGAAACAGAGGAGGAGGTCGTTCTTACAATCGAGGAGGTGGAAGGAATCAAGGTTTTGGCAGAGGAGCAAATCAATATAACAGAAATTCATTCACAGAGAATCAACATCCTTCTTTCAACACACAACAAGGACACAATAACTATCAAGGAAATTCATCAAGAATCTCATGCCAAATCTGCAACAAACTAGGACATAGTGCCCTAGATTACTTCCATCGCATGAATTATGCCTACCAGGGAGGCATCCTCCTACTCAATTGGCAGCTATGGCTGCAGCAACTTATGATAACACCTCTACTGATGCAAATTTCTGGCTTATTGATTCTGGCGCAACAAACCACATCACTTCAGATCTGGCTAATCTCTCTTTTGCTCATCCTTACTCAGTGATGATAATGTTGCCATAGGTAATGGTAAAGGTCTCCCAATTTCTCACACTGGATCTTCCAACTTCCATACTACTGCTTATCAATTCCCATTGAATCACATTCTTAGAGTTCCTTCAATTACCTCAAATCTTCTTTTTGTTCATCAATTTTGTTTGGACAATAATTGTAGCTTCACTTTTGATGCTCATTCTTTCTTTATCCAGGACAAAGCCACAGGGAGAATCCTTTACTAAGGCAAGAGTAACCGTGGTCTTTATCCTATTCATGGCAGCATTCATCCTCCTTCATCTACTCCAACCGGATTGGTTCATCATTCTTTACCAATATCAGCTTATCTGGGTAGTAAAGTCTCTTCTACACTTTGGCACACGTTTGGGTTATCCTTCAAATTCTGTACTGAACCAGATTCTTAATGATTCCAGTATTTCTATAGCTAAAACTCAGATAAATAATTGTGTTTGTGCCCATTGTCTTTATGGAAAAATGCACAAGTTATATTTTCCTCTATCTCATTCTATTTCTTTGTTGCCCTTAGAACTAATACACAGTGATGTTTGGGGTCCTGCTCCAGAAATTTCTTTAAATGGCTATCGATACTATGTATCTTTCATTGATGATTGCAGCAGGTACACATGGATCTTCCCACTCACACACAAGTTTGAGGTTTCCTCTGTTTTCTCAAAATTCAAACCTTATGTTGAAAAGCTATTATCTCTGACCTCAAGATGCTAAGATCTGATGGAGGGGGTGAGTATACTGCTTCTACACTCCAGAATTTCCAGTTTGTTCATGGAATACATCATCAAAAATCGTGTCCTCACACTCCACAGCAGAATGGAGTGGCCGAGAGGAAACATAGATACTTAGTTGAAACTGCTATGGCTCTAATGTCCAAGGCATCCCTTCCTCTTAAGTTTTGGTTTCATGCTTTCTCAGCTGTAATTTTTTTAATCAACCGAATGCCTAGCTCAGTGACTTCTCATCAATCTCCTTATCAACGTCGTTTTGGTTCCATCCCAAATTATCATTTTCTTAAAGTTTTTGGGTGTGCATGTTATCCTCTTCTCAGGCCTTATAATCAACACAAGTTACAGCCTAAAACTTCACAGTATATTTTTCTAGGCTACACACTGAATTATAAAGGTTTCATTTGTTATAGTCCCTCCGATATTCGTCTCTATGTTACCAGGCACGTTATTTTTGATGAAATTTTTTTCCCTTATTCATCGAAGTCAAACCCTATCTCCAATTCTTCTCATACTAATTCTTCTTCTTTGCCTTCTATTCTTGGCCCAACCCCTTTTTCAATCACACATCTATTTCCTTCTCTGTCTTTTTCTTCATCTTCTACTTCAGCTAGACCCTGTCTCAATAATACTTCTTTTGTTATTGTTCCTTCTGCTAGTGTAATTCCTTCTGATAATACATCTTCCTCTAATACAAATCCTTCTTCTGCTGCTCAATTTTCATTTAATGAAACTTCTCATTAGGACCCATATTCTAATCTTACTATTCCTTCTCGATCTCTTATAGATTCCAATCAACATCACATGCAAACCAGATCTAAATCTAGTATCTTTAAAAAGAAAACCTATCTAGCTTTTGTCTCTCCGTTGGAACCTTCATCATATTCTGCTGCCTCTAAAATTCCTGACTGACGCACCGCTATGGCTAATGAATTCTCAGCTCTGCAAAAACAAGGCACTTGGAGTCTTGTCTCTCCTCCTGCAAACAAAAATATAATAGGATGTAAATGGGTTTATAAACTCAAGTATAATGCTGACGGTAGTATTTCTCGACACAAAGCTCAACTTGTAGCGAAAGGTTTTCATCAAGAGGCAGGTATTGATTATGAGGACACTTTTAGTCCATTTGTTAAACATGCTACTGTCATGGTGGTTCTCTCACTTGCAGCCCATTTTGACTGGCCATTACGTCAATTGGATGTCAAAAAAGCATTCTTACATGGCTACTTAAAAGAAGAGGTTTATATGGTGCAACCTCAAGGTTTTGTTGATCCATCAAACCCAACGGCTGTCTGTCATCTTCACAAGGCTCTCTATGGACTTAAATAGGCTCCCCAAGCCTGGTTCGAAAGATTTACCACCGAACTTTCCACCTATGGTTTTATTGCCTCTGCAGCTGATACCTGTATGTTCATCAGAAATACAGCTTCATCCATTACTGTGCTCTTGTTGTATGTTGATGATATAATAATAAGAAGAAGTGATTCTTCTTACATCACCACCCTCATCACTACCTTGAGGCAAGACTTTGATATTAAGGACTTAGGTCCTTTACATTTTTTTCTGGCAATTGAGATCAAGTATACCTCTAAGGGTCTTTTTCTCTCTCAAGAGAAATATGCTTCTGATTTGTTGATTCGAGCTCAAATGCAAGGTTGTAAACCTTGTAAATCACCATGTGGTTCTTCAAGACTAAGTAAGGTTGATGGCACCCCTCTCTCTGATCCCACAAATTATCGGAGTATTGTTGGAGGCCTTCAATACCTCACCTTCACTAGACCAGACCTGGCATTTGCTGTGAACCATGTGTGTCAATTTCTCCATCATCCAACTGATATTCATATGTCTGCTGTTAAACGTATACTTCGGTATATTCAAGGCACCACTTCTTTTGGTCTTCATTATCATCGTGGGTCTCTCAATTTCACAGCTTATGCGGATCCGGATTGGGCTGGTGACCCTATAGATCGACGTTCCACTACTGGTCTTATCATTTTTTTGGGTTTTAATCCCATTTTGTGGAGTGCCAAGAAATAGCCCACTGTTGCATGTTCCTCTACTGAAGCTGAGTACAGGGATTTGGCAAACACCGCTGCTGAACTGGCATGGTTACGCATGCTTCTTTGTGACTTACATCTCTTCATTTCTCAGCCACCTCGTATCTGGTGTGACAACGTCTCTGCTTTGGCTCTTGCATCCAACCTGATGTTTCATGCTCGCACTAAACATGTGGAGATTGACTATCACTTCATCAGAGAACAGGTTATACGCAAAGATATTGATGTCCACTACATCTCTTCCGAAGATCAAGTTGCAGATGCTTTTACCAAGGGACTGGCCACTGCTCGCTTTATCAAGCTCAGGGACAAACTGATGCTCGGTTCTCCTCCATCTATTTGAGGGGGCATGTTAACCCAACTGATCTCAACTAGTCTAGCTTAGTTCATAACACTAACAGAATTAGTTGTACAGTTGTATTACTTACATTTTGGTTATAGAACACGTGGGTCATCAGTTGCGCCAGCTGTGCCCTCACTTCTGTGTATATATATACTGTAAATCATCTACATAATGTAAGATACTATTCTAATTCTTTTATCTTCTTCTTCCTTAGTTCTCTTGTTCTGTTTTGTTTACTTCTCTCCCTTTTCTATCACCTCAAACTCCCTTTTGCGATTGAGGTTTGATTTATCAATGTTATTTGAATTGTTATTCGTTTTTTTGTAGTGATTAATTGATGTTTCATTTCCCAGTTTTTTATTCTTCTTTATGTAGTTAATTGCGATCAGTTTAGGGGACTATTGGTCGGGAATTTGCTCTCATGTTTGATAATGTGTTTATGGATCTTTGTTAGATTGATAAGGCGTATCCGCGTGATTTTATGCAAAGAGGGAGGGTGAGGGTTTTGCTGAAAAAGGAAGATGGGACTCTCTGCAATCTGGCTATATCTTCTAGTAAGTCGTCTTCTTCATTTCCTTAGTTTTTTTCTCATGTTCTTAGTTTTCGGTTCCTTTGTTGGAATGTGTTGTTCTCTTAAGAGACTAGATCACCCTAACTTGGTTGTTAGGGAAATGTAACTACTATCATATACTTTAAAAGGAGGCATTCTGGTGGGTGATAATATTTGAATTACTTTTTTTTTTTTAAGTTCCAATAGATCCTACTTAATTCATTAAATATATAATAGTTGAGATCATACCACATCACATCAAATGGTATAGATAAAATGGTACACCACATATCATTATTGTTCCAACAATAGCGGATGCACAATTTTCAATTCTTTGAAATTTTTGGCTAATTTTCTGACATTAAGTATGTGAAATAATAATTCGGAAAATCTTAGCTCCAATAAATATAAACCCAATTACGTGTCCCAATATTTCAGTCAAAATAAAAAATAAAAAATGAAAGGTAATGTTGATATTTAAAATACTATTTTTGTTGACATTATCTTTTGGCTTAAACGTCAGCTACCTTGAAGCAACCACCACCAAAAGTTATTGAGCACATCCACAATCAACCACCACCTAGGCCTCGTAGATGAGGGCTTGTATATGCAGCTGCAGTTAGCAGTCCAGTCCCGTAAATTTTCTGATACTATGAACAGATATGTACAAACATAGTAAGCTGGAGGAAAAAGGAATAAAGAAAGAAAATGTTAATTATCCAACGTACCAAACTACTCAGTAAACAATCCGCTCCAACTCCCTTGCATAACTCAGCGTCTGATTGATGAGTTGCAAAGATGGTATCTCCTTGCAAGGTGCAGATTCTTTAGCCCTTTGGAAAACTACAAATCCATTCTTTATCTCCCACTCAGGATGGTCCTGCAAATCAATCATCATAAGAGGGACAATCAGGACAAAGATAGGGAATTAAAAAAAAAAAGCTTAAATAGGTTGCAATCACACAAAACTGTGAAATATTCATTAGCACAATACGAATTCAAGCAGGTTGCCAATATAAAGCAACAAAGTCGGAGTATGTTGTAAATGCATCATTTATGCATATTTCAATTTTCTTAGAAATAACCCAACACAATCTTTAGAGTACTGAATATTGGAGAGGGGGGGGGGGGGGGGGGGGGGGGGGAACACTTGGCATAACACATTAAGGATTACCAAATCACCGCAAATGAATAAAGATGAAGACGACAAAATAATGGACCACATATAAGCATTCATCCACCGAGGATATAACCAAAAGTTTTTCTCAAGGATTTGGTGGATTGGTGTGGGCGGGCATGAGCGTGGGTGGGTGGAGGGTGGGGATGCAACAAATTTTGAAGCAAACCGAGAACCAGGGATGGCCTATCATTAATTTGAACTATTCATTCTTCTTGTGTAAACCATAGATGCAAGATTAGTATGACCTGAATCTGATAGACTAACAACAAATTACAAAAAATTTACCTCCTTGACATATTCAAAAAGTTCTTTGTCCGAAGTGAACATCAACATATGTCTGCAATCACTAACTGAAAGGGAATCATATGCCTTCTCACCACATCCAGCTATCTCATCCCTACAAAGAAAAGGAAAAACATGAACTACTATGCACATAAACTAAGCCAAAATTTTTTCTAGGGACTATTAGAGTTTGAATGATGTGACGAAACATCAGATGTAGGTGGTCGTTCAACCCGTAACAAATGTCTGATTCAAGGGATGTGATTTCATTTTACGGGTTCTCAGCATGAAATACTATAAATATATGGAAATACCAAAATAATGCACCAAATACATCTACACAGATGAATATATAACATGAGGAGCTTCTCCAAAATGATTTGGACATGTATTACAAAAATCAACAGCCGCATCAACAAAGATAACCAATATGACTTAAATAAATGGTGCAAAAAAAATGAGAAAGTAGGAAGAGAGGAAGGCAGCAAGAGAACACAGATGTTTATGAATAATTTAAAGGGGACTACACCTAAAATTATGCAAAAAACTGCACATATGTTATCCCAAGTAGGGTTTGATGCTTTCTTTAGATGAGACTAGCAAATCATCATTGCAAACCTTTTAAATATAAAAAACTCGACCCATGGAGCATGGAAATCTATTTGTCATACCCCTCATCTTTATTACATAATCTCCTTTCCTCCATGAAAGTCATACTGTATTAAAGTAAAGTAGCTCTGACCCCAAAAAAAAAAAGTGAAGTAGCAAAAGGGAAAGATAAGACCAAACATATCAACACAGGCTTCAACTACAATATTTTACATTAACTAAGACCAAAGTAGCGACCAAGTAGCCTATCTGGATCTGGATAGTAATCTAATCATTTCCCCCACCATGCCCATTAAAAGAAGTATAACAACTGAAATGGACCTATTTAGCCTATTAAGCAAATCCAAACTGTTCAAGTTCTAAAACAACTGGCCATTAACAACCTCTTGCATGGAAGCTAAATGCTAGAGATATGCCAGTTATTATGTGAACTTTTCTCTAACTCGTTGTATTATTACATTAGTTTAGCATCAACAATTTACCTGACTGTCTTAGCCAGTAGATTCATGAAATAAACATAGGTTTCATGACGTACTATCTGTCTAGCACTCAACACACGATTGTAAGCTCCTTCCATAAAAGATTGCTCCAATTCCACGGCATGGTTGATATAAGGATTCTCCAGAGCACTGGCTGAAAGCAACTCCAGTTCAGTGTGGAATTCACCAATGTTATTCTGCACAAGGAGTCTCAAAAGGTTGAGACCTAAGATGGGATACTCCTGAGCGGATGGTGGAAGACGGTCACTGCTCCATCAAAAGAAACAGAAGTCACAAACATCACCTTTGAAACTCAGAAGTTGCAAGTGAATAAGATAAATGTTCGCAGAAAAGATCAGCAGCAAGTACATTACTAGAACCACAGAGTTTAGTTGTAAACGGACATCCCATAACTCGTGTCTAAACATAACCTACAAAATCATGTATCCTGATAACCTCTTCTCTCTCTTTCTCTCTCTCTCACACACACACAGAGAGTAAAAGGAAATGACAGTCCCTGGCTACCTAGTATCACTGTTGCACTTGTCCATGTCCACAAAGTCAAATCAAGTGGACAGCTTCATGAAACCAAAATGTCATATGTTGTTTTCTTCCCACATTATATATTTGGTTTAATATCCATGCAGGCAGCAGGGGCTACTGATGCTTAAGGTGATGCTTTGCCAAATTTATCCAACTGCATACTTTTCCGATTTACTATTTCCCTTTTTTTTTTTTTAACTCTATTGGATGAATCTAATCACAATTGTCAACACAACTAAAATATGGAATTGAAACACTCCGTCTCAGAAGAACCTTAGATCTTTTTTTTTTTTTGGTCATGAGCCTTAGATCACAAGCCATCAGATGATAAAAACTTTCATCCAACATAAAACAGAGGATCCACTATAATTAAATTTCCAGCCTAGCTTTCTGAAATTACTTAACGAAGAAAGGAACATGTTCTGTATATTTTAATTCAACCAAAACTTGAGAGTTTAGCCACCGTGCCTGTCATGGATTGTTTAAAAGATGAAAGCTCTTCAAATGACTAAAACTAAAGACAAGCAAAAGTTACCGTGCATCAGTGTAATACGGGTTCAGCTGAAAAAAAATCCCTCTCAAAGACATCCTGATCCTCAGTCTTCACACTTAGAATAACTGCATGCCCATATATATCCCTAGAGATTTTCATAGTCAGAGGCATTGTGAGTGGGGGGAGAAAACATGAATAACTAAGTCAAAAGAAATATATGATCTTCAAATCTTTCCATCTTCCACAGCAGTTATAAAACCTTTAGATAAGTTGCAAATAACATGCATCATCCATCAACTAAAAAAGCATACTCAATTCCGCATGAATTATCCACCTAATGGGCAGTGAAGATATCTGGGGTTACGACAAACCAGATTTCATTAACATTAAAGCCACTCGTCACTTTTCTCTCCCTTCTCTCTCTCTCTCCAGAAACCCTAATTCATTTGTACAAGAATTGAAAGCTTGTGGCTTTAATTAGAGATACAGCTCCCCCATGTTACAGCAGCAAAGCAGGAGTTGTAATGCCAACTTGCTTGCTTTGCATGTAGTATGACACATACATATACATATAAACATATACAAAATATATGTATGCATGCTGATTTCATGGATCTCATGCAACACTCTTAAGTTTCTTCTCTACTCAAAGGTCAATAAACATTTATGCTCTAGCATAGAATAGATCCAAAAAAGGAGAGAGCCAAGTGAAGAACACTACTTGCTATTGTCAGCTCATGAAGCGCTTTAGGTGTTTCTTCAAATAAAGGATGAAAATTCAAACCACTCTGACCGTCATTCCTCAATATAATTTCATGGCCTTTTACACTTTCTGGTTACTCCATATCTTTCAAAGTACGTATTCTCATGTTATGCATTGCACGCCCCAAACCAGTAATAGTACAATTCTAAAGTAGCAAAAAAAATAAAAATTGAACTCCTAAATAGTGACAAAAAGAGATTTAAACAATTGCACGAACTTTCCAAACAAATAATTTGCAATTCTTCTTCACAATCATCAGATCTAATTCGACATATTTTCTTCATGACACTATAATCACAGAAAAATTTTCAAAAGGTAAGGCACCATTAAACCTCCCAGATTACTGACTCGAATCAAGAACGTTATACTGTACTTTCAGTGAATTCAACAAATATTACTTCAAAATATCGAGCGAAATGCACAGAGAGATAGGGACTCAAAATCAACAAAATGAAGGAAAAATTAGGGCTTTGAGCAGGTAAGGTTAACATAATCAAAATAAAATACAGGATATGGAGACAAGATATCAAAGAACATTAAGAACTGAAGAATTACGGATTTGAACGTGGTAATGAATTCTGAGTTTCATTTTTTTATATTTTCGAATGGATTTTTTTTTATTTACCTTGAGTTGAGAGAGGAGCCTTGCACATGTATCAAAATCGTTCCTCACGAAAGCAGCTTTGAATCGATCGAACAGTTGTGAAACCTACGTGAGCTTTGGATCCATCTCTTCTCTTCTCTCTGCCTTCTTACTTTACTTTCCCAAGGAATGAGTTGTCGTTTGCCGTATTTTGCTACCCTTCTTTGGCTACAAGACTACAAGGAATTGAGGAAGGGTAGAATGTATTTAAAGTTTTCGGTTAATTATATTAAGGTCACTAAAGTGTCATAAACTTATCACATAATATTTATGAGCAAAAAATAATTTGAGTAGCTCTTGACAAAAATTTAGATAGTTTTCAATAAAAATGTATAATATGGGTAACCTTTGACCAAAATTTAAATAACTCATGATTAAAATTGTGTAATTTTGGTAATTTTTTTGACTAAAATTTCAGTAGAAATTTAATCAAGAGTTATCTAAATTATTTGTTTGTCTATATTTAAGTATTATGTGATAAATTTATAATAAAAAATAATTAGTAATTTGGACGATGCCTGCTTGAAGGACTACATAGAAGTAGATTCAATACTGCAGAGATTAAAATGATGTAATTAAAATATTAGAGATCAAAATGAGATAAACCCATACTTTAGGGACCTTTTGTGAAATTAAGAAACAGGAACCCACATCCATCTCGACTGCTGCACCTTCCAAGTCTGGGAAGGGCGGTAAAAAGAAGAGATAGCTTCAGTATTGCCAATGAATGGTGGCTTTTCTTTCTAACGTATCACCTTCAGCATGGGATTTTGTTAATTTCTTTTCATGTTCTAGACTAGGCAAGAGTTGTGAAATCCAAGCGCCAGCTGGTGCAATGTTCTTTTCTGGATTTAAACATGGGATATAGAGATTCAGTGCTACCTGCCTACCTGTCACTTAAAAGGCAACTTGTCACTTGGTCCTTTTTGGGGGGTTCTAGTTTCTTGATGAGTTGTAATTCTTTGTTATACTGTTTTACATCAGTTGAGCAATACAAGATCCTTGAGTTGCTAAATGGTGGTTATAGACTTGCATTAGATGAAAAATAATATTTACTTTGTGTACAAACTTCTATTCATGGACTTAAAGCAGTAAAACTTATGACTTGTTTCAAAGTACATTAAATAAGTTTTGAAGCATTACCTTTTTGTTTGTAAGTGATAAATAAATCATTTTTTTTCAAACCATTCAAAATACCACCTAAGGCCGGTCTAAGCAACCATAGTTCATTGTTCCTCTTGTTAAATTGGTATCCACCAGGTTCTAGCACTCGAGGAGTGGCTCAAGGTTTATGTCAAATTAGGTCTGTTCATAGTAACTAGCAAAGATCAAGAGGTGGTCAGATTGAGTTGATTTTTAACCTCTTCACCCCACTAGGGGACAGTGAGAACTTGCAACTTAGAAACTGATGGACAGTTTGACACCTCCAGCAAACCAAGAAACAGAGCAAAGAGTTTTTTGAACTTTCGTATTACAGAATCATCCGGATAGTTTATTAAATGACATTTCTGGACCGTCCAGGAAATTTTACTAGATGAGATCCATTGGAACTGCTCATACATGCAAAAGATTAAAAAAATCAAATTCTAAACAATCAAACATCAGAAAAATAACCATGGACATTCATTATCCATTAAGGTGCAAAACAATCCACATGACCGCCTCTGATGATTTAATAGCAAATTCAGAGAGAGATCATACATGAAGTTTTAAAAAATAACACTTAGCTATAACAAAATTACATACCTACAAGGCACAAAAATTAGAATCCTCTCATATCCAAATAATGTTGGAACCTAACAAATCAATAGCTATCTGGACGAAACAAAAGGTGAATCTACATCAATACAAGCAAATCTTTATCACTCAGAAAAATATTATCGATACGCACATTGTGAAGCATCCGACAGCCACCCAGGGGCTCAAACGTTCACTTGTTTCAAGCATTATTTATTGATCCAATACATGTACAGAACATAATAAAGACCAAAGAAGTTTCGACTTGACTAGAGATAAATTGAAACATGCTTGCCATTCTACCCACCAAGAAGGTACACACATTAGTAAGTGAATGATGGCCATTCAAAAGACTCGCTCTTACACAGAAGTATGAAGAGGTACACTTTTAAATTCCCTTTATTTTTTGGCATTTTTTTTCATATATTCATGGTCGTACAGATTAGCTATAATAGTTTTCGATATTGTTATTGTTAACTTTCCAACAAGCCTATGCCCAAAGATTCATTTAAGGGAAAGTTTGGAACTTGGAATTGACGGCCCGTGTCTCTTGAATTACAGAAACATAGCATGAGGGTGAAATTGGATTTGTTCCTCATGAAAATAATTCGAACAATTGTACTTCAAATTAATGTTTTTTTTGGAACCTGGCTGAATTCGTTGCTTATAAACTCAATCATACTCGACTGTGTAGTAGTAATAGAATAAGAAGACATTAAGACGTCTTTATCTTTCATTGTTGTGATATAAATGGTTGACTGCATGATGGTTTCTGTTGTAGTCTCTAATCTCCAAACATCATCCCTCGATATGTGTATGGCGTATCGGGATGGGGCAGTGTCACTCTCCCTCGGAATGATGTCAAAAAAAAGGGCAACGGAATGGTGGATGAATGAAAGGAATGAAATGTGTGTGTGTGTGTGTGAACAAAAGTGCTCTCCAAGCGCAGGGAGTCTTTTGAGTGTCGTGTTTTACTTGGAAATCGTATTCCAATGTCATCTCCTCAGGGAATGAGGTGAATCGTATAGAAGGTGATTTTGGTAAAAAGGGCAAAGTGTAAAAATCTTTTGTTGTTTGAAGTTTGGGTTGTGATTGTATCTTGATAAAAATGAAATGGGAAAAGTGTTGGCTAATCCAAATGGTTCATTCCAATGGGAATGTCAACTCAACTCAAGACCTTCCCCCAATGATGTTTAGATGTTCGATTGATTCGTGGGAAGTTCGGGACTAATGTAGAGGTGAGGATTCAAGCATACCTCGTGACAATGCCTACGGTGTATCAAGAGTTCACAACCACGTCCACGCTCAACCCAATCAAACCGAACCAACGTACACTGCAAGGGGGAAAGAAAATGAGTTGAAATGGCATACCCAAGAGGAGGTCTCCCTTGGATTAACCAACTTAAAAGCTTAGCTACTCATACTTAAAGCAAAGACAATAATAAAATGGAAAGACATTGTAAAGAAATGAAGATTTTAGTTAAGTTAATGCAAGAAAACATAAATTATAGGAAAGAGCATTTGAGACCCATTTAGAAACTTGAAAATGAAGAACTTGAATGCATTAATGGTGAAATCCAAAATGAAAGACTAAGTTTGAAATGAACTTGCTATAAATGGCATTAAAGACATTAAAACAAAGCTTAAACAAGTCTTACAATGAATTACAAGACAATGTATGGAAGAAAATGCAAAAATATTCACTTCTCTCTCTAGCACTATTCATCTTCTTCCTTGGACTCTCTCTATATTACAATGTAAATCTCTCTCTGAAAACAATAATCATCCCTGGAGACTTTCAAAAACGTGCATGAAGAGCTCCCATAGGTGTGTGGCAGGTCTTACACCAAAAGAGGGCTGATTTGATGGAGTGTTGCAGGCTAGGACAAGCATAGCCTTCCCCTTTCCTTTCCTTCCTCTTCTCTCTCCTCCTCATTAATGTCAAGACCTTCCAAGTCCAAGTAGAGGTGAGGGGAGGCCTGTGGACGTGTAAGGGATGTCAAGGGATTTGTTGGAGAAGTGTAAGTGGGACCCCATAATGACAGAGTTTGAGTTGCAGGCTGTCTGGGCAATCTGGGCAAAACCTTCCGGAAGGTCGACACAAACCTTCCGGAAGGTTTGTGCATGAACAGTTAAATGAGGCAACCAACAGGCAAAACCTTCCGGAAGGTTTATTCCAGTAGGTAAAACCTTCCGGAAGGTTTCACTCCAGTAGTTAAAACCTTCCGGAAGGTTTTGGCAATGAATAGGCAATCCAAGGCAAAACCTTCCAGAAGGTTTTCAACCAACTTGAATTTTTTCTTGATTTCTTCACCCTCCAAGCCTTCCTTTAAGCTACCCCCTCATCTTCATTGACTTCAAACACTTCAATAGGGGCTTAACTCAAACCATTTACATCATTTTACCTGCATTTACACAAAACTCCATCAAAACGAAGATTAAACACATTTCTCCCCAATTTTATGACAAAAGCAAGTATAAAGGGGCATATTAGCATACAATATATGTCATGTTTTTGTGCTAATCACACCCCCCAACTTGAGCTTTGCTAGTCCCTAGCAAACATTATTTCAAACCACAACTAAAAACTACATTAACATCCATTCATACAAGTAATATCAAAACAATCAAGATCCAAAAATCATTTTGCAATTATAGAAATAGCTTGGGCACTGATATAAATGCAACAACTGTAGTATTTTCATTGATCACTTTCAAAAAGTTCTTTACAAAAGATTCAAGTTCCAAACAAAATGACCAAAACCTAAAGGTACTTCTACTGGCCGACCCAATTAACCCTATCTATGTACAACCACAATTTAAAACAAAAACCAAAAATCCTAGTCCTCCTCAGTCATCCTCCTCATAAAAAGCAACCTCGTCCTCAGTCTCAGACTCGGACTCTGACTCTAACTCCTCCTCGTCATTGTCATCATCTCCTACCTCCACAGTCATAGAAGGCACAGACACAGAGGCTGAGGGTCCAGCTGGAGGCTGTGGGGGTGGTGGTGGTCCTCAGGGGACAGGCTCACCCGAAAAAGCTTGTTGAAACAGTCTCGTAACCATGATCGTCAGGCTGTGCATATTGGACTCTAATACATCCAAGCGCTGATGAGTGGTACAGGCATGAGCTGGTGTAGGTGCTGGTGGTGTGGGTGCTGAAGAAGAAGAAGGCCCTGCTGCAGACAGCTCCGGCCCCCTAGCCCTAACTCTCTCCCCCCCAGTCCTGGCAGCCCTCTTCTGACTGCTGGATTTCCCTATAGCTCCAGTATCTGGGGGGAATAGTACATCATGCACTTACATCTTCACTTTGGCCAGAGCACAGAGCTTGGTGACCAGGCTACCAAATGGGAGGTTTGCCTTTGGCTTTGCAGCCGTGGCAAACTCCCGCATCTCCAATTAAATAAAATACGCCACGTCAATGGCAACCCCAGTCATAAACAGATGCAGTAAAGCCAACTTTTCTACGTTTGGGTTCTTCTCCGAACCCCGGGGCATCAAGTTATAATGAAGAACTTTGTTCATGACTCCATATGAATGCTTGAGGTCCCCGACCAACGTTGTTCCGCTAAACGTAGTCGGGTCCTCGTAGGTGAGAGCCACGTAGTCCCTAAGAGTCCTCCCCCTATCCACGTTGTGTGGGTAGACCAGAATGGTTGGGGGAGGTCTCTCGTAGCCCATCACCGTGGCTATTGTGTTGGGGGTCACCTCAAAGGTCTTCCCCCACACGTTAGTTCTCAACCTATCCCCATTCTCACCAAAACTTGACAACTTTTGGTAAAACTCACGGCACAGTCCTAGGTTATAACCCTTGACCTCCTCAAACCACAATTTCAAACCTCGCCATTCAATTATTCTCACGATCTCATTGGTAGGTCCAAGAGAAGCCTTGTCCACATATTGCTCACATGTGACCCCCTTCTCGTCAATCCTTTGTTTCCGGGCGTCGTGCCTTGCCTTCGTTCTCCGCTCCGCCCTATCTTGGGATCTAGGACCCTCTCCGGTCCTCTTCCGGGAGGTAGAGTCAGTGGGGGGTGGAGACTCGGGGCCAGTGCTCTTGGTACGGGCCATGAGCATCAACAGTGCCCCAAACCTAGGATAGTCAACAACATCCACCAAAAACCCTCCAAGGGCTCAAATAAGTCCATAGCAATCCCTCCTATGCGAACCATTAGTATGGAATCAAGTAGGTTTAAGGAAAATCAAAAAGGTGTGTGATTTGGGCGAAAATGGGAAACTAGGGTTTTGTGGAGAACACTTGAAGTTTTCGGCTTAAACTCTCTAAAAACCAACCCTAATCCAAAGAAAGTAAGAGATTTGAGATTTGGGGGAAGTAATTTGAAACTTAGAAGAGAGTAGGAGGAGAGGAGAGGAGAGGAGAGGGCTTGAGATAATTTGATTTGGGGGAAATGTGAAGAGTTTTTCGAAAAAATCTTACTTAAAACCCTCGTTTTTAGGTTTCTGGGCAAAACCTTTCGGAAGGTCGATAAAAACCTTCCGGAAGGTTTTGCTTACTGCTGGGACACTTTTGTCCAGTAAAGAAAACCTTCCGAAAGGTTTTGCCTTTACTGCAAAACCAATCATTTATTCAAAAATTCATATCCAATCCATCCTAACTCAATTCCAACACATCCCAATACCCTGCCTAAGACATCTAACCTATCAAAAACTTGAACCACACGAATGAACCACAGTTGAATGATCATGCCCAAAGTCATTTCCGAAATTGCAACATGATTTAAGCTTTTGATGTTCTCAAAGTACAAGACATGGAATTATAAATTAAACTAGCAAAATGAATACCCAAAATATGAAACATGAATTCAAATAGCAATGGTATTCCTAAAACTTATTAATGTTGAATTAACAAAAATACCCTCAATTAGTGTTTGTTTTATTGATGACAGCTTAATTTTATCACTTAGGGGGGTTATAATAGTAAATGTGTAGAATAACACGTTTGAGTTGAATTATAATACTACCTCTCTTGGTGGTATAAAAAGACCTCCATAATACAGGTCTATTGTATAAAAAATATACAATAAATATATGATTAGTATACGTTTTTGAAATTAATATGGTATCAAATTTGCTTACCAAACAAAATATTAAGCCCGATTAAATAAAAAATAGTACAATCATATATTTAATCCCCTTATAATACGTCTATCAAACGAGCCCTAAAATGACAAAAGTGACTAATCAATCTCACATGATACTTAGATATCACGAGTGTAAACCAGTGATTCTATTGATGACTCAGTTAATAGAACTGCAATAAATTTTATTCAGTGACGAAATTGTCACTGGATTTGGAGCAATTATGCATACCAATCCGATTGAATAATATGTCATGGGCTGAGCGGTAAAGAGTGTTTATCATTTTACCTCCCTCAAACCCCGTTACATTCAAGAGTCTACACCAGTTTGGATCTATTGACTTGTCACATGTAAAAATACTGGTTAGGCAGTAAATGACCGGGAAGAATGAAATTGATCTTTGAAACCCTGCTGAAACGATGCTTTTCACAACCAAGCCAATAAACACCTTCAGATTATAGAGTTAAAGCCACGTGTAGATAGAGCAAAGTGGTTGGAACCGAGCCGACACTAGATGTGCAACATGGTAAGCAGGAAAAAGGTACAAGAAACTGCGAATATTCCAACATAGCAACTTGTTTTGAATTTCTTTCCCTACTGAACAAAAGCATTGACGGAACCCAAAGACACAAGTGCAGAATTTGTTTGCTTCCAAGAGAATATAGAAGCTGACTACCATCCCTGGTTCTGAATTATAGTTCAAACATAAACAATTCTGCCAGGTAAATAGCAGGTTTAAACGCTAGGGATTCGAAGTATGGAAACAAACAATGATTGAGCAGAATGTCCCTCAAACAATCCGCTCCAACTCCCTTGCATAACTCAGTGTCTGATTGATGAGTTGCAAAGACGGTATCTCCTTGCAAGGTGCAGATTCTTTTGCCCTTTGAAAAATTACAAATCCATTCTTTAACTCCCATTCAGGATGCTCCTGCAAACCACAAGATGATATAATGCTCGAGAATGGTCCATTTACTGTGTTATCATTCAAAGCAATGATAATATGATTAACATGAAATACCGAATAATAAAGAAAGTATTAACACAATTTACAATCAAGTAATATTTCAGAAAGGGGGGAGGGGGAGGGGAATGCAGGAAATTTTAAAGCAAAGGAGAAAACCAAGGATGACTGATTGGCTAATACCACCCTTCTCATGCAAATCATCAAGGCAAGATTAGTATGTGCTGAATTTAATTGACTAACAATAAAGTCACAAAAAAAATGCAAAAATATTTACCTCCTTTACATATTCAAGAAGTTCTTGGTCTGAAGAGAACAGCAACATTTGTCTGCAATCATTAATCGAAAGAGAATCATATGCCTTCTCACCACATCCAGCAATCTCATCCCTAACAAAAGCAAAGGCAAAAAAATACTAAGCACGTAAAACAAACAGCATTTTTTTAGGTAACTTACCATAAGACTATAAATTCAACTACAACTGGCTACTAACAATCTCTTACATAACCTTTCTTCTATCCTTAGAAGGATGTGATAAGTTGCGCCATTACAACACAATCCCATTTCCAGTAAAATTAATGAAATTGAAGATGATGGCTAATACGCTAGTCCCATGTCACTTCTTGCTATACGAACTTTCATCAAATCCTTTGAATATTGCATAATTTTGGGATCAACTAATTACCTGACTGTCTTTGCCAGTAGATCCATGAAATAAACGTATGTTTCTTGAGGGACTGTCTGTCTAGCACTCAAGACACGATTGTAAGCTCCTTCCATAAAGGATTGCTCTAATTCCACAGCATGTTTGATACAAGGATTCTCCAGAGCAGTGGCAGAAAGCAACTCCAATTCCGTGTGGAATTCAGCAATTCTATTCTGCACAAGAAGTCTCAAAAGGTTGAGACCTAAGATGGGGTACTCCTGAGGGGATGATGGAATACGTCCACTGGTCCATCAAAAGAAACAGAAGTCACAAACATACCTTTTCATTTTAGGAGTTGTGCAAGCAAATAAGAGTAAGTGTTTGAAAAAAAAAGATCACCGGCAACTACATTCCTCACACCCAATGAGGTTCTGTTTTAAACATACCTCCCTTAATTTACATGTAGGCATAACATACAGTATATATACACATCAACAAAGACAATTCACGAATACATAAAACAATAAGATATGCAACTAGAAATTAAAGAAAAGCTTCCCTACATAATCACAAAACACAATCAGTTGAAAGATTGTGCACCTATCTATTCAAAGCTAGTCCAACTCATATTAAAATGTCAAATTTCATAAGCCTTTGTTCTGGTGTGAGACACATGGGAGGATGCACCCACTTGTTCCTTAAGGTGCATGCACAAACATACATCACATATTTAATCATGTCCCATCATCTACATGAGTTATTGTCATTGGATGACTCATATCCATTGTAGCACTCCTTCATGTCCAATGTTCGGGTAAGTCAATTTAGATGAACATTTATACGGTTAAAAAGTACAATTCAATGAACCTGTCATTTCATAATATGTTTTCATCCACACCGTAAAGTTAGTTTAATATACATGCTGGCAGCATGGGTAACTTAAGCGAGAGATGTGGCTTTTTGCCTAATTAATCTAACTGCCTGTCGTGATTGAAATGGAAGCAAAACTTCAACCAGCAAAAAGGAAAATCGAAACATCCCATCTCATAGTGGTGTTAAATAAAAAATAATCAAAATGTGAAAAACTGACATCCAACATAAATCAGAACATCATCAGCAATTAAATAAAGTAGTCTTCTGAAATTATTTAACCACGGGAGAAACGGACATGATTAGAAAATTTTTATTCAACCAAAACTTTAGAGGTTTGCTATAGTGCATGGATTTTGTTAAATTGGCTAAAGCTAAAGACAAGGAAAGTTACCGTGCATCTGTATAGTAAGGTTTCAGCTGGAAAAAATCCCTCTCAAAGGCATCCTGATCCTCAGTCTTCACACTAAGAACGACTGCATGCTCATATATATCCCCTGGAAATTTTTGAAGAAATACACATTGCCAGTGGGAAAAATTAAGGTCTGGGGGAACATAAATAATGATGCCAGAAAAAATAGATGTTCTTCAATTTTACGCTATGTCAATATCCTCTAGGGTAGTTATTAAACTCTAGATAAGCTGCAAACAGCATGCCTCATGCCACCATTATGTTCATGATCATGTTGGACATATAAATAACAAGAACTGGTCATTAAAAAATCTGTAACCAATGAATCTTTGAATTATGAAGTTCATAAGATAACAATTGGTACTCCATTCCCTACGAAGTATCCACCTAATGGGCAGCGCAAATCTTTGGTGTTATGTGTGTGTGTGAATAGGAGTGATAAGGCTTGTGGTTTTAATTGAAGATACAGCTCTCATGCGTTACAGCAGCAAAACAGGAGTTGCACTGCCAACTACTTTTGCACGCAGTAGGATACACACAAACATACATACACACATACATTTAAAGGTTGATATATTCTTGGTTCGAGAAAACTGCTTTCTCCCTTGTGTCTACTCCAATGTGTCATGATGAATTGATTTTCTTTTCTTGTTTTTGTGTCCTTTTCTTTCTTTACCGCCACCTCTCATTAGACATTTACTTCCCCTTGCCCTGAAAAAGGAAAATGTCCTCCCATCCTCTCATGTCTAGTGACAGCAAAAAGAATCATCAGGATCAAGCCTTCCTACTGTGGACAATACATTGTTCAGACAATTTGCACATCCACAATAGGCAATAAAAGAAATTGCAATTATTTTAGATCCCAGGTGATTATGCATGTCCACGGCAACATGAATACATAGTTAACAATTGGAAAAAATAAAGTTAAGAAACTGCAAAGAAGAAATGCAATAAATGGGGTTTCGTTTCTCTTTGTGTCTAACACTCCCTCTCACATACATACACAGCCCAACATGACACGAAGTACGTGCGTTAAGAGAAAAGAGGTTTCTATAAACTTCCAACAAAAATGACAAAGGAAAGAGTCAAAGTGAAGAACATTACTTGCTATTGTCAACTCATGAAGCGCATTAGGTGTTTCTTCAAATAAAGGAGGAAGACTTTTGAATTCTGTCAGAGAAACCTGCAAACAAAAAAAACGATTGATACGCACCATATGGTAATACCAAGGTCTAACAAGATCCTTACAATTCTCAGTAATATCTTATTTACAATAGTTTCATTAATCCAATAGTATAATCTAGCAACATTCTTAGTGCGTAGAACTCCACCAAGATCCAAAGATATGCATTTCTCTGATTTCCTTTTCTTTCTGCATATTTCCAACCGTGCTCTATTTCCCCATACTTAAGATGTCTTTTACAATCACTGCTTCCTTGGACTAACAGCCAGGGAATAGGATATCCATACTACAAAAATAATATCTACCACAAATACAATGAAGTAGCGACCAAAATACCTTTTTTATTTTCAGTTCTGAAAGGATATAATCAAACAATTCAACTGCAAATCTTCAGCATAAATGTTTCAGTGTAAGTACTCTCGTGCTTTGCTTCCACACCACAGCCCAGTAAAAAATAGTATTTTGGAGCAGTACCAAATTCATTGCCAACTCCTAAATCTACAGTCCGTGATTAGGGAATCACGAAAAACGACTCAAGCAATTCCATAAACTAATAAGTCCAAACACAATCCGCAATTCTTCTTCGTGATCCATAGATCATACGCCACATGTTATTCTTCATTACACAATAATTCGCAGTGAAATGTTTAAATGTTATAGGTTGTTTGAGACTCGAATACAAAATTAACATGATACAGGAAAAATTATGGAATTCGATTGCATAAGGTTGTTTCAATTAAAATAAGATTCAGAATACGGAGACCTGAACATCAAGAACTGAATAATTAGGGTTTTGAAAGTGGTTTCAAAAGTTTGAGTTTTTTTGGAAGGAATTTGCCGTTACCTTGAGTTGAGAGAGGAGTTTTGCACAGGTATCAAAATCGTTCCGTACGAAAGCGGCTTTGAATCGCTCGAACAGCTGCGAAACCTCCGTCAGCTTTGGATCCATCTCTCTATCTCGAACAGTTACTTCCTGTATTGCCTCTCAAAGAGTCAGCCGTTGCTTGCTATATTTAGCTACCCTTCTTTGGCTACAAGAAACTTGACAGCACAGACTATTTTTCTAGGTTATATGGTTAGCCGATGGACAGTTAAGGTGCACAAGGTTTTGTTTTTTTTTTAGGGTGAATTGCGGCTATGGTCCCTAAAGCATTCATTTTGTATCATTTTTGTCTCAAATCTTCTAATTGCATCAAGTTGGTCCCTCATGTATTACATATGCACTTACCTAGTCCCCGTCGTTGGCGCCGTCCACAATTCTGACGGTTCATAGTCATGTGTCATCCGCATGACCCAAGTGAGGGGCTTTTATGTCATTTACCCTCCCCCCATTCTTGGAGGGAAACGGCTGATCAGGAGACTCTTCACTTCACTTGTTCTGCAACAGACAAGACTCTTCAATGCCTTCACTTGTTAGGGCAAAACAGAGCACCATTTGAACAGGTCAGAACACCGTTAGGGCAAAACACGATCACCATTAGGGCAAAGCAGAACACCATTAGGGCAAAGCACAAAGATGGTACGTTCCAAACGACGAAAGACTGAGAATCAATATGCAGATGAAGACATTCCCCATTATGGTATGTACTCATTCTTATAGATTTGAGTATGTGGTTCATGGGTAAGACTGATTTACAAAAGTCGGTATTCAATATTAGATAGTTTATGTGTTTGTTCGAAACCATTTGTTTATGCATTGGAAACTCTTTGTTAATAGTTTATGTGTAAGTTGTAATATTTTATAGTTGATGTGGTCCTTGAAAACCATTTGTTTATGCATTGGAATCTGTTCAGTAATAGTTAATGTGTTAGTTGCAGTAGTTTATAGTTGATGTGGTCCTTGAACATGATCTTATTATACAAGAATCACAATGGAGTCTGATGGTGATGTCTCAGTTGATAAAGGGAAAAGGGTAGCATCAGAGTCTGATGAATCAGACAGTGAATACCAATCTGATTGTGAATCTAGTGAGTATGATACGTTGGTTAACAGTGATTATGAAAGTGAATATGATTACATGTTGTATGACAGTTATGTCGATAATGAAGTTGAATGGACTGGTTTGAATAGTAATAGGCAGAAAGAAACAGCAACAGACAAAAGGCAACAGTTAGAACTCAGTGATATAGATGGTGATTCTGAGGAGATTTTAAGCTGCTTCAGTTCATCTGATGAAGAGAATCATGCAAGAAAACATAAAAAATTTAAAGTATTTAGGGCAGAAAATGATGAGGAAAACCCATATTTTAAACTGGGTATGTTTTTTAGTACATCTGATGAGATCAAGGCTGCCATTAAACAACATGCTATCAAACATCAGAGAAATGTGAAATTAGTAAAAAAATGATAAGAGAAGGGTGAGGGCACAATGTCAAGGGGGCTGCAGTTGGCTGGTTTATGCTTGTAGAATGCATGGAGAGAAAACATACCAAATAAAGACATACATTGGTAAGCATACATGTGGGAAAACTTATAATAACATAAATGTCACATCAAAGATTTTTTTTTTTTTATGTCACATCAAAGATGATAGCATTGAAGTATATGGATGAACTAAGGGTCTATCCTTGTTGGCCTACAAAGGCTTTTAAAAAGAGGGTTAGGAGAGATTTTCATGTTGATGTATCAAGGAATCAATTGTATAGAGCAAAGAAAAGGGCAATGTTGTTGATACATGGTGATGAAATTGAACAATATGGTAGATTGTGGGATTATTGTGAGGAACTAAGGAGGACTAACCCTGGTTCCACAATTATCTTGGATGCACCTGGTGATGAGGAAAATGGTGAACTTATATTTTAGAGGTTTTATGTATATCTTGCAGCATGTAAGAAGGGATTTCTTCAAGGGTGCAGGAAAGTGGTTGGATTAGATGGTTGCCACCTGAAAGGGGCATATAGTGGACAATTGTTGATTGTTGTTGGGATTTATGCCAATGATTCTATGTTTCCCATTACCTAATGTATTGTTGAGATTGAGATGAAGGAATCATGGGCATGGTTCTTAACAATACTATGCACTGACTTAGGCATAACTGATCAAAACCATGAGCAGTGGACCTTCATCACTGACAGGGAGAAGGTATGTTTTAATCAAAATCAACAGCAGTGGTTCTTAACATTTATTTATCAGTTTATATTAACATGTTCTTAACATTTTTTGTGTAGGGTTTGCTTCCAGCATTGACTGAGAGAGTACCAGCATCTGAGCATAGTCATTGTGCTAGGCACATGCTAAACAATTTCATTAGACACTTTAAGAGATTGAGTATTAGGAAGAAATTCTGGAAATGTGCTAGGGCAACACATATTTCAGAATTTGACTATGAGACGCAAATGGTGAAAGAAGAAGATGAGAAGGCATTTGATTGGTTGGCCAATGAGCCACCAAGGTATTGGAGTATGTCACACTTTAGAGAAGAACCTAAGTGTGATATTTTGTTAAACAATCTATGTGAGAGCCTTAATGGGGCAATTATAGAGGCAAGGGATAAACCCATCTTAGAAATGCTAGAATGGATTAGATTCTACTTAGCTCAAAGAATGTTGAAGAGGAGAGAATGGGTTAGGAATTATAATGGTGATACATGCCCTAAGATTCAAAAGAGATTAGAGAAATGGAAAGGTGGTAGCTTTGATTGTATTGTTGAGTGGCATAGTGAGTTGAAGTTTGAGGTAAGGTGTATGAATGGAGAACAATACACAGTTGATTTGAAGGAGCAGTCTTGCTCATGCAAGAAATGGGACTTGACAGGGATCACATGCCCACATGCCATTGCTTGCATTCAAAATAGGGGACAACAACCAGAAGATTATGTTCTTGGGCAGTACAAGAAGGGGGCATTCGTGCAGGCTTATGAACCAATCATAAACCTCATTAATGGACATAAGATGTGGCCTAAAATTGGATTGACCCCACCATTGCCTCCATTGATCAGGAGACAACCTGGTAGGCCAAAAAAATTACAGAGGAAGGAACCAGATGAGTTGATTAATAAAAAACAACCACATAAGTTGAGAAAATGTGGAAATGTATCAGTTAATTGTAGGAGATGTGGTAAAAATGGGCATAACAGGAGGACTTGTATTGTTACACTGCCAGAAGGAAACCAAGCTAAAGGGAGCCAAGCTACTGTGAGCCAAGCTGTTGTGAGCCAAGCTACTGTCAACCAAGGTGGGGACAGCCAAACTGCTATTAGCCAAGGTAGAGGGAGTCAAGCTATTGTGAAAGGAAGCTCTTGCTTTGAACATGTAATTGTTGCAGCTTCTCTTTTTGGCTTTGAACAAGTAGTAAACAATTTCATTGAACTTTTTGGCTCATATCTTACCTTTTTTCTCTATATAGCTTCAAGGTTCAACCATTGGTTCACCATCAACTACTAGCAATATCTTCGTCATTCGTACTCGAAGGGATAAAATACCATTCAGGAGGAGCAAATCAACAAGCACCCATACCTGAACTGCAGCTTCTCTTTTTTTTTTTTTTTTGGAGACAAGCTTATATGCAATGTAAATGTGTTGCTCTCTTTTGGGTTTGTGATGAGAGTTTAAATCTGGCTTATAACCTTTTATGTACTGTTTCTTGCTCTCATTTTGGGTTTGTACTAAGAGACCAACTTTTATGTACATTATGATGCTAACAGGTTGTTACCTTAATGAAAATCAGCATTACCTTTTGTTTTGTATGGAGTTAAGGTTGGTTAATGTTTGGTGGGTGATTGGTAACTGTAATGTTTTCTTGGAATTTGTGGAGAAAGAAGACGTGTGGTAAGGGCTAGAAAGCATAATAATTCCATCAAAAGGTGTTGTGGATTGAGCTTCTTTGAATTTTAACATCATGTTGGCTTGGAAGCTTTGATTTGTATGTTCAGCTTAGAAGGTTGATACTTCTCTTGAATAATTGAATTTCTCTTTTGATCTGTGCACACTTTTAGCGTAGAATTGGGCCCATGGCACTTTTAGTGTAGAACTGGAAAGGTGACTTTCGGTGAACTTTTAGTATAGACTTGCTTTTGAGAGGAATTGCAATGAGCTGCCAATACATTGATCTTCTAAAACAGCGGTGCCCAGCAGTTTCATGGGGCAAGTCTTAAACAACAGGGCACCTCCTACAAAAAAGGCATGTTCAGTACAAAAGGCATTGAAAGTCCAAAGACAGTAGATTAAACAACAGGGCACCTCCTACACAACAAAAATAGGGCACCCTCCTACACAAAAACCGAGCACCCTCCACAGACAAACAGGGCACTCCTACTTACAGTAAATGCCATACCCAAGTGAAAATAAAAAATGTCCAAGAATAGAACAGAGCAACACATAATAATTTTTCCCTAGCTTTTGCCTTTCGTTGTTGGTTCTCATGTCTTTGCTTTGATCGCAACAATCCAAGTATCACTTGCTTCGCTCTATCGCACATTGGCGGATCATACCAAGCAAAAAATCCACACCCTCCAGCCTCCTACAAATGCAACATTTTGTTAAATGCATTCAAAATCAAAAACTCAGTAACAAAATCCAGAACATCTTTTTTACCCCATATATTTCACATCCAATGAACCTTCTTCCTGGGTTGGTATCGGTCCATGAGGTCCTCATTTTGGAGATTTGTCTACAGTAGCATGGTGTTGCTACCATTCTAGCTACAATTGATCACTTTCCTTCCCTTCCCCTTATTTTCTCCCTCTCTTCTCCTATGCTCTGTAACAGACAATGGGTCATAGGGATATAACCCATAATAATGTTGGCGGGAATGTTTCCCTCCAGGAATGGGAGGAGGGTAAATGGCATAAAAGCCCCTCACTTGGGTCATGCGGATGGCACATGACTATGAACCGTCAAAATTGTGGACGGCGTCAACGGCGGGGACTAGGTAAGTGCATATGTAATACATGAGGGACCAACTTGATGCAATTAGAAGGTTGGTGACCACAGCCGCAATTAACCCTACTTTAAAAGACAACAAGAAATAAGGGTGTCACCCTATGGGATGAGAAAAGAGGGGAGGAGAAAGAGAGACTTAGTATCATGTCAATGAGAGTCTGCTTTCAACACAGCTGCAAGATCCAACTAGAAAACTCTACAATAAGTCAGGGGTACAAAATAATCTTCAACATTTACATGGGAGGCCTTATTTCCCTTTATGCAAAACAAAGCATGAAATACTTGAGAACTCTCAGTAAGGTGAATTAGGAGTAGCATTCGTAATAATAACAAATTAGCGATGATTACAAAATAATAGTAATAAGAATAATAATCATAGTAGTAATAACAGTAATAATAAACAGTGAAAAAATCTAAGACAATGATTGACGACTATTAATACCTTTCGAAGGTGGGTTTAAGTCATATTCGGGACACAACTTGCAACTGTTATGCATTGATTTAGTGTTGCTAATAGCAGTCATGGCCTCCCCAACTAAAAATGTAATGCAAGTAGGTAATCATAACACATTTGCTTCAGCAAAGTGGTCAGAAGCTCTACAGAAATAAGCTATGAGAGTTGTTCAAAGAGAAAAATAAAATAAGAGAGAAGAAAATAATTATCTGGAACGGTATATCGCTTATGGTACTTTAATATTTTATAAGAACACTGATTTATTTACGGAAAGAGTTTCTTAATCATAAGCCAAAGAAATACTATAGAAGGGTAGTTTGACGGAAATCAAGTTGTTAAAAAATGTATTTCAAATAAATAATATTTTAACTCTTTTTTGGGGGGGGATGGTTTATTGCCTTTTTTTTATTTGTAGATGAAAAGAATGCAAGTAATTCACAAGAATGACACAACCTTAACCCAAAAGAAGTATTTGATCCTTTGATAGCTCAGAGGGGCACATTTTTAACTATTCACACTACTAGATCTCTCTCAAAATTATTTGTGACGGTCTTATCTTCATCTTTTATTTTATTTTTTTGGTAATAAGGAACCTTTTAAGGTAACACTATATTAGATCCATAATATATAAAATAAATTTTGAATATCTCCAATCACCTGCTAACCATATGCATCAGTTAAAATTGAGAGTCACTAGTGTAATTCTCTCTCAATCCTTTATTTTCCTTCATTTCTCTATGGCTAAAAACATTAACAAAGTGCATCTTTCCCCCCTTCATTCATTTATTAAAATTATAGCTTTGGTACAATTTTTTAACTTCTGGAGATTAATTTTACTGTTCTTGATAGAATATAATGAAAAAATATAATTTATATATTTGATTCCAAATAATTAGGATATATATTTTTTTTTTGAGGTAGGTTAACCTGAGTTGAAGATTAATTTTACTTGGCATCAGATGTAAAACATATGTTAGCGAAAATGTTTATTTTACCGTTGCTTTACAATTAAAAAAAAAAAGGGTAAAAAGGGAAATTGTTAATTGCATATGGTGAGAACAAAAACTTTACACGCTTAGGATTCGGGTCACTCCGGGTTCAAGGAATGATGGACCAGAGCCTATGGAAACTTTCCTATTTCGAAATTAGAGGGAAGTGAGTGAGGGGTTCGGCTCCTCTACGGTAAGGAGGTAACCGCATATCATGCGGTTAGGTGGAACGACGTCGTTTTACGACATTTTTTCTTTTCTTTTTTTTTAAAATCCTACACCAAAAACGACGCCGTTTGTTCAACCAGATCAATCCCAACTTCGTTCAAAAATCCCCCAAAATGAACCAAAACCCTAAACCAAGATCAGCATCTCCAACACCAAGATCAGCAACTCCAACACCAAGATCAAGATCAGCAACTCAGTATTCTTCATTTCTGAGCTCCATTTCGTGTAAAGAGATTTTGTCCTTCAACATAACCAAATCGACAATGTTCAATTCGTGTATAGATATATATATGTGTGTGTGTGTGTGTGTGTATGTATCTCCAACACCAAGATCAGCAACTCCAACACCAAGATCAAGATCAGCAACTCGGTATTCTTCATTTCTGAGCTCCATTTCGTGTAAAGAGATTTTGTCCTTCAACATAACCAAATCGACAATGTTCAGTTCGTGTATATATATATATATATATATATATATATATATATATATATATATATATATCTATGTGTATGTATATACTGAATAAGGTATTATTGATAATCTGTGTAACCTTTATTTGATTGATACTAAATGAGCCAAATTGTTTTGGTTTGTAAGATTCAATTCTCTGTGTGAATGAAGAATTCCATCAATTGTTTCTACTTGAAACTTCAACATTATTCTATGTATGTTGGTCTAACTCCTCTGTCTCTCTGTATAATTTTTTTTTTCTGTTATAAATTCTGCAACTCTTCTACTTTGTATTAGCCTAGTTGTAGTTGGTGCCATATAGATACCAGCACATTGTTTTTATCTTTTCAATTTTTGGCCCATTCTTTTTATTTTTTCTTAATGTCAACTTGTATATGAGACTGTGTGTTTTGTTTGGAAGACTAGACAGTGTTTGTGGCTGTATGGGCAGTGTTCTATGTAGTTGGGCAGAGGTTTAAGTATCAATGGTGTTCTGCTCACATGGCAGACTGCTTCTGCATCAGAATCTGTCTGGGGTTTAGCAACTGGTTAAAGAGGTACTAGATGTGGTGATCTGTCATTTTGACAGATTGTTGTATCAGGTCTGCTGTGAGTTTAGAAGGTGCTGTCTGTTGTAGCTGAAAGATCTGGAATTGGTCTGCACTGGTCTACTTTTGAACTTGAGGCATGGAGCTACAATGCAGGACCTGTTCAAAGCTTAAAAGTCATTACATGTAATTAGTGATGGTGTAAATCCTCTTGAAGGATTAAAGTCATTCTTTCTATTTTTAGAACATTTTGTTCTTTGATTCTTGTAATGAGACTGTGGAGGCATCTGGTGCCAAAATTGGCAGGCTTTTCATTTTTTTTCCTGTATCAGCATTGGGGGACGATCATGTCAAACCAGTTGTCTGCACTATTCTAATTAAGGAACATATTCTGTTGTGAATTCATTATTCTGAATATATTGATTCTTGCTGGGAAAAATCATTGTGCATAATGGGTTGAATATCATTGTCCTTTCATGTATGTGCCATGGAGGAATGGAAATGCTGAATGGGCTGAATATCATTTTGCTGAAGTTCATTATGTTGAATATCATTATGCTGAATATATGGTTTGTGCTGAATGAATGGGCTAAAGTTTATTGTGAAGTTCATTATGCTGAAGTTCATTCTGCTGAATGTGAGTGAATGAAATGCTGCATTGTTATAATGAATATATTGTTTCTGCTGAATGTTGAGTGAATGGAATACTGAATGGAATGTTTCTGCTGCATTGCTATAATGTTGAGTTTTAATACCATTGTCCTTTCATGTTTGTAGTGTTGAAAAATGACATCTTCAAGCACGACAACAAGCAACGATGAGTTAAGATATCGCAATATGCAATGCCCCAATTGTAAGAAAAGAGCGATTATTAAAGTTTTCGAATCTGCACAAAATCCTGGGAAACTATACTGCAAATGTCCAGACGATGAATGTCACTTTTTTAAGTGGATGACTCCTACTACTCTCCCTTCTTCGGAAATTACAAATGAAAGGATGGATATACGACGAATTGAAGAAAATGTACGACGAATTGAAAAATATGTAATGACATTGAAGTTAAAGATTGAAGAACTTTGTAATGTAGTTCAATGTGTTGAGGCAAAAGAAGGTTCAATGAAGTCAAATATGTTTGTAGCCACGTTACTAGTGGTGATGCTTATATTTCTGATTCTAGTGAAGTAGAGCTGTAAGAGCAATGATGTATTTGATGAAACTTGTGTTGTGAATGAACTTGTGCGTTTAATTTGAATGAAATTGTGGGTTTTGTATATTGTTGTGACTTGGAAGATCACATTCATCAAAAAAGATCACATTTATTAAGAAAATCACATTCATTAAAAAAGATCACATTCATTAAGAATATCACATTCATTAAAAAGATCACATTCATTAAAAATAGAACAAGCATCCTTACAACTGCTAGTAGTCTCATTAAAAATAAATAGTTTTCAACAAAATGATCCAACTAAAATAAATGGTTCATTAAATGATCCAACAAGCAACTAGTAGCATCCAAGCATCCTTATAACTGTTGATCCTCCAAGCATCCTTATAACTGATGTTCCTCCAAGCATCCTTACAAGTTGTATCCCCCATTCATGAAAAATGATTAAGCATCATTTAAAGAATGCACATGTGTTGAATCATTCGGAGTACCCTACATTAATGAGAATGGGTCAGACAAAGAAACTTGATATATATATGTGAAACAATAAAATTAGAAATAAGGTAACATACCATAGCACTATTTGAAACTTGAGAAGACAATATATTCGAATGACCATATGGTGATGTACACGGGTGATTGAAACCATGTACCTGTAATACAAAAATACTTACAATTATGTGAATAAAAATATGAAGTGAATAAAAATATGAAGTGAATTAAAAAAATCTTCAATTATATTTATACGATACCGTAGACATATGTGATGGTTGGGAAGCTCCCTTTTTTCTCTTTGTTGCTTTCTCATGCCAAGATTTTAGTCGACCTCAACCCTTGTAACCACCTTCTTTTCTTTTTAAACCTTTAACTTGGAGAAGAAGGTTTGGGTCAACATTTTCTATTCCTTCTTCATGGATTGAATCATCGCCGTCATCACCAATTGATACATACATACTATCCACTTGTTTGAACAATTCTTCAACACCATGTGACACCAATTGATATGCAAGTTGAAGACCAGAGCATCGAGCAGCTAGTTGTACCATTCTAGGACAAAGCTGCCTGTAACGTGACGCCACCATTAACTTGGGATCCTCTTCATTTGACATTGAAATGAGGGCTATCCTACAACTCTTTCTTGCATCTCGTCTTCATCTCTTACATATGTATTGCTCGAAAACTTGTTTAATATTCATCATGTCCAAGACTTTAAGTGCATGGCCACATGATATTCCCTCCATCTCAAACTTCCGACAACTACAATTGACTATCTCCTCATTAGCCTTAACCAAGAGCAAATACTCTCTATGTTCATCAAATAATCGAACCACAAATTGATGCCACCCATCCAACACATCACATGGTGTCGCAATAGCACACTGAAAGATAGCATACTTCTCTTGAAACAGCTCAAATATAGTAGGAGTGTACACTTGCCTTGCTTTCACTAACATTGGAGCTCTTTTTAACTTCAATCTAGGTAATTTTTGCCTAGCTTGGTATTATGAGTCTGACTCCTTATACCGCTTATCATTCACAACTCTTTCAAAATGTACAAAGAATTAAACAATGCCATGGTCTGGCTTTAAGTACTTCTGTAAGGCTGCATTCAAGCTCTCACTCAGTTGGGTGCTTCTTATTCCTGCAGTGAAAGTCCTCTTCATATACACATGCTCTCATTTCTCTCGCAATGCCCAAGTGGATTTCATCCACATATTATCATGAAAATTATACTCCGCAAGCAACGATTCTCAAGCTTCAAATAATTCATGCTCTTCTTCATATCCATACACACACTCTTTAAATCGAGCAAGAAAATGTGAACCATCCTTATATATGTTCCCCAAATGTTTCAAAGCATTTTGGCAAAGGTGCCAACAACATAACTCATGGTATGTCTCTGGCATGACTATAGAAATAGCCTTAGCCATCACTTGATCTTGGTCGGTGAAGATGGTAATAGGATATTTCCCAGACATAGCTTACAGGAATGTCCCAAACAACCACTGAAATGATGTTGTCGTTTCATCATACAATAATGTGGTTGTCGTCCCATTTCACCACAACAAATTTGTCAATTTCTCTATTAAGAGATATGCACATATGTGCTTGGCAATTTGTTCGTGTCTCTGCTCGAGGTTTCCTTATTTGTCACTTTCTTTTATCACGAACCCTTTGACCTTGTTTACAACAAACATATTTTCTGTAAATGACAACGTTATCTTTCAAACTTTTATTCTGAAAATCTTTTCCCACGCTAAATCCCACAGACTCTCCATAATTATTGTAAAACGCATAAGCATCTTCCTCCACATCAAATTGCATATCAATATGAGGTATATTCTCAGTCGCATTAACTCCCAAATCATCCATCATAGTATCCTACAATAAGAAATTTAATTAAAATGACATTATGTGGTGAATGAAACATATAATATATGTATGACATTCAAAAAAAAAACAAAAATCAAACTACCAACAATTGCATACCAGCTTTGTTAATAAACAATGGGTTACATACATCTTCTGTGGCTACTTGCATTCATAAGGTTACATAATTCTTAAGAAAATTAATTTCATTGCAACAATCATTATATTCCATTGTCACATGTGTCTACCGAACATTTATTATTTTTATCGAGAGCGAAAAAAAATACATAAACATGTTTATGTTTTTATTGTTTTGGATTAAAAAAAAAATAAGGACAAAAAAAAATTAGCAGATGCCACCTACATAATGCTTCTAAGAATTCTGACATATATTTATTCAAGTACTTGAGTTGTACACAGATTTATGATGCAGTTGATTGGACTGAACAATAAAGAAACATGTAAAATACAGAGGTAATTTAAGAAGAAAACTACTCTCTTACTTTGCCTCTTATTGCTTCTAGACAGAAACTCTCCGAACAGGAAACCCTAGCATCAAGCACCTCAAGGCCCAACTCCCCAAATGCTTCAAGTATTGAGACAAGCAAACCTGAACAATTCTTTTCTGAAAACACATTAATAAGGAAGCCCTTTTCTAGGGTTTCCACAGTAACCTGCAGTAGTGTTAATAAGAACAAGTAAATGGATAAAGATTCATTATGCTCAGTTTGACGAAGAAGAGGTCAACTGAGTTGAGGAAGAAGAAGGCAGGAGAAGTTGGCAGTTTGACAAAGAGAAAGCGGGGAAAAGAGAAGGGGATTTCAAATGTGGAAGACCAAGGACCAAAAACGACGTCGTTTTTGGTGTAGGATTTTAAAAAAAAAATGTCGTAAAACGACGTCGTTCCACTTAACCGCATGATATACGGTTACCTCCTTACCGTAGATAAGCCGGACCCGTGAGTGAAAGTGACGGTGAAAGCAAAAGAGAGAGCGCCAGTGAGAGAGACAGAGAGAGAGGGAGCAGAAGAGAGATGCTATGACAAACATCTCAAGTCTAGTCAACGAGCTTCGTGAACGCATCATTGCTTCATCATCAATGTCTCCGACAAATCGAGACGACGATGCACTGGAGGTCAAATTTCGCAATGTTCTTCTCAATCTACTCGACACATACGTCGTGCTTCTTCATCAGGTCCCTTTCTTTCTTTTTTCTCTCTCTAAAATTTATGTTCAATCAACATTATGATGATACAACACTATAATCTCTTTTCTCGTTACTCACACAGCGAAGTGGAGTAATATGAAATAAAATTGATACTTTAGAGTGTAATGTGAAAAATTTTATAGTTGAGGGTATAAAGTGAAACAAAGATAATAATAATTTACCCCCACAATATCTCTCTCCCTCCCCCTCTCCCTCTCCCTCTCTTTGATGAGCGGGAACGGATCCTCTGCTGTTCCAAAAGAACAGCAAGCTGTGTATTTCCGAAAGACGGTAACGTTTTGTGAGTTGTGACACTAGCAATTGTAATTTTGCCCACCGATCAAAATTGAAAGTTTTTCAAGTAAAAACTTTGCATTGGAAAAACATATGGTTAAAGTTTATATCTAATTATGGTATCAAAAATTTATTTTTTGGAATTAATTATAATGTAAAAAAATTTATTTTTTACTACAATATTTTAACTTTTCTAATGAAAAAAATGTGAAGCATTCAAAATTTTTATATTTTATCACAAAATGCAGAACTATGACAAAATATAGTGCCATAATTTAACTTTTCATCCAATAAAAATGTGGGACATGTAACATTTTTATATATAATTTTCACAATTCATATTTAATCCGTTAAAAGTAAAAAATTAGATCTAATCCAAATAACTTCTCTAGATGAAAAGTGAAGGCATTATATTTCAAACTCAATTTCGAACATTAATCTATTATATTATATTTTATGATTTTGGATATTCAATATATCTAATTTTTATTAGGATTGTTATCCGACCTGAATTATACGTATGCACATACAATCATATGATGAAATAAAATGATTATTTGATGAGATTGAGTCAAAATTACGATGTAATTTTCTAAAACTCGATTTCAAAGTTATTCGGATCATATTGAATTTTTTATTTTAACAAGTTCAAATATGTATTGTGAAAATAAAATATAAAAATTTTACACGTATCACATTTTTATGTGATAAAAAGTTTATGTATGGTATCATATTTTGTCATAGTTCTACGTTTTATGATAAAATATGAAAATTTTGAATGCTTAACATTTTTTTGATTAGAAAAGCTAAAATATTGCACTGAAAAAAATTTGTTGGTACTATAATTAATTCTAAATATAAATTTTTGATACCATAATTGAATATAATCTTTAACCGTATGTTTTTCCAGTGCAAAATTTTTACTTGAAAAACCCCCAATTTTGAACGTTTTTACTTGAAAAACCCCTAGTTTTGAACGGTGGGTAGGGGGATTAAAATTGCTGGTGCCACAGCTCACAAAACATTGTCCTCTTGTGGAACAGCACAGTGTGCTGTTCTTTTGGAACAGCAGAGGATCCTCTCCCCTGATGAGCCCTATGTTCCGGATGCTTCAAGCACGTCTTCTTTCTCTTCCTAAAGCTTACGTAACTCTCTCTCTCTCTCTCTCTCTCTAGTTATATATAGCTTGTGTTCATGCTTTGTTTTGTTGTCCTTAGGTTCCGTTATCATCACTGCCCGGAAGTTTCTACAGAGCTCATGGACGGTATTTCTTTGCTAAACCCATATCTTATTTTGTGATCTCTATTTAATTTTTGCAGTCATTTTCGGTGTTTTTCGTAGAGAAACCGTTTGTTTATTACTTTTCGGTGTCCAGCTTGTATTGGGGATTATATGTTCATGATATCAATATGACAACGTATGACAAATATGACAACGTATTTGGACTATGTGTAAATCATGGGAATTTTTGAGTTTCTTTTTTCATTTTTGGTTTAATTTCAAGGGTGATAATTGGGTTTTGGTTAGTTTTTAAATGGGAGTTTGTATGCTCGTTTTTAGTTTGATTTCAAGGGTGATAATTGGGTCTTAAATGGGAATTTATGAGTTTCTATGGTAATTTTTAGTTTGATTTCAAGGGTGACAACTGGGTTTTGGTTAGTTTAGATTTTTGTCTGTGGTTTAAATGTTCGTGTCATCTATTGTGCAATAGGAAATTAGAAAATTTTGGTGTTTTTGTTTGTGGTATTTTTAGTTAATTTTTTTATTAGATTTGTGAAGTTGCATGGGAGTTTAATCAATACATTGTGCCTCTGGCGCTTGGCCAAATAAGTCTCTGTTTATCAGTTTGCTACAGTTGGCACTTCATTCTGTTTCTTCTTCTTATTTTTCCCTTCTTTCTTTGCATCAAATATGAAAATTGCATGAAGTGCATCTGATGGTTCTAAAGTTAATTGTTTGGTCGCTATATTTTTTATACCATTTAGAGAAGATTTTTTTTTTTGCAGTCATAATGTCATAGCAAACAGAGTGTTTTGATACAAGTTTCACAATACATTTCACTAAATTGAGTTATTCTGCACTGAATTACGTCGATATTTTAAAAAAATCTCTCCCCCTTCTTAATCAATGATTAATGGTTGAGCTCCTAATTTCTGCCTGACATTGTTTTATACATCCTTTTTGAGATAACTGTTTTGATTGTTCTCAATTAGATTGCATTAGTATTTGATATCTTATGGATGAAGTTAATTGGTGATCTGATTCCTAATGGGAATTGCATGACTTTGCACTATCTCTATATTTTAATTCTTCCCCCAAAATCGTACAATTGTGTTAAGAAATTTTACATTTACCTACAGCTCAAATACTTGCATAACTGAGATACTTCAGGACTATGTGGAAGTGTCATCACATAGAAACACACTTAAGGGATTTAGGACTTTTTGTACTGGCCAAGGTGCGTCTCACTTTTCTGTGTCATTGATATTTTGTGCTCCAGTGATACTAGCATGTGCTGTCAATAGGGGTTGTAACATCCAAAAAATTATTTCAACTTGACAATAGCAATTCTTTGGCATAATTTACTAATTTCTTTTTTTTTTTTTTGTTGTTGCTATTTTGGCTTCATTCATGTGCTTAACTGACCTCCACAAACAGTACGTCTCTTGTTGAAAGTTGTATACTCGAGTGCGCTTTGTTGTTATCATCATATTTTGATTGTGTGAACCTTTTATTGGTTTACGCGATTTCACCTTTGCTCACTCCAGAAGATATACTTTGTGGCTTTTGAAGCAATCTGTCGGAAAGTTTCTCCACAATCTGAGAGACAACTGCAATACCTTGTTTCTTCCTTTCTTTTGTTCTTCTCTCTGTGTGTGTGTGTGTGTGTGTGAGAGAGAGAGAGAGAGAGAGAGAGAGAGAGAGAGAGAGAGCTGTTTAATAACAATATCCTCCTCCATTTGATATGTACCATGTTTCCTAGATTGCAATTCCTTTTGAGCAGACGGCGGAGGGTTGGGTATTAGGAAATTCTGGGAGTTCAATGTTGCTTTCTTGGGAAACAGTTATGGACATATGTGATGGATAAGGAGTGGCGAAGAGTTGTTCAAGCCCAATTTGGTAGCATTTAGGGGTTGGACTGCAAGAATGAGGAAAGCTTCCATCTTTTGTGGGAAGAATTGGAGAGGGAGGGACGGAGGGAGAGATCTTTGACAACAATATCCTCCATTTAACATGCATCATGTTTCCTGGTCGTCAAGGTGGGTTGGGTCTTGGGAAATTTAGGGAGTTCAATGTTACTCTATTGGGCTGTTATGTACATACTTGATGGCTAATGAATTATGGAGAAGAGTTGTTGAAGCCAAATTTGGGAGTATTTTGGGTGTCGGACTAAGAAAATGAGTAGACTTCTGTCTGTCATGAGTTTATGAAAAGATATCAGGATTGGGTGGGAAGTGTTTTGGAGATATGCAGAATTCTTGGTGGGAGTTGGCAACCTACTTAGATTTTGCTTTACCTAGTGATTTGGGCAATCTACAGGAAAGGCAGTATTGCCTCGAACCAGAAAGCCTTGATAAAAGAGTATTTTTGTTCATGGAGGGGGTGTCTCAGACTGTCATCAGAGCCCAGGCTTGTTAGATGGGTGCCAGAATGTGAGTTGGAAGCAGTGGAGGATTTTTTAAGTTGCTTGAAATTCATGGACATAGGAGGGATTCTTTCCATTCATAGCTTGCAGACAATGGTTTGTTCATTGTTGAATCTTTTTATGAGGGATAATGTGCGGGGAGGAGTTGAGATTTCCCTTGAAAGAATGCCTGGAGGCTGAAGGTTCCTTCCAAGATCTCCTTTTTGTTTGGCTGCAACCTTGGAAGCCATGTTTGCTATCACTACTTTGGGATAAAGAGAGAAGATAATTTCAAGTTGGTATTGAATGTGCAAGAACGTGGAGAAAATAGTGTTTCATTAGCCATTAATTTGAAGAAGTGAAAAATCTTGGGGGGATCTCTTTTCTCTACTTTTGGGTTTCACTGAAGTTGTTTGCCTTATAGGTTTCACATGTGACTAGGAAGTTGTACAGGAGTGCTTGTTTGCGTCTGTATACGTCGTGTATACACATGGGTTACTCGCCTGATATTCTGTTACCTGTTCTAAATTGAAGAAACCAGATATAGGTGGAAGACAAATCCCAAAGGTTGTGCTTCCACCCCTATTATTTGCATCAGACCTATGAAGCACGCTTCTAGTTTATTTCATCAAGAAAGGTGTGTCTTGTCAAGAACCGTTGCATCATTTGCAATTTGAAGATGAGAGAGCACTTGACAACCTTTTGCAATAGATATCCTTTTCGTTCCAAGATGGTTCAACTGGACACTTCCCTATAATAACATGAAAACATCCACTTTCCCTAAACCTGATTTATCATAGAGAAACAGAAAAAGGAAACTACATTAAAGTGGTCAGGGCTTTTGGCAGGCCAATTTTGCGCACCATCCATGGCACCTGAATGTCTGAGTTTATAGCATTGCCAAGGGTGCATTATCCAGAATCTGATTCATTGCTGGAATCTAAGACAAAACCTGGTCGAAAATTTTGGCTGGTCTCCAAAACTTTATTATTTCGAGATAATGTTGCTGTGCAGCGTATGTGAAAATGAATGCACTCTTGTGGCTAATTTTATTGTGCAATGCTGGTCCTAGTCTCTTACATTTAAAGTAAGAAAGAAAAGAAAAGAAAAACCCAAAATTTGGGAAGCGATGATAGGCTGAGTTCACCGAAATGGTTGATCCAGTTGCCCATACTGTATGTTTGTGTCTTCAGATTTGTCAACCAAGAAGTGTGTACCATGCAGCTCGAAGGATTTGAGGCCCATGACTGAAGCAGCAGCAAATGAGCTAGTTCAAAAGGTTCAGACTTCAGTTTATATTTGATAAATTGTTTCCATATCATTATGGCCTTATTTCTTTCTCTATGGTGTGCTAATAGGTTCCTAAATGGAATTTGGTAAATGAAGATGGGATGTTGAAGCTTCATCGATCATGGAAAGTAAAGAGTTTCACTAAAGGATTGGAGTTTTTTCAGGCTGTAGCTAATGTTGCAGAAGCAGAAGGTATATCACCAACCAAACCAGATCATAATTGACCTGTTAGTGCCGAAATTTGAGAGAGATTTAGTGGTGTGTGTATTTTTTGATCTCTAGCCCTGGGATGGTATTTTTGTCCATATCAATATGCATGTTTTGTCTGTAGGTGCGTTTATGGCATGCCTCCTGCCTATTGTGTGATTGTCTTTCAGTGCATGTTTGTGTGCGTCACATGATTACCTCTGATTATGACTAGCATAACATTTTTAATAAAGAAAGCATGAGTAGGCCAAGTTCCATCTTTGTGACCTAAAGCAAAATATACTGCTCCATAGATGTTGATGCTTTAAAGTTTAAACAGTGCTTATTCCACTAAAAATGGGTGCTTTGATTGAACACAACGTTTTTTGCAATGAAAATATAGACCCTCTAATTAATGGTTGGTGTGACACTAAATTTTTTTTTCTAAGTCGGTAACGCTCTTTAGTTGTAATATAATACTGGCCAAATTCCTTTTTCCCCCCTTGGAATATTAGAAGCGGGTCTTGGCTGAAACTAGGCCCACGAGAATGTCATGATGCTGTCTCTTTATCATTATTGGAAACTATTGTTGACACTAGAAGCACTTGTGTTGGCGCACTCAAAACTTCTTGTTGAATTGTGTTGCTCAAAATATTTTTTTCTGATGGATGGTCGCAATGCAGGTCATCATCCTGATCTTCATCTTGTTGGATGGAACAATGTGAAAATTGATATATGGACGCATGCTGTTGGTAATGACTACTAGTTATTTTAAACAACTCTATGCCAATATCAGTTCCTTCTTTATATATGCTACTGAAAGTTGCTGCACTCCATAAACTATAATTAAGAACGAATCACCTTGGATCATCCAACAACTGCAGCAGATGTCACAGTTAGTGATGTCTTACCTATCCATTGGCTGAAGTCAGAACTAATATGAAACCCTTTGAAAGCCCAAACCAAGGGATCTGTGTCCTCAATGATTTAGAGCCTTTTTGGGCTAAAGTGAAATGTCCTTGATAGTGAACTCGTTTAAATGTCAATTTTAGTAAATAATTCAGCTGATTTAGCCTGGTGGCAAGTGCCTGTTGTGGTTGATCTTGTAAAGAGACCTGGTGGCGATCTGCATAATCCAATATTTTGATACTTAGATTACTTTGACACAAATTATATTGATATATCTGAGGATCAACACATTTTTATGATTTGTTAGATAGTAATGCGTTAGTTCATAACATACACATTCTGGTAGGCTGCGTAGTTTTCTAATACCTGTTTTGATACCCACCAGGCCGGAGCCTCAACTAGAACCGTGTTTCTCTAGTGCAAAACTGTTAGGTATCAGTTTAAAAAACATCTGATGTCATTCTTTATATGATGCTCTAAAAGAACCTTTAAAGCCCACTTAGTAAAGTTGATTTGAAGTGCAACTTTCATGTTCGGCTAGTGCATTAATACTGTTTTAATTCCCGGTTTTGCTGAATCTGCTATTGAAATAGCTGCACGTTAAAATGCGATACTAAATATGCGGCTGTGCAGGTGGCCTGACAGAAAACGATTTCATACTTGCCGCTAAGATCAGTGGGCTTGATGTGCATCATCTTCTGAGTAGGAAAGCTGCTAAATGAAATGGGATGCTCTGTTGTATTGGAGCTTGAAGTTCAAGCATTGTCATGACTCAAAATATACATGGCAATATGGTTAGTGTAGCCATGGGTGTCGATGAGGTTGCTGGAAGGACGCGATTGGTATGCTTCAGAGCTTGCATTTTGTAAAACAATATTTCCAATACGCTTCATTTTGGCCTATTTCGTTCTTTCTCTCTCTTCTTTTCTTTGTAACGGTTAGTGTTTCAACCAGACGTTCTTTGTACTCGTGAATTTTACATTAACTTGAAGCACAATCACCTATAAACATCTGAATTTTCAGATATTTACTGTTCAAACACTATCATTCGATATATCCTGATGAGTTCTTTGCTCATGTTTTGACTTGCCTCCCATAGTTAGTTTGATCTTCGAGAAAATTGAAGAGACAAGCAAACATGATAAAAGTATAAATATTGAAGTTATTAATTTTTTTTTTTAACAGTTTAAGCTTTTACAGGAACAACACGGAATTGTGAAATTGCTTGAGTCACATAAATGCTTTCAAAATCATATTAGGATTTTATATCTTTATTATAAAGAAGGAATAATTACCTTTTACACTCCCCTGGTTTGAACCAAAATCACTTTGCCACCTTCAATGTTTAAAATTAGGCTCATAACCTCCTCATAAACTTGGATCAAATTAAAATAACTAACACCATATGTTTGGTTTAGGTATTAAGGGGTGGATTAGATTAATTTAATCCGGTAATAATATAATACAAAATTTAGATGAGATTATAGCGATCTGGTATTAATTTTAATTAACTCTGATCCGGTTCATTATTGTCATTTAACACCTCATATTAAATAGCAATGAATACCATATAGTAGATGGTATTATTTTTTAATAAGTTAATTATTAAAAATGTAATAATTTTATTATTCTTGCAAACTTAGAGTCACACCTTCATATAAAAGTCACACATTATGCAAATTCTTACCCTCAATATTTATTTTGTCATTTTTAATTTAATATCATACACTGTTATTTAATCCAAACATAAATTTGATATTATAATTATATATTTGTATAACCTTGATCCAAACTTGTTCTACGATAAGATTAAATAGTACTATTGTTAACATCATTTTATGGATTGGATGAGAACTAATTACCCAATCCTATCCTTTATTTGTACTTGAACCAAACATGCATAAAATTATCGAATGACAATAATACCCTCTCTTTTTTTTTATAAGTAATTCATCCTTACACTGAGTGTGTGTGTGTGTGAGAGAGAGAAAGAGCGCTTATAGCCAAACTTGTCGATGAATTAGATTTTAATTTGAATCTAAATAGCAAAATATAGATTGATATTATTTATCGATAATTCAAATCAAAATTTGAATCTGTTAATTTATATTTCACAAATTCAAATTTGAATATACTTATATTTAATCCAATTATGATTTGATCCGAAATATTTATAAATTTCTACGTAAATATTAAAGAAATAAAATGATTATTTAAAAAAAATTAGATTTAATTTATTAAATTTGAGTTAAATTAAATTATTCGGATCGGATCAAATTTCAAGTTAGATTTTATATTGTTAAAAGATTCAGATATGGACCATGAAAATAAAATATGTCCAATAATTAAATCGAATTTTTAAAATAATAAATCCGATCCATTGAAAAGCCAGCATACCAACCTCCTCCCTAACAAGAAATGGACATACCTAGACCCTGAAATCACATTTATCCATAATACAATATTCCTTTCAGGCATTTCATCAAAAGGTTGAAGTTGAGGAGGGCCCTATGCATATACACCAAAGTACAAGGAGGATGTTTGCAATAATCACTTTATGTTTTGCGCCGTAGATTTTATTCAATTAATAAAAATAAATTTTACATACTTGTTTCCGGACTAAAACTACAATAACATTATCTAACAAGTCAAAATGGAAAAAAGATAAGCAACAAAAATTACCCTCCTTTATGATAACCTGTCCAAGATCAGCCATGATTCAAACACTTGCTACCAACCTCATAATTTTCCCACTTCAGGAACCTTCATGTTGTTGGAAGCAAGCTAAAAGACCAACCCACAGTAATGTATGAATACATTTTGCTTCCACCACCTAAGTTTCTTGTCATCCAAGTGGTAAAGATTTGAAGTGAGACCCTGTAGACAACCCAATGTCACAAAAGGCGACTTCAATATTGATTGAAAAATAGAGATAACAATCCAAGATTTTGGGACTTAGCAGCAGTCCATGCAGCAAGAGAAGTATACCAAATTTGCCAACAATAAATATGTATCTAGGAAACCCCTATGTTAATCAAGTCAAACAACCAGACAATCGATCTATATTGTAAAACGATGAATTACCAGTTGAATAAGCACCAACATATGATTTCAATCTAAAGGCATCCATGGTCTATGATAAGTGTTGCGAGAATATATAATGAGTCGTATGGTTTCAAACTGCCCCAAATGCCTAATATTTGCAGTGAATCTATATTTGCCTTGATCTAGGTGGACCTGGAAAACGGTTTGCACAAGCAAAGGAGTATATGAACTATGATGAAAAAAGGATAACATATTCAAATGGGAAAGCATCTTGCATGAAGAATTTGACAAGAGATGTTCATCTCTGCAACTGGATCCAATTGGCTGCAATGCAGAGCATTTAGCATGGCACAAACTAACAGTTTGAAACATCGCCATACAGGAAAGAGTTTACATGGCTCTCTTAAAAAAGAATTTGAGGGGGGCTATTGTAACTAGAACAGCATTATATTTTCTTTGCGGAAATTCTTGACAGGGAAGAGTATACATTTTACCAAATGGTTTCTACATTTTCTTTGATAAGAAACTGAGTTTCCTTAATAATAAAATAAAGCATTACATATATGGTTTCTGCATCTAAATACGAGATTTTTCGCTGTAAACATGACAATTAAATTGATGGGAGATAAATACTTGGCAGATGAAATGAAAATTTTTCGATTGCTAACAAAATATCCTCTTCATTCACATACAGCAAAACTAACTTGCCGGAGACCAATGCCCTGGAAAAAGGAAGGACTAGGTAAGGGACCAAGACCAGATTATCACTACAATACTTTTCCCTGGGCCAGGGGAAGATATTTTTGCATCTTCAATTTAGTTCTTCAACAATGATATCATGGACATTCATAATGTCATCTTTCATATTAGTGTTCACAAGTCATTAGAGCACCGATGCCATGCTTAATCTACTTTCACTCACATCACAATTATCCATGAATAAATGCCATATTCAACTACTTTAGATCTAATAACCACCAAAGGAATTTGGATAAGGAAAGAATCAAAGATATTTGAGCAATTAAGAACTAATTAATCACACAAGTTTTGACCAAAAATGGGATTGTTTGTGGACTTTGGAACCAATGAAGACCATGAATGACTTGGTCAATTTGAGTCGGATCAGATGAAATTGGATCCAAATTTCATTTATTGACTAGCCAAGATATAACCACCCTTGTTTTGTTCTTGCAAGAGGATGAGCCATAGATTGAAATAAGAGGTAATTACAAAACTGTCTTATGGATATGAATAGAGCACATGCAGCACTTCAATTTGGGCAGACCATCATATGGAACATTATCATGCTTAATTTCCCATCTTCCTTATGTAAGACTTCAATTTAAGATTAGACACTGATGTCATGGACCAACCGTTCATAATTCAGCTCAGATGATTCGCAACTACTGTCTACAATTGCAATCACCAAGGAAATTTCAAGTAAATAAATGTAACTACACTACGCTAATTACACAAAAACAACATAGGGATAACCATTGAAGAAGTCAAATTACCTCAATTAGAGCCTCATCTAGACACTGGCTTCTGTAAAAGAGCAGTCAAATAAGCCTCACCATTCTTCACCCCACTCGAATCCATCTTATTTCCCACTGCCCACTTAACCTTCTTGTACCCCAACTTCCCAATCAGTGGTGTATAAACCTTCTCAAGATCCACCCTCTTGCTGAAGAAATGGTCCAACCAAAAGTACCCACCACCTCTCAAGACTCTATCAACATCATAAAACAAGAACTCCATTGCAGTCACTGGTATCCACCTATTCACAGCATGCCCACACCTCACTAGATCCAACACCCCATCAAACACAGGCAATCTCTGCTGTAATGGCACATGAAGTGGCACCAATCCTCTCAAAGCTACAGCTTCATTATATGGTGCACCCAAATTCATAGTCGTGGTAATAACTGTCACATTTTGTTCCTTCATTTGGGCTGCAAAAGTACCTGTTCCACCCCCAATATCAAGAGCTAATCGAAGAACAGAATGGGCTGATTTTGAAATTTGAATCAGTTGTTGGATGGGTAGATCCAGATCTGTCTTATATGTCGTGAACTTGCTCTTCTCTGCTTTCATGTCGAAACCCAGTTCAGGGTTGAGTCTAGAGAGGCAAGTGAAGCTTTTGCAAGTGTAAATGTTCCATAAATGGGCATTATCTGGGAGGGGACCAAATGGGTTTGTCGGGAGAGAGGTGGGGAGCTTTGCGGTGGTTCTGGAGAAGCAACGGCGGCGAGGGAGGGGGTGGCAGCCGCGGAGGATGAGGGATTCAGCAAGGGCAGAGTCGAGAGGGCAGAGAGAGAAAGGGGTGTAGTTCATGTACTGGTGGAGGAGATCAGGGTAGTCACGGCAAGATGAGGCTACTGGAGAGATGTGAGTGTAAAGTAGGAGGTCAGATGGGATGGTAGGTTTTTTACTGTTGGTGGGGTTAGTGTTTGTGGTGGGTTGGAGGCGCGTGAGGTGGTTAATGGTGGCGCGTATAGTGGAGAGCTGGTGGAGGAGGTGGTCTGGGACTGGAGCTGGAGCCGGGGGTTTGGATTGTAGGGTGGAGGAGAGGTGGTAGAGAGAGAGAATGTTGGTGGCCACCATGGCTACCAAGAGGAGGAGATTCAGACCCATTGTGAAACGCATTTGCGTTTGTTTCTCTGCGGTTTTGGTGTTCTTAATTGTCTCGTTGGTGTCTTGTTCTCTTCTTCGTTTTTTGGGCTTTTGAGCTCTTTTGGCACTTGTACTCGGGCAGTGGACTAATCTGTGATGAGTGATGCTAACACTCTCTCTCTCTCTCTCTCTCTCACACACACCCCCCCATTTGGAAACATAGATCTGGGAAAATTGCATCTACATGGCCAATGTATTGCCATATTTTGAATGGCATGGTTTATATTATTTGAAATTTCACTTCACTACCTTATAATTGGTATATTAGTTTCAACCCTACCCCTTGTTTTTTTAAGTGTCTACCCGTTTTCGTAACTAAATGTATCTGATGTTGATATCCTAAAAACCTTTTTCAAAATACCTATTTTTTTCGATTACATTTTTTTTTTCATAGTTTTCTTTCTTTCTTTAAAAACTCATATTTAATTCGAGATGTATATTGTGTGTACAATACTTTCTAATGATACCAAGAGAAGATATACAGTTCAAACGAGTCAGCAATGAAGTGGATGAATTGAATGACTTGATTAAAGCGTGACATACTTGACCTATCAGTACCCATGATAGCCAAGACATGAGTCAGCTCGATAGTTACTAAAACAGCTCAGCAAATGTTGGAAGAAGAGGAATTACACTACTAAATCTTACTTTAAGCAAGAAGTCATAACTTTTAGAATGTCACGTCATACCTATGGAAGAGAGTTTCTAACGGTCAAATATTCCCTTAAATATTCTAACAAACTTAGAGACTATACCATCATTGTTTGAGGACCACACTAACCTAAATGTATAAATAATCATACCCTTGCCTTGCCTAGAATATGTGTGCAATTGTATCCCTCAAGTTTAACCTTCTTATTCACCAAGTAATTCAAACAAGAGAAAATTTGACACTAGAGATAAAATAAAAAGGGGGCTCTTATCATGGTAGAATTTGAATAGATTAGATTATGAAATCTTAACTATTTATTATTGCAAAGTGATTATTTTTGTAATTTACATGGTAAAAAATAACTTCATCTTTGAATTGAAACAAGAAGATTAGGGGCCATATTTGAACTTAATTTTGACACTAGTGTCCAAATGAAAATTTCCTCTTCAGCTTTTCTAATCTTCTTTTTGATTGATTCGTAATAAAGTAGGCTGTTATGGGTCGAAAAAGATGTGTATTATTAGGATGGATGATGCCAATGAAGGCATGTGAACTGGTGGCCGACTTGATTTCTAACCTATTATTTTATTTACAATATAGGTTTTTAGATAAATATTATAGTTGGTTCTTAAACTTTATTTCTAGATTCAATTTAGTCCTTGAACTTTCAGTTGTTTCAATTTAATCACTCAAATCTCAATTGTCCATTTTCACCGCTAGATTAAAACGAAAACATATGATTTAACGTTTGAAATTGATCAAATTAATCTAAAAGGTCAGCTCAAATGATAAGACTTTTCTGGCAGCAACCAAGATGTTCTCGTTTTGAGTCCTAGAGCCACCTACCCGGGGCATAAGCCCTGCAATTTACCCGACGCATGTGGTTAGTGGGGTATTGCACCAGAGGTTTTCTCTAGTGGCTACGCATGTCATTGAGTCCAGCAATAAGCTGTTGGAATTTCCTCTGAGTTACCAAAAAAAAATATGGATCAAATTGGGTTAATTTTTGGTTGATCTAACGGTGAAAATACATGAAAAACTTAATTGATATGCAATTGACAGTTTAGAGACTAAATTGAGACAATTGAAAAGTTAAAAATCAAATTAAAATTGGAGGGGAAGTTAAAGGACCAATTATGGCATTTACCCTAATTTTTTAAACTTTGCCGGACCTTTTAGTGGCTATTGTGTTGTTTGTTGATATTTTTTTCTTTAATAAATTACATGCAAATCCTTTAAATTATATAAATCTAATTTAATTAATTTTTTAAATGGCACGACCAAAAAAAAATGTGTATATATACAAACAACAACTTGAAAAAATTATTTCCAGATCTAAACCCTTCATCTTTTTTTTTTTAGATGATAGAGTTTTACAACTCCGTTTCGTGTTTTTAGATAAAAGTCAATAATTGTGTAATTGGGTCACATAGAGAGAGATTTCGAACTTTGATACCGTTGTTGATTAGGTAGACAAATTTATAAGGAGTCAATGCAGGAGAGAAAAAGGAAGAAAAAAATTATAACATATATGCCTTATTTGTTGTCACGACAAAAGATCAAGTAAGTTTTGCGATTAGAATAAAATAGATATAGAATTGACAAAATCAAACCAAAAAAAAAAAAGAAATGAAAAAATGAAAGTTTTGGAGACTATAATTGTCAAAAAATTTAAAATGTAAGATAAAGATGTCTTTAATCTTTTTAGGATGAATTATATTTATACTCCTAAATTATCACACGTTTTCCACTTTGCCCCCTAAACTACCAGTTTTTTCGCATTGCACCCTAAACTAACGTTGTTGTTTCACATTGCCCCAATCGATAATTATCGTCATACATTTAATGAAAACACTAGCATGTGTCCATCACACGTGGCAAGATACTGAAGGCCAAAGCAGGAACTTTATACCCTATTGGTGCCCTAATAGATGTGCACAACAAGTGAATCGATTTGTTAAAATGTGATTTGTGGAAGAGAAAGGGGATTTGCAGAAGAAAGGGGATTATGGTGTTCAATCGCATAAATTAGGGCAAGAGAGAAGTGCTTTATAGCATATTCTTGTAGTAGTGAAGATGACTTGGACATTGAGAGAGGGTTGGTACATGCTTAGTGGTAATTTGATGGCACCACTACATCGTACCATAGTTTTAAAACCCGGCCTGGATATGAACACGGTAAAGGAACTGGGTTAATGGGTCACTAATTTAACCGTGGGTCAATCGGTCATAAAATAATTATTATTAATAATAAACATACTAAAAGAATATAATAGTTACAAAAGTAACATATTTTATGTTATTGCAAATGAAATAGAAAAGATAAAAAAAAATCACCAATAACTAATAAGCATTGAATATTTGTTATATATAATAAGAATGTGATGACTCCAAAAAAAAAAAAAATTGAAAGAAAAAAAAGTAGCTCAAATGTACACAATAAGGAATAAAAAATTAGAACAATAACTAGGCAAGCACTTCTCTTCTCTTGTCCCACATCGGAAACCCAGTTGAAGGGTTGAGGTCTATGTGCCTATAAGAGGAGCGATATTTTGTTGAGCTGATTCTTGGTAGCGGCTTGATAGCCTTGTAACTTCCTTTGGTGATGAGCCGAGCCAAGTGGTTCAGCTTATAGCCTGATATGAGTTTCAAATTTATAATATTTAAGTAATATCAATATAGAAAAAAATGTATCCGGTTTTGGTGAGCCTTCCGATTTGCAACGGGTTATAAAAAATTTGTCGGTTTAGTTTGGTTTGAACGGTTCATAGGTGGGTGAATTGTTCGAATGATCTAATGAAAAAACCAGCCTAACTCAGGTGTCGGTTTGCTGATTTGCCGGGTTGACCCTACGGGTTGGGCCTAGTTTTAAAACACTGTATGGTACGATTCACATTCACGTTGATTCATGCATGTGTTATTTTTCTTTTTGTTTGATTAGTTTATATTAGGAAATGTCTTTGGTTTTTGGCAAATGCCGATTTTTATTAAAATAATTTGTGGTTTTTTCATCATTATTTGTGTAGATGAGGGTTCCGGTAATTTTAACATTAGAATGCATCATAGTGGTGTATTTTCAAATGTGGGTGGGACAGTTTATTTGGGTGGGAGGGTTAATCACTTTGATTTTTGTGACAGTGATGAAATCTCTTTGATTGAACTATTTTGGCAAAAGGAGTTGGGTTATAATGATGTTGATAAGACTATTAAGTTTCATTGTAAAATGAATGGGAATGGTGGTGACAGTGTTCTGCGATTGTTGGTGACTGATGGTGATTACATGGGTTTGCTTAAATTTGTTGATAATGATAGGGTTGCTAGCATCTATGCTGAACCTAATGGACTTATTGTACAAAGTCAAATAGGTTCAAGTGGTGGTGGTTTGGAGGATAATATTCAAGAAAAAAGTGAGAATGATGATTATTATGAGGTTCAATCTGGTGGATCTTCTAGTCGTGATGATGAGTATAATGAAAGTAATTATGCATTAATTGATAATGATTTGTTATATGAAACAAATGTTGAACATGGAGTAGAATGGGTTGGTGCCAATAATTACAAGGAAATGGAAAAAAAAAAGTAGAGAATCTGCATTGCCTAAACAAATGGATAAGGCAAAAAAACTGTGATGCCTAAGTAGAATCTAAAGTATATGGATAAGGGGAAAGGTATTGCACTAGGGAAAGATGAAGCATAATCTGAAGATGTACCATTTGATGAGCTCAGAAGCATTTGCAGTTCATCAGATAATGATGACAGGATACATTTTTTTGTTTTTTACCCCAAAATTGACATGAATAACCCTGTTTTCAAGTTGGGCATAAGGTTTACTAGTGTAGTTGTGTTTGGGGAAACAGTTAGGGAATATGCTATTAAGCATGGGAAGCAAATTACATTCGCAAGGTGTAAAACTCGGAAAAATTTTAAAATTTTATTGTGAAGGGTAAAATAGTAATTAGCCATTTTCGGTACGGGTTGAAAACCTAAATTTTTCTAGAACTCGAATGACAAAACGGACCTCACCGTTAGATTCGTCTCGCGAAATCTAGTTACCCAGTCAATTTTCGTTAAATTTTGAAACATTCGGATTTATCGCATTTTACGATGCAATTGGGCGTCACGTGACTAAAATAAATGCGATCGGATTTTAATTTTGAAATACGAAAAATGATTTAAAGTCATTTCAAATAAAATATATTGAACTTAAAATGAAACAAGATTTAATTAATTCGGGACGAAATCGGATCAAAAAAAATGGGACGTGTGGCGCATTGTGCACCAAGTATCCAAGGGGTATAAAAAGGGGGAAAATCAATTTTTTTCCCCCATTTGTTGCTGGATTTTTCCGGAAAAGAGAAAGAGGAGAGAAGAGAAAGAAAACAAGGGTTCTCAAGCTTCTCCTTGCAATCAACGACTATCTGTTTGTCGAATCGTTTCAGGTCAAGAACAAACGTTGTTCTACTCGATGAGAGCTACAAGTATGTTCCAAAGATAGCAGGTTTCACCGAAGTCTTAAGATCAATATTTTAGAATTAAGCCTTCGAAGCTAGAGTTGGGTGATTTGAAGTTTCTATTACGTGTATTACGCTTCAAGAGGTTGAGATTCTTTTCCTAACAATGTATATTTTCAACCTAGGGTTTGCGTATGAAATTGGTAGCATGATTATAGATGAAATCTCGTGTTTAAAATACACTTATAGTGTAACTAGAGTATAGGAAATGATATAAGAATATGTAAAATCAATTTTAGCATGATTGGGTTTGTGAGAATTGTTTGTATGTGATTTCATGAGAAATGTAATGAAATTGGGAATGCTATGTGTTTACATAAATTATGTGCGTTGTGAGTGTTTGATAAGATGCCTAGGAATGATTGAAGCATGTTATTTGAATGAGAATGAAATAACATGCTTGGTGATATTGTGAAATATGATTATATGCTTATGATATAATTGATATTGTGGAAATTATATATGTTCATGCTATACTCATGATATGATGAATATGATATTGAAATTGCATTTGTACACCACAATTTTATATGCATAGGAAACATTGCATTCGTGGGCATGTGACATAGTGTGAGTGTGTGCATGATTTTGATCAAACACCATTCTTGGTGGATGGTATGTGGGCTAGAGAAAGTTGAACCAAGGTTCGACTAAGTCGCACGAGTTGCATGAAACAAGGGTTGGAGTTAGCAAGAAGGGTTATATTCTCCATCGGGTGCAAGACCTGGTGATTGGATACGCACTCCGTTGGTATTGAGTCCATAAAATGTGTCGGCGTACGCAAAGTTGTTGGTGGAAGTCCATAGATGCCATATCGGTTAGGTGCCCGTTGGAGGAAGTCCATAAATATCCACCCCAAGAAAGACCCGAGATTTATAAATGATCATTGGATGTGCAACATCAATGGCGGGGGCTTGGAATGCCCGGATGCAAACGCATGGCATTGCATGTGGTATGGGAGCCGGTGGAGGGTTCAGGTTGCATTGTATGTGTGAGTCTCATCTCATAACATGACATAACATTATGACATTCATTTATTGAAGTTGTATGTTCTTAGATGAATGGTAGATTGATGGTAAATTGCATGTGAACATTTCATATGCATCTGGATTGAGATGTAGTCTCTTTAGGAGATACCCTATTGAGCGTGACTCACCCTTTATGGGGATAATATTTCAGGTGCGGGACAAGCGCTGGTGGATGACCCTCACTTGGGTTCTTGTTGAGAAGAAGCCAGAATGTGGCTTTAAATTACATTTTTATAAAATAATTGTGTAATTTTTTTTAAATTATAAATTGTGGGAAGAGAACATGTAATGAACTCTTATGGACTGTATTTGAGCATAATTGAATGTTATGAGAGTTTGGGTGAACTCGGAATGGGATTGGATGGTTAAAGGTTGAGATTTAAGTGAATTTGGGAGAAATCTGGGCCAGGTACCAGTATCTCGACATATGGATACCAGTACCTAAATTCCAGTGGGTTCAGGTACCGATACTAAGGTTTCAGGTGTCAGTAGTGGGCTCAGGTATCGGTACTACAACGTGTAGGTATCAGTACCTAGCAAACAATGAGTTCAGGTACCGGTACCTCATCACATAGATACCGGGGCCTAACAACTGGAAAGAACCTGGGAACAAAAGGTCCAAGTACCGGTATCTGAAAAATAGAAGGCTCAGGTACCGGTACCACGTGAGGTTAGTACCGGTACCTCTTTCAAACTTTAAATATAACTTTTCAAGCCTTCGGGCCTTGAGCCTTCTTGTTTAAAAGATATAATTGGTACAATATTAAGTGTAAAGTGATGAAGATTAGACCTTGGAATGGTTGTGTGATGATGTGATGCTGGGTTAAGCGACATACACGGGTACTTCCGGGGTTGATAGGTGATCAACGGGTTAATAAAAGATCCCTGGATTTTGGGGTGTCATACAAGGAATGAAAAACATAGAGTTAGAGCTGTATGTAGGGAAGGGTACAATTGGACAATATTTGATTCAAGAATGCAGGGGAAAAATACAATGCAGATAAAAACATATGTAGATGAGCACAGGTGCCACAGGTCATTTCATGTTAAGCATGCAAACTCCAAATGGTTTTCCAGAGAGTATATGGACCACATTAGATCAAACATGAAATGGCCTTTAAGATCCATTAAAGAATCAGTTCAGAGGAGTTTAATCTGAGTACGAGTACAAGTCAAGTGTTCAGAGCAAAAAGAAAGGAAATAAACTACATAACTGGTACATCTGCTGAACAATATGGTATGTTGTGGGATTACATGGAAGATATTAGGAGAACAAACCCTGATACAACTGTATTGATGAAAGTGAAACACTATGACACTGGTCAGCAACCTATGTTTAAAAGGTTTTACATATGTTGAGGTGCTCTAAAGAAGGGATTACTTGATGGATGTAGGCCAGCGAATGGGTTAGATGGGTGCCATCTTAGTGGGCAGCATGGTGGTGTTTTACTTACAATAGTTGGAATGGATGCTATGAACAGTTGGTTTCCTTTTGTGTATGCTGTGGTTGAAAATGAGACAAAGAAATCATGGTCTTGGTTTGCATAACACCTCAAAGAAGACCTAAGTATTGAAAATAGCTACTCATACACAATCATTTCAGGCAAGCAAAAAGTGAGTGCTTCCCACTAAATTTATGTTGAACAAGTTTGTTGTTTTGTAGTCAATTATCCAAGTTAGATTGTTTATTGTATACAGGGACTGATTCCAGCTATTGAAGAGCTACTGCCAAATTCTGAACACAGATTTTGTGTGATTCATCTCATTAATAACTTCAAGAAAGAGCACAAAGGGTCAGCTCTAAGGGACCTCCTTTGGAAAGTAGCTAAAGCAACCAGAATGAGTGAGTTTCAGAGTACAATGGAACAACTGGAGAAGGTTAATGTAGATGCTTACAAATGGTTATGCGAGAGGCCTCCCATTCATTAGAGTAAGTCGCACTTTCGCACATTGTCAAATTGTGATTCTTTAGTGAATAATATTTGTGAGAGTTTTAATACGCACATATTGGATGTAAGAGATAAGTCAGTTGTTACAACGTTGGATATGATTAGGATAAAACTAATGGAGAAGGTACAAAAAAGGAGAGATTTGATAATAAACTATACAGGTTTACTCTCTGCAAAAACACAAAAAATATTGGAAAAAAACAATGAGGATGCAACTTCTTGGATCTCAAGGTGGAATGGGAATGATAAATTCGAAGTTGTAGGCCCTTATGGACAACAACTATGTCTAGATGTCAAAGAGATGACATGTTCATGCAGGAAATGGGATCTCACACGTATCCCATGTTGCCACGCTGTTTCAGCAATCAATTTTTTGGGCAAAGATCCAGAGTCTTATGTTGTTGATTACTACTCAAATGATAGATTCCTAAAGACTTATGAAAACATGCTAAATCCAATGAATGACATAGAGATGTGGCCTAGGACGGGGCACATTGTTGTGGGGCCTCCTAAGTTTCGTAGGTGCCCTGGTAAACCTAAAAAAGCTAGAAGGATAGGGTATGATGAACAAGTCATTTCACATAAGTTAAGGAAAAAAGGGGTAACAATGAAGTGTAGTATATGTGGACAATGTAAGGAGATGTTCTAAGGGACAGAGTTCCCAAGCTAAAAGCACAAAAACTGCTACTAGTGGTGTCAATACAAAAGAAGCTGGGAAATAACACAATGAATCTGTCAAGTCAAAGCAATCTTTCACTAAAGCAACTTCCAAGTGCAACGAAGTAACTACAAGAATGAATAATCCTTTGACATTTGCAGCCACAAGAAGACCAAAATTACCTGTAAGTTTAAAATTTAGATTTTTACTTCTTTGTTTTTTAACAATTTGCATGAGTTTATTAACATGTCTTTTTAACACTCGTTGAAAATAAGGAGATACAAAGCTTCCAGAACAATTCCTGTTAGGCCCTTCATCGCTGTAGGAAAAAGAAGTCATACAAGCACTGGAAGCCATGACCAACCTCAATTCTGAAGCCAGCCTCTTTCCTTTGGAAAGGGCAAAGATGTGTTACTCTCAGTGCACTACAGACAACTACTTCATTTGGTAAACAAACAACTGGAAATGAAGCCTCATACAAAGGAAGTGAGCGTGAAACAAGCAAGAAGGGCAGTGTTGGGGTACACACAATGAAAAAGGGTAGTGTGGGCAGCTCCAAGATTAAGTAGTTGAAAAAAGATTAAGGGAAGAAAGACGAAGCTTGGACTGGTGTGTAGAAAAGAAAGAAGAAACAATAGAGGCTCAGACATTGGTGGAAAGCTTAGACTGGTTTCCCTCCATCTTTGTTTCCTGGATTACCAAGCTTGACCCGCTATTCTGTTAAATGTGTGACAACAGTTAGCAATTGGGGCAATGTGAAACAACAATGTTAGTTTAGGGTACAATGTAAAAAAATTGATAGTTTAGGGGACAAAGTAAAAAATGTGTGATAGTTTAAGAGGTGTAAATATAATTTATCCAACCTTTTATTTATGAGGGTGTAAGTGTAATTTTCCCTATACAGATTTGTGAGTTTCCTTCACATGAAATGCACATGCCAATTATCATATTTTTAATATTTTATCGTCAACTATATAATTAGTTTCACATCTTCCCAATTAGTAATGTCCATTACAAATTTAACAAAAAAATTATTTTAAGTAGTGAAGGGGGTAATGTGAAATAATTTAAGTAGTTAAGGGGCAGTGTGAAAAATTCAATAATTTTAGTAGCAAAGTGAAATCGAGTCCTAGTTTAGGGGTTTAAAGTGTAATTATAAGCACTACGTTTATATCTCCATCGCGTCTCGCAAACGCTAGTAGCTCTTTGTCTTTCATTTTCTCCACACTTTTTACGGAACCATTCGCTGTTCAGAGTATCCAACAGCCACCTAGTTTGATCCTGCTCGAACCAATGGTAATCTCTTTCTCTCTCTCTGTTCATATTGATATATTCAGATGATACACAGACCTTATAGTGGGAATTTTGAAACTATATTTAGCGTTTAGGGTTTTATGAGTTCAATTGCTCTAAATCTGCATGATGTTGTTTATATTTGGTTTTTCAACAGAACGAACATCAAATTAAATGTTACTTTTTTATTTTATAATGGATTTATTATTATTTGACCATTCGGCTTTTCAGGGTTTTGTTGAAGTTGAATTGATTTCTTGTGATGTATGTTAGTTCAATTGCTCTAAATCTGCATGATGTTGTTTATATTTGGCTTTTCAACTGAATGAATATCAAAACCAATATGCTTTTATTTTATAATGGAATTATTATGATTTAACCATTAGGATTTTCAGGGTTTTGTTGAAGTTGAATTAATTTGTTGTGTTATAATTTCACTTGCTATGTTGAACGGCTCTATGTTGTTATTTGAATTTGTAGAGTTGATTTTTTAAGGAACAGAATTCTGAAGCTGAATTTTTATTTGGATTTATGTTGTTGTTGGATTACATGGTTCTGGAAGGAATTAAAAGCCGCAACAGGAATATAGGATTCATGTTGCTGAACCTAAGTAGGTCAGACAAGATTTTCTCAAGTTGTATAGCCAAAATGATATTGTTGTTTTGATAGTTCACTGGTGAAATTAGGGCAATCAATTGTGTTTTGGGCCCCTCTGTCATCCCTCTCCCTCCCTTCCTCCCCTCGTTTCTGTCTGCCTCTACCTTACTCTTTCATGCTGAATTTCGGTTGTGGAGCATTAGTGTCGAAGAGTTGGTTGGAATTGGGCAAATAGGAGTGAAAGAAAATTGTGTGTCCTTCTTATTTGTAGTTCACGCTATAGTTCAGGAACTTCTAGTAGAAGATCTAAAAACCAACTCTATTCTAGAACTTTGTTTAGATTTGAAGGAGCTTTAGAATATGCTACTATCCATTATAGGAATTTGGAATTTAAATACTGCGTCTTTCTATATTGCAGGCTGACCCTGAGCTGGAAGCTATCAGGCAAAGAAGAATGCAGGAGCTAATGGCTCAACATGGCATTGTAAGTTATTATGCCTTTGAGTATGTAGGATTTCTGTTCCTTTAATGAAGGAGTTGCCTTTCTCTAAGTTGAAGTTTTGAAATAGTATTGAACTTTTGAGAAACAGGGGAATCAGCAAAACTCTGAACAACAGAAATCCCAAGGGGAAGCTAAAAGGTTGATCTCCTTCCATATACATTCCTTTAGTTTTTAGTGTCACTTGTTTTATTGATCTGATGTTGACCTACTCAAGCAAATGATCCAGGGAAGCGGATGAACGAAGGCAGATGATGCTTAGTCAGATTTTATCATCTGAAGCAAGAGAAAGAAGTAAGTTCAAATGTGGAGTGGAATTTTTTAAGTTGGTATTTGGGGTAGTTGTTCTGTTATTTTAAAGGTAAATGATATCTTATTTTACAATGTGTGCCTTCTCATACACGCTGCCAAATAGAAATGGTTGCACATCGATTAAAACACATGAGGTTATATTAAGCTTTTTTTTTTGGGGGGGGGGGATTTCCGTGGATTATATCGCATTGGGCAAAATGTAATATACTCTGTGTGTGGTTTAATGAAATCAAAGGATCAGTGAGTAGTGATTGTGGTTCATTCACATTATTTGTGATGTTGTACCACCATATATTATTAGTGGTTGGTGCGGAGGAACTCTCTCAGCAAAGGTTGATTTTTGTTTTTTTTTTTTTTTTGTGGGAGGGTAGGTAGATGACAAGAACATGCAAAAAGATGTTGTAACTGAGAGTGTACAAGTCCTTGCCAAAGTTTAAATGTTGAACCAGAACTGCAAGAGCTTATGACTAATTTTAACTGACATTAATGTTGGAATGATCAACAATGCTGGTTCATATGGAGGTTGGAGGAGTGAAATTACTTGTAGTAGGAGGGTCAAAGGGGAGGGGATGATGTTGATCTTATGCACCTGACCGACCATCAAATTATGGATCAAGATTTTGTTTCGGTCACCTAGGGAGCGTAAACATTTTGGAGATGTTACGAAAACATAATGTAGATGAATAAAAAATTTGGGAATTTATTTTCAAAAATTCCAAAATATTGGTTAAAATATACTGAATCATCTTGAAAGTCGAAACAGTCTGAAACATTGGTGGAACCCTGGCGAAACATCTCAAAACTCTTCGAAGTACCTCAAAGCATTGGAATTTCATCGGCCATTATGAAATGAAATTTTGATCCTTGCATCAAATGCAATGGTTGTCAGGAGGATGAACAAAGCACTTAGGTGTTGTGAGAGTTTGCCATGGCTATCTACATACTGGACCAGATTACCAGTTTTTTTTTAATCAAAGGACATGGGTATTAATGTTGTAATTGTTTGTTACTCGTGATTATCTACCATATTGGACCTGATTATTGGCCTCTGTTAGCTCTTCTTTCATCAATGCTTTTTTTTGCTCCTTGCCCCTTGCCCCATTGATTTTATCTTGGTTGTCAGTGTGCCTTCCTATAATCTCTGCGGCATATGTGCAGTTGCCCGAATTGCTTTGGTGAAGCCTGAGAAGGCCAGAGGAGTTGAAGATGTTATACTGAGAACTGCTCAAATGGGTCAGATAGCTGAGAAGGTAAGAACTTATTTATATGTTTGTCAACGTTTGGTGTTTATGTGTGTGCATATACCAATTTCATGTCATTATAAAGAACTCCAATAAAAAGTGAGGCCGAAATTAATCTTGCTTGAATAACTTTTCATATGTAGGTTTCTGAAGAGAGGCTCATATCATTGCTGGAACAAATCAACACCCAAACAACTAAACAGACCAAAGTCACTGTAAGTCTAATGTCCTTCTCTTTCCTATGCATTATTTGTTCTCTGCATGTATTTAGCTATATGTTTAGTTGGGGTGTTATTTCTCAGATCCACAGGCGTCGAAATGTTCTTGAGGATGATGATTAGTCATGGTTCGTATCTAGCACTTTTTATTTGGTTAGTGTGTGGTTTGTGTGATGTAACATTAAACACTAAAATTTTCTCCACATTTTCCTCATCTGTTTTCTCCCCTCAATATTGTTACCTACCAGACTCTGGTTTTCTTATGCTATGATTATAAATTTGAATGTGTGCTGGCATGGGAGTGGATTGAACATGCCAAAGAGAATATACAGACAAGTCCAACCTCTCAACACCCATTTTGCTGATGGGATTGGTGTAGGTATCCAATGTGCAATTATTGTAAGGGTGAGTTACTTTTTACCCCTTCGATTTCCATGATTTAGAAATCAATATGTAGAAGGGTGTAGGAAACATTTTGACATTATTCATGGAAAATATTTATATTTTATTATCGATTTTATCGAAAATAATAATGATATTTTAGTTCAAAATGTAGATCTTCAAAAAGAATTTTTTTTTTTGAATTACCCTTATAGTAGATATGAATGGCTCTCCATCTTGCTCTGGTGGTGCTTTGAACAGGGCTCCTGATCTCCATCTTGCTCATGTGATTGCAATTATTGCAGCTAACAAATCATGTAAAGAAAACAAAAATTCAACTAACATAAAGTTTCCGAACATTTTTAACTTTATAATGCAATTGGACTTGAAAAAGATATGGTGCAAAATCTAGTAAGGTTTAACTTTAAGGGTAGTGCGGTAGAGATAGGGATTGATTGTAAACATACACATTCTGAGTTTGAAACTTGAAAATTCTTATAGAGTTAGGTCACGAGGAATTTATCTTTTATTAAATTTTTTAATTTTGGCGTTATGGTTTGTTTTTGATTAGATTGAGAAGGAGTTTAGTCAAAATAAGTGCAAGTTGGTTTGAACATCTTTAACTGTAATATTAAAAAAAAAAAACAAATCTAGTATTTATAAAAATATAACAATAATTGAGATTAATTAGATTTTCATACAATTTCATCAAACGTTATAAAATTCATTTAATAAAATGTTTTCTCGGCTAAAAACATCTTCTTTGCACACCTCCAATGGTGGGTAAGTCAACTAACAAACTCTCTAATCCCACTAATTCAGATCCATCTCTTTCTTCTATTTACTCTACCCCTCTCTTATTTTCTCTTGGTCTAGTTTAATATTGAATTACATAATTAAAGAGAAGAAAATGAAAAATAAACGGCTATCTAAAATATAAATGTTGTACCATCAATACTGGATTCTTGAAATTATAAAGTATTTGCAAACACGGGATTATTGCTAGTTGTTTAATATAGTGATAAATTGTGGGGCTAATAAACATTAATTTATGATTCAAATATGAAACTTTTACTTTATGCAAATAATAGTGTAGACTATGTCTGTATTGGACTTAACCTTTGGAATAATGTAGTGGACTCATCTCTTGAATCATATTCAATTAAAGGTAACAAATCAGCTGATGACGATTTAGTTCAACACTATTAGTTTGTAATTAGTGTTTGTCCTCTCTAATTATCCAGAGTTTCACAAACAGAAGAAAGAACCATAAATGACAATTATGAATCCGAATTATGATTTTTTGGAAAAGAAAAGACAAAAAAAGTACTTAAAAAAGAGGAAAGTACTTGTTTTTTTTTGTTTTTTTTTTGGGTAAAAAAGGAAATTACTTGTAAAATTTTGAAGTTCAATCAATCATATTAGTTGGAAAAAGATCATTTGTCCACATTACATAAAAAAAAAATCAACAATACAAAACGCCATCCTAATAAAATAAAAACTTATTTATTGATTTATAAAAACGGAGTTGTCGATAACCCCGTTTTTGTTTAAAAAACGGAGTCGTCAATAACTTCGTTTTTGTTTAGAAAAAAAAGAGTAGACAACCCACTTTTAAATAAAAAATTGCCGAAACAATTTTTTTTTTTTTTATTGCGTGAAGAGCCCAGAAACTGTAAATAAATGGGGACAATTGTGTGAGGAGGTGCCGGCAGTTTCTGGATACACATTTGTCACCATTGACTGACAGTTTCTGGGTTTCTTGTGCAACAGCCAAAAAGCAAACACTTTTTTCATCTGTTAATTATATAATATTTAAGTAATTTTGTATTTAAAAGTGAGGTTGTTGACTTCATTTTTTTAACAAAATGACCCCCCTTTTTTAAAAAAATGCTGTAATTTAACTCCATTTTTAAAAAGTGTTATAATTTGATAAATATGTTCAAAAATGCTATAAATCGATAAATAAATTTTAAATTTACTGTAGTACGGTAAATAACTCATCCTTATAATATTTTTGTATACTATCTTAATATAGATCCTCGGCAAGGTTCATCCACGGAGAATGAGTCAGGGCCTAAGATCAAGCCGAAAGGCGTAGTCGATGAACAACAGGTGAATATTTCTGTACCACCCTTTGTTGGTCCCGAGGGACGGAGGAGACTAGGTTAACCGAAAGATGATTATCGGTTCAAGGACGTAAGGTGATCTTGCTTTTTCAGGGTAAGGAGTAGAGAAAATACCTCGAGCCCATGTTCGAGTATCAGGCGCTACATCCGTTCCACAAAATTTATTACATGTTGAATAATTGTGTTTGTGTCACGTCAAATAATAAAAGTAAAATCGCACGCATAATTAGTATTCTAAAAAAAATTGTTTGATATATTATTACAATAATACTACAAAAATGGAAATTACTTGTTAAATTTTGAAGTTCAATCAATCATATTAGTTGGAAAAAGATCATTTGTCCACATTACATAAAAAAAAAAAATCAATAATACAACACGCCATCCTTATAAAATAAAAACTTATTTATTGATTTATAAAAAACGGGATTGTCAATAACCCCCTTTTTGTTTAAAAAAAGGAGTCGTCACTGACCCTATTTTTGTTTTAAAAAAAAAAAAAGGAGTAGACAACCCACTTTTAATTAAAAAATCGCCGGAACATTTTGGACCTATGAAGAAACTTTTAAACTTGCACGACTTGAAATTATTGTAACCACTATCCAATAATGAGTATAGAAGGTAGTGCTCACCAATGACACCACAATATCCACTAGAGGTTGTGCACACATAATATCTGTGTGTAAATAGTAAGGATTATAATTGATATTTGAATTTTTTTTTTTTTCGTTCACTAGTCAAGAATGTTCAAATTAATTTATGACGTATCTCGACTCTTCTCCAACGTTCAGTCAAAAGACAAACCATTCATATACGGAATTAGGATATTCATGAGAGATAAATCCCTCATGCCCTGACCCACAGAGTTGTCAAGATTTGAATTCAAGACGTCTGAATTTACAGTTTTATGCCTCTATTATCACTTGAATTACCCATGGGGGTTGAAAAAAAAAATTATTTTCGATGCATAGTTTAATTTGGTAGATTTTTGTATTTAATTTTTGGTCTTCGTTGATAAATAATATAAAAATAATTGAAAAAAAAATTAGAATAGATAAATTTTGGTACTTAAGGGTAATGTATGAAAAGTATAAAAGCTTAACTGAAAAAAAATATAAGATACCGGAAAAAAAAAATCGGTATTGTACTGACATTTATCATATTTGTTGAACTAAAAAAAGAGGTAAAAATAGTTAGTACAATAATGATAAAAACACATAAAATAATAGTAAAAATATTCACAAATGTGATAAATTATCCATAAAAATAATAATTTTTTGTACCAAAAAAAAAATGATAAAAATAGTTACTACAACAGTGATAAAAATATCCACAAAAATAATAAAATTTTAATTATAAAATGACCTATAAAAATTATAAAAACATCTATTAAAATAGTAAAATTTGAAGGTACGGTATTAATTTTTTTTCTAGTACCACTGTCAAGTCCATAACTATTAATAAAGTAGTAGAATACACGAGACTTCACACTCGTTTTATATAAAAAATGTTTAACTTAAAAAAATTAAAGAATTAAATAAAAATAAATGATTCAATTTGTAATTATTGGAGTAAATAACCGGTTCTTAGAGCATTTCAAAGGATGCTCTTCAAAATAACTAATAAAAATATATTAAAATGTTATATTTTTTATTTTAAAAAGTTATTTTTATAAAATTAGTCTAATTATATTCTTTATTTTAATTAATTATTATTAATATTTTAAATTAAAAATATTATGTAATTTAACACGTCATCAAAATATAAAATAGGTACTTCGGTAGAGTGCAAAAAGAATGAATAAAACCAATTCTTAGAACATCTCCACCAGATGATCTAAAACACATAAAATCTTCAAATTTTAGTTATTTAACCCAAAAATTCCATTCTAACATATTATTTTCAAAACGTCTAAAATAACATTTTGTTATAGTGATACTCTAAATATTCCCACCTTTGCTCTATTCTCTCTCTTTCTCCCTTTTATTATTTTCAAAAAAATAATACAAAAAAAAATGAGAATTAATATTTTAAAAAAATAATTAAAAATATAAAAAATCTGTTAAGGTGTGTATTAAAAAGGGAAAATTGTGAAAAAGTACACTATTTCATATTTATTTGTGTAAAAGTACCTCAATATAAAATATATGTGTATAAGTACCTTTATGTGTAAATGTTTGGTGAAGAAGTACACTTTTGTTGAATTGTAATTGTTTCTCTTACTAAATTGCCCTTTTCCTTTATTAATGGGAGACAAATATGACAGTTATATAGAGATTCAGTTTCCTAATTATATGCTGTATCTTTTTTGAATTTTAAATTACCTATCCATCTATAATTGAACAACTGTTTATTCAAACATTCATTCCATACATATTACTCTATCATTCAAACCGAAAATATCTGTCAATTACACCCTCCTGCCAATCAATGTCATCATAATATAAACCAAAATGTTACAGTGATACCTTCTAATGACAATGGTATCAGCAATGACACACTGTTGCTAGTCAAAATTCACACTGTTACCATCCAAAATTCACACTGTTACCATCCAAAAAGTCACACTACATTTATATAAATTTTTTTTATTCATGTCTTCCCTACATTTATATAAATTTTTTTATTTTTTTTTATAATTCGTAATGAGGAATATATGTTTTTACCTTATGTAATACCATTGGTTGTTACGAGTGTTTTTTTCCATGAATATTTTAAATTTAAATTTAGCATAGTGGTTCATGTTACACTGGCACAGTGCTACAAGCTAATGTCATACTATTACAAGTTAATGTCACACTGCTACAAATCAATATCACACCAGAAGGGGTGTCAGTGATGTTTTTTATAATAGAGGGGTGTCCTTAAAGATATAATAAATTACAAGGGGTGTGACTGAAATTTATCCAAAAAATAATTACATGAATGCCGCCTCCATGGTCTGCAAGCCTTGAATCCTCTCAAAACCCTCCTTTTTCATGTACATATTCATGGTGGTTTCTACGATCCACGACCCTTCTTTGCTGTCCACCTCAACATCGAGAATGTTCGGAACCTTGTGATTCAAATCCTTAGAGAGTTTTGCGATCTCGATGAGTCCTCTTGATCGGAAACAAAAGGATTTGGACTCCGTTGATACTTTGATCGAGAGTTGATTTTTCAAACAACAAAACCCATCCGAATAACAAAAAAAAAAAAAAAAGATTTTGAACATCCTGTGTTGAAAAGAACAGATGGTTTAGGAAGTTATGTCTTCAATTTTTGAAAAGTCCAGCATTTCGACAATTTAGAAGGAGTTGTGGGTAATAGTTCATTCCCGTTGTTTCGGCTATTGAGGCAAAAATTTAGGAGACTGTTCACATTCTTTCGAATGGGCTATTTAGACATTTGTTATGTTTTGTGTACTTTTTGACCAATGTTTTTAAAAGTGGTACTTTTTGTCCTATAATTTCTAAAAAGGATACCGGCCCCCTTAAAACCCTATTAAAAAAGTGAATAGTTAAGAGTCTTCCCTGGTAGCACTAATGACTGATGGGCCGGCCTGGCCCACTTGCTTCAATTTCCGGCTAAAAGCGCGTGTTAACTTCCATTAGTCCTGAAAATTGGAAGAGGTCTGATCGTACGTACTGTGTGCTGGAAAAAATATTGGTTGTTATACCATCTCAGAAGTATTATATGGTATTATAATTTATTAATATATAGATAAATCAATTAATAGATCTCACTTAAACTCATAACTATTCAGTCATATAATATATAATCACTTCTATGGTAAGAAATGTGTATAATTTTACTTTTTTTATTTTTTTTTATTGGATAATTATACCAGCAGTGCTGACATGATATAACCGGTGCACAATATTGACCATGTGCGGTGAATAATAGGACGAGAAGAAGTATGTTTTAGGAACATCCCAAACTCATGCCTTGGCCCACAGAGTTGTCAAAATTTGAACTCAAGACGTCTAAATTTACAGTTTTATGCCTCTGTTATCACTTGAATTATCCATGGGGGTTGAAAAAAAAAATATTTTCGATGCATAGTTTAATTTGGTAGATTTTTGTATTTAATTTTTGGTTTTCGTTGATTAGTAGACGTTAGATTAAGGCTTATATAAAAAATATTTACCAGAGGCTATCGTGCACAATTTTTATAATCGCACTACTTTATATATATAAATAATATAAAAATAATTGAAAAAAAAGATTAGAATAGATAAATTTTGGTACTTAAGGGTAATGTATGAAAAGTATAAAAGCTTAACTGAAAAAACATATAAGATACCGGAAAAAAAAATCGGTATTGTACTGACATTTATCATATTTGTTGTACTAAAAAAAGTGGTAAAAATAGTTAGTACAATAATGATAAAAATGCATAAAATAATAGTATAAATATTCACAAATGTGATAAATTATCCATAAAAATAATAATTTTTGTACCAAAAAAAGAGATAAAAATAGTTACTACAACAGTGATAAAAATACTCAAAAATAATAAATATTCTTACAATGATACTCTAAATATCATATTATTTTTAAAATATCTAAAACAACATTTTGTTACAATGATACTCTAAATATTCTTACCTTTGTTCTATTTTCTCTCTTTTTTCCTTTTATTATTCTTAAAAAAATAATTTAAAAAAATAAAAAATAATATTTAAAAAAATAATTAAAAATATAAAAAAACTGTTGAGGTGTATATTAAAAAAGTAAATAGTTAAGAGTCTTTGCTGGTAGCACTAATGACTGATGCGCCGGCCTGGCCCACTTCCTTCAATTTCCGGCTAGAAGCACGTGTTATGATTCCATTAGTCCTGAAAATTGGAAGAGGTCTGATCGTACGTACTGTGTGATGGAAAAAATATTGGTCGAAAGACTCGAAACTGTTATACCATCTCAATAATATTATATAATATAATAATTTATTAACATATAGATAAATCAGCTAATAGGTCTCATTTAAATTCATAATTATTTAATTATATAATATATAATTATTTTTATAATAAGAAGTGACTCATATTTTATTTTTTTTTATTAAATAGTTATATCATATCAGCAGCAGTGCTGATATGATATAACCGATGCACCCAATATTGACTCTGTGCGGTGAATAATAGGACGAGAAGAAGTATGTTTTAGGAACATCCCAATCTTAAGACCATCAAAGTTTTATTATTGGATTATTAAACATTATTACGCATAGGTATTGTTGGAAATCCATCACTTATCAGTTGTCTTTTGATAATCAGAAGAAGATATCTTTTTGGATTTTTGTTTTGTGTAGTGTTTACAATCTTTTCTTTCTCAAACTGATCGACATCGGGAAACTGCTTTTTGCTACAAAACCCACCTGGATTCTGGTATCGCGGCAAACCAGAACTGGTTTTCCGGCGAACCCAGATGGAAAAAGAACCACTTTTACCCTATATCAGCCCAAGAAGACCCCAACCACCACCACCGCCGCCACCACTCTACCCTTTACCAGAAGACAATGGAATCTCTATTCCTCCTCTGTCTGTAACCCCATCAGAACTGAAAGACCTCCTTATCTTTGGTTCTTCACCTTCATCTTCACCTCCTAGAGACACAGCTTCAAGCCTTGTTGATGCCCTGAACCTGACCATAAATTCAACTATACCCTCCACTTCTTCTTCGTCAGACGCTATTAGCAATCTTGACCCACAAAACCAGCTGTCTTGGTTGATTGATCCTAATTATCAACGGACAAAAAGTAATCTTCATAGGTCCAAAACAGCCCCAGCCATGGCTACAATCAGCGATTTTGAGCGCCCTTCGGTGCCTAAACCACCCCAATTTGGTTCTTCTGTTGTTAGACAGTCTTTTGTGCTTTTGATTCTGTATTTGACACTTGGGGTGGTTATATATTTTTTTAATAGGGATCATTTTAATGCTATTGAGACACACCCAATTGTTGATGCTTTGTATTTTTGCATTGTCACAATGTGTACAATTGGGTATGGTGATATAACTCCTCATAGTAATGCAGCAAAATTGTTTTCAATTATGTTTGTGCTTGTTGGTTTTGGATTTATTGATATTTTGCTTACTGGGATGGTTAGTTATGTGCTTGATTTGCAAGAGAATCATCTGTTGAGGACAATTAAGGATGGCGGAGCCCATGATCCCGTGTCTTATATAGTTGATGTGAAGAAGGGGAGGATGAGGATTCGAATGAAGGTGTCATTGGCTTTGGGGGTTGTGGTTCTTTGTATCGGAATTGGCGTTGCCGTTATGCATTTTGTTGAGAAGCTTGATTGGTTAGATTCGTTTTATCTTTCTGTTATGTCGGTTACTACTGTTGGATATGGTGACAGGGCATTTACTTCTTTGGCTGGTCGGATTTTTGCATCTATTTGGTTGCTTGTGTCGACACTAGCTGTTGCTCGAGCCTTTCTTTACTTGGCTGAGGCAAGGGTGGATAAGCGGCATAGGAGCATGGCAAAATGGGTGCTTGGTCAGGATATGACTGTTGCTCAGTTCCTTGCTGCAGACATTAACAACAATGGTTTTGTGAGGTAGATGTTTCCCTCTTGGTGTTATTCCTATTCCATATTTTACATGTTTTTGGGTCATTGGTTTTGATGCTCAAACCCAAGCATAAGATTTATAACAAGTTATTATTTGGTTTCTTTGCTTGTAAATTTTTTTATACTTATGCATGAATTAAGTGTTGGTTTTGATAGTTTTTTGGCGCATTTCACTAGACCTGTGAGTTTGATGACCTTCAGAAGCCGCCTTTTTCACTTCAAACAGTTTTATTGAGTATACACTACTAGCTGGTTGACAAGGCAATCCAATTTGTGAGTTGTGAGACTAGTTTATTTACGTAAATAGAAGACTTCTTGTCACTTGATCGGACATTGGGACATGAGAAGGCTTATATGAATTTTGTTTGATTTTCCACACAATTAAGAGGTTTCAGGCTTATGGCTATGGTTGATGCAAATTCACTTCACTGTAGTCCATCGTCTAATTATATGTAGGTTTAGAATTGGTCACTGATATCTCGTGAAGAGGATCTTATATTATGTACACTTCGAGGACGGTGAAGTATGCAATATACTCTTCCTCCCCTTTTACCTCATTAGTGTCTCAATGGAATACCTTCCATATTTCCTGATGCCCTTAAAGAAGAGCTGATGGGGATCGTATAGGAATTGGATAGATATTTTAGATTAATTATGAGAGTTATTTGAATACTTTTAGTATTTATCTTTTAAGTAATTTCTTTGAACTTTTGAGAGTCTATTTGTCATTATTTATTTGTTTTAGAGTTTTAGTTTACCTATATAAAGGGATGCATGTAAGAGTTTTATTTAGATTAGACTTTGATTATTATTGAATATTGACATTGCTTCCTTCTCAAATTCTTTCTCTTTTCTAATCCCTTTCTTCTTCTCTTCTCATCCATAATTCTTACCTTCCTAGTCTACATCAATTTGGTATCAGAGCTAATACGATCTACATCAAGAGCTGGTTAGGTGTTCCTTTCTCAATTCTATCCAATCCATAGTTCTGCTATTTTCAGTTATGGTTGTAAATAGTGGGCTTTTACTTAATAAACAAAAAAAGTTTTAAACTTGGAATTTTGAATCTCAAGTTTTGTTTTGTGTATATAGATTTAACTGGTATTAGAAACTGTTACAACTTTTATTTGGGGGGCATCAAAGGCATGGATTTGGCTAATTTCTTTGATCGAAGTATCACTACTTTTACGGAGCTGTTTGTGCAATCCAAACAAGCTTAGGCTCAAATACCACACAAACCATCAACCCATTTATTGTTGGGATACCTTGATTGGTGTTACTGATACCCCAGAAGTCTGAACATGTGGTTTTTTGTCAGTTATTATTTCATCCAAAGGATTCACAATTTCATTTTGTTTTAACTGAAAAGACTGAAATGTTTTTGTTTTGGTATATAGTGAAACTAGTCACTCAATATCGAAATTCCTATATTTCACAGTGCTTTGGAAAGTTTCAAGATATTTTGGATCTTTCAACCAATGTTTAGGCATGTTCCGTAATCAAAATTTTGATTTTTTTTTTCTATGTTTCATTCTTTTATTAAGTATGTTAACGAAACATTTTTGTTTTTGAGTTGATTAAAACTACACAGAAATAAAATTTTGATTGTGGTTTAAAATTAGTAGAGTAGCAGATCAGTGATAAACTAGATTAGGTTTTGTTGTTGCTTTTCAAACTACACCAACACTTCTCACTTGCCACCCGACTTTGTATCTAGATATTTCTCCCTTTCAATAAGTTTATGCTCCTTTGTCGGGAGGAAGAAAGGATAGGTTAGGCATGCAGAATACGGTATGAAAGGATGAACTTCCATTGTTTGGTTGTGTTGAAGAATAAATACTTAAGTTATACCCTCTCTAACAACTTAAGTTTTTGGAGTAAATAATTGTTTAACATGGTATTAGAGTAAGAGGTTCAGTATTCAAATCTCGCTGCCACCCTAATTATTAAAAGAGTTTCCATGTGCTAAGCCTAAAATCTAGCTTGCACGTGAGATGACGTATTGAAATATGTTGAAATGCTTATATTTCATAGTGCTTTGGAAAGTTTCAAGATATTTTGGATCTTTCAGCCAATGTTTAGGCATGTTCCGTAATCAAAATTTTGAATTTTTTTTTTGTGTTTCATTCTTTTATGAAGTATGTTTCCGAAATATTTTTTTTTTTGAGCTGATCAAAATTATGCATAGAAATAAAATTTTGATCGTGGTTTAAAACTAGTAGAGTAGCAGATCAGTGGTAAACTAGACTAGGTTTTGTTGTTGCTTTTCAAACTACACCAACACTTCTCACTTGCCACCCGACTTTGTATCTAGATCTTTTTCCCTTACAATAAGTTTATGCTCCTTTGTCGGGAGGAAGAAAGGACAAGTTGGGGGTACAAAATACGGTATGGAAGGATGGACTTTTATTGCTTGGTTGTGTTGAAGAATAAATATTTAAGTTACACCCTCTCCAACAGGTTAAACTTTTGGAGTAAATGATTGTTTAACATGGTATTAGAGTAGGATGTCCTGTATTCGAATCTCGTTGCCATCCTAATTATTAAAAGAGTTTTCATGTGCTAAGCCTAAAATCTAACTTGCACGTGAGGGGACATGTTGAAATATAAATAATTAAATTATACTCTCTTCAATAGATTAAACTTTTAGAGTAGATAATTGTTTAACATAGTATCAGAACAGGAGGTCCTGTGTTCGAATCTCACCGCTACCCTAATTATTAAAAGAGTTTCCACGTGCTAGGTCTAAAATCTAGCCTGCACATGAGGGGACGTGTTGAAGTATAAATATTTAAATTACACCCTCTTCAACAGATTAAGCTTTAGTTTAATTTTTTGGAGTAGATGGTTATTTAACTTGGTATCAGACTAGGAGGTCCTGTGTTCAAATCTCGCCACCATCATAATTATTAAAAAGATTTTCACATGCTAGACTCAAAATCTAACTTGCACGTGGGAGGAGGGGGGTGTTGAAGTATAAAAAGTTATACCTTTTCCAATAATTTAAACTTTTGAAGTAGATGATTGTTTAATATGTAAGAAGGAAAGGGGAAGAGAGGAGATATGGACTTGTATTTGTAGGTACAATATTATTTGCCCTCCCAAATTTGGAGGAAATGAAGAGGGACTGGCTCCCATCACCTTTTTCAATGTTTTCCCCTTAGAAAATAAACTTTCATTCAACATATAGGGGTGTAATGATAACTTTCCTCAATATCTTTTTGTTTTTCCTCCTTTCCTTGTTGTCAATCACAAGATTTGGAAGAAGTTTATTTTCGTCCCTGGCGATACCTCTTACATTACTCATTGCTTCCTTTCCTTCCAACTTCCACTCCGTCACACCAAAGGCATCTGTACATGATTCATTTGGTAGGAAGGATGGAGGATTGAGAGTGAAGGTATGCATGATGAGAAATGCATCCTCAAATGAAGGTGCAACAGTCATGGACAATTATGAGATGAGATCCTTCAGAGCGGGCTAAGAGAATGTCTAAAATTTTTATTCTCTTTGTCGTTTTCTTAATTTAATTTAATTGAAGAAATAATTGAAAAAATAAAATCACAAGTACAAAAATGATCCTAATAGAGGCTTGTATGATTCAATTCAACATTTTGTTCGTTTGGTTTTGATTGTGTCATAGTTCTATAATTCGGATTAGGTTTATCATTGGATGAACTATATTGTTGATACTGATCCCAAAAAAAGAAACGGTAGTTACAGGTAGGCCGTGAACAACCAATCATTGTCACATCTTAGTTTAGTTGGGTTGGAAGGATAAAAAGGAAACATGGAACCTTTTTCACTGATTTCACTATTACACCCTTGAATAGAGGAGGGAGATTGTCGTTTGATGGGGGTGAAAATTGGTTCTTCCTTTGTTTTCCCCTTTTAATCCACTTTTGAGTAGAAATCTAAGTTGAGTACATTAGGATATAGCTGCCACCTTTTTCTGTCCCCTTCCCAGCACCTTCATTCAAAGTGGGTATTCCATTTATCCCTCCTTTTTTTTTATCTTTCCCCTTTTCACTTCATTATAGTCTTCTTGCATGCTGAACTTTTTTTTTTTTTGTTTTTTGGGAGGGGGAGGGGGACTTGTACTATATATATAGTAGTTCGAAGTAGGAGTTAGAGGAAAAAATTCACTCCGACTAAAATTGGAGGTGGAGGTCGGATGTGTGCTCTTCGACTCCGTCAGAGTCGGAACCAGCCTTAACTGATTCATGTATCAAACATTAACATGATAAGATTTGGAACTCCCAGTATTTCAAGTTCCCAGGTTGCGTACATTTTAATCAATCATGCATCGGAGAATCACTCATGAACTGGTAAAGTTGAAAAATAGAAAAGGAAGTCAAACTACTGCTCATCAGTTGGATGGTGGAATTCTATTTGTAATATATAGATTATTAGATGATATATAAGGATCCCAAAATTAGATTGGTTGTTGCTTGGTGTAAAAGTGATAGCTCAGGCTTCCAACATAAGGGCATGATTTTGACTGCAACCATTTCTCGTCTTATAGAGGATAGAACATCATAATCAATGTGTAGAGAAAGAAATTCCGCATGAAAACATATATCACATTTTTTAATACGACATCTCGGTATGAAGCTAAAGGTTGGTTAAAGTTAAAAATCTTAATTTGGTTAAGTTAGTGTCCCAACCTAAAAGAGGTAACAAATCCTAAGGATTGTCATGTTGCGGAGGGTACAACACCTTAGTCGGTGCGTGGAGAATAAAATTCTGCATGGAAAACATGTCATATTTGCAAATGTGACATCCAGGTACGAAGTTATAGTTAGTCAAAGTTAGAAAACTCAATTTGGTAAAATTATCCCCCGAAACATGAAAAAGATTGTACCTCGTCTACCCCTTTGAGTGACCAGTATTGGGTAGTGGCCTTATAGGGGCACCACAGTACGTGAGGATCCCACTCCTGTGGGTGGGTTTAGTGGCCTCAACATGTGCCATATCTTTGTGAAGCAGAAACATTTTTGGTTTGCAGTTCATACATATCGTCATCCTACTGATGGTTATCATGCTACCAATTATCTATACTACTATAAAATGTCAACAAAAGTGAAAAACTTTTGTTTAACTAAAATATCCCTAATAAAATAACTAATGACAATCTTATCTTTTTTTGGTTAATAGTAACATTGATGTTGTTTAGAATGATCACGGTTATTTAGACTGTTCTGCTATTGATTGTTTAGTTGCTATTCCATACATTCAATATATCAATAAATCACAGGGAGTTTGGAGTTTCTGAGGGTGGCTGCCCTTTTTTTTCACCTTGCCGATGATTTCACAATGAACCCTAGGATCAACAACCCTCATACGCTCTCTTTCATACACACACAAAATAAATCTAAACACCACATCAAAACCAACAATCGAGCAAACATGACTTCATCGTTGCCTATGATTCAGAAATCTACAGCGACTAAAGCCAATAAGAAGATCGTTGTCCGTGATCTTCGTCGTCGTCACTTCTTCTCCATCTCCATAACCCAATAAGACATATGGTCCGTCTCTGCATCGTCATTTTGTCCATTAATTAGGTTTTGGATTCATGCCTTTCCTCTTCATTGGACAGCACCTAAGAAGGTGGGTGATAGTAGTTTGATTTATTTACTACATAAGACGTTATATTTTCCTTAAAGGCTTCTTAAATTGGTTTTTGATGTTGCATTTGACTCTTTTCAAGGTTTAGTAATCAAGCAGGACTTCTAGAAGTGGTCAAGACATGACAATTATAGTAATATTTGACAAATCTGAATAATCAATCTTTCATCTTTTATTTAATTCAACCAAGTTCTGATGAATTTATTAGGGATTTGTTTGCATGTGCCATTATACGGACGGGAGTTTTTGTCGTTCATTGTGTGATTCCGAATTCCAAAATCAAATCTTGCATGTCCAAGTTGTTCAATATTGCAGAATTTGTGCTATGATTGGTTATAGAAAATGTGTTGCGGCCACACATGCAATTGGCCTTCTTGGTGGCAAAATTTATGGAGTTCACGAGAAAAGCATAAAGTGTTTTCTTGAATAAACTCGAATGCTATGTGAGTATTGGGTAGTAATTTATTTGTTACCAGTTGTATGGGTTAGGGGAAAGGATCGTTGAATATTAGGTAACTATTGTTATACCAGGTCGAATACTTTATGAAATGGGTGGAGTAACTAAAAATATAGCAAGAAATAGCAGTGTCCAAAATGCCTATACGAACTCAATTCATTATTTCGGGATAAAAATGGAGAATCGGGTCTTAGGGATGGAAAAAAAAAATTGGAGGTTTGTTATTTTTAGAAAAACAGTAATATAGTCCTATAATATAAAGCCTATCACGTGTTCTTATGGCTGTGGTCAATGGGAATGATTGACCCGATTAAAAGTCCCATTTGTTTCTATTCATGTTTGGATCATTAAAAGAGATCATCCCACTATATTTTACCAAATTTTGATAAATCTGATCAGCTTTGTATTGAAATCACAACACAATCCAAGTCATTTATCAATCATGCTACCAGCTACAAATTGTCTTGAATAAAGTGTCTTAAAAAGAAAGAAAGCATTTTCACGACATTCAATTTGATGTGTTAAATTTTATCAGATTGTTTTATTATAATTTAATTATATGGTTATTTATTTTCTTAATGTCACCTCTTATTAGTGGTTCATGTTTTTGGGGATAGGCAGAGTATTTAGGAATGACTGATCAACGAAGCTTGTATATGGGGAAGGAAAAAAAGAGCTATGGCTTTGATATGTCGTTCTGGCGGTTGTGTTAACTTTGTGTATGATATGACCTTGCTTTTTGTTTATGTTTATCTTGATACAACCACAAAGGTCAGTTACACGATTATTATCCTATTATTAAGTTTCAATAATTTTATTTTTCACATCATTTTTCTATATCTATGTTATTTTCTCGTACACAATTAGCTTTGAATTTATTTTTTATCTTTTTTTGTGTGTCTTTTAGCATTTATATTGGTTGATTTCCTTAACCACTAACTTACTCTTCATTTAGTTACTTTCCCCTTTTCGGATTTAGGCCCAGTTTAGTTAAAGAACACAAGTACACCTATGGATGTGATCTAGTTACAAAGAGTTAAAAATAATGAGTTGATTATAGGCAACACATCGAAAAATATTCAGCTAATTATATCTAATTCATCACTCTTATAAAAAAAAGAAGATTATATCTAATTCATCACCAAATATACTATTTATTAATCCTATTATCATCTTTTCTTCTATGATACATGTGTATTGTTTTACAGAAGAAGTGGATTCAAGTTCATTCATAGAACATGAAATTTGTGTTTCCAGTTGCTTGTGGATATATGTAGAATATAATGAAGTGAAAGAAGTGGTTGTGGGTTCCAACCTCATCTCCCTAATCATTTGTTGTTCTGGTTTTTGGAAGTCCACTTCAACCAAGTCTAACATTTGTGCTTTTGCCAGTCAAGTGATTAAGTAAGATGAATTTTGTGTTGGTGTGATATAGTTTATAAATCCTACATTTATATTTTTGGAAATAGGGAAGTCAGGTTAGAATATATAGTGCAAATAGTGGATAGAAAGCACATACAAATATTTTTGCTACAAGGTCGTGATCGACTATCACTGATATATCTTTGCCATATGAAAAAAGAAAGAGTGGAAAGACATACACCATATATGGTATAAAATAGTACATATAATGGGTAATTATATGCTATTTTTGGTGGCAATTTTTCTGCACTAAATTCTTCTTGTACACATTTTTTGTTTTTGAGCTTCTATAAATAGTAGGTTCCTTTTCTCAAGCATGACAAAAGAGCATATTGTTTTGCTTTGAAGTCCTCTGCAATTAAATAGGAAACTTGAGGCAGTGGAGTCATTGCAATGAGCTCCTATCCATCTGTGAAGCTGGGGCATTCTTCAAAAGTTATTCTCCAACAAATGGTTATGCCCATTATCCCATGAAATGTTGTGACATATTTTCCTGGTTTTATCTTGAAGCTCAAGCAAAAATAGGGGAGACCTCTCATCGAAACAGATACTAGATCTCATCAAATTTTTAGATTGGTGTCCCTCCCTTCTCTCCCTCTTATGGTTAGGACTTTTACTCTACTAAATTTTGAATGCATTCTTTAGAATCCTTTATTAAGTCCATCCGTATTTGATTATCTTAGACAATCAATAAGTTTTGTACTTGAGTTTTTAGGGGAAGTTCATTCAGACCTAGCGAAGGTATTTGATCTACTTGTAAATTATGCCCGGGTTTTGGTTATGACCTATCAATGGGTTTCTTTGTGACCATTAGATAATGTAAAGATTCGAGTAACGCTATCTTGAGCATGAACCAAGCTCTATATCACCTAAGCTACCTTTGATCTCACTCCCAAGCAAGGATGCTGCCAAGCCTACCTTAGCCCAAAGCCTGCACCACCACCACTCCATCATCCTAGGCCCCTAGAGCTTAGAACTTCCTCCAAGGTGACTGACTGAGACTACAGTCATCACTGTTAGCTATAGTGCTTTTAATATGAACAAGAATATTTACTTCATGGGTCATTGGTACATGCTGTTAAATTTAAAAGAATATGGGAATGTTGTCTTTTTTTTTTTTTCGTTAATTCTAACAACTTCAGTATTAATTCATATTAATTCTGTGTGTGCTATTTTTTTTTATTTAAAATGCATCGAGTGTGGTGTTTATATGTCTTTATGACAAATACGTACACATAGTTTTAGTATTTTTATTTTGAAGAGAGAATATATCTCATCAAAATTGTTAATGTGATGATATGTACATAGCGAGATACAAAAGTACAAATTAAAATAGTTGCACAAAATAGTTAACGTGTAACGCACGTGTGCCTTTACTAGTTATATCTAAAAAGGTGCATCTTGATGCTGCAAGTCAATCTTCATTCTATGATTAAGTTTCCTTTTCCCCCTCTTCCTTTTCCTGGGTGTTAGGCGAGCACATCCAGTCATGATGATATCTTGGACGAGGCCTTTTAAGGCATGTATCCTCTGTTGTGATTGTAACCTATGTCTTCGTACATGCTGAAGGACAAAGGATTTTGTGTAATGCTGTTGGATTTTCATGTACACATTCATATGGATGGGTAGGTTCATTTGACATGTAAAAATTTAAGTCCTTTTTGTTCCATTTTTTCCCTGGTTCTTGACCTGTTGACATTACAATCATTTTGCTTCATCTATCCTCCATGCTGTCAGATTTCTTTCAGTTAGACAAGACTATTACCCTATTATTGGTATATATTTTGAATTTCTGTTAAAGGCCCAAGTAGATGTGATGTAATTGCTGATTTGGAGTTCTTATGCATATGGTGGTTGCAGTAAATCAGAATACGTTATTTATAAGCTGAAGGAAATGGGAAAGGTATCAGAGAAAGACATCTTGCAGATCTGCAAAATTTTTGATCGACTAGACACTGGCAACCTTGGAAAGATTACTCTTGCTGATCTCATGGAAAGTCATCACAGATGTTCAGATTCTGTGGGATAAGTGATGGCAATTCAGGTGTCTACGGTGCCAAACATAATCATCTCAGATTCAGCAGAGAGCCAAGAGAAGTCTTTATGGTTCTAAGATAGGAAGAAGAGAAAGTTTGAACTTCCAATTCTACATGAAGGGTGCTTGTATGAACTCAACTAGCTGACGGTTTGATTGTGGTGCCTGAAGATCCTGAACATCCAATGGGCTAGACTTCTCTTCAATTCGGAAGTGCAGAACACAAATCTCTCATGGCCTTATCTCCTACCCAAACACATTTATGGTGACATCTAATTTATTTGTGTACAGGAAAAGTTGTTGCGCCAATTGCTTAAGTTCCTGGCAGTCCATTTGTGTTTGATTGGTGAGGCATTGTGCTGATCGAGAGGTTTGTACCTCGTACGAACATTTTTTATTGTACACATATGGAATTTATTTTTTCTAAATACATTACAATATAAAAGAATTAGGTTCAGTGATGTATGTTTCTGGTCTGGTTCTCTTATTCTTGATTTCTACAGCTGTAACTATATATATGGAAACCGTAAAGAAGGTGAGGCTTTTCATAACTAATCTCTCTTTCCTATTACTGCATGTGTTGTGATCCCTTGGCATACCCCACCCCCGAGTGATCGAACTGTTCCCGTTTTGAATCTGTCTAATGATTTTGGTCGTCTTCTTTTGCCTGAGTGTCAAGATTGTTTCTTCTTCTTTTTTTTCCAATGATTTTGTCCCTTGCTTGATAAGCCATTATTTTCCATAATTTGATCTAGTTTTGCAATTTTGGATGGTTTCAATTGCTTTTTAATGGTTTTTGCAGAAGTACCATAACAGGAAAACTTGAGAAAGGCACCTCAATCACTGGATCCAATTTGTTGGGGAGGACATAATGATATTATTAATATCATTTCATCAATGTGCATTGCTAGAAGTTGATCTTGAAGATGTCCCTTTGGAGAAAAATGTTAATGGGTTTCCTCCATGAAAATCCGCAACCATATTGAAAACCAAGAGAAGGTAAAACAAGTATGACCTTTTTCATTACTATTCCTGGATTTCCATTTTGGGTGTAACCTTTATTTCATGGCCATCTCACTAGTCACTGCTGGGCAAGCATTCATTTTTTAGTATGTTTTTACTGTTTGCAGCATCTATTGCACTATCGTTTCTGATTTGTTGCTTATTTTTCTCTAGATCACCTTCATACAAAAGTCATTTAACTTATTAACCTTGATCAAGCGGCATAGCATCCGAGCATTCATTAGATTACCTATATTTTATGCCACCTGGACCGCCTTCCTCAGTTGTTTGTACACTAACCATTCTCCCAGCAGTTAGCTTGCCATACTTGCCGTTGCTGCCCATTGGCCGGTGATTATACTTTCCGGGATAACAGGCGGTTAGTTACCTATATGCATTGGAAGTCTTCGTCTGCTTTATTGAGCTCTGAAACCTACCTTCGTGTATTCCTTTGCCACCCCTCTGAAAAAGATTGTTTCGGCTTTCTCTCTTTGGCCTGTTATTTCTTGTTTGCCAGTGAAGGGAGTCCTGGTTGGCTAGTGTTGGGGGAGGGGGTTTGTATATCTGAAATTAGATGTTTCAGAATTGTGAAAACGCTCTTGATAAGGTAGCATTCCTTTGGTGCCAAATCGTAGTTTTACATTATTTTTTGAGTGCAAGCTTTGGTATGGTGATAAGATTGTTACATTGTGAGCCCGAGTGTCATAGATTCAAATGATGAAAATAGACACTTGCATATGGGGTAAGAGTGTGTACATCAGACCTTTTACAGACACAATAGTTGCAGAAGTCTTGTGCATTGGGCTCACTTTATACACAGCAGATGCATTATAAACAGATGAGGCATGAAATGTGCCACCAGATGGATCCAAACCACCCCAAACACAACATACAAAATCAACATCCATTCATGAACTCAATTATTATATGGATTTGTGATTCCACTTTAATCTACCTCATCTACTGTTTGTCATACATGAGTCTCTGTGCCTTGCTCTTTGCTGGTATGAACAACCGGGGAAACGTTCCATTGGCCCTTCAAATGGTATTCAAAGCAGCATATTGTCCAGGCACAGCAAATCTATACAGTAAAGGAGACTTAGAACTACCAACAATCAACTCTTGGCAAGGTAGCATCACCACCCACATTGCTTACTTTGGAGCCTTTTGAGTGAGTTTATGTTTAAACTAGCCTTCTTCATGGTGGTTTTCGAGAGTCATGGATAATAGCCTCAGCAATTTCCCCCCAGAAACCCATGAAACTTTGCTGTGAAGATGAGTTTGCATGGTGTGACATCACCTTGATGTGATTTTTAGTGCTTATTGCTTTCATCTTCTCCTACCACCCACTTAAGAAACAAAAAGAAAAAGCTGCAGTCTGGTTGAGAAAATATCCCATCAGAACCTGAACTGGTTGGTTCAATGATCGAGCAAAGATGCGAGGTGTAAAGTCGCATGTCTTGAATTCGAGTCCCTAAACTCGTTTTGATGCGCATGATTTGAGGTGACCGAGTTATACCCATGGTTTAAAAAACACGTGATTTGGAGGATTTAAGTTACCAATTACAAATTACTTAATCAACATGTAAGTGATTGGGATAGCTGTTATAATTGAGATTGAAGAAAAAATTTCATCAATAGAACAGAAGATTTCTGATTTTCATCAGTTTGTGTCTGCCTTGCCTGTCAACTTCTAGAAAATCAACTCCCCATAAGTAATGGTTGTCCATCTTGGATGAAGTAGAACCAAATTTGCTGATGATGGTTTTGGTTCTCAAAGACTGTCCTCAGCCAAGCTTTTTATTATAGGAAAAACTGAATATAAACTCGTAGCGTAACTGCGAAGGTAGAGTTTGGCGGTCAATCCAAGTTTGACTATCGCGAGGGACGCCTTGATAGGCCCGGTGTTTTGTGGGTAATTGCGCATTCTGAGTTTAAAAAGTAACTACGAGTTCAAAACATGTGCGATTGAAATGGTTCTTAAGTGAAAAAAGTTCAAAAATGTCATAATAGAAGGAGGACAAATCCATCCATAAAGTTGTACATACCAAGTCAAGTCTAAAAGGCAAATTCATATTTCAGCAAGACATTTGAGTTGAATAGAAAGTAGTCCAAAAATACCATCTTTTTCAATTCAAGCCTTGAAAGGTTAGATCAATCCCTTTGCATTTGCATTCTTTGTATAAGAACTAACTCAAATGTACCCCACCCACAATGGGGTCTCTCATCTCACTCTCACTCTCACTCTCTGCACAAATTTAGAAATATTATGAAGTAAAGGGTCTTCAGAGACTTTGACTAGGTGAACAAAGACTTGGTAAAAGTTTATACCTTTGAAAAATATTTCAACAGGAAGGATATAAAAGGGAAGTATATACACTTGCACAAAGAGCTCGGATCTAGAGCGACGACAAGTGTTCATTAATCCGAAAGATCAAAATGGGAGAATAAGACAACGTACCACTTACTTATTCAAAAACGTCATTATATACGAGAGTTTTGTATACTGCTTTATACATCTTTGCATGACCGCGTCAACGTGTGAATACTTTATAATTTTGTGACAGTTGATTATTCCATTGAAAATATGCTAAAATAACAATCAAAGTGGAAAAAGGTCTTTGCTTTATCTTTCTCCTTATTTTATCAGATAGATAGATGGTGGGGCATATAATTAGAACTGCCAAGGTATATAAAATTGTAATTAATAATAAAATATAGCAGAAGGAATGGATCAGTAGTTAGAATTGGTCAAAACTTATTATGTATCAGTGAGAGAATCAAATGAAGCAATGATCTTTCACATTTGAAGCTTTGTAGCATGAAAATCTAGACAGAAAAGGGACAAGATATAAATGATGTGTTTTGATTATTTAATTTTGTTTGATTAGGAGATTATTGTTTTAATTTAAGGAGTCATTTGTGTCAATAGTGGCAGATGGTGAAGAAAAAATGAATTCATTTGGAACATTCCAAGTGGAGTAGATGGCAGATGATGATTGGGGTGTGTTGACTTTTGCTTTTTTTCTTCAATAAATGAATAAGTAAAATTAATGAATGCTAAAATTTCAAAGGGTTGATAATGATATTTGCGATGTGGATTGAAGATATAGAATACATGTTTTCTCGATTTCAATCGATGGTAGATACTCATCATCAATTTTAGCGAGACCAATACGTATGAGAGTCGTCATAAAAAAATTAGTGGGTATTTATTAGTATGAAAAAGTAAAACAAACATGTGTGGGAAGATAGTTGATTACCTTTGATGCACACAAGAATATTGAATAATATGATCCTTGTGAATCACACAAATGCAATGCTTTGACTAAATAGAGGGTAAGTGAGAGAATTATGGAAAAAAAAGATATTTTTATATGCTTGTATGGTATTCCACCAATCGATCGTAATTTTTTTCTCACTTCGTCTCTCGATCTATAAGAAAATATTTATTATAAAAAGATCTCAATTTCATTGGCAGTTTCATTAGGGTATACTTTACTTGGTCGTGGCTTCTGAGTCTATATTTACATAACCTCTTCAAACTGACAAAATAATCAATTATTAAAACTGAAAGTTATTCATCGGTGTATGGAAATGTTTTGAAAACATTAATAGTATTGGTTTTGAGTGTCTCAATGAGTATATATTTACACTTCGCTGACTTGATCAATCATTATCATTGATTTAATTGTTGGTTCTAATATTTATTGAGTCTCACTACATGTTAAATGGTTATAATTGATCAAATCAACAAAACAAGTTAGTATTTTGAGTGCAAGTAGCATTTTTTTTTTAATACATACCAGTACTAGTCTAAGAAAGACAACATTGGAAGCAACTACCCACTTCAGTCAAGGGTTAGAAAACTAAATTCTTCAAGCTAATAAGTGAGTAGTAAGCCTACTTATGATAGTCAAAAATTGAAGCATTTGAATGAGTCTTGGGCTCTAATAGAATTCACACACACTTTTAGCAAATCAGTATGGTGTAATATGTTATGTCATGAGCTTTGAAAGGTGCTTTTCCACACTTTGTTATATTAATAAGACGTTCAGGCTAATGTCGATAATTTCCTCGAGTTCTGAGACTAATTACCGTAACTCGAACTAGTTTAAGGATATGTCCACTAAAGAATAAGGGTGGTTGACACTTACGGGGTGTGAAAAGTATCGAACTTAAGACTTATTGCTTGTAAGATGATATACTTGACCACTGAACCATTCCTAATAATTCTTTGTTCTATTAGGTTAAGTCTTAGCTTATCATTTTTTTTTTTTTTTTGGTTTAACAATTAGGGGTGTCCGGGCCTGTTTATGCACACCTCGACTAATCTCCTTCCGATTCAGTCAAATACAGACCATCTACGTTTGAATTAGGGTATTCATGAGGGATAAATTCCTCAGGAATATCTTAGCTTATGATTCAAATCGGTCCGTCAATATCGTTTATTAGGGTAGTTCAGATGGAAAAATTTTTGAGATGATTATCTTGAAATTTTAAATTCGAGATTTTAAGTGAGTGGTAATTTAACACGAGTTTTTGTTATAAAAAAAAGTAATAATTTGTCAACATCTGAAAGATTCTTTTTTGGGTGCACACACCTAACAAAAAACCTGCTCTCTTCCATATTGATAGGGACTAGCAATAAGAATAGGAGAGAGTATACTTTTAGATGTCACATATAATGGACACAACTAAGGTCAACAATCTCATGCTCTGTTTTTTAATTCTATCTCTTCCATCAAAAGTCTTTCTTCTTAAGCAACCGCCCCATCTGAATTCTCCTTGTTATTCTACACTTTCCATCCATCACCCATCACTCATCACCCAACACCCACCTATACACATTCCATAAATGATATATATATTTCATGTCTCTTCTATATGACGTGTAATGGATCAAATATACGATTCGTATTAGGAGCGTTATAATATGAAATGATTCGTTAATACGATACGAAATTAGAGAATTTGAGTATTTTTTAAACTATCCGTTTCGTAAACGAGTGGATTCGACACGATACGACTAATAAACGAATCGAGTATTGTGAAACCAAATAAAAGAAAGACACGACATTACTCGTTATATTATATGCGATTTATATGCGACACGAATCCGATATGATACAGTTCGTTAAACACGAATAATATTTTTTTTTAACACAAACTCGATAAGATCCGACAGGAACTCGCTTTACCCAACATGATTGATAGGCTTAACTCGTATCGTATTTAAGTTGTGTCTTATTAAAATTTATGTAACGAACATTTGATGTATGTATAGTCATGTATAATCAATTTATCGTATATAAATGATTCCGTGCAGATTCATTTATCAGACGTCTCGAACCTATCAAACCCGTTACGATACGAATTTGTTAATTTTAAACTCATGTCTGCAATTTCGTATGGGGTTGGAGAGTCGTTGTCCACACATAGAATGGCATCCTTCTAGATTACATGCCCTCATCATACAACTTTGATTTAGCCAAAAAGAAAAAAACAGATGCATTGTAACCAGTCAACAAATACATACAAGTATGCATCGTATAGGCTATATATGTATATATATGTGTGTGTATGTATATATATATGGAGGGAGATAAGTGATATATGCATGATGCAGAAGTATAATCTTTTTACGTCATGCAGTCAAAAGATTATTATGAAAACTTGACCAACATGACTTCATAGATCTACCATTAAACCAAAGTCTAAATAAAAAAAAAATTTAGGGCCATTAAGCAAGGCCTCAATTAAGCTAACTAAGATTGATTTCCCACGTGACAATGACTCGATGAAATTTAATGGCTATTTCCATTTTTCTTTCTTATTTGGTTTCTAACAACTATCGGTGATAAAACGAGAAAGACGATGATGACATCAAGTGGCAATGTCCCCTGTGGTCCGATTTGAAATATTCCAGCCTTGAACTGGACCTGAAAGTCTTCCCTCATTTGGCTCTCTGTAGGTAAATCTCCATTCACTGCTTTCCCCATCATCCTCTTTGGTATTAATTTTTTTTCACCGTCTTCCCTAATATCCTCATTGATATTAAGCATACTGAATTACTCTACAATATTTTATTTTTTTTCTTGTCTTTTTCTCTTTCACTAGTACTAGGTGCCTATTCTCCTAACCTATGACAAGGTATTTATGTTTCATAAGCTTCCACTTTTTCTAATATGAAAAAAGAGTTTAAAGTAAGTTGCAAAAAAGCAAATTTTAGCTGCCATATGTTTGGTAAAATAACAAAATTTGGTGGCTGTCTATTCATACCCATATGACTTTTAATCAATCTTTTTTCTAAAAATTTTCAAGCAAGCCAGTTGATTGGGTAATCTAATGCCTAATTTTGTTGTTTAGCAAACTAACAATTCAAGGAAGTAGGATGAATGTCATATAATAAAAGTGGACTGAATGAATCAATGATTATGAGTAAGTAAAAAGGTTTAAAAAAAAAATAATATAGTAGTTTGAATCAGTCAATTAGTTACATGTCATTTTTTTTTATAACTGAGAATAGTCAAAATTACGTGATTTCGTAGATTCGTGATTATTAGTAAAACCTATAAATACTTATGTGACACCATTTTTAATGGATTACAGTTCTCGATGAGATAGTGATGTAGTACCAAAACAGAAGCTTTTGTGTTCGAATCTAGTTGTCGTTAATCTCACGCATTTGGTTTAAAAATTGACTCGCGCGTGAAGGGCGTGTTGAAGGATATAATATTGATTTTGTACCATCTCTTATAGCTTAAATTTTTAGAAGAGATTGTGGTTTATAGTAATGACTTAATTACAAGATTTGAGTTATTAGAAGCAAATCACAATAATTGGGTCAACAAGGATTTTTCGGGAAAACTTGATTTTAGGACTTCGAGATGTTAATTACTGAAATTCTTTCTTTCAAGTTACCGTGATGGATTAGCTATTTGTCATCTTATTAAAGTATGAAACTTACTTTCAAACCACCAAGGTATAGTAGCCTAGTTGGCTTTCAGTACGAGTGAAAGTCTTGTCCTCCTCCAGTGGTCATGGGTTCAAACCTGCTTGTTGTAGTAGTCTTTGTTAACCAGATATTACTAGAGGGGCTGAATGTCCAGCTTGCCCTCGATGGTGCTGTAATGACGGACTAGACCATCCTAGGTTAGTAGTAATGACTGAAACTGAATATTTTATAGCGGATGAGAACCTCAAGCTAATGTCACAAGGAGTTGTTACGTTTGGTCGGCCCTGACCACTTTTTTACCTAGCAAAACAAAAAAACTTCCTTTCAATTTGTTTACTTGTGATTGTCAACAAGTTTTCACTAGCTAGGCCCTGCACAACCATGTGTTTATTCCAACATGATTTGCTTTTCCATTGCCCCCTTGCGAGAAGTTTAAGGCTGTCTTTATGCAACTGGTAAGGGAGTGGGTAGGGAGATAAAGTAAGAAACACACAAATTAGGCTACCTTTTCATCCTTTGTATCTTTTCACTAGTTGATGCTTTTGACCAAATTTCACTAGTAAAAGTTGGATTTCTTAGTGTGTATGATGCTAAGGTTATGCAATGTAAACAACACTTGCTTTCTTTCAAAGTCTATTGTAACCTTAAACTTCCCAATATCTCTCTCTCTTCCTCTCTCTCTCACATTCACACACACATATATATCTATATATGCGCCTTGGCTCTTCTTCGACTTGTAAAATAGAAAGTTTTGAAAAACGATGTCAGTTGATATTAAAAAAGACTGTTCGACTCAAAAAATACCCTTTTATAGTTTTTTTAAAATTTTCTCATCTTCAACTATTAACTTAAGTATCAGATTGATTTTATTGGTATTAAACGTCTCGTCTGTTCTCCACATTCCATGTTGCACGTTCAAAAGTAGCAGACAGTCAGCAATACATAACATATGACAACCATTTTTGCCTGGGGTATTGAGCATAGAATTCTCATGGGGATCTTTTTCTTTCTCTCTCTCATATTGGTCTCAAACCACGAGGAAGAAAACACGATGTCCTTGCTCCTTGAAATCATGATAAGCAATGCATAGAAATAACTCATATCCTACCAAGTCTAGACCATGCATGGAGAGAGAGAGAGAGGATTATAGACAATTATACTTTCACATTGGTCATACAATACAAAGTCAATATTCCATATTCTAAGTAAATATTCGTTTTGGTCTACCTTAGCCTAGAACATTTTTTTATGTGTAGAAATGCAAATCATGCCTAACTAGCCCAAAAAGTTTGCATTCATAGTCTTGGAAAATCACCAACCTCTCTCTCTCTCACACACACACACACATATACACATACACACACATACCTATATAGTTCTCACATGGGTCATGCAATTACATGTCAAATAGACAAGAATAACAATATGCTAACATCCTGCCGCAATTGGAGCAGGACTTTAGAAGAACATTCAACCTAAAAAACAATAAAGAAATTCTTTGCAGTCTAATAGGATGCAAATGCAGTTGTTTGGAATAATTTTATTAGCATATATATATATGTATGTATCTTATTTTTGATTTTAGTAAAATAGTATAAGACTGTATACATCTATAACAAGACATTAAAAGAGACAAATAGTTGATCTTTTCGATTTTTTACCTCACTTAATGTCCATCTAGTGTTCTTCTAACTTTTGTGAGGGATGTAAATTTTGATTATGAGACACCGATGAGTCTTTGGTCTAATGATACTCTTTACCTTGTGAAAATTTTACCTTCTTGAGGTCAAGAGTTCAAGTCCCCCTCCCCCTCCCCCTCCCCCACACCCCCAAAAAATAAAAATAAAAATTTGATTATGAGAGTTTGAGTTATAGAAATAATTTCTCTTAAAGGGTAAGACTACGTAGATCTGAAGTGAAAGTGTCTTTTTACTGGTATTTGCACTTTCACTTTCACCATCAGTGTAATGGCTTAAATTTAAGTGTTAAGACTCCTGAAATTTGAGAACAAAAATAAATGAAATGAGGTCAAAGTTACACATATACAAACTTTATTCTACATATTAATAGTGAAATGTTTGTAAAAAGTGCTTTATAAGGATGAGTTTTGAATTTTCATTGCACATTTATAAAACCGTCTCTTTCCAAAACAGAGAATATTACGTTAAGATATTGGATTAATTTTGACTTTTATTCCAAATTTCTCGTCGTTTTGTCCTTATTATTTCTACATATATAATAATTGGTAACTTATTTCCCAACTTGCTGTTATTTCACATAAATTAATAGCGGGTTTGGTACACACTTTAATGTAAAACTACGGGTTTAATTCAAACATTAAAAAATGCGGGTTAAACCCGAGTTTTTATAGAAGTAGTAGTAGAATACAAATTAGTTAGAAATCTGGATAATAAAGTACAAATAGTGTCGTGATTTAAATATTTATTCGATTATTCGTCTTATTAAATAAATTTTTATTTTTGTTTCATTGGCACGTGCAAACACGCGCCTCGTCAATAATGCACATAGCTTGGTTACCAATCGGCTAGACAGCAATGGAAAGCAGCTAACCCACAGAGAATCTCCCACGTGCCAAGGTCTCATTGTCGGTAGGGTCAAATGACGGTGCCTAGTGTGGACACGTGTCAGTCCCACGGACTGATGAATATACATATGTAGCCTTTTGAAACATTGACCAATCACAATCCCGAAAAGGCCACGTGACTGGACTGCTAACCTCTATTAGTCGTCGTTGACTTTCTCTCTCTCTCTCTCTCTCTCTCCCTCTCCAACAAGCATCTTTCAAAGCTCAACATTGACTGTTTCAAAATCTCATTAGGGATTAATGCGGAGTCTTATGTAAGTCGGCAATTTCGGATAGCAACTGCAAAATTTCATACGATACGAATCCGTTAAACGAGGTTTATATATACGATATAAATTTGATAAAAAAATTAATTATAATTACAAATGAATTATATATAAATTAATTTTTTTAACATGATGTGACTTGAATACGATATAAATTCCACACGATTTGGGTCATTGATAGTCTTAGTTTTATGTATCAAATAAAGGTGATACACATGGATTTGGATCCTTTGTGGGACTTTTTTGGTGTTGTTTTGCATGAGTTTGTAAATCATAATACATAATTTCAACGGGTAGGTCAAGTATTAACAGAGACGAGTTGTAAATCGAAATGTCCTGAGTTCGAATATTAACAACTCATTGGGGTTAGGATGAATAACCTAGTCCCGACATGAATGACTTACTTTTGATCGGACCGGGGAAATGATTAGTTGAAGTGCGCATATGCTGACTCAGACACCCCTGACTGTTGAATAATAAAAAAATAAATAAATCATGATACATGACGGGTGATTAGCGTAGAGAAAAAATTTAGAAAAAGAGGTTGGTAGGAGATCTGAATTTCTACCTATAAATTTGGATTGTCTCTAATATTATTTTTCCCAATTGCTCTCAATGATAGATCTACCACCATGAATCCAAACAAAAACCAATGCATGACAAAATTTCTGTATAGTCAGAATTCAAATGAGAACCGCTATATAAAACTACAAGTAATTTTTTATAAAATAGTTGCTATACCATTGAAATTTCCTACCGTAATCATTCAATATAGTTATATATATCTTGATTTTAATGGTTTTCTTGAAGTGTAATGAAAGAATATATAAGTACACCACATCATTGTCATATTCTGATTGTGTTGTATTACTAAGAAACCACTAAAACATTTGTGTATTAAAATAATATAACAGCTTTTCTCTACCATAATCATCAAACACAATGGGATTGTCCGAGTAGTTAAGGAGATGTCTATCTTAGGCATGATTTTGGGGTTTTATCTTAGTAGTATAATTAATGACTCATTTTTGTTCAATAGTTAGGGGTGTCCGGACTAATTTACGTCATCTCGATTAACCCTCTTCTTGGTCTGGTCAAAGATAGACTATCCACGCCAGGACTAGAGTATTTATGAGGGATAAATTCCTCATAACCTAGTTTCAAGGGGTTGTCAAAATTCGAATTCAGAATGTCTGAATTTACAGTTTATTCCTATTATCACTTGAACTATCTATTAGAGTTGTATAATGACTGGCTTTCTTTGATCTCTTAAGAGTAGGACAAAACTATTATTTGAATGGTAAAACACCAACAAAGATTTTAAGACATTAAGAATCATAATGTTGAAGTAATAAAAGCTCATAAATTATATCATTTCGTATGTCAAAATCAATATGTGTTTCATATTCATTTAGAGATTGATGTGTATATGTTCTTTGTGATAAATGTTCAAATTTAGCAAGGAAATGCCATTCAAGTATCTAATTTTGAGAATGAGTTCCAGATAAAGTTGTGACGGACAATCTTTTTTAATAAAATGTTTATGAGCGGAACGAGCATGTTGTAATAACAATCATGCTGACAAATATAAGCATTAATTATATCGTGTCGTGTCATGTTTGAGTAATGCTATTTTTAGGTTTATGCGATATTCAACTTATACTCAAATCAACGCTTACGATCTATGCACTGAAAACCCCACAACTAAGATCTTTCTACTTCTCTCGACCAAATCAAGCATAGCAAAATCCCATCAAAAACTAGTTTATTGTACAATAAATCATACAAAGTCAGATCAAGAAATAAACGAAATATGGTACTTTCGTCATAAATTACTAATTAAAGAGGTAAACATCATGTTAAAGTCAAGGTATTCCTATTTTATTGTAATCCCGTGTATCTATTATTCTTTTTAGTGGATAAAAAAATTTTAAATTCTTGTCGTCTCAGATAATAATCGTTGCAAAAAATTTGTCCCACCTCCAAAATAACTCAACAAACTCAATGATATATAATTCGCCAAATGTGACTAGTACACTATGGTACAGGGACCATGATTTTATAATTGAACATGTATCTTGCAGCCATAAATATTGAATTTAATTACAATGATCATTATTCCACTATGACTAAAATAATTTCCCCAACAATGGATTTAGCTAGATCTGTCAAACCTTCTTTTTACAAAGTGGGCCCACTCTCTCTCTCTCTCTCTCTCTCTCTTGTCCACATGAAATAAAACAAATGGACCGTAACCAAATCTTTCTTGTCAAAGCTTAAATAAAGACACCTTAACCAAAACTCCCGTCAAACACACTACCTCTTTCTCTCTCTCTCTCTCTTTCTTTCTCTGCATCTTCTTCTTCTTCTTCCATGGCTGATGAACTCAAGAACTTCTACTACCATGACCATTTTCATGAAGATCAACAGAGCAACATTACAACAAGTTTTCCATTCTCTACAGCTGATTCTTCAGCCGGCCAGAATCCACAAGGGTTCGACCCTTTCTACAAAAGCTTCAATGAGTACTTACATGGGTCCACAGACTATAACACACTTGCCAGAGCCTTTGGCTTGTCACCTTCACCTTCTTCATCTGAAGCTTTTTCTGTAGTCAAAGAAGAGAAAAAGGCACCGGAGGGCGCCGGAGATTTAGTGGGTGGCAGTGAAACTCCGGTCACACCTAACTCGTCAATCTCTTCCTCGTCTACTGAAGCCGGTGCAGATGAAGATTCCAACAAGAGTAATAAAGAGAAGCAAATGAAAGGAACCTCAGATGATGGAGGAGAGAGCTCTAAGAAAGTGTAAGTATGTGTGTGTATATAAATTTGTGAGTATGAGTCTTGATGCAGCTTTAAAATTATTCATGAAGTTCAACCCAAGTATCATGGGTTTAAGCCTTGAAAATAGTCTCTTTACAAGTGGTGGTAAGAGAACGTACATCTAACCCCTTCTCAATCTCCAGATCTCGTCTCAATAGAAGCATCGTTTGTTAGGTTACCCTTTACGTGTGTGTGTGTGTGTGGATTCTTCGTTGTAAAGTCGTGGTGAAGCTAACATCAATGGTTGTTACATCATACATGACAGGAACAAACAGAAGAAGAAAGCTGAGAAAAAGGAAAGAGAGCCGAGGTTTGCTTTCATGACCAAGAGCGAGGTAGATCATCTAGAAGATGGGTACAGATGGAGAAAATATGGACAGAAGGCTGTTAAGAATAGCCCTTATCCAAGGTTTGATTTTTCATATCCTTAAACCCCTATCCACACTTTCAAACAAATCTCATAACTTTGAATTATCTTTGAATATTAAATCATTAAGTTTTAATATCTTATCTGCTAGACTTTAGAATAGAAATAAAGATTTTGGACTTCTACTTAGTAGGGTTTGGGTTCATACTGTATGATTTGAAGTTTTCTTTTCTCTACCTATGAATTCTTGGATATTAAATCGTAACGAGTCATGAGCTCAAGACTCGAACGTAGTATGTGCCGATTTGCATCTTGAACTATTGATCCTTATTCGATCACTGAAACAACTTTGCATCGCCTTCATTTTAGTGGACAAGGAGTTTTAAGAGTAGAAGAAGGAAGAAGTGGACATTGTTAGAAGGTTGATTAGTTTTGTTTTTTAGTATCTATTTGATAGATCTTGGCAAAAAAAACAAAGAATTGGACTTCTACTAAGTAGGGTTTGATTACATACTATATGGTTTGCAAGTCTTCTTTTCTTTACCTATGACTCCTTGAATATCAAGAGTATCATAACATGTTATGATCTGGAGACTCGAACTCAGTATGTACGAGTTTATATATCGATCCTTCTTCCACACCAATCCCACCTCCATTTCTTCATTTTGCAGAAGCTAATACAAGTGCACTACTCCAAAGAATTGGACTTGTACTTAGTAGGGTTTGATTACATACTCTATGGTTTCCAAGTTTTCTTTTCTTTACCTATGATTTCCTGGATATCAAGAGTATCATTATAACATGTTATGATCCGGAGACTTGAACTCAGTATGTACGAGTTTAAGTATCGACTCTTATTCCACACCAATCCCACCTCCACTTCTTCATTTTGCAGAAGCTATTACAGGTGCACTACTCAAAAATGCACGGTGAAGAAACGCGTAGAGAGGTCGTATCAAGATCCAACAATTGTTATCACGACTTATGAAGGGCAACACAACCATCATGTGCCTGCGACGCTGAGAGGAAATGTTGCCGGAATGCTGCCTCCGGCTATGCTAGCACCGGGGTCGATGGCTGGACATGGTTTTCCTCAAGAACTGATGCTTCAGATGCCTCACATTTACAACTATGGTGGCACAAGCTCTGTGTATCAGCAATCCATGACCCCACTTCAGCAGCTCCAGCTCTCAGCTGACTATGGGCTTTTGCAGGACATGGTTCCCTCCATGTTTTTCAAACAAGAGCCATGAAAATGAAATTCTCTCCCTCTCTCACTTACTCTCTACCCCATCTAGGGGCCTGGGGCCCAAATACTCTAACTGCTCTTTACCCTATTTGAACTCCATGACCATGGGATTTTGCATTGTATAACTAAGTACTACGAATCTCTCTCTCTCTCTCTCTCTCTCTCTCTCTCAGCCCATGTATTTACTCCTAGTATCATGTATTGCATAGCCTTTGTGCTTGGTTATAATACAGTTATTCTTCTTGAGTTAAAAGAACCCCTTTCAAACACTACGCATACTGAATATGTTTCAAATTGTTCTTGGTTTGGTGTTTGTTTGGCAATGGCAATATTTCTTTTTTTTGAACACTGATCATATTAGCAACAAAGTTTTGATTATCTTTCATATTGTCTCAAGTTTTCTTTGGCTTTCAAATTGTCAACCAGAGAGAATTCATCTAAGTATATTGAACCATGCTACACTATTATGCATTTCAGCTCTCTCCAGGCACAAGTGGTGGGCAGGGAGTAGAGACAGTGCTTCAGTTATTAGGACTCCATGAAATTGCAATGGTGGTACATAAAGAGTTAGGCATGGAATTCTAGAAAAATTCCACACAAAATCGACACATAATTGGCGAGTTTAGTTTAACTGGCTTAGGTGAATCCGTTAGACCCAAATAAATGGATCAATACACAAACCTGTTAAAGTGAAAATAACTTGAAAGACAAACTACTTATAGTAGTATAGAATTCACTTAGCAAATACGATATCCATGTTCCAACAGACTTAGGAGTCAGTTTCACAATCACACAGCCCATCACAAGCACTGGATACTACTGACACAAACTCGTATGAACGATATGGATTCGAATATAACACAAATAACTAATGTGTTACGTTGGTGTTAGACACGAATAATCTATTTAGGGGGTATTGTAACAAGACGATAAACATTTGGGTATTGTAACAAGACGATAATGAGGACTAGGGTGTGACGAGCCCTTCTTTAATGAGGTTGCTTGTGTGCCCTTCTGATCTTGTTTTGAGTTTTCTTTTAATATCATTGTTTTTCAGAAACCAAATTTATTTAACTACAGAAGAAAAATATGATACAAGAAACACCAAAGCCTGGGTTGGTCTTATGTCTGCTTCGATTTCTAACTCTATCACCAATAGAAAATACAAGCAATAGGGCGGCTTAGTGCACGTTGTTCCTGTCACTGTGGGTTTGAGGAAAGAGGGGGTCAAACATATGTAGTCTTATCTCGCATGCAGAAAAATTATTTCCAACTCGAACGATTGACGCCAATGTTACAATAGAATTACCTTTCTGTTGCACCAAGGTTGCACTAGAAAAGACAATTAGACAAGTGCTCTTAATGATCAACTTTTTTGGTGTGCAGACATAAGGAACCAGCCACCATCCATATATGCAAACATTGGTTCAGCATGGACAGAATGTAAACCTAAGGGTATTGCCATGTGGCATGAGCCACTGGGGTGTTTATCCTATTAGCAAGGATAGCCTCGTGTAGGCGTTTGTTGAATTCCACATAAGATTTATAGCTTGAAACCCTCTTGTATCAGATGGCAACTCTAATGACTATTGGGAGAGATTTACTTGACCTAATTTACTGATTTGATTTATTATAACCGTTGAATTAGTAGCAACTCCCAATGTTTAATGGGTTCATAGTCAATCTAACAATACTGTAATGGATTTGATCAACAAATTAGGTCAAGAGATTCAGTTAAAAGATAGAATAGCTTGCATATTCATCCATAGGTCAAATCGGATATGTAATTATTGGAGTAATTATGGGAGACTCAAATGATGGATATGCGAGCGTGATAACTTATATGTTATTCTATATGTCTATGAATGTAGGAACTTTTGTTTGTGTTGTATTATTTGGTCTACATATCTGAACTGACAATATTTGAGATTATACAGGATTATACATGAAAGATTATTTTTTGGCTCTCTCTTTAACCCTATGTCTCTTATCCCTAGGAGGTCTCCCTCTACTAGCAGATTTTTTTCGAAAAACTCTATTTATTTTAGAACCCTAGTATGTATTCATAACCTTCTAAGTTCTAACACTTGGACTTGATATTAATACTCACTCACAAACCAAGCCCTAAAACATGACAGGCCGGCCTTCTGTCAATTCATACATATGTAAACTTGGGCCTATCAAATGGAAAATGTTTGGGTGCCTGGGCCTGTTTGGCCCAAATTTAAACAAAGAACTCATGGTTACAAGATAATGAATTGGAAAAATTGGTGGTATAAGTTTAAGCATTGTGCACTACTAAAACACCATCCTCAAAAATCTCAACCCATTGGCCCAGAATTTGATTTCATTCATGATCATAGGATTGAACATTTTCATTCTTTTTTCTTTTCTTTTTTTTCCAGTTGGATACAATAAAAAAGAACAACAATGTTCAACGGGTAGAGTCAGAATACGATGTTTTTTTTTTTCTCGGTAAGTGTCAAAATACGATTTTAGGGGATACAAATATATGACTAGAAAACACATCGGCCGCAAAAAAATTTAAGTTCAAGCATGATATATTAAGATTTAAGACTCAACTAGTATATGAAACATTAAAATCAATTTTTCTCTATTCTAAATGAAATAGGAGTAAAAACCACATAAACTAACTTTTTTCGGTGGAATTCTCCGATCTTTTAAATCCCAAAAACTATCGATTATAGATTAGCTATAAGCTATAATTTTCCATCATTCTCTTTTAATGTACACAATTATCAAGTCCGAGACAAAATCTACATCATTTTGTCTTGAAAAGTAATTCTAATCATAATGCATTAGATTTTTAAAGAAAATATGGGATGATGCATTAGATCAAAAAAGTATTATATTGGCCAAATATATCTATAATGTAAAATAAGACATGTTTCAATAAGCTCATCCGACGGTCTCAAATAGACTCATCCAACGACCATCAACATTTCTTTCAAAACTATTCACATTGCACCGTACCTTCAAACACGGGTTATCTCTAGTATATATTTATTCTGAGAATCATCTATTTTAGGTAGCAAACATTGACTTTGTTTAAAAAAATAGTCATAATAAAATTTGTTGCTTCATTTGCACTCTAAATTAATAAAAAGCTGTTTATGAAGAAGTTTGATCATTATAGAATGTAGATGATTAGGTATCGTGCTATGGTTATGTCAATATAATATTTTAGACTAACCCTCATAAATTAGGGTTTGGTGGTATGCTTATGTCAGTATAATATTTTAAAATATTTTTCATTAATAACCAACAAAAAAATAAAAATAAAAGATGTACATAGTTGTTGAGAGATCCCATATTGCTAAACCAAATTATACGACTATTATAGGTGATCGTATGTGGTACCCCACATCATGGACGACGCATTGAGGGTGTGTTTAGATCGCGGGTTAGAAGAGAATAACACTAGTAGGATTGGAGAAAAATATATGTAGAATTTATTTATCTGACATTTGGTGAGTAAAAAAGTGCTTCGAAAATCCCACTCGGACGAGACCGATTATACTCATTTAAATCCTATAAGTTGACAGATAAGTGGGTTTGAGTTTGATAAGAAATGTTATTTTGGAAGATCTCTAATCCGGTTCAACCTTCCCATCCAAACACACTATTACACTATATTTTGGTTCTTTCATAAGGAAGATAGAGTTAATCTAAGTAATATGGATGTTTTGAATTCAAATTTTGACCACTCTTTGGAGGCTGACCATGATAGATTTATACTCATGAATATTCTAGTTCCGACATAGATTAGTTGAGGTACGCGTAAATTAACCTGAACATTCTTAATTGTTGAATAAAAAAAAAATAAAAAAAAAAGTAATATCTGAAAAGATACATAATAATTACTCAAATATGAGTAGGAAGAAGAAATGGTAAATTATACTTTATCCTCGTGAACTATTACTCTTATTTTAATTTATATCCTCAATTATAATTTTTTTTACATTATACTCTAAAGTATTAATTTTGTATTAATAACGAATATCAATTTTTTGAAAGTAAATACGAGTGATTTATACTACTAATAAACAACTGCTTATTGCACATGTGCAGGTCAAAAAAAAAAAATACATATTCATGTCTTTGCCCTTTCTAAACTCTAAATTTTTTTTCCTCTGTTCGACCTTATTTTTCTTCCTAACAACTATTTGGTTGCAAAAGAGATAAAATAAAGTGATACTAGGCCTTTAGTGGGAAGTTTTTTAGAGTTTCCGTCTCTCTTTTGAAAGATTTTCAAGTTTGTCGTTATCTATAGAAGTGATATGAAACAAAATTGATACTTTATGGTGCAATATAAGAAAAAGTATAATTTACTCAAGAAAAAAAAAAAAACCATTTTGCACATAATTTTGATGTTACAAATCTCTTGAATTATATTGCAAAGTATGGAAACTTAATAAAAACATGATTTTCCAAATATTTTAGTCACTCTTCTTATTAAATAAAGGCATTATTATTCCAATTACCAAAATTATCTCAATTCTCAAATCATTTTCCGAAGTAAAACCATGCGAAGCCAACATATTTATCAAAAATTCAATTTTCTAAAATTTTCAATAAAAAAGATTCCAAATATATTTTTTGCAAATAGCTACGAAAATCAAATTATTTCCAAATATTAAATTTGTTATTGAGATAATAATATATCATGTCCTTTTAGATCTTCCTGTCATGTCAAATCTCACTCAACATTTAGTAACCGGCTTAAATGGTTCAACTCTATAGGACTTGACTACATTACCAATGAAAAAATTTATGGTATCGTATTTTTAAATGTTATTATTTTATGGGTATTTTTTATAATAAACTTTTTTATTATTTTTATGAATACTTTATTATTTTTATGAGTATTTTTATTATAATTGTGATAATTATTTTTATCAATTTTATTAGGTACAAATTTTTTTATTCTTTTTGTGGGTGATTTTTAACTCTTGTGCGTCTTTTTATTACTACTGTGAGTTTTTTTTTTTATTATTGTGATAATTATTTTTATTACTTTTCATCGCTATTACAACAATGATAAAAATACCCATAAAAGTGATAAATGTCACTACGGTTTCAATTTTTTTTTCCGGTACTATAGTCAAAATCCTAATGCTATTTGAACATAGTTTACTGACTTAATCATTCATAACCATTGGACGAACAATAGATGCCAGTATTTGTTGGGACCTACACTAAATTTAATAGTATGATATATTATGTCAATAAATTATATCAATAAATTAAATTAAAAAACATTATTATAATTAAAATTATGTCTAAAAATTAGCGCATATCAATTATAAATCATATTTCAAAATTGAGTCAACCCATCACGACAATTCGATTATGGTCAGTGCTGTTGAGAGTAACGTATTAATTACTATATGATTATGTCTTACTAACTATTATTTCTATATTTAATTTTATTTTATTCTTATTCCACTGGGAAATTGAAGCACTAAACCAAACCCCTCCAACCACCATCAACGGTTGGTTCTAGAAAATCACAGAGAGAGACAGGGAGAGAGAGAGAGAAGGACGTATCGACTAACATATGATCGATTCTTGAAGCAAATGACGATGTCGACTGAGCATCAACACGCCTTGCTTCAGATCTGTCCTTCCTTCAATATCCTTAGGGTTTCAATCTGTTGATCTTTCGTATATATGACTTGAACAATGCATTCACGCATCACATTGTTCTCGTAGATACGCACTCATAGGTATTTGTTCGATCGAGGTTCTGTGATCCGATCTCTTTTTTTAAATTCACTGTGAAAATGTTGGATTTGTTCACTGATTGGATTTGATTTTTGTTACCCATTTCAGTTTTGAATCGGTTTCGGTGTAGGAAAGGAAAGAAACAGAAATGGTAGATCCTGAACCTGTATCACCTGGACTGGTATGGTTCATTTCGAAATCTTATTGATAAATGTTTTTTTTTCTGTTACTTTTTCTAAATTTTCATCAATGTTGATCCCTGTGCGTGTTCATGTGTGGCTCATATTCTGTGGTTAAATTGTATGTTGGATGATCAAAGTTCAGTTTCAGACTTGCCGCGGACAAGTAATTGTAGTTGTATGAATCTGGTTTTTGGAGAAGCTGGGAGCTGCAGTGCGAATATTGAGATTACAGACTGGCGTATTAATCCCATTGTGTTTTATTTCAATTGTGACATCCACGTTCATATTGAAACTTGGAATTTTATCTTGTGCTTCATTGATGGTAATCTGATCTTTATGTTGTAAACTGGAATACAAGAAAAAATAAAATAAGAAATGAATGTGTTAATCATGGATTAGGAGTGGCAATGATAGATAGATAATGGTAGTGAAGGTCGTACAACATAGGCCTGCTAACAAGCTATTAGTAGGAAGGCCAAAGGACACAAGGAAGCCCAAAATCCGAGGCTGTGAGAAAGGACATGATTGCTTTGGGAAGAACTGTGCCTATGGATTTACAAAGAGCTAAATGGGGAAGAAGGATCCTTGCAGCCAATCCAAAGTAGCTGGAATTAAGGCTAGAGTAGTTCAGTTGAGTTGCTAATCAGGTGTTCTGGTTGTTTGTAGTTTTTGACTCAAAAAATCTTAATTTCACAACTAATGATTCATGAGAAGAAAATGGAAATTGAGAAAAGGTAATTGTTGAGCCTAATGATTGTATGAACATCAGTACTGCTGGGATGAACTTCCGTAAAAACCATATTTCTGTTTCTTATTCTTAAAATAAAGGAAATAGTCTAACCATAGTTTAAGAGCTTTTGAAAACTCAACATATCGAACTTTAAGTCGGTTAATGGTGCAGTTTCTATTGTAATTTCCTTTTCGATATGTCCAGTTTTGTTGTAACTTCTATCAGGACTTTTCAGGTTTGGATGCCAGAATTGATAAATCATATGGCTATCTGCAACCACATGGTTGTATCTCATTGTTGATTGAGGCTTTATCTTTTTCTTTACATTTTTATTGTTAAGTTGGACCATATCTGTTTCAACCGAAAAATATGCATCTATCATGGATACGTGATTGGATCGGTGTTTCTTTTTTTCCTTTTACTTTTTGGTTGTAAGTTGGACAATTTCTTTTCAAATAGAAAAGAAGAATGCATCTATGTTATCTCTATGCATTATAGTATCCAGTTATGATGGAACAAATTTCTCTATTCAGTTTTTTTTTTGAGAAAATCTATGTTCATGTCTTGATCTGCTATTTTGAACCAACAACCTGGCAGTCTTGCATCTTTTGTCTTGTGTGTTTATCTATTTATTGTCAATTTGAGGCATGTCTTTATTTAGTGTCATGTAGTTGTTACCATTAAGTACATATGCATTATGTGTCTGATGATACCTTTTACTTGCCATGTTCCAGGTGTCATTCTTGCTTGGAATTGTCCCCATTTTCGTAGCATGGATATATTCTGAATGTTTAGAATATAAGAAGTCTATATCCCCTCCTAAAGTGTAAGTTTCCTTCTTCAAAATGGAGATCTATGAACTTACTGTGTAGGGTTTATACTCTGCTTTTGAGTACTAATCTCCTCTTCCCCCCCCCCCCCCCCCCCCCCAAAAAAAAAAAAAAAAAAAAAAAAGCCTTTTGAGTTATTTTTATTGCAAATTTAGGGGGGTTGGGACAAGGGACAAGGGACAAATTAAAAAATTCAGCTTGGAGGCTGAAAACACAGTTTCACGTATCCATCCACAAACCACTTGAGCTTTAGCACATTTGGTGATAGCTGTGTTAAATTATTATAGTCCGAGCTTATAATTTTGAACCAAGGTGATTATACTAGACCACAGGTTTCACCATGGGAGTGTGTCAATTGAAACAGCACTGCTTATTTTTCATCATTGCAGCTAGATGGAAGGAGGACTTTGGAGCTGATTGAAATTGCAATTATTTGAGAAATTTTGAATCACATTTCTATTTTTGTTGGAACATAGAATGGGATAAACTGTGGAAGTGTTGGATCTGGTGAAAAATAGGAGTACTGGAGAGATGACATGAGACTATCAGCCTTAGAGAAATAGAGATCAAAGGATGGCAAATAGGACGGTTTTTGGGATTAGCCTATCTGAGCTGCAGCTAAGGTTGATTGTTGTTAATAGGCTTGTAATGAATGGGCTTTTGCAGATATGTTGGGCCACACTACTTTCTTGTGATCATTTGCCAGAAGTTTGTTTGACGTGATGATGGGATTACAAGGGTTAATATGATATGAATCTGAAATGTTGAATGTATCCAATATTTAAATCACATAAGAAAAATATGATTTATAAAAGAAATATTGAAAAGTACTCCAGCTTGTAGGGAACAGAAGGCTAATCTCAATTATATATTCTTGTGGTTTAGGTACCAAAGGTTAAAAGGGTACAAATTTTATGACTCTATACAGAGTGTATTATTCATATTGTTTTCAGCTTTTCCTTGCCTTCATATTTGGTTTCCCTTAATTTCAAAATGCTTAATGGGGACAATAGTTTGGTGTTTTCTTAATAATCTTTAGGGCAAACTTCATTTTACTCCCTTATGGTTAGAGTAGTTACCAGAATTTATTAAACTCCTGACGACCCACGATTTGTGTACATCGATCCCAAATGGGGTGGTTTAGTAATCTAGATCACCAAAATGTGCGATCCCAAGTTGTACAGATAGCAAAAATATAAAATACATATTAATTAACTATGTGTATGTAAATTTATAATTATATATTGTTTTAGATAATAGAAAATCGAGCACAAATGTAAGATAAATGGTAATTGACTTATTGTCTATGGATATTTTATAATATATAATGTTGTACAGGGATGAAAATGATCTAGATAAGAGTTCCAAAATGAATTGCAATTCCAAATACCGTACCAGTTAAGCTTACCTAAGAAAGTGTCATACCCGTATCACGTACCAAAGCAACCCACGATCCATGTAACATTAGTTTAGACCCCTTAGCACATGCTGCACATCACCCCCCCCCCCCCCTCAAATTCAAAAATAGTCAAATAACCCTCATGTGGTTGCTACTTTACTGCTACCTTTAAGTAGTGTTCATCGGCTGTGCTTTCTGATAAGATCTTCTTGGCTACAACTGAAAGATAATGAAATAAAGTAACAAGAGGTTCTCACTGTCCACAGTCCACATGACGTAGCGAATCTATTTGCCCATAGGCTGTATAAAGTCATCTTTTTATCTTAATGTCATCATCTAGTTCTTTTGAGGTCAAGGACCACAGAGATCATAGGAATCCATATGTGGTTGATTATGGATTTTACCAGCTATCTACTTCCCAATTGCTTCTGAGCGGTATCTTCTTCTCTCCTAGTTGGATGCTTAACCATCAAGCGCAAATTCTCTTCACAGTTGTGTCATAGAAAATTATTTGCTCGCTATTACTTGAAATGAACCCAGAGCACTGGGATTTCTGGTTTTTGGCTGAAACATTAAAAATATTTGGTTTATGAATCTGAATAAGTAAATACAATTTAGACCTTAGATGCACATGGTGGGAACAATCATGAAACCAGTTGGGTGTTGAAAGTTCTAGAATATGGAACAAGTGGCAGTGCAGTATATACTTCCTCATTATGCATACATTTATGATGAAGTAAATGGATGAGAAATGTAATATGATAATCAAATTTGCAATGAATAGCTTTCCAGAAATACACGCTGATTGAAAATTCTCTGTACATTTGAATGTTGAGTTGAAGGAATAATTGGTTTTTGTATAAAAAAAGTTAGATGATCGTTCTCTTTTCTGTTTTGAAATAGAAAACTGAGCAAGAAATGTGGCTTTTATTTGTCCTCTAGAATATTTTAAGTTGACTTTCTTTGTTGGGAAGCCCTTTCTATCTTTTTGTAAATTAGAAAAAATATTTTAAGTATGAGTCCTTTGATAATTGGTGCTTGCCTTAAGTTAGCTGAGGTAGAATGACTAATTTGCAGTTATTGTACAACTTCTAGATCTTAGATACGACCATGAAGGTAACAGAATGGTGCTAATTTTGTAGTTATTTCCTTCTGACTATATCAAAATGATGATTGAAGGATCATCCTTTCCCTGCAATTTTGTCACAAATCATTAAATTGGGATCTTCCTTAATAGCCTAGCAAGTATTGTACACATTGTTCCGTCTATTTAATTGCTTTTCGCTAAACTTGGTATAACTTGAACTCCTTATGCAATGCTGGTGTGCGAGTAAAATCTCAAAACGATTTAATACTTAGCTGTTAAACAGATTTTAATGTGCTTTTTTGTGCGATTGCTCTCAATGTTGGCCACTAGAAATTTTTGCACACATTTTCACGAATTTGCATTAGGAATTTTATCTATCTTCAGCACATTAAGGAAGTAATGGTCTTTAAGTTTTAATATCTTTTGATGCTGAAAAACTGACTTTTCAAGCAACAGTCATTCAGACATTAACCTGGTTGAATTGGGAAATGAGACAATCAAGGAAGATGATCGGGCTGTTTTGCTGGAAGGAGGCCTCACAAAATCAGCATCTACAAAGCTGGCTACTACTAACATTAAAGTGAACTTAATTAGGTTGATTTGATGTTTGATTTTTGTCGTCAAGTTGGAATTTCTTTAGGATTGTGTTTGTAGAGGTCTTTCTTACTCCCTGCACTTCTTGATGTTTTAGGTTTCTGACTATGGATGACTCATTTTTGCTAGAAAATCGAGCAACTTTGAGAGCAATGTAAGTCCTATCGTTTGTTGATGTTAATAACATATGGTTGACCACCCCACTCCTTATACATGATGTTATATTCCATATAGGTCTGAATTCGGGGGAATTCTATTCTACTTCTACTTATGCGACCGGACGAATATATTGGCAGATTCTACCAAGGTGCTTTATGTTTTTTGTGCTGCAATTTGAATTTTTATCGTTGATTTCAATATGCATAGAAATATTGGCCTTGAGTCATAGTTGGTTAAGTATAACTCTTGGCTATAACAGTATGCATGAGTATGTAAAACTTGGTGAAATTAATGTCTATGGGGTATGGTTAGAAAATGATGTTACTCCGTTAAGTGGTAAACATCTTTGAAACAAATTTGTTCTGATCTCACACCTTATTGCAGAGTGTTACTGTCGTCTAGAAGAATCAATTGGAGAGTGGAATTTGATATGTTGAGTGAACTTTGCGTTATCCATTGGGTGTATATTCGAAGGGGTCACCATAAACTGTGCTTTTAGCTAGATGCTATTGAGGGCGTGTGACATCACAACTTATAGGCAATGCATTTAGAATTTTGTTTCACAAATTTGAGTTTAAAAGAACCTTTCTGTCAAAAGAAAAAAAAAAAGATCTCATACTGGGAAAACATGTTCTTACTGATACTTGAAAGGTTCAGGGTAAGTTTAAACTGCTTTATATCATACTAAGTCCAGCCTGTTGAACATATATCGTAGTACTGTCAGAAATAAAAGAACAACCATGATATGCTGAAATAATATGCGGCTTTTTTAGGGCAGATAAGTTTTTGATGTCTATGTACCTAAAAAAACTCTGTTTCTGAGTTTTGGAGGATGTTTTAAGCTTAAGAGTATAATCGCATGTTGAGAAGGAATAGGCTGTAGCCAGCTCTCGTTAAATTTGATCCTTTTTTTTTTGCCTTTCCTTGAACAGAGCTACAATCGCGATCTTTTTCTCTTTCTGTACATACTTCTCATCATCGTTTCAGCAATGACTTCTCTCAAGAAACATCAGGAGAAGTCGGCATTTTCTGGCAAATCTTTACTCTACCTTAATCGGCATCAGACGGAGGAGTGGAAAGGATGGATGCAGGCAAGTATTTATATCAAAGTTTGTAACTTGAATGCACTGGTACTTTGGCTTAGTTAAAGAAGAATGTACTTTATGCATTCCCTTTGGTTCAGTTCCACTCAAATTGAGCGTCATTGTTTATGTTCTGCCTAGTGCTTCCTTAACTTTTTTTTTTTTTGGGCAAGTTGCAATCCCTTTCCCCTGAAAAACCAAGCCAATTTGTGCCTGTGTGTGTGTGGATATGACACCACTTAGTTTATCTTCGTGGTTATTTGTTTTTGTTAATGACTATTTCGACATCTTAGTCAGGTATTCGATGTTGCGTGTTTCAGCTGGTATGTTCTGCGTATATTGAACCCTCACATAACGTGTAATCAAACAGCTTTTCTAACTTGAGCAATGTAAATGGTTTTATGCTGTGTATTCCACAGGTCCTATTTTTAATGTATCATTACTTTGCTGCAACGGAGATATACAATGCAATACGTGTTTTTATTGCTGCATATGTCTGGATGACTGGTTTTGGCAACTTCTCCTACTATTACATTCGCAAGGACTTCAGCGTTGCACGGTTTGCTCAGGTGATATTATTGATTCTTGATGATGCTATAAATTAACATTAAGACATGCTATGTATACTCTACATTATGCATATTTCTGTGGATGCCTCTAAGCTTTTATTTCTTTTCTATGCAGATGATGTGGAGGCTAAATTTTTTCGTGGCATTTTGTTGCATTGTCCTGAACAATGACTATATGCTGTACTATATCTGCCCCATGCATACGCTTTTCACTGTTATGGTGTATGGGGCCCTTGGAATTGGCCACAATTATAATGATAAAAAATCAGTGATGGCAATGAAAATCGCCGCATGCTTTCTGGTGGTTATCCTGATTTGGGAAATTCCTGGAGTTTTTGAGTTTGTCTGGCGTCCTTTGACATTCTTGTTAGGTTAGTGACCAGCATAACCTTTTTATGCTTATTCTTTTTATTCTATGCCATTACCTCAAAGCTTGGCAGAGTTGATTTAAAATTAGCAGAGTTGAATCATGCAGCAAAGTTATTTTTAAGTGCTAAACCCTAAACCCTCTGCTACTGGTTTCATGTTTCTCTGCTTATGGCCTTCAGACTCATGAAATTTCCAGTGCTTTCCTTTTTCCTAATTCTTTTCTCTGATGAGTTTTTGGTGCTTGTATGTTCTTATGCGGTCTTCTTCTTTAGTAAGATTTTATCCTCACAAAAATAGGTGACATTTTTTGGGCGTAATAATGTTATCAAATTATTACTAGATTGAACTCGGTTTGTTGCGACTTGGGCCCAGCAGCAAAATTCCATGTTGAGCCTGGTTTTCGAGTTTTTGCATGATGTTTGTACCTGCTGGCTTAACCACCTGAGCTTAGTTCTTTCTATTGGCAGGGTATACTGATCCTGCAAAACCAGATCTCCCCCGGTTACATGAATGGCATTTCAGATCTGGACTTGATCGCTACATATGGATCAATGGAATGATATATGCTTATTTTCACCCTAATGTAATTTCTTGAAGACTGGTGATTTGTTGTTTCCTTTTGGGTGTGCCAACTGCTAAATTTCATTATGGTTTATTGCGAAGGTTGAGAAATGGATGGAGAAACTTGAGGAGTCTGAACCCAAGCGGAGACGAGCAATCAAAACAGGCATTGTTGCGGTTTCCTCAGTTGTGAGTGGCATTATCTGGTTGATTTTGGAATCATCTGTCTGTTTATTTATTGACTTTATGATCTGATTTTACACAAATGATCTTTCTTAGGTTGGCTATTTGTGGTATGAATATATTTACAAGCTGGACAAGGTTACATACAACAAGTTCCACCCCTACACATCATGGATTCCTATAACGTGCGTATCAAGATTCTTTTCTTCATTTCTATTTTTTATTGTCTCTCCACTAATTAATTTTTTTATTGTCTCTTGCATCTTTTTACTATTTCTGCTCTGAAGAATTTGTATTGAGGATCCTATACAGCTTTGTGTGTAGAATACTCTGTCTCGTTAAAAGCTAGAAGTTGAGTTTGCAGTATCATACTGTCAACTGTGCTGCCTTTTCATTTCAGTGTATACATTTGCTTGCGGAATTTCACTCAGGAGCTTCGGAATTTCTCATTGACCCTCTTTGCGTAAGTTCTATTTTATCCACTTGATTTATAGTTCTACCATGAACTACACCTTCAAAGGATTCATGGAGGTTAAAAATTGTTTCCTATCTAGCTTATTGGGACACAACATTTCCCGCTCTCTCTAATTGTTGCTGCACTGCACTGCACTAATAGGTGGCTTGGCAAGATTACATTAGAAACCTACATTTCCCAGTTCCACATCTGGCTGAGGTGAGTAAATTTTTTGCTTTTTCCTTTTCACTCTTTGATTATCAGACTTAAATGAACTGTTGAAAAGAATTATAATGCGTAACCTGCGTTACGAATCTTGGGGTGGTTGATACAATTTATTTTTAACTCTCTTTGCACATTGATTGATTATTTTATTTCTTTATCATATATCCACAAGTTGTTAAATATTCGAAATTATTTATCATATATATATATATATATATATATATATATATATTATCTGGCAAGTAAAAGATCTTTGGATTTCTGAAATTATACCTTATTTAATTTATGACTTACTGCTTTTTTACGTCAGATTCCTTACTTAGCCATTAATTGTAAGAAAAAAAAAAAAAGAAGTGCAAAAGTTTATTTTGTTTTCATTTCTTTTCTTTTTCTTTTTTTTTTTTCATTTGGTGATTAGAATTTCAAATCAAGGTAGACATTACATTTGATGCTAACAAGATGCAAAGCCTTATCCACTTTCTGACGTGATGAGATGCATCTACAGATCAAACACCCCTAACGGACAGCCTAAGTGGCTACTTTCTCTCATCCCAGATTATCCTTTGCTCAACTTCATGCTCACAACTGCAATTTATGTATTGGTGAGCAAGTTAATTTTTAAACGTTTCAGATTTAGATGCCTGAAGAAACTAACTAGTCTAAAGTTTTTTATATGGTTTTGGTACTTCTCTGGTCTCTGCAGGTATCCTGCCGGCTCTTTGAACTGACGAATACACTCAAATCTATTTTTGTACCCACAAGGAACAATCGGCAGCTTCTGTACAACTTTCTTGCTGGAGCTGCAATTTCTGCGTGTCTTTATTGCATCTCGTTCATTCTTGTTCAGATCGCTCGTTAACCAGTAAGTCACTTTGTCACACACACACACACAGTCCACAAACCCGTTATCAGTTTTAGGAGCAAGGTATCACATCAAGTATGTGTTTTCCCATGTTATCCTAAATGCCCCGAAGGTGGAGACCCTTTGGTTTCAATGTTATGCAGTTGGACATATGCCCCACAAAACCACAGGCTTCTTTTCTTGAATTTTTATGACTAACTTCTATGCTATATCCTTGACATTCACCTTGTACAACTATTTTTACAGGCCTGACAAATTGAAGACTGTGAAGATTGTTAGGAAGAGATTTTCCTTTTGGATATATAAATATGGAGGGGGAAAAATAATAGGGCGGGGAACACATCCTGCTTTCAGATCTAAGCTCATGAAGCTAGCGTTTGGAACAATTTTGAGGAATTCCACTCACCATCATTTTGTCAAAGTCAAAATTGCTGTTCAATTTGCCTCAGGAAGTCTGGCAAAGGGCCAGTCTCATTAAAAGGAATTTTCTTATAGTTTTTTGGATCGTATCATTCTTTCTTTTCTTTTTTTAAAATTTTCATTCTGTTTCTTATTTGTTTCTTTCACTGCATTCCCCTATTGTCAATTAATGAAGGGGGAAAAGATGTAAGCATTTATGATGTAGATTTGTTGTCGATTTTCAACAATGGTTCATTAGTAATTCAAGTTTTTCGCAGAGCATGCATAATCTTCTGTTGTGTTAGTTCATTGCACAATGTTCATGACTTAGAATCTGACTTTGGAACTAATTATTGATATGTAGAGTTATACTGTTTAACTTGGTGAGTGCAATGCAGCGTAAGGGGATCGGTTCCTAATGAAGAGGATGCTACAGGAATGGTGTTTACAATCAGAGTGGTAATGGGGCACTTGGTGCCAAATGATCTTGAAACTGAGAGCTTCAAAGTACCTCCTACTCTGCAACTGCAGTGGGAGCCTTTGGACGACTGAAAACAGGTTTTTAATGAAGAAAACTGCCAGCATTCTGCTTGTGCCGAGGTACATTGCAGCCTCGGTGGTAAGAATCGGATATGTGGTGGTTTGTAGGGGTTGTGGAGGAAAGAATATTAGGTGTAATTGTTATACTATGTGATCATGTTGATATGGTGTAACCGTCCAATGATAAGATATTATGCGAGCATGTGGATTTTACATATTTTAGTATCATTTAATAACTACTAAAGCGGGGTTTACATTTTTTATTTGCAGGTTTATTATTGAACGGTGACACCATGTCATGTCACCATGTCAATGATGACATGGTGTCACCATTACACTTAATATTTTCTCGTTTTGCAGGCCTTGTGGTCCCAAACTTTGGTAGAATTCCCATGAAAAATTGGAGCACTACTGGGGCCGGACCAACAGTATTAAAAATAAAGCTTGGACTTTAAGTTCTAAATTTTTAAAAAGTCCCATAGGTATATTATTAGCCTACAAATAAATTCATTCAATTTTAAGTCATAAAAACAGGCCCCAAAAAATTAAGTCCAATCAAAATTTTTATGGAAAAATTGTGGATAGGTACACTATATATTATTTATTTGTGAGAAAGTACCTTAATATTAATATTCTGTGTATAAGTCTTTTTTTTGTGTAAATGTTTTGTGAACAGATATACTTTGACTGTTTTTTAAATATTTTATTTACGTTAAAACCCTTTTCTTTTATTCATGAAAGATAATTTAGGCGTTAATTGTGGGTTCAATTTTCTATTTTTTTAGAACAATACGTTAGACTTTTGAACTACATCTTCCTCTTTCATTCCAAGACTGAAATTTTGAAAACAACACTTTTCGTCTCATTAGCCATTTCCTTATTTTTTTGATTCTATTTTACTGGGTAAGTGATTTCCTAAATTAAAGGATAATCAACCTTTTGAATTTTGAAAGGATTCCATTATTTAAATTTTTTTTTACTATTCTCTCTCTTTCTCCCTCTATCTGACTCTTATCATTACTATATCTCTCCCTATTTTGTCTCTTTTTTTTTTTTCTCTCTCTCTCTCTCTCTCCCTATCTTCTCTTTCATTCTCTCTTCCTCTATTTTCTCTGTCAAACTCGTTCTCTTTCTCATCGTTACTCTCTTCTTCCTATTGTCTCTCTATGTGTCTCTCCCCCTATTTCTCTATTTGTTTATGCAGTGTTACATTTAAGTAACATTGTGCGATACCCACCATGTGAAAACACTGCATATGATGTTTGTTTTGCAGTGTGACATTGGAGTCACACTTTTGATGCCCACATCATAAAAAACAATGCATATGATGTGTAGTTGCATTGTGACATTAGATTCACACTGTACGTGATACCTACCATGTATTTTTGAATATTTATATGATATGTATATGAAGTGTTACATTGGAGTCTCAGTGTAATACCATTCACGTGTGAACCCTATATATGTTGTCTATATGCAGTGTGACATTGATACGACATTGTGAGAGAGAATAGAGGAAGAAAGAGTGACAGAGAGAAATAGAGAGAATATAAAGAGAGAGAAAATAGGGAGATAGATATATAGAAACGGTGAGAGTGAGGGACGTGGCTTCTCTGCTGTTGGAGGAAAACAACACAGTGTGCTATTAGGATAAACGACACCGTTTTAATAAGATTTTTCTTTTCAACATTTTTCCACCGCAAAACATACCCGTGAAACTCTCCTTTGCACAATCTCTCTTTCTCTCTCTCTCCCTCTCATGTTCTACAGACCCACGAGCTGCACTTAAAAGTAAGCCCTCTCTTTCCACCCAAGTAATCTTTCTTCTCTACACTCTCCTATCGCCTCTTTACTCTCTATTCTCTCCTTTTCCGAATCCAAACAAGCCCAAGCAATTTACCCATTCATCGCAAGCAAGCATGAATTAATCTGAAGTGCAAATATGTGAAAATATTGAATCTTGAGATAGGAGATTTTACAATTCCAAAAAAAAAAAAAAAGAGGGAATTCTAGAGAAAGTGAGCACCTGTAAAAATTTTAGACTCACTTGTTTGCACAAACTTCGTATTTCATTTTGTGGGATAAATGCAATATTATTTCCTCGTGAAACAAATGTAAGGCATGGGTTTAAATGGACCTATTTGGAAAAATTCCTTGAAATTGTTGAAGTTGAGAGCTTGGCAGCCATTAGAGGAGCTCATGGACAGAAAACTATAGTTTGCAGAAGATTAATTTATTTGTGTATGTATAATTGCACATGCGTCTGTAGGTGTTTGCGATAGAGAATGATAGAGAACCCTTATTTCGCATAGGGAGAGTTATAATCACTGTTAAAAATTTTAGGGGTTTTAGGAGAGAGTTTGTACAAGAGAGAGGGATTGTGCAAATGCAGGTACAGAGGATATGTGTACGGGAGAGTTTTACGGGTATGTTTTGCGGTGGACAAATTTTGGAAAAGAAAATCTTACTAAAACGGTGTCATTTTATCCTAACAGCACACTGTTGTTTTCCTTCAACAGCAGAGGAACCACGCTCGAGAGGGAGAGAGATATAATAAAAAATCTTTTTAAAACTAATGGAATCCTTTTAAAATTCAAACGATTAATTATCCTTTAATTTAGGAAACCAAACTCCAGCGCCAATGGTGGAGACATGCGAGCAGTTGCTGTCTCTTCCCATTATTTTCGCCGGTTTCCTTAGACAGGTAGGAAATTTTTCAAATTGAAAAAGGGTTATTTTGGACTTTAGCTATAGTGGGTGAATTTTTTTACAAATATTTTTAAAAAGTATATTTTTTCCCTAATAATTCAAATATTGTGTACTGGCCTCCTGTTTTTCCAATTTTTATTGTAATAATTTGGGTTCATGATCTAATCCATAACATTAGAAACCTAAAAATCAGAAGTTAAAAAAAATAATAAAGCAATCAAAAGTCAACTCATATTTACCCCACCTATTCTCTCTATCTCTCTTAGAAGGAGGCACATACATTGACCGGCCAAAGTACGAAGATTACCTAGACAATGGAAGACGCATTTTATTTGAAACCATCAACTTCTTTGCCGTGAACCTACCTATACTTTCTGGCCACAAAACACGTGAATGAAACTTTTTGCTCACAACTTGGCTACAAGTCTTGTGGGTGGTGATTAGCCTTTGGGCTCTTAAGTGTCATTTTTTGGCACAGTGCCTCCAAAGGCTTATTTATAGTAGTGTTTACTACTGTGGCCTTTGGGCGATGCTCCATGCATCGCTAGCCCGGGAAAAAGAAAGAAAAAAAAAAAAAAGTCTCGTGGGTGGTTCTAGGTCACCTACTTCTTGTGTACAAAATTATCTATGAATGGACACTCTTACCAGATTTTTTTTTTTCGATTGATGAAAATAGTATGATATATTTATATTTATTTACTTCATATTAGATATCTAAAAACTCGTCAAACACAAAAGGATAAAAAATCGGCATACATACTGTAACAAACAAATAAAAGATAACGAAAAAATAAAGTTAATTACAACCATTTTCAATTGATCACAATGAGTTTTCCATTCTTTGAAAGAAAATACTATGTATCCTAAAATTGTAACCCAAATGTGCATCCCAAATGAACGGAGATCATTGGATGAGTGAGTCTCATCAACTTTTTTAATTGGGACCCACTGATTCAACTATCCTTATCGATTTGGAATGCACATTTAGGATACAAATTTAGGATATATAACATTGCTCTTTTTTGAAAGAGATAGCTTCACTATTAATGCTATCAAATACCTAATTTTACACACTTTTCAAGAAGATCACTTGAAGATGCACCGTCAAGGGCTGCCATTATCAGGGAAGAATCTCAGATGCCTTGTGATAAGGAGACCCTACACTACGACCTTGTATTATATCATACAATAACACTAAATTTTGTACACTAACCAATAATCCCTAATTGTTATGATAACTAACAAATAATTTTTTTATGTCCAAAATTTACCTGGATATGTCATAATATTTCTAAAGCATGTCCAAAAGTTCCTAATCATTTAGGAATGGGTTTATAGTAATTAATATGACAAAAACATATTAGGGTGAACATCATTAAATATACTTGAAGGAGCACAAAATTATTGCACATGATTAGACATTTAATAATGCGGAATAAGTACATGCACGTGACAAAGGTCACGTGCTTGCCATATGGACTACTTGGAGCATCGGGTGAGTAGGATCGACCGAAATCAGTCAACGAATCAATCCTGAACATGACAGTACGTTCAGAAACGACTTTGTCCTAGTCGACCTAATATGCTCGGTCAAATAATCCAAACTAGACCGAACCATGCAACAGTTCGAATTGAGTAATAAGAGTGGATAGAATCCCGTTCTTATTGATAGGGGAAAAGATTAGGCAATCCCGATAAATTAGAGGACGGTGCTAGGTTGATAAGGAAGTTACCGAGATTAAGGTGAACATGATCAACATGCCTGAATATATAGACGAATGAGGAATGCTGAGAGAGATTTCAGTAACAATCACTAGAAATTCGGTGTAACGTGGGGTGTACAACTTCATCCCTCCAATGGCGAAAGCCCTAGTAGGAGGGGGACCTTATTATACTATAAAAATCAGGTAAAGCTCAAGTCAAATGTACGCAATACTTTTCCTACAACTAGTTCTGATTACATTGTCGACTCATATTGACTTAAGCACCGAAGTGCCTTCGATCAGCTTGCCCTGGTCTTTGGCAGTTTGTTCATTTTGTACGAGAAGCAGTGCACCCTTTCTTGTTCATTTGTTTCCAATCAAATCAGTAAGTTTGTAAAAGGTTCTTTTTATGACTTATAATTGGCGTCGTCTGTGGGAACCTTTGAACAAAAAATACAATGTCAAGACTATGAAGCACAATTGGGTTACCAATTAATGATGATGTTGAGTTTGACCCCGACCAAAATTACAAGGTATCCTTTGCCTCTGACAGCGACATTAGAGAGGATGACTTTGGAAGCCAAGATGAATACCATGACGATCATGACAACCTTTCATTAGTAAGGTACAACCCGAAGATGAGGCACAAAAGGATGGATTGAACCAAGAAAAATCCCCCAGTGCCAAGGGGGACATCCCCGCCTTCATGAAGTTAGTCTAGTCCCTTCAGGATCGACTGGATACACATGACACCGTGCTGAAAAGGTCTTATGACAAGGAAAAGAAAATAAGAGAAGAGAATGAAACATTAAAAGAGGCCTTGAGAAGGTCTAAGGAGAGAGATGTCCCAGAAAGAACCATAAACCGAGCCACCAAAGTTAAGGGCAAACGAGATTGAAGATACAGGAGTCCAACCCCTGAGAAGAATAAACCACAACATAGAGAAGATTCCCGAGATAGGAACAATAGGAGAAAATCATCTTGGGTGGAAGACCAGGAGGACGCCTGGAAGCGTTTCATTATAGAAGAACTCGATAGTAAGTTGAAATGGCCCGAGCAAAAGTCAGCTAGGGAATTTGCAAGAAGAGCGACAAGAGAATACATCGGGGGAACGAACGTTTCTCCCTTCACCAAATGGAGAGAGATGGAGAGAGAGGGAGAGAGACAGAGAGAGAGATTTCACCGTCCCAAATTGCACTTTGTAGCCCAAAATTTTAAGAATTCTAATTATACTCTAAAAGATTAAATTTTTCATATTTCATATTTAATATATTAAAAGTATTGTAATGTGACCCTTCCGTTAGCTTTCGTTGTTCATTTCATTAACGTTAATGAGTCTTCAACGTCAATGAGGTGAGTTTTTACGGAATGGACAACAGAAGTTGACAGAAGGACCACATGCAACACTTGTAATAGATTGAAATATAAAGTGAGAATTTAGAGTGCAAAGTATAATTCTCTGCTATATCAAAATAAACGTGTACTAATACACCAAAAAGTACACCAACTAATACATCATAAAACGCACACAAACAAACTCAAAAAACTCACACACAGACACACTAATACACCCCATGTGTATTGCAAGGGTCAAAGTTATTGACTTCTTTTTAAAGAAAAATTCAGTGTAATAATGGGATTACCGGTCCTTTTGGCATGGCCTTAAATTAAGAAACAGATCGATCATGTTCTGAATCTCACGCAATTGCATTGTGCATCAATGACATGCATATTAAGCCTACTTGAAATATGTTGAACAGCTAAGATACAAGAAAACTCAAGCCGGGCTCTCTCTCTCTCCTTTTTGCAAGTTATACATCTTCAACATGGGGGAAGTTGAAGAACTGTCACTAGAGATTAGAGGTGAGTGAGCTTTTCATTATTCATATGCTTTAGATATAAGATATGGATCTTTCTCTTTCTAGTTGCTATGAACATTTAACTAGAGAAACTGCAAAAAGAGAAAAAGAAAAAGAAAAGAAAAGAAAGGAGGATCTTATTTATTTTGCACCAGCAGAGTTGAATCACATTTAGCTAAAAGATATCATTTAAAATGGTTAAAACATTTCATAAGTTCACCGTTGAGTCGTTGACAGTTGACACCTTTTATCTAAAGTATGTGTAACTTTCGATGGTTATACAATTTCATTAAGTTTTCACCTCTTAGCCAAAAAACACCATTTCAAATAGTTGTCCCTCTTCAAAAGATGCACCCATGAGTATATAAAGAGATGGTGTTTTAGACAGCAAAATACATCTCACTTAAGAATTATACAACATTCAGACTACAAGTGCCCTCTAATTTTTTTTTTTTTTTTTTGCATTTTACATTTTCCCAAGTCCAATCCTCGCATTCGGAAAATAAAAGTTGACTATTTCATTTCCTTGAGATCTTTAGGTATTGTCTTCATAGCTAAATAAGCAAACAGGTTGAAGAGCATCATTGAATCTCGAGAAGAGATTTGTAGAAATAATTGATAGGGGCAAACATTATTTTTATGAAAGTGTTTTCCAGCACGACTTAAAACAATTTTCAGTATTCAGTACACTTCCTGTAACCAAGATGTCCAAATGAGAGTGTTGATCCAACCACCAACCTTACTTTCCTTGTGGAAGGGGGATAGAGAAGATGGTTATATATAAAGAATAATCCACAACCTTTTACACAGGGCATAGTCCACTTATAAGCTGGAACACCATTGTAATTCTTCTTCTAGTTGACATATGAAGAAACTCTTACCACTTTTGAAAGAATTATAAGGGTGGGGGGTTCTTATTCTTCTCATGGAGTGACTCTGTGAAGCAGCACATCTCACGTTGCATCTTGAACTACGTTCTTATTTTCACATTGTTCGTTAAAAATTTAATAAAAAAGTTATCTCATTTTGTCTCTTGAGCTACAGGTTTTGTTTCACTCTGCCCCTGATACATTGACAATTTTGTCCAAAAGATAATAGGCGTTTATATTTGGAGTAATGTAAAATTAATTCAAGTAGTTGAGGGGACAATGTGAAAAAATCAATAGTTCAAAGAAAAAAGTGAAATTGATTCTATAGTTAAGAGGGTCAAACTATAATTTTTCCTTGTAGTTTTGTATTCAACTTTCTCATTACAAGAGATCTTTCATAATAATTATCCAATTTTCAAATAATCAAGTCTTTGACTTTATACGAGTTCTGCAAAATCCATTAAACAAAGTATTAGGTCCAATAATATTTTAAAAAGTTAATAGTATTTTTGGTTTCTAAAATATGTATTTTTTGTCAGTTTAGTCCTTATTATATTAATTTTGTCAATCTAATCACTAAAATATTTAATTCGTGTCACTTTGATCCCTGCATACCGTCAAGTTTTTGACGGAATCATCCTGTGTCGAGCACGTGATAGCGTTTAAAAAATTAACACGTAGTCACTTCAGTATAAAAAACTTGATGGTCAGTCTATATAGAGATTAAAGTAACACGAATTGAATATTTTAGAGATCAAATTGATAAAATTGATACAATAAAGACTAAACTGACAAAAAATATATATTTTAGGAACTAAAAGTCTTATTAACTCTATTTAAAAATACTAACAACACAATAATGCTATTTACAAAGAAAATCACAAATTGACTGTCTTCATTCTCTCTCTCTCTCTAATCCTTTCCATATGTAATTTTACTAGGCCACGCTGAAGGGGTAAGCTCAACTGGAAGTGCCAATGTTAACAACAACTCAAGACAATACAAATGGTGGCTCCAAATGGCCTTCTTCTCAATCTTAGTCCTCTCTAGCCAATCTGTTGCTACAATCTTGGGAAGACTGTACTTTAACAAAGGTGGAAAGAGCAAATGGATGGCAACACTCGTCCAAACTATAGGCTTTCCCATCCTCCTTCCCTTCCTCTACATATCACCAACCAAAAATGGCAGCCATACGAAACAACCGTCTGCGTTAATCCTCGTCTCGCTTTATCTCATTCTCGGTTCATTCCTAGCAGCAGAGGGCATGTTGTATTCGATTGGCCTCTTGTATTTACCAGTTTCTACTTATTCTCTAATTTGTGCAAGTCAGTTGGGATTCAATGCTTTTTTCTCTTACTTCCTCAACTCACAGAAACTCACTCCTTTTATATTGAACTCTTTATTCCTCCTCACTATCTCATCCACACTACTTGTTTTCCAAAATGACTCGGGAGATTCGAATGAAACTCCTAAAGGTAAGTATGCAATTGGGTTCATGTGCACTATTGGCGCGTCTGCTGGTTATGCATTGATGCTCTCTGTGACACAATTTGTATTTCGAAAAATTCTGAAAAGGGAAACTTTTAGAGTGGTCATGGATGTGATAATCTATGAGTCTCTTGTAGCAACTTGTGCTATCTTGGTGGGACTTTTCGTTAGCGGGGAATGGAAGAGTTTACAGGCAGAGATGAAAGCATATGAACTTGGAAAGGTATCATATGTGATGAATTTGGTATTGACAGCAGTGGCATGGCAGGTTTTCAACATTGGTGCTGTTGGATTGATCTTTAAGGTCTCTTCCCTCTTCTCCAATGTGATCAGTACTTTAGGTTTGCCAATTGTTCCGGTTCTTGCTGTGTTCATTTTCGATGAAAAGATGAGTGGAGTTAAGGTGGTTTCAATGTTGTTGGCCATTTGGGGATTCACGTCGTATATATATCAGCATTATCTTGATGATTTGAAGTCGAGCGCTGAAAGAAGAAACGCCAATGAAGTTTCCGAAGTTTCACTAGTTGAAAAGAAAAACGCTAATGAAGATTAGGATGACCCGGCGCAAGGATGATACGCTAATAAAGTTTTCGAAGTTTCCCTAGTTGAAAGATGTTAGTTAATGATTGTAAATTTGGTGGTTCTCTTCTGGACTTCAGTCACATAGAAACAAGGCATACATGAGTGCAACTTCGTCTAGCATCTGATATAGTATCCAACATATAATAAATGTTTTCTAAGTAAGTGTGCTTTGATTTTAGTGGTGGGGGTTTAGTCCACTTTAGAATGGTGTGTAATCTTATATGTTGTTTATGTTTGTAGTATAATATATAGGATTTTTCTTTCGATCCATGCAAGCTTGTGATTACAGGATCGAGATCCCCTTAATGATAAATCACCCATTTTATATTTTTGGGGACTCATTTATATAATAAGTCTTACTTGAAGTTATGTTGGGTGATCTACATCCAACTATAAGTGATTAGTGTTTTAGCCACATCCTCCATTTGCTTCTATGTAATTCAATTGTGGATTGCAAATGTACTAAGCTCACAAAGTACTTGATGGCAACCCACTCCCATGGTGAAATGTGCCATAGCCACTCCAAGAAATAGGACTTTTAGTGTCGATATGCATTTTGTCATGGATTACTATCCATTTATGGTGAATTTTCATGTGCGTCACTTTTGACATTTAGTGACACATTTATAGTGGCGACCTAGGGGCGACTTTTTTATCGCCACCAAAACTTTTAGTTGCGATTTTTCCCTCCACTAAACACTCTCTTTATTGTATTGAGAGCCCAACCCGACACTGACAAGCAGATACTCCTACACAATAACAATGGACTGAGTCGGTATATATTCATCTACGATGACACAATTGTATGCCTTTCAAGGCTTTTCCTTGTAAATATTGTCGAATAAGAAAGCAGAACCTCACCGCTTTATTTCAATATGAGAAAACAGTAACAAGGTGGATGCATAAAAATATATGAATGTTTCTGTTTCTAATCTTTAACTTTGATTGACCAGCTGCAGCATTGATTTGTTTTGGATGGTAGCAAACAAGCCACATTGAGCTTATAATTATTAGCTAGGTTAAGATTTCGAAAACAGAAGTTATTTTTCGATAACATATCGAAAGTTAAAATATTTTGAGTTCAAATTACAATTTTTTTGGTCAAGTTAGTATAGAAGGGGAGCGTTATGATCCATCGTAGTAACATTTTTGTTGCAATTGTACATCATGTATTTTGACCCAAAACATGATCTTCGGTACCGTAACTCTTTTAATTTGGTAGCAAAGTCTTGCCCTAAATCTATACTTATATAAGATTAGTAATTAATTTTCATAATCTAAAAAAAATAGAAGAATATTATTGTGGAATGATTTTTTTGAGATCATACTACTGTAGAATACTAAATGGGATCCAATTTTTTCAGTCAAAGTGGGACCAGTTGACTTGTTTATAACCATGGTTAACTTTTTTTAATCAGAAGTGGAGTGCCATTTCATCTCTATTAAAATTAGAGTTTAGTTAGAGCAACTCCAAAGAAGTTGCTATTTTGGAGTGTCAAATTACCCATTTGTAATATTGAACAGTGTTTTAGCATCCATGAATTATAAATCTGTTCCAATGACAGGTGCCAAAATGGGGTGTCATTTTCATATTTTCATTCATCAATCTATATGAATCGTTAGATCTATATTCATCGTTAGATCATTCAGCAATTTAACAGATCTATATTCATCAACTCATTTGCAACCTCTCCCTTTCTCTCTCCAGAGTTGCCAAAATTGCCACCCCAAGAACATTGTTGGCATTTTTCAACCCTTGATGCCACTCCTTAAAATAAAAAATTTTGAATTTGAGATAATATTTTAGCAGTGATGGGATTGCCATCTCGGATGCCGCTCCTTTTGGAGTTGCTCTTAGCTTATAATTCTATCGGTAGTTATATTCCTTCTTAATGGCTGGCGGATGTGTCAATTGTCCATTGACTACCCGAAAACTATCCCTTCAATGGAGAAGCCGGACAAAATTTAAACTACCACCGAACCGTTGCATGTGTAGCCGGTGTTTCGAACCGATGTGTTCGTTGGAATCAAGCCGTTGCAATCAAACCATTGCAACTCTTCTAGTGAGTGTTTAATGGTCCATTAGACATACTTATTCTTTTACATTTAAATGTTCTATTATATTTGGTGATTCATTTGACTCCATTTGGGAATAATCAAGAGTGTTCAAATACTTCTACATTTACGAGTGCACGCTTCTGAAAAAGTAATAGTGGAATCCTGGAGGATAGGATGTCATAACTTGTTGCACCGAGTTTCATACTCAGATGAACGAAAATCTATTCTTAAGGATAGTGACTACATTCCTCTATCGATAAATTGTCTATTCCTTACTTGTTTATTTTTGACTTGAATTTTCACAACGTATAGTTTGGGACAGATGTTAGTATTATTATATTACACAGATCATATGTGGCCATTGTTACATGATATCACCGACTAATAACAAGATGATAGTCATTGCTATCAACAATGAACATAATCTTGTTAAAAGTTTCGATTTGTTGTACAAAATGACAAGCACATTAGGCCACATCTGGAAAAAAATTGGAGAAAAGCTGAGGTGGGAGAAGAAAATAAAACCAGAGAACCCTCATTGATGATCCGATTGCCAATTCTATTACCTTCTGTATGTTTTTTGATCAACTGTTGATGGTGTTGACAATGTTTAAATCTTTTAGCAGTGATCCAATTCGTGTTTAACACTGACTTGACACAAGTTGATTGCATTTTTTTACAAGATTAAGTTCCGATTCGCACCCAAACCGATATAGAACCTTTAAATTGTAATGAAATTTTTTATGAACAATGGTCCATGGAATGGAGAAATGGGATGATAGGCTCATTAAAACATAACATTTTTATACTGTTTAAAACATAAGCAATTAAATAACAACAATAGTAAGATAGTCGACGAATGTCTCAACCTGTAACAATATTTTTCAAAAAAAAAATAATAATAAAAAAAGGTTGTGGTAATGTACCAACATGGCAAAGGAGCACAAAAACCCACACGCTTGAGGCTTGGGGTTAAAATGGACGAGGTGAAGTGAAGGTATCAAGTTTTCAACACTTAGCACTTCTAAAAGTTAGACTAGGAAGTCAAGAGCATGTTTCATATGATCAATCCTACTAGTACTAAGGCTGGAGCTCTCCACGTCAATAATTGGATAAATTACACTTTGATCCCTTTAATTATAGCAAAATTTCTTTGTCGCTTGAACTATATAGTAAAGGAGGTGTTTGCATCTAGACTCAATCTGTTTTTGTTCTCCTTTTGTCATTTCATTTCCCTTCTAGACAACACAAGTGATTTTCATTCCAAAAGACGTACAACTGGATAAGTTTGTGTATCGCCATCAGTGTATCAATGTCATGACAGAAGTGGAAGTATGCCAACCTTGGTATTATTTACTAGCTCTAGAACGATAATGAACACGCCCTCCTCTATTATTTAAAATATTATTGATACCCCTTTTAATTTATATTTAAACACCACTGACACCCCTTATCGTTAAACCACCACTTCTAACAAAAAAAATTCATCTAAAATATCAAAATTACCCTTACATAAACCCCAATCAATCTTTCTACATAAAATTTGATAAAAATTCGAGTTGATTAAAATTTATTTTTTTACATATTAAAATTTGAGCCGATTAAATTTTTTTTTTCTACATATGAAAATTTGAACTAATTAAAATTTATTTTTTTACATATTAAAATTGGAGTCGATTAAAATTCAAAAAACAAAAAGGGTCTCATTAAAGATAATTCTGACAATGTGATAGGTGACAACTATTCATTAAATATATAATTTTTTTTATTGATGATGTGCAACACATGGTAACCCCACTCTCTCTCTCTCTCTCTCTCTCTCTCTCTCTCTCCTGATTGATTAATATCTGCATGGGAATCTCAGACTATATAATTGTAAGTGATGACTCCACTAAATTGTTGAAGTTCTTGAAAGTGCAGTGCACACTCAAATGTCCAGACAACAGTATAAAGCAATAATAAGTGGAGGATGGTGACTGTCATGGCCAGATTATTATTATTTTTTTTGTGGTGAATGTGATGTTTCATATGCCATGGTCTATGTACCAACCTAGCTAAGTTCATGTTTCAAACTGATGAGGAAATGGAAATGAAAAGAGGGTATCAATCAAACACCATAAAAATGGGAATTGAATGTGTGTATTGTAGCTCAAGAGTCTTTTACACTTGATACGACTGAAATTTCGACAGGTTATATTCGAAGGAAAGTTAGACATACTTGCTGAAAATATGCTAGCTAGGACATCAAGCTAGCTACCAGTCCTTAACTATTCACTTGTTGCTTCTTGCATATCATGATTTCCAGACTGGAATTTGACTGGAAGGAGCAAAATTTAAAAACCGATGCACCATGTATAGCATTTGTTTAAGATTGATAATCGAGACGAGCTTATCGAGTTGTTTTTTTAAACGAGCCTAAAAAATTGTTCAAGCACGGATCGTTTAGAACATGAGCCGAGCTCGAATTAAGTCCTATCCGAACCCGAGTAGCTCGGCTCGATTATCAGCCCTACATTTGTCTTATTATCAATATTTCAAATACTACTTGAAAATTCAAAAGAAGAAAATTCCTACATAAATGCAACAAGTGGAGTTCACAAACAGCACAACATGCCCAAAAACTTTTATATAGACAACCAATTTGCTGTAATCTCACCCAAACTCTGACCAAAGGAAGTGTTTACGCCAGTTTCCATTAGAAAAAAACCAACCCACTAGACTAGAGTGCGCATCATTTGTATCATTTCTTAATAGGTTTTATGTTTTTTTTTTTTTTGGGAATCGAGAATTATCCTAACCACACATTCATTAGACTTGTAGTTACAACGCAGAGCTCGAATATAGCTGCAATAGACTAGAGTGCACATCATTTCTTGATGGGTTTTATGTTCTTTTTTTGGGAATTGGGAATTGAGAATTATCCCAACCACGCGTTCTTTAGACTCGTAGTTGTAACGCAGAACTCAAATATTAATAATCATCTATAAACTACGCTCATTTGTTAAACATGATTTATATGCAAACGGAGGACTCTTTTACTGTAGTGCAAGTGAAAATCCTACATACAGTAGGACTCCCAGCAATGTCTTTTGTCTTTCAGTTTCTTCCTCCATTTGTTTCAATGTATGTCTCAGACTAGATATTCTAAGAGCATTTAACTACCAAAAAATAATTAAAAAAAAAAGAAAATATAGAGAAAAAGGAACCATAAAATACCGCAAATAAGTTATCTTATTTAAATTTAAATGTAACTCCGCCAGTGTTATACTCAACGCTGTTTGTCCCAAGTCAGGATAAAGGAAGAGAGTTGTGCTAAATTGCCGACAGCCAACGTAAAATTTTGTCAGAGCCACTATGATGATAACCGATCCCAAATGATTGGGACATAAGACCTAATTTAATTTGGTTTGACTTGGTTTGATTTGGTTTAAATTTCATCCTTTTGAGGTTGACGGGAAAACAAAGTTCAAACACAAAGTGACACACTTGAGAGAATCACACTCTCCAATAATGCAGCTAGAACCCTAGACTGCACGCCCAAAACTGTGGAAGAACTAAAACTTAGAACAAGAAGAACAATTAGAATCAACACTCATATAGAAGAAGAACACATGAACTTTTATTTCATAGTACTTCTCCTTTCCACTCTCTACAAGGATACACCCCATGACCCAAAACACTTTTAGTATTTATAGGACTCTCCTATCATGTACCTAGACAAATACACATCCCTAGATAAGTAGATTCATGAATGACCATTAGACTCCATACATGAATATTACTAATGTACATTCATGTACCAAACCAAACCAAGTACCAAACCATTCATGTACAAACCATGTACATGAACCATGTGTAAAAATACTAAAATAAACTAATAAAGTTAGCACAACTTTCAACACTCCCCCTTTGTGCTAACACCAGAAACCAAGCCCAAAAACTCTTGGAACTTCTGAAACTTTTCCTTTGGTAACGCCTTGGTGAAAATATCTGCCAGTTGATCATTTGTATCCACCTTAATTAGATCAATCTCATCTTCAAGTACCTTCTCTCGAATGAAATGATAGTGGACTCCAATATGCTTGGTTCTAGCATGGAATACTGGATTTGAAGCCATTCAAATAGAACTCATGTTATCACACAATAGTTGTATTGGCTTGTTAATTGGATGAAGAATTTCTCCAATAAGCCTCTTCAACCAAACACATTCCTGAGCTGCAAGTTTAGCTGCGTTATATTCTGCCTCTGTGCTTGACAATGCAACTGTTGCTTGTTTCTTGCTACACCACGAAATAGCTGCAGATCCAAAATTAAACACAAACCCGGAAGTAGATCTCCTTGTTACAAAATCTCCGGCCCAATCAGCATCTATGTAACCTTTGAGACTAAGGTTAACATCTCTCTTATACACCAAACCAAAATTGATTGTGCCACTAAGATTCCTAAGTATCTTATTAGCAGCCTCTTGATGGGATTTGCACAGTTGTTTCATGAACTGACTAATTATCCCAACCAAAAAAGAAATGTCGGGTCTGGTAATAGTCAGATACAACAAACTTCCAACCAGCATCCGATAGCGTTGCCCATCTTTCAACTCTTTCCCTTCATCAACCTTTAATTTCAAGTTCTGCTCCATTGGAGTAGCTGCTGGTCTACAATCTAACATGCTAAATTTCTCCAAAATTTTCTTGGCATAGTTCACTTGAGAAAGAAAAATACATTCTTCATTCCTTGATACCTCCAATCCAAGAAAGATGTGAAGCTCCCCAAGATTCTTCATCTCAAACAGTATAGCAAGCTCCCTCCTAAGTCTTGTAACTTCTTGTTCATCATTACCCGTCACTATCATATCATCAACATATAGCAAGACTAGGACATGCACAGATGAATTCTTCTTAACAAAAAAACTAGCATCAGCACTTGAAGCTACAAAACCACATAAACTTAAATATTGAGCAATCTTTCCATACCACGCTCGCGGTGCCTGCTTAAGCCCGTAAAGAGCTTTCTTCAACAAACACACATAATCTGGAAATCTTGATGATTGGAAACCAGGAGGTTGCTCCATGTAAATCTCCTTATCAATATCTCCATACAGAAATGCATTCTTAACATCTAGTTGCCAAAGCTTCCATCCTTTAGCAGCAGCTAAGGATATAATGACATGCACACATGTCATTTTGGCAATTGGACTAAAAGTTTCTTCATGGTCCAAGCCGTACTTTTGTGAAAATCCACGAGCCACGAGCCTGGCTTTATATCTGTCAACACTACCATCCGCCTTCCGCTTTAGTTTATACACCCACTTACAAGAAATAAGTTGAACATCACGAGGTTTAGGAACTAAATCCCAAGTTTCATTTTTCAATAGAGCAGCCATCTCTTCTCCCATAGCGACTTCCCATTCTGGACTACGATGTGCTTCTTCGAAGGATGTTGGCTCCAATTCATCAATCGGCCCCGCAAAGAAGCACTCACAAATATTACAGTTATCAATATCCAGATGATAGTCCTTGAACTTCTCAGGTTTCTTACGATCTCTTGTTGATCTGCGAAGTGCTAAATCCTCTTGAACAGACTCGGAATTTCCAATCTCTTTGGTGCTACTCCCCCATAATTCATCAGGTACAAGTAAAGAAGTCACATTTTCAGAAGAATTTTGTTCATCTTCTCTTCCATCATTATAGGGTGGGGTTACGACATGTGGCATATAGAAAGACGAGATCTCATCAAAGACAACATCTCTCAATATAACAACCTTGCATGTTTCTGGATCCATACACCACCAACCTTTTCTGTTCGGATCGTATCCCACAAATACGCACTTTGTAGCCTTTGCATCCATCTTGGTTTTGAATTTATCCTGAATATGAACATAACATACTGAACCAAAAACTCTAAAATAAGCAACTGAAGGTCTTACATTATATAGCAGCTCAAATGGTGTTCTCATGTTAATCACCCTTGATGGAACCCGATTAACCACATGACAAGCACACTGCATAGCTTCAGCCCACAATTCCTGCGGTAAATTCTTGGCATGAAGCCAACTTCGATTAACTTCTTGCAAGTGTTTCAACTTTCTCTCTACAACTCCATTTTGTTGCGATGTTCCAGTACATGTCATTTGTCTTCTTATGCCATGCTCCTTGCAAAAATCAATAAACTCATTGGTGATATACTCAGTTCAATTATCAGTTCTAAAACAACCGATTCTACTTTGGAACTCTGCCTCAACGATTCTTTTGAATCTCTTGAAATATGCAATTGCCTCAGACTTTGCTCTCATGAAATACACCCAAGTGAACCTGGTGTAATCATCGACAAGAACTAGCATATAATAAAAACCACTATAACTTGATATAGGACACATCAACAAATCAGAATGAATTAGTTCCAAAGGCTTCTTAGACTTTATTGAGGACTTCCCAAAAGAAAAACAATGAGCCTTCCCATATTGGCAACCCTCACAAACAGTGTCCTGATGAAAATTTCCTAAATTTGGAAGCCCATCAACTAGGTTATTCGCAGAAATTTCCTTTAACTTCCCATAACCAACATGTGCCAATCGAACATGCCACAGAGATGCATTATCTTGTTTGCTAGTTTTCTCAACGTAAGCATCACTAGCTGACAAGACATAAAGAGACTTAACCTTCTTTCCTTCCAACAAAATATCAGCCTCCAGATTTCGAATGTTGGACAAGACTTTAACAGTATCCGGACCAAATAAAACATATTTCCCAGAATTAGAAATTTGAGAAACAGAAACAAGATTTTTAGTCATACCGGGAACATGGTAGACATTGTTGAGAGTAACACAACCAGCATTCGATGCATTAACTTTGACCATACCTTCATTTTTTACTGGGTGAATGGAGTTGTCAGCCGTCACAATTGTATCCTGCCCCTTATATTCTTGCAAACTTGAAAACAAGGAATCATCTCCCGTCAAGTAGTGAGAACAACTATAATCGATTATCCAGTCCTTCTTGTAATCAATACTCGTACTCGTAGTGGAAGAAATCTGTACCGGTTCTCTTGACATTTTTCTTGTATCCAGAACTTCAGTGGATAAACAAGTATCCCACTCGCGGTTTTCAGAAGGCTCCCCACTTCCGTTCTTGGAAGTGCCAACATTGCCCTCAACCATTATTGTCTTGCAATATTTCTTAATATGCCCTAATGTTTGTACCGTTAGTTGACCACTGTTAAAAATGACTTATATTAATCAAAAAATCATAACTACCCTTATTTTAATATTTTGTGTAAAAATAAAAATCAAAAGAAAAAACCCAACTCTAGTGAAAACCTCAAATCCCTCCCCCCCCCCCCCCTCCCCCACTGAAACCAAAACCCACCCCCACCCTTCCCTCAAATCCCTAATCCCTCCCCACCAAAACCCTCCCCCTCGACTGTGGATCCGATGGTTTGTGGCTGGGTGGTTAAGTGGTGACTGCGGTGGTTTTTAGTTGGGTGGTGGCTACGGTGGTTTGTGGGCTGGTTGATTGTGGCTGCAGTGGTTGGTGGCTGCAGTGGTTGATTGTTACGGTGGTTGTGGCTGGGTGGTGGCTATGATGGTTTGTGGGCTAATTGATTGTGGCTGTGTTGGTGGCTACGGTGGTTGTGGTTGGGTGGTTTGGTGGTGGCTGCAGTGGTTGTGGTTGTGGTTGTTGGTTAGGTCATAGTTATGGTGTTTTGTGGCTGTTGGGGTTGGAGATTTTGGCTTAATTGGGCAAAGAAAAGGGAAAGAAAATGGATATGAATAAAGGCTAATGGTACAAAAGTAATTTTAAAGTTTTTGTCTAATTAATCAGTCAACTTGTTAATTTTAGAATTTGAAAGGGGCAAATTATTCAATTTTAAACCAGAGGGCCCTGATTGAAATAAGACCTAAAGTTCAAGTGGGCATTTTGTAATTAAAACAAATAAATAAATGGACCCCACAAAAATTAATAACTAATTTATCATGTAAGCAAATAACTCCCCACTCTTTCTCTATGTAAGTCTAAGTTGGGTTCACCTTGCCCACTTAGGGGCTGTTTGGTAAGTGGGATTGGGGGGACTTTGTAAGATGGGTTGGAGAAAAATAGTCTAAATGATACACAAAACCCATGTTTGGCTAAAAATTTGAAGTTTGGGTTACCAAGCTCAACCCGCTATTAGCCTGGATCTTAAACCCCAAATCATGGGTTCATCAAACCCGGGGGTAAGACGAGTTTCGGATGAGAGTTAATGAGTTTAGGATAAAAAAAGAAAATTATATCCCATGTGTATACGAACATGAGTTTGGATTAGATTGATGAAGGGACAAAATAGTCATTTAAATACAAATATATTATCATAATAGTGATATATTCGTGGACATACCAAACATGAGTATGAACTAGATTCAATGTTGAATCCCATCTTTCTAAAGAGGGTTTGGATTTAGAAGGGTTTGGGAAAGCCAATCCAAACCCTTTCCAAAAATCCATCCAAACAAGCATTTGGGGTTTTATTAGTGGTTGGTGATACCATGTAATCAATGGTGATATGGTATCACCGTTATGTTCAATATTTTCTCCACTTAGACATAGGATTCGCAGGCACTGAGGGACCCTTTTTTTTCCAACAGTAGTCTCGTCTACAAAAACCTTAATTACATAATTTTGAATTAAAGTAAATCTAAGCTACTTCGGCAGACTTTCTCTACTCCATCATTCCGTTAACTTTTTAATAGAATGATCACGCATTAGGCAATACCATTTAAAAAAATGATACGTGACCACTTCTGTCAAAAAATTTAACGGTCTATTTATGTAGAGACCAAAATGACATGGATTAAATATTTTAGGGACCAAATTGATAAAATTGAGACAAAATTGACAAAAAATACATATTTTAGGGACCAAAAGTACTATTAACTCTAGAATATATTTCTATTAATTATCCACTCCGACAATTCTGCTGGCTGAATTTGAAGCTACGGCTTAGCTGATTAGTGATTACTAAACAGCTTAACAAAATCAGAAGCTTTTATAAAGAACTTTTGACATGAAGTGCCACAAAAATTAACTTGCACTAACCATAGATATAGCTCATTGGATCTGATAAACCATAAGGTGTAGTAAAACAGCATAGTAACACTCACAGACAAAGTAGTTCTGGGGAGGGTCAGATCTATATAGTCATATCCTACTTGAGGAGAGACTATTTCCATGACCCAATGAGTCCGTGGCGCCCAATTAAGCAGCTTTCAGTGTTACATTCCTCAATACTCTTAGTTCATTTTCTGTGTGTAGGATGTAAGTGAAAAGGAGAAAGGTGTGGTGACAATACTGATCTTTTTCAACATGTTATTTTACCAGATCAGGAAGCCACGGAAATTAACTCTGATCATGAACATGAAAATGGCAACCACCACCAATCAATCGTCCCTCCACCACGTAGACAATACCAGTGGTATCTCCAAATGGTCATCTATGCACTTTTTGTTCTTTCCGGCCAGTCGGCTGCAACACTCTTGGGGAGACTGTATTATGAAAAAGGCGGAAAAAGCAAATGGATGGCAACACTTGTGCAACCTGCAGGCTTCCCAATCCTCCTCCCCTTCCTATACATTTCAATGACAAAAAATCACACTGCAAACAGTACAAATGCACCTTCCACCTTAGTCATTGTATCAGTTTATGGTCTCCTTGGCCTTTTTCTAGCAGCTGGTGCCATGTTGTTTGCAATTGGGCTCTTATATCTTCCTGTCTCTACTTTTTCCCTCATTACTTCAACCCAAGTTGGCTTCAATGCCATTTTCTCTCGCTTCCTCAATTCACAGAAGTTCACTCCTTTCATAATCAACTCTATAGTGCTTCTCACCACCTCCTCCTCTCTCCTTGTCTTCCAAAACGACTCGGGAGAGTCCAGTGAAGCCTCTAAAGGGAAGTATGCAATCGGGTTTTTATGCACTGTTGGTGCAGCCGCGGGTTATGCATTAATACTATCCATTTCACAGCTCTTCTTCAGGAAGATCTTGAAAAGGCAAGCCATTAGAGATGTCCTGGATGTGATAATCTACGAATCGCTGGTTGCAACTTGTGTCATTCTTGTCGGGCTTTTCGCTAGTGGAGAGTGGAAGAGTCTGAAGACAGAAATGGAAGAATTTGAACTAGGGAAATCATCCTATGTGATGACACTGGTATGGACAGCTCTGGCATGGCAGGTTTTCAGTATTGGAATCGTCGGGTTGATTTTAAGGTCTCGGCTCTCTTCGCCAATTTGATTAGTACTCTAACTTTGTCAATTGTTCCAGTTCTTGCTGTGATCTTTTTCCATGACAAGATGAATGGAGTGAAGGTGATCGCCATGTTGTTGGCCATCTGGGGGTTTGTATCGTACATCTATCAGCATTATGTCGATGATCTGAAGTCCAGGACAGAGAATGCCAGTAAAGAGTCCGAAATTTCCTTTGTTGAAAGAGGTTGATTGATGAACTTGGTCTTCCATAGTTCATTTCATGGCCTCCAATTTTGCCTAAAAACTATCAGGCCTTCAAGCTTATGCTATTATGATTAGACCTGGTAATTGCGTCGGATGAAGAGGGTTCGTGTAAAGTTTTAGTGAGTTTTGTATCAAAAAATACTTTATACATACCCGATTCATTTATTAATTCGTGTCTAACGAATCATGTTATATTGAATTCGTATCGTGCATGAACTATGTATAACTGATAAATAAAAAAGTCGTGTTTTATTTATTCTTATTGTCTTTACCTATACTCGATTTATTTATTAGTCGTGTCGAGTTGGGTCAACTCGTTTATTAAACGGGTGGTTTAAGAAAGACGTTAACTCTCTAATTTCGTAACTTGTTAACGGATCGTGTCATATTTTGGCATCTCTAGTTATGATTATTAATCCTTTCTTTTCCTATTCCTTTGGGAAGCTTTCTGCCTTACTTATCCTTGTTTTCCTTGTATTGGCAAGTTCATGTTTACTTATTTGTATATACATGCAGTAGAGTATAATTTTCAGCACTAGAATATGTGTGACTGTCGTAATTTCCTATTGGTATATCTTATTTCTCGTGTATTACTTGAATTCTTCCAAAGTTAAAATAAATAACAACGAGAAATACATATCTTCAATCGAAATCTCAAAACACGGAGTTTTTCTTTTTTTGATAAATTCGAAATATAGAATAAAATATCTCACAGCTTAGCTGAAGATGGCGATTAAGAATTGAAAATATCTTAATGTGATCGAATAAGGAAAGCTAGAAGATATGATCAAATCTGTGAGAGAGATTCAAAAAGATCTCACCCAAAACATTAATGCTATTTGGACATAAATAAACGATATGTTAAAACAGTGACATAAATGATATGTGAAAAAAGTGACTCGTCCCACCATTACTCTTCTATCTTTCAATTATTATTACTGATTAAGTATATGTAACCCTGAAACTATCCATTATGAGCCAGAGTAATTCCAATTGAGTAATGTTATTCATACCTAAAAATTTGATCTAATTTACTGACCTGATGACGTAATTTCATTAAAATTATTGAATGAAAAACAAGTTCTAATGTTTGATGGAGTCCACAAAATGAGGTTAAATTTTTAGGTCCAAATCCAATTTGCCCTTGATTTTAATTACTTGTCTTTGCATTTAATTGAGTTTCACAAAAGTATTAAAAAATAATTATTATTTTGCATTTGAATGAATCAAGTGAGATTTCTTTTAATACACCTTTCCAAAGTTTCTTTTAATTACTTACTATGATTCAATTGAAAATCGTTATATATTAATTACCCCGACAAATCAAGGACAATTTTTGGAACTCGCCCGTTTGATAACTCTCAAGTCTACATGTACCCCTTTCCACTATAAATTCATCTCGAACCACACCTTATCAAATCTAGAAATGGCTCTCAAGTTTCACTCCCTTATTCTTTCTATGATTCTCTTCATTCTCGTTGTGTCCATTCTTTTCGACGTCTCTATCGCTATTGGTGGTTTGAAAGATGGCACTTGGGAGCCGATAGAGGACCTGAATAGTCTTGAGGTGGTAGAAATAGGTCAATATACGGTGGCCAAATACAACGAGATAGCAAAGACCAACTTGAAGTTCTCGAGTGTGGTTAAGGGTGAGATCTTTCTTGCTCCCAATAGCAAAAATTGCCATCTCATAGTCGTTGCAATAGATGGAACTGTTAGAAACAACTATGACACATATGTTGAGCAGTGGACGATTGGGAAGAAGTCGAGGATCCTTACTAAATTTAAACGTATTTAATTTGAGTATGGCACATCAAGGGTAGTAATGTAGGACGGGGGACCACCTTCAATGTTGTCTTTTAATGATATTAAATAAAATATGGATGGTATATTTATTTGTATTTTTGTTACACGGTTTGAATGCTCTTTACATTAATCAAGTCATGTTATCATCTAACTTTAAGGGATAGTTCAGTGGTTAAGTCTGATATTTGGTAACTCAGATGTCTCAAGTTCAATCACTTCTCACACCCTCTAAGGGTTAGTCATCCTTGTCCTTTGAGGGACATGCTCTAATCCAGCTTAAATCACAATGGTCAGCAGGGGTGGCTCAAGACAATTTGGGGCCTAAAGCCATACTTCTAAATGAGGCCTTCTATGTTTAGTGTTAATATTTTTTATTTAAAATTGATGATGTAAATCTACGTGAATGAGCTGTGGAACCGGATAATTTAGTATGAACGATCCGTGTGGATTCAAGTACCGTCTCTGAGCTGCAAGGCTCGTGCTTGATAATGCAGGTTGATGTTTAGGGGATTTGGGAAAGGGATGATAACACAACGGAATTATAGTGGTTCACCGGCCTGAGCTCGGCTAGTCCACTCAGTAATGGAGTCTCTGGCTCTTCCTTTTTTATTGATCAAGCTGAATGTATTACAGTAGAAAAAGTGGGAATCCTGGGATTCGGGTCTTTTGTGGCTCTCCCTCCCCTTTTATAGCTTCATGCTTACCTCTAATTCGAAATCACCTCCTTTATTGATGGGATCGTGCCCTATCTTCATCTATAATCTTGGAGTTGCCTAAACTTCCTATGGCTGGCTTCAAACGGCGAGATCTTTGCATTTTATCATGGGATCCTCTCCTTGGTGTTAGGAGAGGATCCTGGTTAGTTACGGGTTTCACGCCTTGGATCATCTTAATTCCCATTATTAAGGTATCTGCTGTCATCTCGTTGTCCTCCTGTCATTTCTCAGTTCGTGTCTTCAGCTGGGAGCTCTAGTACCGGCTGGATGAGCTCAGACCATGGCTAGATGAGCTCTGCTTATTTTACCTGAGCTCCTGAGCTGAGCTCACTTTCCGAGCTCGTGTCTGGGGTTTATTTTAGGTATCATCAGTTGCCCCCCAGCCCTTGCCTTAAGTTAGCTTAAGCAGGGGCTGACCTGCTTCCCAAACCGAGTTAAACTTGCACGTGGCTGCCCTCGACTTCACACGTGACTTGAAGATTTTTGACGGTTTGCAGTAATCATGACTCTCCTCGATTCCCGCGCATGTCTCAGCCCACGTCCCTCCAGCTTTAAATACCCAAAACGGCTACCTGAACCGTTTCTTTACACCGTTCATCTTCTTCTCTGTTTCTTCGAACTCCCTGCCTCTGCGAATTTTAGAATCCTGGTCTTGAAACTTTCTGATTCTTACCCAAAATCGAATTCCTGGCTCTCGTCTTTGAAGACTTGCAGCGCCTTCTTTCTTCGATACTGCTCCAGGCTTCTGTTCGTCGCTATTCCTGAGTTAGGTACGTCTTTTGCCCCTTTCGTTTCTTCTTTTGCCCTGGATCCCTCGAATTCGAGGTGGTTGCTGCATTTTTGGGCTTTTCGGTTCTTTTACTTTTGGAATCGTGACCATTGCCTAGCCCCACTTCCCCACTTCGTAGGTTGGAGTTCTATAGTTCATATCCTTACCGTTGGGAGTTATTGTGTTGATCCAAGAGTCATTAGAGAGTGCCTAACCAGTGCCCCTTCCCTTTACCGCTCTTTTAATCTCCCTTTTTCTCTTCCTACCATGTCAGCCTCTTCTGGAGCCACTCGCTCCTCTGTTTCACTCTTAGGAGATAGGTCAGCCGAGGAAGATACTGATTTAGGGGAAGTAGGTGACGAGATAGACAATTTCCCTGGGGTAGATGTCGCTAACCCTGAGGTCAACACCGGGGAGCTCCCCTCATCATCTTCTCCTCTGCCCCCTAAGTTAGACAAAGGCAAAGGCAAGGTCAGTGGAGTTGGGGTTTCTAACGTCTCAACGTACTTAGGAGCTGCCTATAAGCTAGCTGAGCAAGTGGGCCCTAGCAAGTTCAATCCTTTTTTGTTAAACGTTTTGCGTACTCGTTATAGGCTCCCTGATGGCGTTGAGCTCTTGAGCCCAGACAGTTTTACTCCCTACGTTGCCCAGGTTAACAAGAGGGTCTGCTTTTTTGAGGCCGCCTTTGATAATGGCCTCCGTTTTCCTATGCATCCCTTTTTCAAGATCATTCTGCAGTACTTCCACGTGTGCCCCTCTCAACTTTCTCCTAATTTCTGGGGTGTCTTAGCAGGTCTTCTGGTTATTTTCAAAGATTTAGGCCTCGGGGTCCCTACCCTTCCTTTGTTCCTAGAGTTCTTCAACGTTAAGCCGACCTCTGAAGGCTTCTTGTATGCCTCAAAGCGTGCCAATGTTAGGCAGCTTATTTCTAACATCCCGACCTCCCACAAGCATTGGAAGGAAAATTTCTTTTTTGTCGGGGGCACCAATTGGGAATACAATCCTGCCGACAGGTCGGACACTCTTGGTATTCCCAAGGCCTGGACTCGTCCGGACAACTTGGGTGAGTCCTGAATTGGGTTAGTTGCGTTTTTCGTTTCGAGGACCATGAGCTCCTAACTCTGCTCTGCCTTTGAATTGTCTAGGTACTCGTCTCAAGCTCAACGCTGAGGAACAAGAGGCGAGGGAGATATTGGCAAAGTGCCCCTCAAGAAGGTATTCCGAGCTTATCCTGCCTTGGGTTTTGGTGGACAGGGGGTTTAGCCTTCCTGAGGTAGAGATTGAGGCTCCGCTTCCTATTTCTGTTGTCAGACCCGAAGAAGCCACTGGTAACCCCCTTTTCCAAGGGTTCCTTTGCCTTACGCTTTATTTCTTTTTGTCTAACTGTTTTAGCTCAGACCTTCCAGGATCTTTCACTATGAAGCTTAACCCTGAGGAAATTCAGGCCAAGGTGAATAAGTTGTCAAAGAGTGGCAGAGGTAGCAAGCAGAAGGTCCAGATTGGTTCTGGGAGTAGCTCTGCTCCTCAGGCCAAAGTTCAAAAAGTAGGGGAACCAACTTCTTCTTCCGCTGTCAAAGATCTGACTCCTCCACCTAGCTCTTCCGGGGTTGTGAAGACCCCTCCTTCTCCAAAAACCCAGCCTATCTCAGCGGGAAGACAGACCTCTCCTTCCTCGTCAGAGATTGAGAAGGCTTTGGATGTGATCCCGCGTATCCGACCTGGTAGTTTCAAATATAGCTCTTCAGGGAAGCTTATTAAGACAACACCGGTGGGTTCTGAGAGCAAGAAGGGGACGCTACCCGACGTGAAGGAAGATGAGGATTCCTTTTTTGAAAACATGGAGCTCGCAGCAGGGGCTGTTTCCTCCATTCTTCCTGAGTCTGACGTCGAGAGGGCTGCCACTATGGAGCTTGAAGAGTCCTACGCATCAGCTCTTCAGGGAGCAGCTACTGTAAGTCCTGATGCTCTCCGTCATCCTCTTGTCCTTGTATAATAGCCGTTTATAGCTTATTTATTTATCTTTGCCTCTTTAGATGGCCATTCATGTAAAGGGCCTACTGAGGAGAGTTCGGTCTTCTGAATCTTCTGTTAAAGCTCTGAAGGCGTATGAGCTCAAGGTTGCCGAGCAGGCTTTTGAGAATGAGGATCTCAGAAACTGAGTGAAGGACCTTACCGAGCAACTGGAGAAGCAGTCCTCTGATCTCAAAGGCTTCAAAGCAGCCAAGTTCAAGGCTGATGAGGGAGAAAAGAAGGCTCGCGACGAGCTAAGGATTATGGGGGATGAGCTGAAACATAAAACTGAGCTCTGGGCTAAGGCTAACCAGGACGCTTTTGACGCCCGCAACTCTGTTGAACTCATAAAGAGAGAATATGACAACGTTAACAAAGCCAACGGGATTCTCCACAAGGAGCTCAAGGAGAAAAGTGCTTTAATAGATGAGCTGACTGATGAAGCTACCACCCAATGGGCCTCTGGATGGATTGCTTTTCAGCGTAAGGCTTCCAAGAACTTTCCTGATCTGGATTTCAATCTTCCTATCCCAGCAGAAGGGGAATTGGAAGAAATTGACTCTGATGGTGAGGAAGACACTTCAGCTCTTCCTCCTGACATCCCACCCCAAGATGTACCTGTTTTTCCCTCAGCTGCTCGTGCTGCGCCCTTCTCTGCTGACCTGGTGACCGAAGCTCTTGAACAGGGATCATTACCAGATAGGGCAGAGGCTACTGGGGTCAGCGCTCCTGAAAATTCTACTCTTCCAGCATCGGGATCCTTGCCCCCTGAGCTCCTGGGCTCTACCTCCCCTGTTGAGGCTGCATCCGCCGAGCTGCAGGGTCTTCTGTCCACTCCCCCTTCAGAAACTTAGGATTTGTAATCTCTTTTCTTTGTAAAAAATTTTTGAGATGCAACTTTGCCTTGGGCTAGGACTTGTGTTATTTTGTAATCTTGATCTGTTTCTCCTTTGCTGGCTTAGCATATATATATACCTTTCAATTTCGAACTGCACACTTACTTGTTTTACTTTATGCACTCCCCTTCCCCCTCTGCTTTGAGGAGTGCTGTGCACTTCTTGAAGCAAAATTACTAGACTTGAAGAGTATAGAAGACTTGGTGTTATGCTCAACGGCTTCTCCTGAGCTGTTGAGCTCGGTAGGTGGTATCTTAGGGATCCCTTCCCTTTTCTTCTTCATTCTGAGCCACATCGCTTGATATTGTGAACTGACGAGTTCCTTCTGAGCTACGTGGCTCGAGCTTGTGAACTTAGGAGTTCTTACTGAGCTATGTGGCCCTTTCTGTGTACTTAAAAGTTCTTACTGAGCTTCGGGGCTCTCCTGCCTGAACTTAAAAGTTCTTTCTGAGCTTCATGGCTCTTTTGTGTGAACTTAAAAGTTCTTTCTGAGCTTCATGGCTCTTTTGTGTGAACTTAAAAGTTCTTTCTGAGCTTCGTGGTTCGTTTTGTGAACTTTCTTATGTGTTTTCTTTTTCTTGTACCTTCCTTACCCCTCTTGTTTTGAGAAGTGCTTCAGTCCTTCTTCAAGCAATGCTATGGGATTCATGAGCTGCTAAGTTCTTTTGACGGACCGAGGAACCCATCAGGGACTTTTTCATTCTGATGTGAGCAGATCTCTTGGAACTGCAGGTCTCAAAGATTTGTTGTATAGGTGCTCTGTTTTTGACCGGGCTGAGCTCAAACAGGAAAGGGTATTCTGCTTGGGTGAGGTCAGAATTCCCTTTGGTTGTTTTGAGTGCAATAGGAGGGGTAGTCTTGTGCTGATTTCTTTTTCCGCCTTTTTCCCAACCGTCTTCCATAACCGTAACCACCTTTATTAATTAAGAAACCAAAAAGGCAGCCGACTCCCTTTCGCGTGGCTCTTGGTTTCCTAAATACTTACAACCTTCTTTAAGTCTCCTATCTTCTGCTAAGTCTCTTTCCTCTCTTGCGAAAAAATACTCCTGAGTCTCTTCTTGATTCTTCGTAGTTATCCTCTTTTTTCTTCGTAAGCTTTAATGGCTGCCCCTGCTTCTTCTCTGTTCCAAAAACGGACTTCCTACGGAATTGAATGGAAGTGGCACTGTCGCTACCTATCTCCTTCCATCCTAGAGCCCTCTGATTTGAAAGTCATCAAGAAACGGTTCCTTCTTGATCTTGACTTGCCTTTGCGAGTCCCTACTCCAGATGAACCCTGCAACTACCTTCCCCGAGGAGAAGTCTGCTTTTTTGAAGGTGCCATGGACATGGGACTTCGCCTTCCCATCCATCCGACCATAGGGCAAGTTCTTGCCTACTATGGTCTATGTCCTTCTCGCCTTTCCCCACGGGGGTGGGCCGCAATGGTGAGCTTCTTCCTGTTCTGTCGCCTACATGGCCCTGGCAGGTTCCCTTATATCTTTGAGTTTTTGTACTTCTTTGAGATCGAGGAAGACGATGCCCCCTGCTTCAGCTTTTTTCGGTGGAGGCATTTTGATTTACTTCGACTGGTTTCAGGCCTTCCTTCCAATCCCGCAGGGTGGTCTAAACGTTTCTTTTTTGCATCTGGGGGTTCTTGGCGGTCTCCTGAGGATCGTTGTCGTGAGGCTAGGATTCCACGGTCCTGGAGGAGCTTCTCTCGCATTAGTAAGTTCTAGCTGAGCTCTTCTGTCTATACGTTTTTCTTGGAGACATATTCCTATTGTATTCTTGTTGTTCAGGTCCCCCTGATCTAGATGTGCCCGAGATGATGATCATTGATAAGGTGCTGCTTGTTGAGCCTAGGTCTTATTCTGAGCTGATGACGAGTGCAAATATTTACCTGCTTGGGGCTGAGGCCACTGAATATGAATTTTCCTCCGTTCCTTATGCTTCCTGGACCTCTTTCTCTGACTCTGATGAAGAAGGAGACTCTGATGAGGAGGGAGACACTGGTGCGAGTTCAAAAAGACGTAAGAGGGATGGCTCCTTTTCCCCTGACTTTCTGTCCACTATTTTCCTCACTCCGGCAGGTCAGAAACTTCTTGATTCACTGTCTAAGGCTGAGCAAGAGAGAGATGAGCTGAAGGAGGAAAATGCTTGCTTGAAGGAGGAAGTGGCCGCGCTGAGGTCCCGGCTAAAAAAGGACTAGGACCTCTATCCCCTTGTGCTACCTTTTTTTTCTTTTGAACGATGTCGAATTATGACTCTCTTTATACTTTTTTGAACGTTTGTACTCTTGGATACTCTGATTACAAGATCTTTCATTTTTGAATATACAACTCTTTATGAACTAAGGAGTTCATTCCGAATTCTGTAAGGTTATTTCAGCACATTCTTCGTGTTCTGAACACGAACATGGATGGAAAACAGAAGATCATGTTTGCACTGACCTTAGTCCCTGACTGATTCCACAGGTCAGACCACGAACATTGATGGAAAACAGAAGATCATGCTTGTACTGACCTATATCAATAGTAATATCAATATGCATGTCTTTTGATTGTAAATATTTACTAACTAAGTTGACGGAAAATAAAATATCATACCAAATAGTCATGCCCAATAAGAATTCAAAATTCTCAATCTCATATGTTGCTAAACAATTAGCTTCACTCCTTGTTTTAGGCTTCACTAGTTTCCGCTAATTGCAATAATGCATCTCTTATCCTTGGAGCTTGAAATCTTATTGCTTTAACACTTTCAACATGACTTTCCCAACGTGTTTGTGATAATAGCTTAAGAGTTAAACCTTGAATATTATCTTGTAAAATTTTTCATTGTTTTGTGGAAGAGGAAAATAATGAATATATATATTGTACTATTCCAAAAAATGATATAGCCTTGGGACAAAAGTTAGCCATATCACAAAGTACTAGATTTAAATTATGACAACCGCATGGTGTGTAAAATGCTCAAGGATTTATATTGAGTAGTCTTTTTTGTACACCTTGATGTTTTCCTTTCATATTAGACCCATTATCATATCCTTGTTCTCGTACATCATTAATATCTAGTTCAAGATTACTTATTACATCTATAAGTTTATCAAATAAACATTTTCCACTCGTATCATCTACTTTAATAAACTCTAAAAAATATTCTTCTATTTTTATTGGACTTATTGTAATATCTACGCATCGTGATATGGGAGACATTTGTTCTTGATGACTTGCATCGGGAGTCCAATCAAGTATGATTGAATAATATTTTACTTCTATAATTTTTTTAATAATATTGCTTCTTACTTCATTTCCTAACAAACTTATCAATTCATTTTGTATGTTATGTCCAAGATAATGGTTATGAATTCTATCTTGTTGAATACGACGAACGTGTTCTTGCATTATCAGATCAAATTTCGCAATCATTTCAATTAAACTTAAAAAATTGCCATTATTTTCTTGATATATCTTTTCATTTTTTCCCCGAAAAGCTAAATTATTTTTACCAAGATTCTTTACAACGACAATAATTCTTACTAATACATTTTGCCAATATTCTTTCTCTCTATTAATTTGTTCTTGGATACTTTTATCAATTGTTTTATTTAGTTGCAATCTTGTTTCTAATTCAATCCAAGTATTCATATTAGTTATATGCTTATTAGTTATTTCATGATTTTTAAGCTTAACACCAATATTTCTCCAATCTTTTGTTCCTTCATTAGCTAGTTTACTTGTAGAATAATTCATATTGAATAACTTGTAACAAAAACAAAATACTTTATCCAAATCTTTTGAATATACTAGCCATATTCTATCAAGTGTTTCCCCATTTGTTAATTTGCGAATATAATGTGTAGTGGAAAAATGTCTAGAGTGTTCATCCCGAGAAAAATCTAAATTATTATATCTAATTGGACCATTTTCTACTAATAAATCTATTAATTTCGTATCAATATTTTTCCATTGACTTGGATCATAAATATTTATATGACTATAATCACTTGTTTCATTAAGATTTTGATTGTCTTCTATTTCATTATCTTTTATTTCACTATTTTCTTTTTCACTATTTTCTATTTTATTATCCTCTATTTTATTATCTTTTATTTCAATATTTTCTACTTCAATATTTTTTATTTCATTATTTTTTATTTCATTATTTTTTATTTTATTCTCTTCTATTTCAATATTTTTTATTTTATTATCTTCTATTTCATTATCTACTTGTTCATTTTCAAAATTTTCATCTAAATTTTTTGTTACATTATTTTTGTTACTAGTAACAAATTTATCAAGAGATCTTTTTTGAGATTGTATTAGTTGATCTATTTTTCTTTTTCTTTTTTTAATTTTTCGTATCCACTTGGTTGTCTTCTAGGTGCCATATTATTAATACTAGTAATTACCCGTGCCTGAAGGCACTACATTACTTGTAAAAAATTGTAAATATTTTTTCATAAATATAGACAATGTATAATACAATTTCAACAATATAACGATCAAATTGATATTATTCAACTTGTATGCAGAACATATATAATCAAACATTTGTATAATGAAAGTCACGCTACAACTATTACAACATATTAATTCAAAATTTTGAGAAAATATAATTATTATTGGTTAAACATCCACAATTTTAACATTTTTAATAAACTTTATTTCAAATTTCAAAAAAGTATAATTATTTGTTTATCTATAGGTTTCTATTTAAAGTTCATAACATTATCTCTACACCATTTTTCTAATGTAAGTTCGTGTAACTTTTGTGAGGAAAACATCCAAAAGTTTCACGTGAATTCTCATAGATGTAAAAAAATTTGTTGAGTAATTAAAATCAGTTTTTCATTTGAGTTCAACTTAAATATTTGTAAAATTCAATTCAATTTAAGTTTGGGCGGAGCTATTCCCACCCCATAAATCTCCATTCCCACCCCATTTAATTTCTCATTATCAAACTACTAAATTCACCGCTTCTATACCCACCCCATTAGTAATTAAGTTCACCCTATACCACATACACCCCGTTTAATAAATAAACACACCTTATATTTTGTCATAATTAAGGTTTAATTCTCTATTTCATCTCATACACTCACAAAAATACATTTTTAATATGAATTTTTTCAGAGAAATCTTGTTAGTATTACTTTTGAATTTAATTCTATATTTGATTTCCTGTTTGTTGTATGGATTTCTATTATTTTTGGTATGTTTTGATATATCTACCAAGTTTAATAATTTTTTATTTAGAATTTATATGTGTGTGTATATATGTATGTTTTTCAGATTATTTGTTGTTTTTTTTTTATCTTGTTTAGGTTTTGTGGCTATGCTTCTTATTTTTTTTCTTTTTTGATTTTGTGTTTGTGTTTGATACTTTTTTTTTCCATGTCCGGTTTTGCATCTTGTGATTTTGCGTTTTGTAGTTTTACTTGTTCCTTTAATCTCTGCTTGGTTTTATTTTTTTTCCTTTTGTTTTGGTTTGCTTCTTTCTTTCTTTCTTTTTTTTTGTCCTTATTTCGTTCTTTTCTTTTTAAAAGGGGTGTATGTAGCATGGGGTGAGTATAGAAAGGGTAGACTTAGTAGTTTAATAATAATAAATTAAATGAGGGTGAGAATGGAGATTTGGGGGTGGAAATAACCCCACCCTTTAAGTTTAAGCAAGAATTTATACTTTATACACGTCTGTTAAATTCAGTTCAATTCGAGTTTTAATCATAATTACGTTAAACTGAGAATTGAATTTAAATTCGACTCAATTAACACTTATATTTTAAACTTACAAACTAATTCTTATGTATTCCCATTCACTGTGATGTCATAACTTTTTTTTTTTTTTTTAATTTAGTTATTCTTTATTATTTTTACAATCAATTTCACTTTGACTTCAACTTGAATACTCATAAAATTCAAGCAAAGTTAAGATTAAGTAAGAATATATACTTTATATTCGAAAATTAAATTCAACTCAATTCGAATACTAATCATAATCACTTTGAACTGATAATCAAGTAAAATGAAATTTGAAGGAGGAATTTCGATCGTTTGATCAATAATCTTGAAACAATCTGAGCCGCAAAAAATTCAAGACAAATAATGATAGTCCCCTTAGTATATAGATATATCACATTACATATATATTATTCACCTATTATTCTATTCGAATATTATAGTATTTTTATTTTAATACAAAATATGATCTATATTATAGTCATTCGACTCATTTTGATGCAAAGAATATTTATTTAAGGTCCATTTGTTTATGTAAAATTTTTAAAAATAATCTTTAATTAGAATCATAATTAACGATTTAATTAATGTGTAGTATGAGATAGAGAAAGATAAAGAGTTATAAGAGAGATAAGAGTCTTAGAATTGTAGAATGAACGAAAGTCTTGCTCAAAAAATTGGAGGGAGAGGACATTTCGTATTAGGACCATCGGATCAATATTTTTTCAAGTGATCTGAGCTGCGAAAATCTAAAGATAAAGAAATCTAGCTACTTTATTATATAGATATTATTAGGGGTGTTCACCCTACCCTACGGGTAGGAAATATGCTCTTCCGTCTACCTACCCGATACTTTGCGGAAGAATTTTTTCTTGGCCTACCCTACCCGACATATGTGGTATTCCTACCCGACTTCCTACCCGATTAATCGGGTAGGAAGTCGGGTAGGAAATCGGGTAAACACTTTTGTAACTATTAATTTTTTAATGCACCAATTTAACAACACAATAAATCAATAACACTAAAATCTAAAACAACTACAACAACAATTATAATAAAACACAAGAAAATATGAATATCAATCCACCATAATTGTTACACAAATACAATAACAATTAATTTAAGTTTAAACCATATGAAATACATTAAAATCATATTAATTAATTAATGCGGGTAGGGTAGGGTAGGAATGCGGAAATGGATAGTTCTTCCGCATTCCTACCCGATTTAATCGGAAGACCAAAAACTCTTCCGCATTCCTACCCGATTTTTGCGGCTAACCGTTCAGTAGGGTAGGGTAGGGTCGGGTAGGGTAGGAACTTGCGGCTAGTCGGAAATTTGAACACCCCTAGATATTATAACTATATAACAACCAAACAAACACAATATATAGTTTAGTTAAAAATATATAACAAAAAAATTTAAAATTATGAAACAATAGAACCTGGCTTGAATGATCTCAAATGTTGGCTTTTTGGTTCTAAACCATGTCCATTATGTTGCAATGAAAACTCGAGTTGATGATGGAGGATGGAGTGGAGGCCGAGTCACCATCACCGAGTCAGTCACCGTCTTGGCGTCTCACCGTTGTATGTTACCGTGAGTCGGTGAGTGATATGTGAGTTCTCCGCTGTAGCACTTGGCCAAAAAAAAAAAAAAAGTGATATGTGAGTTCACTGAGTTGAGACTTGAGAACACTATGAGAGAGAGAGAGAGGGAAGAAGAATTCTTTTTTTTGTTTTTGTTTCAGTTTAATGAGAGAGACAAAGAAAAAGAATTGTTTTTATGTTGTTAGTTTGGTTGGTTTACCGAGAGAGAGAGAGAGAGTTAAAAGGAAGATATGATTTGACTTTTTGATTTTTTTGATGGCTTTGATATGACCATTCTTTTTTTTTTTTGTTTTTTTATATTTTTAATTTTTTTTAGATATTTAATGTTTGGATTGAATTAAGGGCCTAAAATGGTTGATTGGGCTTATATTTTTATAAGACTTTTTTTTACATGGGTTATTTACAGTGTTTAACCTAATGCCCAGGCTTTTTTAAACCTGTTGTTGGGCCGGCCCTGGTGGTCAGCCGCTAAGCTCGAGGGAGCAGTAGGTTCAAGCCTGGATACCCTGTAGCAAAAAAAAAAAAAAAAAGTCATGTTATCATCTAAAGTTTATTTAGTGAGAAATACTACGAATCTAATTTCGCGACTTATTTCATTGTAGCTATTTGATTAATCACTTTTAATCCAACAACTATAAACAGTGGCGAAGGCACACATGTCTTAATTTTCTTTTGCCAAAAAAAATTATGTCTAGGTTTTATTATGTTATAGAAAATATGTATATAATTAGATTATATTAAACTGTATAAAGTCTAACTTATGCACTAATTTAAACAGAATTTATAGAAATTAAAATCAGTGCACTTACATTGACGCAGAACAACACGAATAGTAAAATCAAGAAAACCAAAAATCCAATAATAAAAACTATAATCCGAGCACTGTGTAATTACAGTTTTCTTAAGACAGATTTGCTCTTTCTCGGTGCTTAAGGTTGATAAGCAACAGTCTCCCAAGGTAAAACGGATTTCATTCTTGAAGATGCAGCACTTCAATCTCCAAGACTTCAACGAACACAATTCTGTGTTTATACTTGAATCGAACTTGAAATAATAATGCAGCAAGATGCAAAGAGAGAGAGAGAGAGAAGAAAGACTGAATACTTAATTCAGTATTTTGGATAATTGAGAGAACTAGAATAATAGAGCAATTCTTGAATTGTTCAATGGTATGTTTTGGGAGTGCAAGAAATCACCAATTTATAGACTCCCCAGTGGTTTTTCATAAATGGTGTAATCATATGTAAGGGTGTCAAACGTGTCGAGTTAAATGGTTACGTGTTGGGTTAAACGGGTGACGGGTGAAAAACATGTAAACTTGTACACGACACATTTAATAAACGAGTAAAAAATCTAAACACGAACACGAATCGTTTAATAAACGGGTAACACGACACGACTCGTTTAATACGTTTAATTTTAAACGTGTCGGGTTGGGTAGGGTCAGTTTAACACGGTAAACCACCTGTTTGACCCATTTACCTGTTTATTTAAAAATGCTATATAACTTTATAAAACTAACAAACTAACACAAATAAATGTGATATTTAGAGATATCACACCATATTACAAAGTACAACCTACAATCCAAAATAATCAAATTCCACCAACAAACATATTACAAATCATAAATACAATCCGAAATAACACAATTACACAAAATAACAATCATATTATAAACTACAATCCCAAACAACCACAAATTCCATGATTCACAAAACACCAAATTTCATGATTCACAAAATCAATGATCACATGAATTAGGATAATGAGAAAAATAATACTGGTAAAAATGGAATCAAACTTACTGCTCTTCCCATGAATCCAATCTCTAGTACAAATCAAAGTTTGGACAGTTTCTGACAAAAGTGAACTTCGATACTTATTCAAAACTCTACCACCGGTACAAAATGCAGATTCAGATGCAACTGTAGAAATAGGAATTGTCATCACATCACAAGCCAACCGAGACAATATAGGATGCCGAAACTGCTCTCCTTTCCAAAAGGTTAGAATATCCAAGTCTTTCTTTCGATCAAGCCTTTTTTTCATTAAAATACAACTGCAACTCAGTCACTCAAGAAAGAGGAGAATCTTCTTCTTCACGTTTTTCAAAATCTTACATTTTGTACAAAATCATTACGAATATACAATAAACTACCTTGATCGCATTCAATTCAAACAAACTAAATTATATTTTACCTGAAAAAGGTTTTTGGAATCATCAAAACCATGAGTCTCGCTAACTTGTTTCTCATTACTTGAAGTACTTGGAACAACATGTGACAAATTGACAGAGTACAATTCAAAGAGCTCAAATAAAATATCCTGAACACACTTGAACTCATAGGAATCACCACCATAAAGTCTTGAATAAGTCCAATCTACAAACTGAATTTTGTACCGAGTATCTAAGATGATAGCAATTGAAAGAATCACACTATACTTTGACCAATACTTGTTAAACTTGGCATACATATGACTTACCATTATCCTCATAAAACTATCATTATATGCCAATGCCTCCTTCAAAGTATGTTGAATTAGGAACACTTGGGGGAAGTACAAATTAGTTGTGGGATATGTTGTACCAGAGAATAAGCAAGTAACTTTATGAAACACCCTCAACAAATTAGAAATCTTCTCTACTTTGCTCTATTCTTTTTGGGAAGGACAATGTCTATAATTAGAATTACTCAACTGTAAATGAATAAATGCACAATGATAAAAAAGTGCACTATCAAGCATAATATAAGTTGAGTTCCACCTAGTTGGAACATCTCCTTGCAAACTTTTTTTACTCTCTAATGAAACTTGAGCAACACAATCTATGAACTTCTTTTTCCTTCCCGATGAACCTTTAACATATTTAATGCTTTCTCGAATTTTTATCACTAATTCATCAATTTCTTTAAGTACATCTTGGACTATTAAATTAAGAATATGTGCACAACATCGAACATCGAAGAACTCACCGTCCCTCAAGAGAGCATTTTTAAGGTTTAGTTGACTCTTCAACAACTCAACAAAACAATCATTACTAGAAGCATGATCCAAAGTCAAAGAAAATAATTTCCTTTTAATTCCCCAATCAGTCAAAAATGTATAAATTTTCTCAGACAAGGCAATACTAGTGTGGGGAGGGGGCATGAGACAAAAGTTTAAAATTTTTTCTGCAACTTCCAATCTAGATCAACATAATGGGCTGTGAGAGAAACATATCCATCAGTCGATATCGAAGTCCACAAATCAGATGTCAAACAAATTCTTCCAGTAAGGGAACCCAACACAATTTTAAGCTTATTCTTCTCTCTCTTATATATACATTTTTAAGACATCTGATTTTGCAGTATTCCTAGAAGGCATCTTGATATTCTCATAAGCATACTTGAACATTGCTCTAATACCCTCATATTAAACAAATCGAAATGGTAAATCATGCTTAAGTATTGCCTCAGCTGCTAACTCACGAAATTTTTTAGGATCAAATTTTATGGATCGCATTAGCATAGATCCTTGACCTTGATTTAAAAGTAATTGTCCAATATCCCCGGTGTCTTTTTTCACATATTTTTCCATGTGAGTATGCATGTTACCAGTTTCATGACTAGACTCACATATATATTTGATACCACAAATATTACATGCAGCACGCTTCTTGCTGTCTGTATATTTTTCATTTAATTATGTAAAATATTTCCATACTATTGAAGTCTTTTGTCGCTTACGATTAGATTTACATTTTTCTGTAGTTGTACCAGTTGATGTCTGTGTTGTTGGAGCTGCATCTACCTTTGATTCATGCCAGACTTGATCTTCTTCATCAGAAACTATACTATTGTGTTCAGAAGAATTCATCTGTTTAAGGCAAAAAAATAGAGTTAAACTGATATCACCCCCCAACACACACAACACACAAACTGATACATACCTACATACACACCAGAAATACAACAGATATCACCCCCCCAACACACACACACACACACACACACAAACTAATACATACCTACATACACACCCACCCCTGATCTTCCTTGTATTTTCTCAGCAACCCAGAACACCCAACACCAGAATAGATAACAAAAACAAAAAAAAAACCTTTATAAAAGTTACAATTACAAATTATACGTAAAAATTCAAATTAACTCATTATAAACAGTCAGATCAAATAATGTACAAATAATACCTGAATCCCCAATCTCAGAGTAGGGACATCCAATAACTGTTTGCAAAATAGTATTGGGCCTTTAGAAATAAAATAGAATCACATTTTCCTTTTTTCATATTCTTCAATTTTTTCTTCTGCTGTTCTTAATTCATCGTTCTCTATAATTTCTTGGTTGTGTTATTTTTCGGAGCATTTCAATTGTTATAAATGAAAGCATGGAATTCAAAGATAAGCCAAGCACATCTGAAGACTATCTAAATTTTTTTGTTCTGTTTTTCAAGACGAGTTTCTAAACCCAGAAAGGCAGCCATTGGCATTGCCACTGAGAAAGTAACAGAGAAAACAAAGTATCCAGCCCAAGAGACAGCACGCAAAAGCAGAGAAGACCAACACACAGATGGATATCCTCTAGCTAGGAGGATCGTGGTTAGACGAACTCTAGTTCAACGGGAAACGGTGAAGCACGTGGTTCCTAATTACCAAAAAAAAAAGAAAAAGAACATTTTACCTGTTTTCACTTGTCTAAGATATGAGATGTATTGTCTTTGCTCGAAGTCTCCGTGGTCAGTGACTCAGCCTGGCCCAAGAGTCTAAGACACCAACTGGCAACTGCTCGCAGCTCACTGAGTTGTTGTCGAGCAAGAGAGAGGTCTTTGTGGTCAGCGACTCAGCCTGGCCCAAGAGTCCAAGACACCAACTGGCAACTGCTCGCAGCTCACTGAGTTGCTGTCGAGCAAGAGAGAGAGAGAGAGAGAGAGAGAGAGTGGTGGAGGCGCAACAAGGCTTCAGCCGTTCAGCGTAGAAAGAATTAGGGTTAGGGAAAGATTATATATTTTATGTGTGGCTGTTATTTAAAAAAAAAAATCTGGTAAATTTTTTAAAAATAATTATTAATTTATTATTATATTAATTTTATTTAAACGGGTAAACGGGTTGACATGTCTCACCCGAACACGACTCGTTTATTAAACGTGTTAAACGGGTCAACCCGTTTATCACCCGAACCCGTTAAGGTATCACCCAAATCCATTTAATCCGTATCGATTTGTGTCGGTTAATCGTGTCGTGTTTGATTTTGACAGGCCTAATCATATGTAATGGTACATTTTACTCCAAAGGGTATCAATGATGACCTTATGAAAAGGTACAACCATTTGAAATGGTGTCTTTTAGTCAAAGAGATATCAATGATGACTTTATGAAAAATTGTGACTATTTGTAATAGTGTATTTTAACCAAAAAGTGTTAATGGTGACTTTATGAAAAGATGTAACTATTTGGATTTGTGTCTTTAATTAAAAGTCATCAATTTTGAATTTGTAGTCTTTCATGTCATATTCACTTCACACCTTTTTAATTGCTCCCAAAAGTCACAAAGACTTTAGCAGCATTTTCAATTGCTCCCAAAAATCACAAAGACTTTAATAATTTCTCATTCACTACTTAATGGTTTTTTTAAATAAATATACCATTATTTCCAACATATTATATTTCAAATTTGTCCCCACAAAAAATATATCATTCATTTTAATTTACTGCATCATTTTATATATAAATTAAAGTTTTACTCTCAATCAAATGAATGAAAATCATAATTAGTTCATTGAATTGCTCAAAATGTTTTGAAGAAATCATCCTAAAACCCTTTGTTCTCTCTCCCCTATTTTTTGCCCAATGTCTAACCATTGCCAATTTATTTTTGTAATATGAAAATTAGGGGTGTCAGCTCTGACCTGTTGATTCGAACCCGACACGAACCCTACATGAACGATTATAAAATTGACACGATTATTAAATACGTATAATGAATAGTCTAGACTAATGTTTAATACTCAGAACACATTAAATAGATTATTTTTTTTCGTGAGTTTTGACACGGATACGATACGAATAACAATGACACGATATACGGGTCACACGAACACAATACGATTGACACCCTTAATGAAAATTAAGTCGGTGACACTTGAAAATGTAAGATTCTTCTATTGTGACCGAGGTGCCAATAATACAAGTTGTAGAAACATTTTTTCACATCCAGCGTAAGATTGCATATATTGTTTGTAGTAGTGGGAATCCACTCATTGGATCACCTATTTTTATTCATTATTAGTCCAAAATTTTTAAGCTTACTATTGTTGAAAGTGAAATATTTGGGACCTAATTTAAGAATTTAATATATTGCCATCATTGAATTAGCAATGGGTCTCAACACTGAATGCAGTCTATTTTGCTAAACCAACGGTACTATTGCAATAAGTCTCTAGATTAAGTCCCTGGATTAAGTACATGCTTATTATTTTTGTTTAACTTTTTGGCCCCACAATACCAAACTTCTGGCTCTGCCCCTAGCTATAAATGATTTTGTCTTCACCCAAGGATATAAATAGTGAGTTTATATTTTTGCCCAAGAGCAACACACGTGGGTGGCATGTGCATTAGTTTTTAATGAAATCTGAAACACATATTAGTCTGAGGGCCACATTAGAATCAATTTATGATATTCAGGATACAATATGGAAAAAAAATCTTTCGCCGTGCAAAAATCCCTTTTGCCAAATAACTTTTTTTTCTTTTTCAATTGATTACTTAATTTGTTAATTATTTTGATAACATTTGATTGAATATGTTTCCTTTTAGGGTTAATGGAAAAGTACTTAATGGTGGAAGCGAATGAGCCCCCCCCCCCCCCCCCCCCCCCGGCGTAACTTTAAAATTTTTCACTAAACTTCCCGAGGCCAAATTGGCAAAAGTGGATGTTCGTCACGAAACTCGTAAAAATACCATATTACCCTTATTATTACATTCAATTACCATTTAAATGTCTTCTCTTAACCTAAACACACTCCACTTCTCCTTCTCCCATCTTGGTTTTCTTTATCTCTCCAGCTCCTTCTCCTTTTGTCCCAACCCTAGACCTATCCACCTCCCCTATCCAAGTATATTTCCTTCCTATGTCTACCTCAAACAGCTATCCTCTCTCTCTCTCTCTTCTCTTCTCTTTTCTTTTCTTTTTTCTTCCTTTCCCTTTATGTTTTTTTTTCTACTCTCTCTATCCACTCCTCCCACTCTCTCCTCTCCTCATTTTTATTCCTTCCGTATTTTTAATGTGCCTCCTTCATGACTCACCACTCAACTTACAAGTTTGGTACATATAACAAAGTATAGTAATATATGTATTTCTATTTGGCTGCCACCTTCACCTTATAAGTTGTATTTTTTGTTTATATTTCTTGTTCTTTATAGTTTTCAACAGACATAAAATAATGTCTACTTGATGGCACCGTAATAAAAAATTGACCCCCTGCAGATCCCATAATTAATATATTTAGTTATTTCAAAAAAGTTTCCTACCAAATAAAATTTATATATTTTTTCTTGTATTGGACATTTCTCTCTCTCTCCCTCCCCCCATCCCTTTCCTCTCTTATGAAAACCAACAATGATGCTTATGCATGGCAAGAGTTTCCTAACAGTGGATGTCATGATTTTTGGTTAGTAGGGGGTGTATATGTTTATGTGTGCGTGTGTGTGTGTGTGTGTGTGTGAGAGAGAGAGAGAGAGAGAGAGAGAGAAGGTGTCATCGGTGATTATACTCGATAAGAGATGCAGTTGATTGTGGTATGAGATAGGTGATTGTGGTACAAGTGGGTACAAAGGAGTTGTGTGTGTGCGTGTGTGCAACGGCGGAGCCACATAGGAAGGAGGGTGGGCACTTGCGCCCCCTGATTTTTCGAGTCCTGTTGTTAAGGATGATAGTTTTGGTTATTTTATTACATTTGTCCCCCTTAATTTTTGGAAATGTTTACAATAGTCCTAGTTTTATTTTTCAACTTTTGATAAGTTAGTGACCCATTATCCCCCCTCCAAAAAAAATCAGTGTTTTAGTTTATGGATCGAGTACATCAACAAAGTAAATGATGATTTCAACTAGATTTATCAACATAAATGAATAATAATTTTATCACTGATAATGTGGTTTTGTACATTGAAGAAAATTACGAAAAATTTAGTTTATCATCAATTCATTATGGACAAATTTTAAGATTTGAAATAACATTGTCTTTTATTTTAGTATTTCATTGAGTTGAAATGTACTAAACATATGTTATTTTATGATTTTTTTTTTTATATTTTGTTTAAGTTAAAAATTTAATGGTGCTTTCGGTAAACCGATGAATGAGCTGAAGTCCCTATGTCCGGCCGAAAAAGTTGAATCCTAAAATATTTTTTCCGGTGAAAATTTTTTCGATCATAGTTTGCCCCCTCTAATGTGAAATTCTGGCTCCGCCCCTGCGTGTGTGTGTGAGCGAGAGAGAGAGAGAGAAGTCATTGCTGGGTGAATATCAGTCTTTTTTGGCAAGTTGAAGACAATGTGAAAAGGAACAATACAATGCAGAGCGTTTGCTCCATCGGGACATGTTTTGATTAATCTAGACAGAAACTCATTTTCGTCGCGTTCGAAAATAGATGTGCATTGGTTTGCGTCGTTTCATCTATTTTAGGTTGTATTGCTCGATATTGCACCTCGATGCTGCAACTGGTGTGTCTCAGAGCTCTCCTAGTCAATAGTCAATAGCCAATACCTCGACCTTGAACCATGAGACCATCTCAATCTCAAGTACATGCGCGAGCAATGCATAACCACACCAATGCAACACAAGTGGCTGACAAAACCCATGCGATATGACTTTGATCTTATTTACTGAAGTGGCAAGGAAAATATTATAGCTGATGCCTTATCAAGGAAATATGAGGATGAGACCCAGCTATTATCCATGATAATGGCCATTTCTATGCCTATTTCATATTGGATGATGGTCATTCAAAAAGAATGGGAAAATGATGTTGAGCTGCAACACTTAATAGAAGATCTAAAACATGATCCACAACTCACCAAGGTTATTCATGGACGTAAAACCTGTTGCAATTCAAGTGACGTTTGGTCCAAACTTGCGTTCTCAAACCTTACATCCAGCCGATTCAAGATATCTTTTTATTGGACTTGGTTCATAGCTTATGTGAAGACCTATATTGTTGAATGTAATTGTTGGAATATGTGGCTAAAATCCCTCGATATTACTTAAGCCACGATTGGTGGTCAAATTCGGAATATATAAAACTCTAATCCGTTAGTTAAATATTGAATTATTTATGACATATATCATAGATGCAATTTTTGTAAAATTATTATGTATTAAATATTATTTTATAATGGTGCATGCATACATATATATTACATTGATATAATTGGATGTTTGAGTTGGATTTTTTCTAGTCAGCATGAGTGACTTAGCTAGAGGGACCCATCAAATACTGAAAGACTAGTCAATCATACTTGGAGTATAATTAACCTTCTTTGACTACAGAGGGTTGAGGAAATATTGGTGGAGTTGAGAAAATATTGAGAGAGTTGAGGATATTATGCTAAGTAGTAACGGCTAGTTGAATAGCTAGGTGATATATTATCCCTTATAAATAATGTTCTCTGCATACAGAGAGAACACAACAAAAAACACCCAATTTGAGAGAAAACTCATTGAGGAAAAATCCCAACTATATTGTTTTCATATCAAAGAGAATTTTTAATTCTTAAAGGTTAACTCCCCATTCATCAAATTTATTAAGTTCTATTCCAAAAATTTCCTACATTGGTATCAGAGCTACAGTCGATCAATTATTCTTTCCCGGCACAATTCTTCTACTGGTTTAACAGAAACAAAGCAATTCTCCCACTTGCTTTTTTTCCTTGCACGTTATAAGAAGCCAAAAGACCATTTTATTTTCCTTTTTATTTTGCCTTGGTATTGTTCTATACATATTCCTTGTGGAATATTCGACGTTTTGACCTAAGCTTTTGCCCATCTCCATTTTATTTGCTTTTGGGCCAATTTCTTTGTTTCTCTATTTTTGCTGATCACTGGACTGCAAGTTGACAACTGCTAACCAGTAATTGAGGAAGAAATTTATCTATTGATTTGTGATGACATGACGGAAGCTATTCTATTCAAGCAGAATTTTTGGACCAACAGTCCACTTGAACCACTATTGGAATCACACATCAGTAACAAAATTAAATCAGGTCAGTTCTAACCAATTTTTCTAGTAATTTATTTTTCTATAATTTGTCAATATGGGGTCAAAGACTGCTATTGTAGAACTAAGCAAAACCGAGAGACTTGATGGTACAAATTATTCAACTTGAAAACGTAAGGTTTGTCACATATTATTTCAAGATGAAATTGAATATGTCATTGACACACCATACCCAAAAAAACTACCTCGTAGGGCCAGAGAGGCTTCTAGAAACACTTATGAAAGATTTGTAGAGAACGACAAATTGGATAGGTCAATCTTACTCACTTTTATGGAACCCGACTTAGAGGTCATTTTACTGTCTCTAACACATATATTCAACTCTTGATTGAAAAATATAATGACACTTTTATGAAAGATGATGAGTCTATAGTTGAACATGTCAATAAACTTGTGGTAATAGCTAAAGAGTTGGCATCGCTAGGCAACCCAATTCTCGATAAAATACAAGTTTCTACTGTTTTATATAGTCTTCCTACTTCATGGGAGTCCATTGTGTTTTTTGAATATGTCTGGTCAAGATTTAACAATGACAAAGTTACTTATGTTGCTAGGCATTGAGGTAGAAAGAAGGGCTAAAAAAAAAACTTGTAATGTGTCAAACCTAGTTTCTAGTGCCTCATCTTCCCAATTTGTCACGAGTGCCCCCATCGAATAATGTGTCAACTATTCCGTCTTTTCTTAAGCCAAGACAAGATAAGCATTTTAAAAGAAATAATAAGAAATATAACAAGTTCAAGAGACATAATAATTTTAAGAGATAACAAATAGGTACTTGTTATAATTGTTGGCAGCCCGGTCATTACAAAAAAAATTGCACACAAAAGAATAATAGTCAAAATTTTAAAGAATCAAGAGACATTATATGTGTGCTTTCTGAGTCGCTTCTTGAGAATGTGACTCTCTTGGTTGGTGGATTTATTTTGCCTCTTCTCGGCATATGGCTAAGACTAGAGATAATTTTGTTAAAATAAAGGAGGTGAAAACCGGCGACCACAAGTTATACATGGGAAATAATACTTATTGTGATGTGCTTGGAATTGGCACTGTGAGAATTTCGTTGTCTGGGCAAAACAACCTCCTCTTGACTGATGTATTTTATGCGCCTAATATACGACGCAATCTCTTGTATGTGCCATGTTTAGATGATAAGGGCTTTGAAATCCGTTTTCGGTCTTCTAAAATTTCTATTGGTAAACATGGTCATAATCTTGCATGGGGGACTAAAGTTGATGGTTTTTACTGTTTGAATGCTGCTAGTGACAATAATAAAATTAGTTCTTCTTTTGTTTATATTGATGTCGCTTGTGATGTTAATGTTGATTCTATTTCATGGCATATGAGATTAGGTCAAATTAATTATAATAAAATAAAAAAGATGGCTAACATTGGATTGATTCCAAAGTTAGATCTTGACTTGAAACCATATGAATCTTGTATAAGTGAAAAAATGACTAAGAAAACCATTTTGGAAAATTAGAAAGAGTTAAAGATTTACTAGAATTAATACATTTGGATATTTGTGGTCCTCTAAATGTTAAAACTCATCGTGGTATGAAATATTTTATTACTTTTATCGATGACTATTCAAGATATGGTTATATATGTTTACTAAAGAATAGATCGGATACCTTACAAAAAATTATTGAATTTAAGGCGGAAGTAGAAAACCAACTAGGTAGAAAAATTAAAATATTATGGATGGATCAAGGTGGTGGATACATGGCTAAATTTTTTGAATATTTTTGTAAAAAAAATGGAATAATACATCAATTAACAATTTCCTATACACCTCAACAGAACGGTGTAGCCGAAAGAAAAAATAGAATACTTCTTGACATGGTTAGATCTATATTTAGTCATGCACACTTAAGCATTATGTTTTGGGGTGAAGTTATTTCTACCGCCATTATATTCTTAATAGAGTATCCTCTAGAATAATAGGAATGACACAATGTGAAATTTGGAGGGGTACAAAACCACGTCTTTTTCACTTAAAAGTTTAGAGTAGTTCGGCTCATGTTAAAATTTTAGAACCTAATAGAGGAAAATTAGATCATAAATCAATAAAATGTACTTTTATTGGATATTGTAAAAATTCTATTGGTTATAGATTTGTAATTCACTATAGTGATGGATCAGTGAGAGTCATTGTAAGTAGAGATGCATTTTTCTTTGAAGATGACTTAGATAAAATTGAGAAAATGGTTGAACTATTTGAATTACTAAGGAAAATGAAAATACACAACCACAAGAGCATATAATAAAAGAGCCTCCACCCAAGGATACTTTAACTAGAATACTTAGGGAAAGACATTCACCTAGCTACTTAAAAGATTATTATGCATTCAATAGTGAAGAAATTCCAAATGATCCTACTAATTTTAATGATGCTATAAATTCAATTGATCATTTAAAATGGAGAGAAGCAATTAAAGAAGAAATAGAATCTATAGAGAAAAACAAAGTTTGAGAGTTAGTCGATTTACCAATAGATAGAAAAACAATTGGGTGCAAATGGATCCTTAAAAAGAAATTTAAATCTAATGGATCTATAGATAAATATAAAGTTAGACTAGTGGCTAAGGGATACACACAAAAGGAAGCAATAGATTATAATGAAAACTATTCTCCCGTAGCTAAGTTTATCTCAATAAGAATATTAATGTCATTTGTTGTATACTTAGACTTAGAGTTACATCAAATGGATGTTAAGACTACTTTCCTTAATGGTGAACTTAAAAAAGAAATTTATATGTATCAACCACAAGGATATGAAGTTGAAGGTAAAGAAGATAAGGTGTACAAATTGAATAAGTCCTTATATGATTTAAAACAATTTTCAAGGCAATGGTATCATACTTTTCATAATGCAATTATATCTTATGGTATTGTTCCAAATAACTATAATCATTGTATATAAACTTGGAATAGTGAGAATTATTATATTATTCTTTCCTTGTATGTGGATGATATTTTACTTGTCGAAAATGATATAAATAGAATCTTAGAACTAAAAGATTGGTTAAACACCAAGTTTGAAATAAAAGACATGAGTGAAACACATTATATATTTGGAATTAAAATTTCTAGAGATGGAAAGAAAAGAAAATTGAGTTTGTCTCAAAAATCTTTTTTGGAAAATATTTTAAAGAAATTCAAAATGGATTCTTGTAAATCTATTGAATCACCCATTTACAAAAGAGCAAAATTATCTAAGAATATGGCTCCTAAAATTGAAGAAGAAATATAAGAAATGAAATCTAAACCCTACGCGGAAGTTGTTTGTAGTCTTATGTATGCTATGTTCTGCACTAGACCGGACCTTAGCAATGTTGTTAGTTTGATTAGTCGATATCAAAGTAATCCGAGTATATCTCATTGGTTGGCTGTGAAATGTGTGCTTAAATACATACAAGACAAATTAGATTTTTCATTAACATATCAAGTTACTGATATAAATGTTAATTGTTATTGTGATGTTGATTTTGCTAGTGATATTGATGATAGAACATCCACCACGGGTTATATATTTGTTTTGGATGGTGGTGCTATTTAATGGTCTAGTAAAAACCAAGGTTGCATGCCATGGAAGCTGAATACGTTGCTTGTAGTATGGCTGTTTCTGAGGCCGTATGGTTGAAATGGTTTCTAACTGATTTAAAGCTTACATGTGTAAATAATATGCCTATTCATATTTTTATGATAATGAAGCTGCGATAAAAACCATTAAAAATTGGGAAATCGAGCCCAAAGGTAAGCATATTGAGTTACAATATCACTATATAAGTGATATAATATAAAAAGAACATGTTACTATTGATTATTTTTGTACAAAAGATATAGTTGCAGACTCATTGACAAAACCTATTGGAATCGAAGAATTTAAACGACATGTCGTTGTTATGGGTTTAAGTTATGAATGAATATCTCGGGCTTGTAGCCAAGTGAGAAATGTTGGAATATGTGGCTAAAATCCATCGATATTAATTAAGCCACGGTTGGTGGTCAAATTCGGAATATATAAAACCCCAATCCGTTGGTTAAATATTGTATTATTCATGACATATATCATAGATGTATTTTTTGTGAAATTATTATGTATTAAAAATTATTTTATAATGATGCATGCATACATATATATTACATTGATATAATTGGATGTTTGGGTTGGATATTTTCTAGTCAACATGGGTGACTTGGCTAGGGGGACTCATCAAGTAGTGAAAGATTAGTCAATCCTTGAAGTATAATTAGCCTTCTCTTATTACAGAGGGTTGAGAAAATATTAGTGGAGTTGAGAAAATATTAGGGGAGTTGAGGATATTATGCTGAATGATAACGACTAGTTGAACGGTTAGCTAATATATCCTCCCTTATAAATAAGGTTTTTTACATACAGAGAGAACACACCAGAAAACACCCAATTTGAGAGAAAACTCATTCAGGAAAAATCCCAACTCTATTGTTTTCATATCAAAGAGAAATTTTAATTCTGAAAGGCTACCTCCCCATTCATTAAATTTATTAAATTCTATTCTGAAAATTTCCTACAGTAATGTGAGCTACTTCGTAACCTTTTCATAGTAGAATGAAGGCTACGCACTGACATTCTCTTTTCCATTAGCCTAAGCCTCTTCACTAACTCGCTCATTTCCTATTTTTGCTATTTTATCTATCTTGTTTGTTGTGGCATATCTTCAATCGATATCTCAAAACACAGGTGTTTTTTTTTTGTTGATAAATTCGAAATATAGAATAAGAGATCCCACAGCTTAGCTGAAGATGACGATTAAGAATTGGGAAAATCTAAATGTGATCGAATAACGAAAGCTAGAAGATATGATCAAATTTGTGAGAGAGATTCAAAAAGATCTCACCGAAAATCAGTGAAAAATTAACAGAAATGACTAAAAAATAAACGTTAAAGACTTGAAGGCAAAAACGTAAATAAACAATCTGTTAAAACAGTGACTCCTCTCACCATTACTCTTCCAACTTTCAATTGTTATTACTGATTAAGTATATGTAACCTCGAAACTATCTATTATGAGCAAGAGTAATTCCAATATGCACTTGATTTTAATAACTTGTCTTTACATTTAATTGAGTTCCACAAAGGTATTAAAAAATAATTATTCTTTTACATTTGAACAGATCAAGTGAGATTTTTTTTAATACACATTTCCAAAGTTTCTTTTAATCACATACTATAATTCAATTGGAACTCATTGTCTATTAATTACCCTGACAAACCACGGGCAATTTTGGAACTCTCCCGCGTGACAACTCTCAAATCTACATGTACCCCTTTCCACTGTAAACTCATCCTGAACCACACCTTCCATGAGCTAGTCATATACCAATCCAGAAATGGCTCTCAAGTTTCAATCCCGTGTTCTTTCTATGATTTTTTCCTCTCTCGTTGTGTCCATTCTTTTTGACGTCTCTACTGCTATTGGTGGTCTAAAAGATGGCACTTGGCAGCCGATAAAGGATCTGAGTAGTCGTAAGGTGCTACAAACAGGTCAATATACAGTGACCGAACACAACAAGAGAGCAAAGACCAAATTGAAGTTCAAGAGTGTGGTTAACGGAAGAACATATAATTTAGCTTATGGGTTGCTTTAAGTTGGATTGGTGGACAATTTTAGTACTGTATGATTAATTTCAAGCCCCTCTTTTTGGTTTTCCAATTTGGGTGTTGAGTTTCAAGAATAAGATATGATCTACTTATTTCACTTGTGATGTAGTTGTGATTGTAGGAATGGCGTTGTCCCTTGACTCTCCTAACGCTAAGTGACATTGTAACTTTTTCATAGTAAAATGAAGGCTACGTACCGACCTTCTCTTTTCCATTAGCCTAAGCTTCTTCGCTAACTTGCTCGCTCCATAATTTTGCTATTTTATTTGTCATGTTTGTTGTGGTTGCTATTGTACCTATTGTTTGTTTTAACATATCGTTTATGTCACTAAGTATCTTAAAACACAAAATTCTTATTGATAGAGATCTCACAGCTTAGTTGAAGATGACAATTTAAAATTGAGAAAATTTTAATGTAAATGAATAAGGAAAGGTAGAAGATATGATCAAATTTATGAGAGAGATTCAAAAAGATCTTACCCAAAATCAATGAAAAATTAAAAGAACAGTAATGCTATGCTGACCAAAATTAGGGACCAAATAAAGAGCCCAAATGACATGACAGTTGCTGATATGACAAGATTAACTGTCATGTCATTTCTTTTCTCTGTTTTTTTTTTGTCTGTGCGTGTTAGGGAAGCGGAGAAGACAAAAAGATTTTGCCCCATCTGTCCTTGATTTGGAGAAGACGTAGAGATTTTGCTGACATGACAGTTAATTTTGCCATATCAGCAACTGTCATGTCATTTGTGCTCTTTATCTGATTCCTAATTTTGATCTGCATAGCATTACTGTTAACCAAAATGGCTAAAAAAATAGGCATTAAAGAGCTAAAAGACAAAAATGTAAATAAATGATATGTTAAAACAATAACTCGTCCCACCATTACTCTTCCAACTTTCAATTATTATTATTAATTCCCTGAAACTATCCATTATGGGCCATTAATTCCAATTTGCACTTGATTTTAATTACTTGAGTTTCACAAAGGTATTAAAAAATAATTATTATTTTCCATGTGAATGAAATTGATTGAGATTTTCTTTAATACACCTTTTCCAAAGTTTCTTTTAATCACCTACTATGATTCAACTGGAACTCATTATATATTAATTACCCTGACAAACCACAGGCACTTTTGGAACTCGCCAATGTAACAATTCTCAAGTCTACATGTACCTCCTTCCACTATAAATTCATCTCGAACCATGCCTTCCACAAGCAAGTCATATACCAATCTAAAAATGGCTCTCAAGTTTCATTCCCTTGTTCTTTCTATGATTCTCATCGTGTCCATTCTTTTGGACGTCTCTACCGCTATTGGTCGTCGGAATGGTGGCACTTGGCAGCCGATAAAGGACCTGAATTGTCCTTGGGTGCTAAAACTAGGTCAATATACGGTGACCGAATACAACAAGATAGCAAAGGCCAAATTGAAGTTCAAGAGTGTGGTTAAGGGCGAGATCCTTGTTGCTCCCAACAAGATAAAGTACCATCTTGTGGTCACCACAAAAAATGAAACTTTTACAAACAACTATGACACATATGTTGAGCAGTGGACAGTTGGGAGGAAGTTAAGGCTCCTTACTATATTTAAACGTATTTAACTTGAGTATGGGGAGATCAAGGGTAGTAATTTAGGACTGGGGTCACCTTCAATGTTGTCTTCCAATAATATTCAATAAAATATGAATGGTATATTTATTTGTCTTTTCAGTTTTGTGCCAATTATTGAATGATTTATGTGGATTTAATTATATTAACTAAAGAACATATAATTTAGGGTAAATTATATTTTACTCCCTTGAACTATTATATTTGTTTCACTTTGCACCTTCAATTATAAAATTTCTCATATTGCACCCTAAAGTATAAATTTTGTTTTATATCATTCCAATAGATAATGGTTGTCAATTTTTTGACGGTAAATGCACATGTGAGTGGTCTGTATTGCCAATATGCAATTGCCTATTGTATACGTGCAGGTCAAAAAAAAAAAAAAAATACTCATTCATGACTTTGCTCTTCTTAAGCTCCAAATTTCTTTCCTCTGACCAACCTTTTTTTTTTTTCTTCCCAACAACTATTTGGTTGTAAAAGAGGTAAAATAAAGTGGTACTAGACATTTGGCGGAAAGCTTTTTGGGGTTTTCCTCCCTAATATTTGACAGATTTTTAAGTTTGTTATTATCTATTGGAGTGATATGAAACAAAATTAATACTTTATGATGCAATGTGAAAAATTTTATAGTTAAAAGTGCAAAGTGAAACAAAGATAATAGTTTAAGGGGGTAAAATACAATTTACTCTATAATTTAGCTTATGGGTTGCTTTAAATTGGATTGGTGGACAATTTTAGTACTACATAATTAATTTCAAGCCCCTCTTATTGGTTTTCCAATTTGGGTGTTGAGTTTCAAGAATAAGATCTTATCTACTTATTTCATTTGTGATGTAGTTGTTATTGTAGGTATGGTGTTGTCCCTTGACTCTCCTAACGTGAAGAAAAGTGACTTCGTAACCTTTTCATTAGTAGAATGAAGGCTATGGACCAACGTTCTCTTTTATATTAGTCTAAGCCTCTTCGCTAACTCGCTCGCTCCATAATTTTGCTATTTTATTTGTCATGTTTGTTGGGATTGTTATTGTACCTATTGTTTGTTTTAACATATCGTTTTTCTCTGAGATATCTTAAAACACATAAATTTTATTTTATTTTTTATAAATTCAAAGTATAGAATAAGAGATCTCACAGTTTAGTTGAAGATGATAATTAAGAATTGAGAAAATTTTAATGTAATCAAATAAAGAAAGCTAGAAGATATGATCAAATTTATGAGAGAGATTCAAAAAGATCTCACCCAAAATCAGTGAAAAATTAACAGAAATGGCTAAAAAAATAGGCATTAAAGAGTCAAAAGACAAAAATGTAAATAAAAGATATGTTAAAACAATGACTCGTCTCACCATTACTCTTCCAACTTTCAAGTATATGTAACCCTGAAACTATCCATTATGAACCAAATTAATTCCAATTTGCACTTGATTTTAATTACTTGTCTTTGCATTTACTTAAGTTTCACAAAGGTATTAAAAAATAATTATTATTTTCCATATGAATGAAATCGACTGAGACTTTCTTTAATCCATCTTTTCCAAAGTTTCTTTTAATCACCTACTATGATTCAATTGGAACTCACTATATATTAATTACCCTGACAAACCACGGGCACTTTTGGAACTCGCCAACGTAACAACTCTCAAGTCTACATGTACTTCTTTCCACTATAAATTCATCTCGAACCACGTCTTCCACAGACAAGTCATATACCAATTCAGAAATGGCTCTCAAGTTTCAATCCCTTGTTCTTTCTATGATTCTCTCCTTTCTCATTGTGTCCATTCTTTTCGACGTCTCTACCGCTATTGGTGGTCGGAAAGGTGGCACTTGGCAGCCAATAAAGGACCTGAATAGTGCTCAGGTGCTACAAATAGGTCAATATGCGGTGACCCAATACAACAGGATAGCAAAGGCCAAATTGAAGTTCAAGAGTGTGGTTAAGGGTGAGATCCTTCTTGCTACCAACAACATAAAGTTCCATCTTGAGGTCGCCACAAAAAATGGAACTTTTACAAACAACTATGACACATATGTTAAGCAGTGGAAACTTGGGAGGAAGTTAAGGTTCCTTATTACATTTAAACGTGTTTAACTTGAGTATGGGGAGATCAAGGGTAGTAATGTAGGACTGGGATCACCTTCAATGTTGTCTTCCAATAATATTCAATAAAATATGGATGGTATATTTATTTGTCTTTTCAGTTTTGTGTCAATTATTGAATAATTTAGGTGGTTTTGATTATATTAACTAAAGAACATATAACTTAGGGTAAATTAAACTTTATCCCCCTAAACTATTACCTTTGTTTCATTTTGTACCTTCAACTATAAAATTTCTCACATTGCACCCTAAGGATTGATTATGTTAGTAATATGCCCTAAAACCAATCATATAGATGATGTTTTGAGGTTATACTAGCAACATTCATTACTTAATTAAATAAAAGGGTAAGTTTATTTATCAAGTTTATGATTTATTTCATTTTAATATACATTAAAAGTCCATAGAGCATAAGTTAAGAAGATAGTTTTTCAAGATGTTCAGAAGAGGAGACATACTTATTAGTACTTCACTCTTAAATGTTCCTAGTCATAAGATTACTATGAAGGCAACATGTAATCCGAATAAACTAGCATACATTATGTTTACTCATATTTGATATAAGATGACTTGTTCAAGTCACTAGTGTAGGGACACTGAAGCAGGTGTTTAGGTTCTTGTTAGAGAACAAGTACACTGAACATGATCATTGATTAATGTAGAATATTTCATATGACATTTTACATACATGTCAATGTTAAATCCTAAGTTACAATTATGCAACTAATCCTTAGACTTGAGACACCATGGTTGTCTTGTGCATGAACTTATATGCTTTAACTATACAACATATTCATACACTAGCCATGTAACTTAGATATATATTGTTGGACATAGTTAGACATGCATGAAGACTTATGAATGTACAACATGGAATCTACCACCCTTAGTAATTAAAGAGAGAATGTCCTATGTGATCTTTTGGGATATGACTCAAGGAATCCTTGGCCAAGGTAGAATGACAATTAGAAAAGAGTTTCTAATTGATCATTAGAAGTCATAGTCCTAAGATCGAACACATAAGATTGAATTAGGGGTTTGGTAGTAATTTCATATCCTAGTAATTCAATTGGGGCATTGTGTGATAGAATGATTGAATTGCATGACAACTCTCCGAAGGTTAATCATGATATGTTGTTTGGTGTCACTCATAATTAGTAAAACCCCAAAGAATGAAATTAATATAAATATATATTAATTTTTCTTCATAAAGGGAGAATTAGAAGAGTTCTAATTCAAGCTAAATTAGAAAGAGTTCTAATTTGAGATGCTACTTGTAGTTAATATCGAATGACTACAACCGGGTATGCTTGATTACGAGATAATTACAACTTGACCCAAACTAGGATTAGAGTCTTTTAAGACTATATAAACACCTTCATGTAGGAGGTGAATATAAGATATAACAACTCTATTTCTAGCACAAGAAGAACCACCATTCATTCTCTCTATCTACTAGTTTATCAAAAGTTGAAGTAGACTTGCAAGTTTATCAATTCGTGTGGATACCGATAGAGGCCAAACAATTTCAAGGCTTGGGATAAAGATCAAATTCAAAGTTAAAGGTTCAAAGTTTTTTGAGAAAGTTTGATGATCGTTAAAAGCACGTTTCAAGAGGTAACTCTTAATCTTCACTATAAATTTAAGGTTTTTTAGTTTATATTAAACATGAATAGATCTTGGAATGAAGAATCAATATTTATTTTTTAAATTTCGCTGCGCTTATTATGTGATTCTTTTCAGATTCACGCCCCTCAAAGTCGATGACTCGGCATCATAGGTCCTTTGCACGGTAACCTCTTAGGATTTCTATAGCTGCACCTCCACTAACACATACTTGTTGTGAAGAGTGTTTAACAACTCTCTCTTAATAGTTCCTTGTAGAAGCACAAGTAAATTTTTCCAAAGAGATTGTAAGCTTGGAAGCAAAGAGAGAAAGATAATGAGCAAAACAGTGTCGAAGTCTACTGCCCAGGAAAAAGACCAAGACCAACAAAAGTGAAAGCTTCCTTTGTAAACTACTCTCAACGATAAGGAAAAGGAAGTGGACCATGGGCTTGTGATAAAATCAAGTTAAGGGGTTTAATATAAAACCAAATGGGCCCAAGATTTAAATGTTTTGAAACACAACTAAAATAATAAGCTCAACAACCCCCCACATGCGTCTGGCTAACCAGACAACTAGTCAATAGAAGATGTATTCTCCCCTTTCTTTGGGGTGGAGTTTAGAGGCCTTATAGTAGCACATACTTTTTTTCTTTCTACGTCATGCGAAGGGGGCCAGTCCAAGATCGTATTGTTCCTCAAAAAATCAAAGAAGAGAAATGTAAGAAAGCATGCATCGATAAGGTACCACATTGGTTTTAACCTTACCTAGAATAAGTTAGAGGAACCCACTGGAATAATGGTAGAGTTAGACTCCTTTAACCAGATCCCCTAATGTGAATTAACCAACTCATCATTCACATACCTTTCATTAATTAGGGTTTTTCTCATATGCGAGTTGGCGCCACAAATAACAGTCATGCGCTTGTCCTAGGTTTTCATGTGTGCTTTAGCGACTTTCCCATGTCACATAGAAGTTGGCTCCACCTTCACACACATATAGGTAGCATTCATCAAGAGTGTAATGCAATTGAACACCCCATCCCTAATTAGGGACTATGGATCTATTAAGAACATTAGCTCAACCTACTCACTGCAACGACACTGCCATGACACCATAGGAATGGCCCTTCATATTAGACCTCAGCAACTAAGTGGGATAAGAATAAGTGACAGTGCCCCTCCGAGACTATTTATGACTTCGTTTTCCATTTAACCCCAAATGTGGAATCACCCATCATAGAGATTGGGTATCAATCACATAGTCTCTAAAATAGGCAACAATCCTATCCCCCTCGATGTCTCACTCACTAGCCTCCTCGCCAGTGGCTTAGTCAGAGGATCTGCAAGATTCATCTCCGACTTCACATAGTTCATGGACACAGTACCATTCTCAATAAGCTGCCTCACAATAGTATGTCGCATTCAGATGTGATGGCTCTTCCCATTATATATTTTTCTTTTAGCTCGAGCTATGACAGTCTGACATTCACAATGCATAATCACGAGTGGAATTGAATTAGTAAATAATGATTCGAGAATATCCACTAAAAAATTCCTTAGCCATTCTGTTTCAGAACAAGCTTTTTCTAAGGATATTAATTCTGACTCCATAGTGGATCTCACAATCATTGTCTGCTTGGATGATTTCCAAGAGACTGCCCCTCCAGCTAGTGTGAACACATAACCACTAGTAGGCTTTAACTCATCTATATCAGAAATTCAGTTATCATCACAATAACCTTCTAGCACATAAGGATAACCACAAAATGATAAACCATAATCAATGGTGACTCTCAAATATCTCATTTATCTTGATATTGCATTCCAATGATCCTCACTAGGATTATGAGTATATCCACTCAATCTACCAACAACATATGCAATATCGGAACGAGTATAATCCATCAAATACATAATTCTACCAATAATATGTTCATATTTACTATGTGATACACTATCACCATTATTTTTCACTAAATGCACTATAACTTCATAAGAAAAAGATAAGGGTGTGCAATCATAATCAACCTTCTTAAGCATTTTCTCAACAAAATGCGATTATGATAAAATTTTGATTCCCAAAATAACACTAGCATCACCCATATCTTTAATATCAAAATTAGATGCAAGAAATTTCTTTGTAGAAATCACAACATTATAACTAGTCCCAAAAATAAGTAAGTCATCAGCATAGAGACAAATAATAATAACTCCATCATTAAATCATTTAAAATAAATGCATTTATCGGCACCATTAATTGTATATCTATTTGATAACATTATTTTATTAAATTTCTCATGCCATTGTTTAGGAACTTGTTTTAGTCCGTATAAGGACTTCACTAATTTACATACTTTATATTCTTGTCCGACAATGGCACACCACTCAGATTGCTCCATATAAATCCCTTCTTCTAAATCACCATTTAAGAATGCAGTTTTCACATCTATTTGGTGTATAACAAGCTTATTAATTGAAGCAATGTCAAATAACAATCTAATAGATACAATTCTAGTCACCGGGGAGTAAGTACAAAAATAATCAACATTCTCCTTTTGTTTATTATCTTTGGCTATTAACTATGCCTTGAATTTATCAATAGACCCATCTGGTCTTAATTTCTTCTTAAAGACTCATTTACTACCAATAGGCTTAGTTTTAGGAGGTAAATCTACAAGTTCCCATGTGTGATTAGCAATAATGAATTCTAACTCAGTATTGATTGCTTCCTTGCAAAAATGTGCATCTATAGAAGTTATAACATCGTTATAAGTTATTGGTTCATCATTGATGACATAGACATAAAATTCATCAACAAAACTATTTTCATTTCTCATTCTTTTACTTCTTCTCAATTCTTGTACCTCATTCTCAATACCACAAGAACCACTAACATGTTCCTGAGTATCTTTATTTTCATGAACTTTCATAGGAAACATGTTCTCGAAGAAAGTAGCATTATTGGATTCAATAGTAATATTAGCTTTCATAATGTCACTTTTAATCACAAGAAATCTATAAGAGGTGTTATTGAAAGCATATCCAATAAATATACAATCACAAGTTCTAGAACCTATTTTTTTCTTTTTAGGCTCGGGTAACATAACCTTTGCCAAACACCCCACACTTTGAGTTATCTCAAACTAGGTGGACGTCCATTCCAAAGTTCATAAGGTGTTTTACCGGTTTTCTTATGAGCTACTTTATTTTGTATGTGACAAGCCGAAAGGATAGCCTCCCCCCACATGTTGGTGGGTAGCCCCGAACTAACTAACATAGCATTCATCATCTCCTTTAGTGTTCTACTTTTTCTTTCTGCAATGTCATTAGATTCAAGAGAGCAAGGAGGAGTAACTTCATGAATTATGTCATGTTGTGCACAATAATCATTAAAATGATTAGATTCATATTCACTGCCTCTATCGGTTCTTAATCTTTTAATCCTTTTGTTGCTTTGATTTTTTAACTTTGATCTTGTACTTTATGAACATCTCAAGTGCTTCATCTTTAGTTCTCAACGAATAAAGTTCGGTGAACCTTGAATGATCATCAACAAATATCACCGCCTCTTGTCATAGTGTTTTTCAAATCATTCAAGTCACTATGAACTAATTGTAAAAGTTCACTCTCTCTAGAAATTGATTTGCATGGTTTCTTAGTAAACTTAGTTTCGGCACATATTTCACATTTATCTATATTAGTTTCACACACATTATGAATCAATCCCATTTTTTCCATTTTCTTTAGGTACTCAAAGTTCACATGTCCAAGCCTACCATGCCACACATCAAGAGGGTCAACCAAGTAAACACAAGAAGATGAAGTATTTTCAATAATGGTTTCAATTACATTAAGCACATAGATACCTTGGTCAAGATTGTTAGAATTTTTTCATATTGAACTTCCATTAATTGATAGTTAATTTTGGATTTGTGAAAAATGGGCTGAATTTATGGTCCAATGAGATGAGTCCAATATTGCTAAGTGATCTATTTTGATGGGCTTATGTACATCTTTTAATTGATGTGGTTGAGGCGGTTAAATATAGGCTTTAATCTAATTGTGGTCCGTAATGAGAGAGCCCATTAGATTCATTATAAATAGAAGACTAGGTCCCCTTTCCACTTCATAACCTAATTTGGCTTGTCTCATTGAGAGCCGCATATTGCTTTGAAGAAGGAGAGGAAGACCTTACCCTTCCATGAAAGAAACTCGGAGATCGAGTATCATGGTTCATACATGTATGTTCTAAACCTTATAATTTAGGTGTTCTAAATTTCATATATGAATCATTAAAATTCTTACATGTGATATCAGAGCTATCGTATATAAATTTAGGAGCTAATGAAATTTATTTTATAATTTTATTCATACAAGTTGGGAATTTCAAAACCTATTTTTTGCGACGTTTTCAACACTGATTTTTTTTCAAATAACATAGCCGTTAATGGCCGTCAATGGCCATGTTGAAACAAAAGTTGTGTAAAGTAGTATGTACGTCACTTTTAATGAAGAAGAAAAAAAAGGGGGGAAAGCATGTGATGGCGGCTGGTGTAATCAAATTGACAAGAACAAAAAAAAAAAAGAAAAGAGGGTGAAAGCATGGATGGCGGCTGTGTGTTTTTTTTTTAATCAAATTTGAGATGTTCTCATCAAAGTCAAGTTTATGTATATATGTATAATATATTAATGTGACTATTAAAATAATAAAAATAGGTTTTATTTGATAACTGTGATGTTTATGTTGAAACTTTTAAAATTAATGTATACTCTTTTCTTTTGAATTACTCGTGTTAATAACATGGGGTCATGTTCATGAATAGGAATAGACTTTACCCCTACAAATTATTGATAGCAACTAATTTTTATTTTTATTTTTCTCTCACGATGATACAACTTTGATTGAATTGTTATAATTTGTAGAGGGTCTTTGTACAATTACAATTTAGTCCCTAGAGATTTACACAATTTTTTTTACAATCTACATATTATTTATTAATGTTGGTAGATGTGAATTTAAATTACTTAATTTTAATAGTAAAGTTAGTATTGAGACTTCAATGCAACGATTGATAGTGGGTGATTTATAAAGGTACATGTCGGTTCGTACCTTATATTAATTAATCACATGATATTTAATTATGGACATTTGTTGTAATATCCTGGTTTGAGAAGAAAAAAAGTTATGGGTTGAGATGGATGGTTGTCACCAAAGTGGTACATTCATTAAAATTTGTAGATTGTTCTCATGCTTTTGTTACATGATGGTCTTTAAATTATAATATACAATTATCTGTCCAAATGGGGTTATTGTGTATTATAATTTAAAGATGTCATGAAAATATCCCGATTTGAAAAATTTTTATAGGTTGAGATAGATGGTTGCCACCAAAGTGATCTATTCATTAAAATTTGTAGATTTTTCTCATGTTTTTGTTACGGGATGGTCTTTAAATTATAATATATAATTTACCTGTCCAAATGGAGTTATTTTGTATTATAATTTGGATATGTCATGAAACATTGTGTTAGAGGTGCAATAGTCTAGAGGGTTTATCTACCCAAAGGAGATAAGCTTTTCGAAACTTGAGTATTTTCATTGGTTAGTTTCATTAAAGAGAGGACCTATAGCATATTGCATTCTCTGTCCAAAAGGGAGTTTGTAGTGATGTATTTGGACTCTCTTAATAAAATATGACTTCTTATGTTCAAAACATATTTTATTTATTTATTGCCCAATTTTGTTAACTGTTTATATTCTCGTTGTCTTGAACAATCTCTTTTGCTATGAATAATAATAATAATGTCAATATTGAAGTCTTTACTGGTTCTAATTATAAAATATGGAAGCAAGATATTAAGTTTGGTCTGGGAATTGCTGATATAAATTTTACCTTGAAAGAGTATGAACCTCCTAAACTTACTAGTGAAAGCTCCCCTAAAATAAAAGAATTTTATGCAAAATGGGAGAAATCTAATCGACTGAGTATGATTGTCATGAAAAGGTCTATCTCTAAACACCTTATAGCCAAGAATGCCAAGGAGTTCTTTACCGCTGTAGGAGAGAGATACAAGGTATCCAATAAGATTGAAGTTGGGGGCCTAATGAATGAACTACGAGTATGAAATATGACAATGTAAGTGGTGTTAGGGAGTATATCCTTAAAATGGTCCATGTTCAAACTAAGCTTAAAGCTTTCAAAATTGTTATTCCTGATGATTTCATTGTTTATCACACTCTTAACTCTTTGCCTCCTAAATTTAGCCAAATCAAAACTGTCTACAATACCCAAAATGAGTCCTGGACAATAAATGATCTTATCTCCAAGTGTGATTTTGAGGAAGAAAAACTTAGAAAAGAAAAGAGTGAAACTGTCTTGTTTGTTTCCCAACCTAAATGTAGTTTCGAAGATGGGTATCAAGAAAGTAATAGAAACCCTAATCATAATGCTCCAAAAAATGATCGAGATTTCAAAAGGCATAGTACTGGTCAAAATGTGAGAGGTTTTAAGGTTGTTATTCGAAAAGATGTCAAGTGTTACTTTTGCAAGAAACAAGGTCACAAGAAAAGTGAGTGCACTCAATTCAAGTTTTGGTTAGAAGAGAAAAATAAAGAAGAAGGTAACTCACTAGCCTTTGTTTGCTTTGAATATGTTGGAGATATTTCCTAGTTTATTAGGGTTTTCCTATTTCCTAGTTTATTAGGGTTTTCCTTTTCCTAATTTATCTTTATTGTACATTTATTATTCGACTATATATACGGGGGCTCTACACTTAGTTTGTATCCCTTTCATTCACGTTTATTCCAAGTTGGTATCAGAGCCATACCCATACCCTAACCTTAACCCTAACCTTCTCCGTCATCCTCACCACCGACCAGCGTACTGCCATAACACCGAACAGCATACCCAGCCTCCACAAACCGAGCAACACCGACAGCCAACAAACCACCATAACACCAACTGCCCGATACTTAATAAACATCAGCATACCAAATAATCAACTCACCGAAACAGTCCACACCGACAGCTACCGACAGCAACACACTGCTCTGCCCACCGATCAACCCACCGACAGCGAACCAACAACAAGCACAAGCACCCACCGACAAACCAGCCCACACCCTGCTGCGACCCAGCCAAGCAACCCCAGCGATCAACACAATCGACTGAGCAACCCAAAACAGCCCAGTCCAGACCAGACGACACAATCGACTGAGCAGTGAGCTGCCTCCACCACCAACGACTGACCAGCGATCAACTCCAGCAGGCAGTCCAGTCAACTCCAGCGATTCCAGTGATTCCAGTCCAGTAATCTTCTTTTAAAACCCTAGTTTGTGGCAGCACAGGAACTCCCCTTTTCGGCGACATTGATATGGATACCTATTGAATAACCGAAATGGGGAGCAATATGCACACACGCCGTTTGGTTCAGACAGAGGCGCAAAATAAGAGAGTTGTTTAATTTCTTTTGTATAAATCAGAGTTGTAGTGCTAGGCCTACTACTGGGTCACTGCCCAGCCTATTCATCAACCCACTGTCGGGTTGTTTTTTCATTGTAACTTCGTCCTTCGCACACTTTGTCACAGTGCTGTCAGGTTGCAGTATCTAGAACTATTTTAGGAGGGAACATATCCTCTTCTCCGGTGATCTGTTTTTGATGCAGTAGATCACTTATTTATCTTTATTGGATTTCTTTATTGGATTTCTGGGTACCGTGACCTTGATTATTTGGGAGCTTTCTGAACCTTCTTTATTTGTCGCTACTGTTCGACTGGAGGTATATTATTCTCCCTTATTTTGTCCCTCTATTTATCTTAGAGTTATTTTTCTGTAACGGGTGCCCTAGTATTATTGATGATATGACTACTATTGAGGGAGTTAAGACCCCTACCGTTGAGACATCTACTAGTACTTCCACCGGGTATAGGGATCGACTGCGCTCGGCTCAGTGCCATCAGGGTACCCCACATCAGCGTAGACATGGGGATTTTCGTCAGTGTAATTATTGTGGCCGACTAGGACATCTCAGGGCTACTTGTTGGAAGCTCCATCCGGAGCTTAAGCCGCCTCCTCGCAGCCGTACTGCTGCCATTGTTAAGGCACCACCACCTACAGTCATTGCTCCTGCTACTACTGCTACTGCTCCTCCTTGGCAGAGTGATATGGATGCTATCACTTCTCGCTTGGATATACTTACGTCAGCCTTGACTTCTCAAGGTTCGACTACTACTGCTGCGACTACTACAGGTATACCTCGTGCATTTCATACTTGCGCCAGTCCGTCTTCCATTTGGATGCTGGACTCGGGTGCTAATGGTCATATGACAGGTGAGGCCCATCATTTCACCTCTTTTGACGAGCAGTTACATACTCAAGTTCAGTTAGCAGATGGTACACATGCCCCTATTGTTAGTAGGGGTACAGTCCGCCTTCCAGATGGCTTTACATTACGTTCGGTGTTTCATGCGCCACAGCTGGCCATGAATCTATTATCTGTACATCAGTTAGCCAGAGATTTTCGCTGTGCGGTTGTGTTCTTATCTGATTCGTGTTATTTGCAGACCTGAGTACCAGGAGGATTATTATCAGGGGATATGAGAGAGATGAATTGTATTATCTAGGCGATCCACCTCCGGTTTCACCAGTTTCTCCATCTCCACCTCCATCACCTGCTTTGTCTTTATCTGTTCCTAGCTTGCATGCTAGTATTTTACCTAGTACTTGTCGTTATGATTTTTCCTCACAAACTGTTCAGTTGTGGCATGACCGTTTTGGGCATACAAATTTTAAATATTTATGTATGTTATTTCCTTCTTTGAGCAAAGCTTGTGTTAGTGGTAAACTTGACTGTGTTATATGTTCCCTATCAAAACATGTTCGGACCAGTTATATTCCTCGCATGCACCAGTCACCCAAACCATTTGACCTAATACACTCTGATATTTGGGGACCCTCTCCTGTTACTGCCTTGTCAGGTGCTCGATATTATGTGACATTTATAGATGACCATACCCGTTGTACTTGGGTCTACCTTTTACATAGGAAGTCTGATGTACTTCCTGTCATCACTCAATTTCTCCAGATGATTAAGACACAATTCGATGTCATTGTTCGTGCTCTTCGTTCGGATAATGCCAAAGAATATGTGTCTGATGCCTTAGTGTCTCACCTTTCTTCTCAGGGTATCCTTCAGCAGCTCACTTGTCCATATACTCCTGAGCAAAATGGAGTTGCTGAAAGGAAAAATAGGAGTCTGATAGGGATGGTACGTTGTATGCTTAGAGGTATGGGGGTACCAAAATCTTATTGGCATTTTGCTGTTTTGACTTCTACCTTTTTGTGTAATCGTACACCGAGTCGTGTTCTTCAGCATAGGGCTCCCTTACAGGTCTTATTCCCTGAGCGAACACTTTTTCCGGTTCCCCCTCGTGTTTTTGGTTGCATATGTTTTGTTCAGGATCGGTCTCCTACTCGCCATAAGCTTGATGATAAAGCGATTCGTTGTGTCTTTGTGGGCTATTACCATCAGTCTAAGGGGTATCGGTGTTATAATCCTATCAGGCGCCGTATGTATCATAGTTTAGATGTTACATTTCTTGAGCATATTCCTTATTTTTCTTCCAGTCCTGTGTCTTCTCCTCCAGTTGATGATACTCCCTTTGATTTTCCATTACCACAGGAGTCAGAGCCATTGGTCACTATCACTACAAAGTCATCAGTCTCTCCTCCTCCAGCACCACTCATCCCTGTTAGTACAGAGTCACCAGTCTCTCTTCCTTTGCAGGTTTATGTTCGTCGCTCTCGCTCTCATCCCCCTGCTGATGTCCCCTCTACCTCAGGCGATGCAGGTAATACTTCTCAGTTTGTTGAGCATATTGATACACCTGTTGTTAGTACTGATGAGATTGCAGGTACTGAGCCAGTTACTTTACCTGATGAAACATTGTCAGTGGAGGATGATGATTTAGGGCATCGTTATCTGAGGCGTGATCGCCGTCCCGTTGTTCGTTATGGTTGGACTGCCATGATTTTATATCCGATCTCAGCTTATATTTCTTATGGTGATCTGTCTCCTACATTTCGAGCTTATAGCATGGCCTTATCAGATACACCGGTTCCTCGCTCTGTTTCAGAGACTATGCGGGAGCCTCAGTGGGTTCTTGCCATGCAGACAGAGATGGACGCTCTTCAGCGTAATCATACATGGGATCTTGACTCCTTACCTTCAGGGGTGAAGCCTGTTGGTTGTCGATGGGTTTACACCTTGAAGTTTCTTGCGGATGGTACTATTGATCGTCACAAGGCTAGGCTTGTGGCGAAGGGTTTTACTCAGGTACCAGGGCGTGATTTTGGTGCTACATTTGCCCCTGTGGCAAAATTGACTACTGTTCGGTTGATTATTTCTCTAGTTGCAGAGTACTCTTGGCCTCTTCATCAGTTAGATGTGAAGAATGCGTTTCTTCACGGTGATCTGGACGAGATTATTTATATGGATGCACCACCGGGCTTTTGTGTTGAGGGGGAGTATGTTGGAAAGGTATGTCGATTGCGTAAGTCTCTTTATGGACTGAAACAGTCACCACGAGCCTGGTTCTCTCGCTTTAGTGATGTAGTCGTACGTTTGGGGTTCACCAGATGTCATTCTGATCATACCTGTTTTATTCGACGGAATATTTCTGGACAGTGTGTCATCCTTTTGGTATATGTTGATGATATTATTATTACTGGGGATGATCTTTCTGGGACTACGCAGGTCAAGGTAGACCTTGGGAAGGCCTTCGATGTGAAGGACATTGGATTTCTGCGATACTTTCTTGGGATTGAGGTTGCCCGTAGCAGCAAGGGTGTTGTTCTTTCTTAGAGAAAGTATGTTCTGGATCTTCTCTCAGACATTGGGATGCTGGGGTGTAAACCGGCATCATCACCTATGATTCCAAACCTGAAGCTTACTGCTGAAGGTGAGGAGTTGAGAGATCCGACTATTTATCAGAGGTTGGTAGGTAGACTTATCTACCTAGCCAACACTAGGCCAGACATTTCATTCGCTGTCAGCCGAGTTAGTCAGTTCATGCACAGGCCGTGTCAGCCTCATCTTGATGCAGTTTATCATATTCTTCGGTATCTCAAGTCTTGTCCTGGACTTGGGTTGTTCTATGCATCAGGATCTCAGATTGGTTCTCTAGCCTGTTATTCAGATTCAGATTATGGGGGAGCGTGTGACGGTCGATCTACTACGGGCTTCTGTGCTTTTCGAGGGACTCATCTTATCTCTTGGAAGAGCAAGAAGCAGGCAGTTGTCTCCCGCTCTTCAGCAGAGGCAGAGTATCAGGCACTGACACTTGGCACGTGTGAGATTATCTGGTTACGATCGATTCTTGGCGAGTTGGGATTTCCAGTGACTTCTCCATCCACATTATATTGTGATAATCGATCTGCTATTCAGCTCGCTTCTGACTCTGTACTACACGAGAGGACGAAGCATATAGAAATCGATGTTCACTTTCTTCGGGAGAAGGTTAGCTGTGGTATTGTCACTCCATTGTTTGTGGGGACCAGTGACCAGGTTGCGGATGTTTTCACAAAACCTGTCACTCTATCCATTCTTCAGGACTCAGTTGTCAAGCTTGGCTTAATTGATATTTTTGCGCCTAGCTTGAGGGGGAGTGTTGGAGATATTTCCTAGTTTATTAGGGTTTTCTTTTTCCTAATTTATCCTTATTGTACCTTTATTATTCGACTATATATACGGGGACTCTACACTTAGTTTGTATCCCTTTCATTCACGTTTATTCCAAGTGAATCCAATTTAGTTAATGTCTCATTAAATTCTTAGTAGATTGATAGTAGGGCTTTTGTTCATGTTGTCATGACTTTGTAGGAATTTACAAGAAAACGAAGGCCAAGTGAAGGGGAAGGTAAGCTTAAAGTAGAAAATAATAACGAAGTCTATGTTGAGTTCATAGGAACTGTTTGGTTGAATTTAAACACTGGTTCTCAACTTGTTTTAGAAAATATTTTTTATGTACCGTCATTTAAGCGAAATTTGATTTCAGTTTCCTTGTTAATAAAATTGGATATTGTTTTAATTTTAGGTAGTGGTAAAACTCAATTGTTTTTAAATTCCAAAATTGTTGGTCATTGTGTTTTATCATCTGATTTGTATAGTATATACTTGGCTGCCAACAACAAATATGGTTCTTCAAATATTGTTAATATTGTATCCAAAAAACCTCTAATTAAAGAAAAATCTTAATAGTTGTGGCATAAACTTTTGGGTCACATTTCTAGAGAAAGAGTGAAAAGATTAATAAAAAATGATATTATTCCTCTCCTTAATTTTGGAGACCATAAAACTTGTGTTGATTGCATTAGGGGTAAATTGACCAAGATTAAGAAGAAAAGTGTAGCTCGTTGTCCAGATTTTTTTTAAAAAAAATCATTCGCACTGACTTCAGTGGACCTTACTCACATACCTTGTGTGGTAATAAATACTTTATTACATTTATTGATGATTTCTCTCATCATGGATATATTTATTTAATTAATGAAAAATCTTATACTCTTGAAAAACTTAAAATTTTCAAAATTAAGGTAAAGAAACAATTAGGGAAAGTCATCAAAATTATTAGACCTGATCGTGATAGTGAGTATTATGGTAAACAAGATATGTCTTGACAGCATTTATGATCATTTGTCAAGTACTTGTAAGAATGTGAGATTGTTGTCCAATATACAATGTCTGGTGATCTCGAACAGAATGGTGTGACTGAAAAGTGTAACCGCACCCTTAAAATATGTTGAGGAACATGATGACTAAGTATAATTTACCTAATTACTTTTAGGGTGAAGCCATTAAAACAGTTTCATACATTCTTAATAGGGTTACTAGCAAATCTGTTTCAAAAATATTTTTTGAATTATAGCCAAATAGGAAACTAAGTCTTAACTATTTTTGTGTCTGGGGTTGTAAGACCCCGTATTAAAAATGAAATAAGGATAATATTATCTTAAGATTTCTCCTAAAATGAATAAAATGATGGTAGAAATTTAGAATCATTGTTGAAAGATTGATCATGAAGTTTGAGTTTCGGACGAATTGACTTTTGAGTCAAACTTAGTTTTGAATATGTTTAACCTTGAGAAAAGTGATTAGGTAAGTTTCTAAATATTTTTAGGTCAAGATAAGGTCTCCAATGAATTCGGGAGGTCCGAAAAAACTTGGAATAGCCGTTTAGCACATATAGCGGTTCAGAGGAATAAAATAGTAATTTTAGTGTTTCGAGTGTAAATTTACTTTAGTTTTGAAATAAATCATAAAACTAAATGTTTTTAGGTTAAAATAGCATCAAAAATGAATCCGGAACGTCGAAAAACCTTAGGGTAGTCATATGAATCAAATTGGAGAATTTTAGTGGCAAAACCGTAATTTTGGAGAAAACCCAAAATTCAGCCCATCAACAGTAACTTAGGGACTGATGTGTTTAAAACACAGATTTTAGCCCATTTTCTTCCATTCTTTCATTCCACTCTCACCCCAAATCTCTTAGAACCCTAGGAGAAGATAAAGGGAAAAAGAAAAGGGAAGAAGAAAGTCTCTAAAGCTTGGAGCAGTAATTGGACTGTTTTATGGCCTGATTTGGGCCTGTTTAAGGGGCTGTTTGTGGCCTGATTTGGGACTGTTTTGGGACTGTTTTTGTGGCCTGTTTGTGGCCTGATTTGGGACTATTTAAGGCCTATTTAGGGGGTTGTTTGTGGCCTGTTTAAGGGGCTATTTTGGGACTGTTTTCGGGGCTGTTTTATGGACTGTTTTTGGGCCGTTAGGTGGGCTGTTATGTAGGATATTACATGGGTTGTTATGTGTTACATTGTGCCTTTGCGATTAAGTGTGTTATTGACATAAAAATTGTGATAACATGCTTGTAATTGTGTTATGAAAATTGTCAATGTATATGCATGCTTGTATTATATTGACATTGTGGAGAATTATGGGAATTATATGTTTATGATATAATTTTACCATGGGATATATGAAATATACTGATATTGTTTATATGTTTTTCATAGCATATAATATGTTATCTTTGTGCAATGGGACATCATATTGCATATGCACGGTGACATCGCATCATGTGGGTGTGTGCATGGTTGTCGTCAACATTACACTTGGTGGATGACGAGTGGGCTCGATTAAGCTTGTTCGAAGACCTGGCCGAGTCGCACAGGTTGCATGGTGATTAGGGTTGGGGTTAGCAAGAAGGGATTAGAAAATCCCTCGGGTGCAAGGCCCGGTGGTTGGGATACGCACTCTCTTGGCTTGGTCCATCAAGTGTGTGGGTGTACGCGGAACCCTTGGTGGAAGTCCATAAATTTCGAGTAGGTTGGAGACCCTTGGTGTAAGCCCATGAACATCCACCCCACACAAAGACCCTAGATTGGTAAAATTCATTTGATGTGCAACATAAATGACGGTTCCATACACTTTGGCACTTGCATGTGTTGAGGAGCTGGAAATGGCTCGAGTTGATTTGCATGAGTGAGTCTCATCTCATTTCATGGCATGATACGATAAATTCCAACATTGAATGCATATCCTTGTTTGGAATGTTATGGATTGTTGTTTGTTGCATGTGAGCATTACATGCGCATCTAGGGTGGTGAGTAGCCTCTATAGGAGAGCGTTGCTCACCCTATACGGAAAAACATTTCAGGTGCGGGTTTTACGCCGACGGACGACACTCACTCGGGCACTTGAGGAGGAAGAAAAGCCGACTTGTAGTTTTCAATCCATTTTTTTTGTAAAATGAGACTTATGATTAAATTTGGGCATGTAATATATGTAAAAAAATTGTAATCAAACTTATATGGACTATTCTAATATAACATTGCATGTTATTGTATGAGTATGGATAAATGACCCGGTGCGGTCATTGTTTTATATTGGGTCTCGGATGGGTCATGTGAATGTATATTGCACAGGTTGGGTTTTGGGTAGAGCTCCCCGTACAAAGGAGACTTTGCCCGATTTTTGTTCAATTATGAACCCCGATAAATAGGGCATAACGGCGCGATATCGAGTTACTCGGTATCCACGGGTATTCCGCGGGTTGATGGGTAATCAACGAACCCTCGGATTTTGGGGCGTCACAATTGCTCTCATGATGTGAATGGTTTTAGATAGTAATGTCGTCCAAGGGGGATTTTGGGGCGTTACAAATCGAACTCATATGGACTGTTTTAATGTAAAAGAAAAATTGCATGTGGTTATATGAGTATGAATAAATGGACCCGGTGTGGTCAATGTTTACTTATAAATAGACCTGGTGTGGTCAATATTTATTCATAAATGGACCCGGTGTGGTCAATGTAGTATAATTGCACAGGTTGTGTTTTGGGTAGAACTCTCCGTACAAAGGAGACTCTGCCCGAATTTTGTTAAATTAAGAACCCCCGATTTTTGGGGCGTTACAAGTTTGGTATCAGAGCTTAGGAATTAGGTCTTACATGAGAGTTGTAGGTTATGGACTATCACTAGAGTATTAGTTTAGGATGAAGAAACTTTAGGTTTTGATTTGTTTGAAGTTATATGTTTAGAAGATAAGTGTGATTTGTTGTTTAGTTAGGTTAGGGATTAATTATTTGTTCGAATTCATGGATTATCTAGCTTTGAGGAGTTGACGAAAATTTTGGGATAGATATTCTAGTTTCATATCATGTCGTTTTGGACTATTCTAGGAGACAGATGGCAATTTGGCTTTTGGTTTGTAAATGATGCTAGGCATGGATCTTTATGCAAGTCATATTATCTATATTGGAGATGGGTATGAGATAGGATTTGTGACAAAAGACACACAAACTCGAGTTAGAAAAGTATAGCAGAACCATCAGTCAAACAAACTACCTTTCACCAATTTGATCATAACTCTTAGTTAGAAAGTCCAAATTGTGCACCGTTTTTTTTTTTTTGTTAGAAGCTAAACTCGTATATCTTTCCAACCATATAGGTTACACATGCTAGAAATACCTGAGTTAAATCAGTTTATTCTCCGAAGTTGATCGAAAATCTGCACTGTGGTATTCCTTGTATAGCAAAGTGTCGTGCTTTTCTTCTTAGACTCTGAAGGGCTTATCCTAAAGCAAACTTCCACACTATTTACGTTTTGATTGAGAGACGCACCCATGTTGATTGAAGTGTTTTTGATAGATAACAATATAAAATGTAACTACAATTTGGTGCTTTGTTGACTCTAAATATTCTATTCTACTATTAGTGTTACTTTTATTTTTGGAAGCCAATGAGATGTGATAACCCAATTTGGATGTGTGGAGGTAAGGTCAACTTAGATGTTTTTTTAAGATGAACTAAGTTTTGAATAATAAGGTTATGAAAAGTTAGGTGTGTTACTTAAAAAGTCATAGAATTAAGGAATGACTGTAGTTTTGGTTTTACGATGTGAACCACAAGAGTGTTATGTTGTCCTCTAGGGTGAGTACAATGGTATGAGATAGTAAAACTCTCAAATATGATCAATTGAAGGAATATGGTGAATAAACATTGAATGAGAGTCTATTTTTGGAATAATGATTGGAATTGTGGTTATAGGTCTTAAATGAATAGGAGGTTGTTTCAGAACTACATACTTGAGGTTACCAATATTGGTTTGAAAATATTACGGAGAGTTGATTAAATTTACTTTGGAATTATTAATGGCTTAGAAGGGTCATACATAGGATACTCATTGAGGACGATATAGTTAGGTAACATTATTTCGTGGTGGGCTTAGTTCACTACACTTGGACTCTTTAAAGCATTAACAATCAATAATCTCTTGATTGAGTGTGAGGTTAATAGATGACTTGTATTTACAAATTTTGATTGGAAATTTGAGGTTGAGTTATGGAAACGAACTTATAGACATGCAAAAAAAAGAAATCTAGAAAGTCTGACTAAGATATAATCGTTACCTTTGTCCCTAGATATTGTAGGATTAAAGATTATAGAGTTCTAAAAGTTTTAGGTCAGATATAGCAAACAATTATTGAAATAAGGATGGTTTCAATGTTTGGTGTTAACTTCTATTGATAAGTGAGATCTTTTAATGTTATTGGAGTTGTGTGTTGGGAGAATATGAAGTTCTTTTTCCTGTCTCTTTTAGTACACTATTAAGATAGGTTTGATTAGTTATACTTGAGGATTGTTGGCATGAGTATTGAAGATTCGAACTTTACGATTAGTGGTGATAATTGAAAAAATGTAATTTGAAGAATCAATGATGATACCGATGCAGATTGACTTTGACATGGATGTAGAAACCATATGTAATTTTTGGGATAAATGACTATGGTTATCCTAGTAATTAGCAGATTGTTATTATCTTGAGGATTATGAATAATGATTAAGACTATGATGACTAATGTGGGTAAATTAAGGAACATTGGTTTAATCATTGGGAGTCTTGTTTTAGTTTTAATTATATCGTAAGAAGTCTGGTGATAGAGAATTGAGAGATATTTTGGGATTCTTGACAGTCTATCTTCACATTTTGGCATATTACAAGATATATATTGTAATGGATTGTATCATAGGGATTCGAAAGTATAGGTATCGTGAAAAGAGTTGCGATGTTAATAAAAGCCACTAAGAATTGATTACATGGTTATTAGTTCTAGCTCAAGTTTAGAGATTGAGAATGAATACTTTGGAGATAGAAAATAATTGACCTTCATCGAGTTGGTGAATATGTAGAGATATTAAGATTGATCTAAAAGTATGAATCCGGATACAAATGAGTTATGAAGGGAATTGTAAGGCTTATTGATTTGAGCTTAAGATTGGGGACTGAGAACAAATATCTTGGAGATATAACTTGACACTTAGACTAAGTATTATATTTAATTAATTATTAAAATTCTCTTTGAATGGATTAGATGGATCGTTAGTGTACACATTTTAGAAGCTATATTTGGAGGATAAATGTGGTTAGATTTCAGTTGTACACTTTGGTGGAATTTGACTTATCTTCTCAAAACTTTCAAATCAATGAGAATTCTTTCTTGTGGCTAGTTTTGATTTGTGAATTGGTAGATTATAATTTATATCAGAGTGCGCAACGAACTATTTGAGTAATGACTATAATGGTGAAGGTAAAAAAGTATCATGAGGAATTGCAAATGGATGTGCAATCTAAGAGTTGATCCTAGAATATTGACTTATGTGGTAGTGTGTAGTTGTGAATTGAAATTATTGTAGATTTCAAAGATTATGAATTCCATTGGCTAGTGAGAGACAAAGTCATTAAGAATGTTGTATCTATTTCAGGAATTGAGATAAATCTTACCGTAATGTCAGTACTAAGTTTTGTGTTATACCATGATGTTAGTATAGGAAAAATGAGTAACCCTATTAGCGGAATTACATTTGAGTTATTTTGATATGCTTATGAATAAGCTACATGTAGGAAACAAATATGAGGTTTATTGAAATGATTGGTGAAATTCAAAAGAGAAGTGATATTTGATGAGTAGACAATTAAGTACTATGATCCACTAGTTATGCATGATAAGAAATTTGTTGGAACAATCGTATATAATTATTGAGAATAAAGGTGATAAATGAATTCTAGTGAAGGAAGTTAATCTTGGGGACTCTATGTAACTGCAATGATGTTATAAGTGGAAGTAATGGATTTAAAATTTAGAATATGATATTCTGTTATGAACTTGGATTTAATACTTAAGGGATTAATATGTGTTGAGACCATGTTGTCAATTAGAATTAGATAAACTAACTCGACGATTAAGTTTCGAGGACGAAACTTTCTTTTAGGAGGGGTGGATTGTAAGACCCCGTATTAAAAATGAAATAAGGATACTATTATCTTAAGAGTTCTCCTAAGATGAATAAAATGATGGTAGAAACTTAGAATCATTGTTAAAAAATTGATCATGAAGTTTGAGTTTCGGACGAATTGACTTTTGAGTCAAACTTAGTTTTGAATATGTTTAACATTGAGAACAGTGATTAAGTAAGTTTCTAAATATTTTTAGGTCAAGATAAGGTCTCCAATGAATCCGGGAGGTCCGAAAAAACTTGGAATAGCTGTTTAGAACATATAGCGGTTCCGAGGAATAAAATAGTAATTTTAGTGTTTCAAGTATAAATTTACTTTAGTTTTGAGTTAAATCATAAAACTAAATGTTTTTAGGTTAAAATAGCATAAAAAATGAATCTGAAACGCCGAAAAACCTTAGGGTAGTCATATGGATCAAATTGGAGAATTTTAGTGGTAAAACCGTAATTTTGGAGAAAACCCAAAATTCAGCCCATGAACAGGAACTTCAGGACTGCTGTGTTTAAAACACATATTTCAGCCCATTTTCTTCCATTCTTTCATTCCACTCTCACCCCAAACCTCTTAAAACCCTATGAGAAGATAAAGGGAAAAAGAAAAGGAAAGAAGAAAGTCTCTAAAACTTGAGTTTTGCTTGGAATTCTTGATTTCTAGGTAAGGGTTTCTTCCTATTCTCTTCCATTGAGGCTAAGGTTTATATATATGTATGTTTTGACTTTTAATCCTATGTATATGTTAGGAAATTCTTGATTCTTGATATTATTGCAAATATTATCATGTTTTAAACAAAGCTATGGTTGGATAGCTATGAAATCTCTTTTCTTGTCTTAAAACCCTAGTTTTCAAGAGAAATAAATTTTTCTCTTGATTTTTCCTTTATTTTTGATTTCAAAACTCTAGTGCTTCGTATTGAACAATAAATTGGTATTTTTGATGATCTCTTGCATATTTTATTAAAATGTTCTATTGGAATAATACATGTGAAATTTGGGGATTTTTTATTTACTTGTGATTTGAGAAATTGGTTGGTATTGTATCTCTTGTGTGGATGTTTGGATGAACATGGGTGGCCGTTGATCGGATATCGTAGAGTGGGTAGATGCGTTTCTTACTCCGTGCGGGTTTGAATTTTTCCTACCACTCGTAGTGGGGTTGGTGCCTTGTGAGGACCAAACCACTATTCGCTCACGGGTATCGAGGTTGGGGGTTAGTATACTATTCCTGGGTTGGATTCTTCATTTCCAATGTGTTGGAATGCGCCCTTCCTAAAGTTGTATATCCTTGAGAGGATTTGTGTGTGTGTGTGTGGGGCAGGATATTTTCGATGTGTTTATTCATGCGATATCTTATATCATACCTGAGATACATTGTGGGCTATTGTTTATTGTGCAAATGGCTGGTTATGGTTTATTGTGGAAAGGAGTCTATTGTGGATATGGTTATTATGGAAATGGTAACTCGTTGGAATTGTTATTTTTGGGAATTAGTTTTACTTTTCATTTAATCATTGTTATTGTGTAAACTTGAGATCCATTCAAATGTCCTTGTTTGTCCTACAAAAGCTATATATGATATTTGTAAAATGAAACCGACTGTTTTATATGCTTTCGAAACCTTGTTCGAGTTTGGGAGGATTTTCCTACAGAGTTTAGTGTTCACCCCCTACAAACAATATCTTTTTCAGATTATGGTCTAGAGGAGGAGCTCAAAGTTGATGAGTCGGTACATTGGGAAGCTCCAATAGATGGGAACGTGAATCCCGAGGTGGACGTTTAGAGCTATATTCCCCTATGTTCTAGACTAGGAAATTCATTTTGAGACAATGTGAATCTAATATTTTCGTTATTCCGCTGCAAGATAATAGTTGATTTGTTTTTGGATGTAATTGCCATAATTGGGCATATCATTTTGGATGATGTTGTATATATTGTGGATGATGAATGAAATTCTCTTTTGTTATGGAGTCCATTTAGTTGCTCTCATGATGTGAATGATTTTAGATAGTAATGTCGTCCAATGAGGATTTTGGGGCGTTACAAAATCGAACTCATATGGACTGTTTTAATGTAAAAGAAAAATTACATGTGGTTATATGAGTATGAATAAATGGACCCGGTGTGGTCAATGTTTACTTATAAATGGACCCAGTGTGGTCAATATTTATTCATAAATAGACCCGGTGTGGTCAATGTAGTATAATTGCACAAGTTGTGTTTTGGGTAGAGCTCCCCGTACAATGGAGACTCTGCTCGAATTTTGTTAAATTAAGGACCCCCGATTTTTGGGGCGTTACAGGAGTTGTCCTGCTGATGTCAAAATCTATAACCCTTTTATGAAAAAGACATTGTTTTTATAGTTAGTGCCCTTGGTAGGTATCTTTCTAAATTAGAATTAGATCATTGGGTAGCAGCTAAGAAATTTATGAAATACTTGCAAAGGACAAAAGATTGCATGCTTGTTTATGAGAAGGTTGATAATCTTGATGTAATTGGTTACTCAGATTCAGATTTTGTTGGTTGTCTGGATAATTTAAAATCTACTTTAGGATATATTTTTATGTTAGCTGGAGGAGCAATAATATGGAAGAGTGTTAAATAAACTCTCATAGTTTCTTTCGATATACAAGCTGAATTTGTAGCTTGTTATGGAACTGCAACACATGCTATATGGTTTAAGGAATTTAATTTTAGAGCTTATGATTGTTGATTCCATCTCTAGGCCACTTATAATTTATTGTGATAATAGTGTTGTTGTGTTCTTTTCAAAGAACAATACAAATTATAGTGAGTCTAAACATATAAAATTAAGTATCTTTATGTCAGGGATCTTGTAAAGAAATGTGACATTATGATTGAACATATTGAGAATCAATGCTCGCTGATCTTTTAACCAAGGGACGAAGACTTGTAACTTTTAAGAAGCATGTTGACAACATGGGCATTTTTGGGTCTTTTGATGTACTTGGTTAGTGGGAGTTTATTTACGTGTTAAAAACTTTAATATTGATTTAATTCCATATTTGATATTTGATACTCAATATGATTAAAATACATCTATTTAATGAATAATAAATATTTGAATGATCATCCTTATTGTTAGCACGATATTCTTGTTATGTTATATGTGTGCACATTTATGACATATCATTTTATACAAAATCTTAAGGCTTGATATATGTCTTAAGTATTACTGTTTTGTCAATGGAGTATATCTCTGATTACACCATTTGAGAAAATCTTGAGATTCTATATTTGGAGACATACTAGCTTATTGTTGAAGCATGTTGTTAAAGAGAAATCATTTAGAGGACTGACAATGAAAATAACATGTTTATCAGATCACATATTGAGATGTTATTTTCTTACTGCACTACCACATCTTGATCCATGTCAATATTATTATTATTTTTTGTAATCATAGATTGGTCCTGTGTCAATAAAGGATGCAAAGACCGCCATAGTTCGAAAATAGTAGTTTTATTAGACCAGATCGAGTTTGAGATGTTGTCTCAAGACCATATTTTTATTGTGGCCACATTGAGTTTTTTGTTTGATTAGCCCGAGAGTCGTTTTTAAAAAAATAATTATTTTATTTTATTTTTCCATTAATTGATAGTTAATTTTAGATTTGTGAAAAATGGGCTGAATTTATAGTCCAATGAGATGAGTCCAATATTGTTAAGTGATCTATTTTGATGGGCTTATGTATATCTTTTAATTGATGTGGTTGAGGCGGTTAAGTATAGGTCTTAATCTAATTGTGGTCCGTAATGGAAGAGCCCATTAGATTCATTATAAATAGCAGGCTAGGTCCTCTCTCCACTTCATAACCTAATTTGGTTTGTTCCATTGAGAGCCACCTATTGCTTTGAAGAAGGAGAGGAAGACATTGCCCTTCGGCGAAAGAAACCCGGAGATCGAGTATCATGACTCATATAGGAATGTTCTAAACCTTGTAATTTAGGTGTTCTAAATTTCATATACGAATCATTAAAATTCTTACAAAGATACCCCTTACCAACAAAGATATCATTTTTAGACAAGGTTACAATATCACTATCAAAGATGATCTTGACTCTGGTCTTTCCAAGTAATTGAATCGACACAAGATTGTGCTTTATCATAGGAACAAGTAAGACATCAGAAAGAGAAAGGGTTTTCCCGGAAGTCAATTTAAGGAGCATTTACCGATCTATTATCACCCATATACACACATTCAGCACCTTCCTTGATACTAGTGTAGGATGCAAATGCATCTCTATTGGCACAAATGTGTAGTGGCCCTGGAGTCCACTAACCAACATTTTGCTCTCGTAACCAAGTTTACTCACACACTACCACCGCAATTATATAATCGGTTTCCACCACATTAGCCTTTGTTTAGGCTTCTTGTTGTAGTTGTTGTTATCACCCTTTTTGATATTTACTCATTAAGGCATAATGTCATACTTTACCGCATACATAACATTCACCTTTTCTCTTTTGAATTGAGGATTAAATACTTGAGACTTATTTTTATTATTATAGTTATAAGGTCTCCAATTCAATGTTTGGCCATGTTTCCTATTTTGTTGGTGTTGTGGGGTTCTAGTCTGTCCACCATTACTACATTAGCCTTGGACACCATTTTCTTGGCTTGGGTAGACTTTTGTAAAAGTCTATTTTTCTCCTCGATTTTAAGGTGGACAATGGTTTCTTGAAATGCCATGGCATTTCTCTTTCATCAAAATTTGAGTTTATACTATTTCCAAGACTAGGGTAATTTTTCTACAAGACATTGAATCTTGAATCTCTCGGGTAATACATCACCCTCCTTGGTCAACCCATTTAGCGCATGTTTGTTTGGGGGTTTTAGTGGTATTATAGGGTGGGATAGCAAGAAATAGTACCTAGGGCCCACCTATTACCTTGTTTGGTTCACATATTATGTGCAATACTATTTTTCGGGTTACAATACTGATCCGGTTTATACAGTTACCTTTAACCCTTGTACATGGCCTTAATGAATACCACCTACCAAGTGGTATTGTTTGCTAGTATAAAGCCACCGACAGTAGCCACTGACAGTACAAGCAAGAAAAATAACATAAATACCCTCCTATGTGAGTCCACCTAGAAAAGCCAACTTTCATTCCACAAACCCTAGCCACTCTCAACCCTTTCTTACACTGCTAAAACCCTTTTTTCTGCAAACCACACAAAGGTACATTCCTATATCTCTTCTCAAATATTTCGTCAAAACAATCTTTACCCTCATGTTGTGTTAAATCTATATGAAGATGAGACGATCGCTGGCGATTTGACCTATCTCAACCTCTATGGGAAAGATTGGTGGTGATATGACATTTTGCTCTTCTAACTTTTCAATCGCCAGTGAAATACAAACCCAAAAAAACATTTGCCTAATCCCCCAAACTTACATTATTTCATGTCCTCTTTTTTTCCGTTGGTTTTTTGGAAAGTATTTATGAGTGAAAGTTTAAAGTAGTCGTATTTTTGTAAAAAATAATTTTTTCCCTTGTTTTACTCGCTGGAGCTATTCGATTTCTGGGTCGTTTGTTCTCTTACTTGTTGCGGAATGTTGCTCCTATCCATATTTTAGCCCTTAAAATGTTAAGAATGTTTGTTTGGTTTGATTTTGATTCCGACAGTTATGATATTTTTATATTTTAACAAAAAAAATGTATGTTTTGTCGTATGATGATGTGCTAACACTTGCTTATTCCTGTAATATGTTTTATTTTGGTAATTTAAAGCGCTCCATTAAATGGGTTTAGATTGAATTATGTCTCTGTTTTATTGGTAAAATAAGTCAACTAATTACTTTGGTTGTGGATGTTTACTGTTTCTAGTGTGAGTGGTAGTTGCTATGGACAAGGAAAATGATCTCAGTGTGTCATTGGGGGTTGTTTTGAATAGTGTCCTCTCTGATATGGTTATGATATGCTCATGTTTGATTGTTGTGATTGCAAATTTGCTGGAATTTCATGAAATTTAGAACAACACTAGGATCACAAGCTCAGTCACGCAAACCCAACTGGAAATAAAGCATCTTAATAGATTGATAGGTGACAGTGATATAACATGCTACAATCAACTTAGGATGGACAGATGATGTTTTTCTAGATTGTGCATACTAGTTAAACAAGTTGGTGGGCTCATTTGTACAAGGAATGTTAGCGTTGAAAAGGTGGTAGCTATGTTCTTGAGTATTATTAGTCCTGATCATAAGAATAGGCCAGTCAAATTCAGTTTCATTAGGTTCGGTGAGACGGTTAGCAAGTATTTCAATGCAGTGTTGTTGGCGGTTCTTAGGCTACATCGATTATTGCTTGCAGTCCCTGATCCAATCACAGCAGAATGCACTAATCATAAGTGGAAGTTTTTAAGGTATTGAAAGTATATCCACCTTTGAGTTGTCCTGTTATGTAGTATGTAGTTAGTGAAATATCAGTTGATAATATGTTTATTTCCTATTGTATAGAACTGTGTTGGGGCTTTAGATGACACTCACATTAGAGCTAAAGTGCCACTTGTGCACCAAGCAAGATATAGGACAAGGAAGGGAAAAATTGCAACAAATGTGTTAGGAGTATGTGCGCCCAACATGAGAATCATTTATGTTTTTCCTGTTTAGGAGGGATCGGAGGTAGATTCAAGAGTCCTTTGCGATGCAGTTATAAGACAAACTGGGTTACGTGTTCAACGGGGTAAGTTAGAGTGGAAATTTTTAGTGCCTTGTTTATTTTGTGAAAATTGTGTACTGATGGGTATATATACAATTACGACATGCACATATTATTTATGTGATGTTGGATACACCAATGACAAAGGTTTCTTAGCTCATTTTAGGGGTCAAAGATACCATCTTGACGAATTTGGAAGTGAAAGGGAAGCTCCTCGGAATGCTGAGGAATGTTTTAACCTAAAACATTCCTCCACCAGGAATTTTATTGAGAGGTGTTTTGTTCTCCTCAAGATGCGATGGGCAATCCTTCGAATTGCCTGTTTCTACCCTGTCCCCACACATAACAGAATTATTGTTGCTTGTTGTGTGTTACATAATTTCATTAGAAATGAGATGCCAGTTGACCCATTGGAAGACCAAACACTTTGAGTATATTCTTAATGAGGACTATGACAATACTAACACCAACGTAGATAATAGTGTTGAGACCTCTACCACGTGGACTGATAGGAGGAATCAGTTGGCGAATGAAATGTACGACGACTGGCGGATGGGTAGATGAATTTTTTTTTGGGGGGGGGGAGGGGGGGTTTATTTTGTGACCTTCAATTATTAGAATAAAGGATGGATATGTTTGTAATGTGTTATTGGTACTTCGTAACCCACTTTTCTGGGTTTGATTAATGGTTGTCCTAAATGTTAAGGAATGCAATTGATTTGGTGGTGTTATTATGCTATATATTCCACATTTTTCATATTGTAATTGATTTTACATTGCATATTCGCTTTAGACTGATATATATATATATATATATATGGTTAGTGTTGGCAGCTAGCAGAATGAGTGGTATTCAAGCGAAAAAAAGGACCAGACAAATATGGACAAGTGCAAAAGAGACACAACTATTGTATGCACTAAATGATCTATGTGTAGCGGGGTTGAAGTACCCTAATGGTACATTCAAGCCAGGTTATCTGTAGATGCTAGAACATAAAATTGAGTACGATTTGTGCACAACCACACATCGAATCAAAGATAAAAATGTGGAAGAGGCAGTATAATTGTATAATATCCATGATAAACACGAGTGGCTTTGGGTTTAATGACACTAATAACAAAATCGAGATTGATTCTGATGATGTGTGGGAAGAGTTTTTAAAGGTAATTTGGTCTGTCATACCACTTTTTAATTAATAGAGGACTTTGTTATTTTTAGTACTCCACTTATTCGAGGCATGTTCATTTGTGGTATAATTGTTGTAGAAGGATAAGCAGGTTAGGGGGATGCATGAAAAATGTTGGTCATACTACAAAGATTGGGGAATTATTTTCAGCAAGGATCGAGCAACAGGAGAATTTACAAAGGATCTTGATGAAATGATTAGAGGGAATGACAATGAGAATGCACAGCACGAAGTTGACCCACCTCACACTAACAATGAAAATGAGATCAATGGCACAAGTCATAGTGCGACTCAAGGCATGGACATTTCCACTGACACCCCCACTACCAAAAAGGTCAGGAAGAGAAAAACTTCGACAGCTAGCTTGGGTGATATGACCGGGGTCTTTAGTGATTATGTTGCTACTTGTGGTCGTAAGCTCGATAATGTAGCACATAGGGTAGGGCATGCCCAAGATGTTTATGAAGCCAGGAGAAAAATATTTGCTGAGCTTGAGAAAATTGAGTGGCTTGATGAGGATCTACTCTATGAGGCTGGTTACAGAATTGCCTTTGATCTTGTTAAGGTGGACTTGTTCTTCAACTTGTCTGACGTTTCAAAGCCATCATGGGTAAGGAAGTTGTTGTACGGATCTACCTACCAACAGGTGTAGGGTTGGGTAACCTTTCTTTTGACGTGATATAGGTGAAATTAGTCATATAGACCTTATAAAGTGACGTGATATACTGTCTACTTTTTTTGCTTGTTCGCCTATGTCCATATGTAAAATATGGTTATGTGCTTATGTAAATTATTTCCTATATCTGAAATAACCTGTTGGGCTGTTTTGAAGTTTGAACAAGTTAGTCGCTCTTGCATAATGATGTTATGTTTATTAACACTTGCTTATTATATTGGTATGCACTTGTATAAAAATGTACTAACATGTGTTTAGTTAGGCAAGTGATGCACAGGGGAACACGCTTTTACGTTGTGTTTATTGGGAGATAAGTTGGTGTCTATACGACATGGCAAGAATGTCATGTGCAAGTCAATAGGTACCCAAGCGTGTTGTACAAGTCTTATGACTCATACATCAAGATTGAAAACGCATTGCGCATGTACATTGCGAATGAAGATGTCGTAAGAGATGTCCAACATGATTGTGAGGTGGTTGTCTATCAGAATCAACCTTTGGATAATCTTCGTGTGGAAGATGTAATGGACATTCCTCTAGCAGCCCCGACAGTTGTTGGGCACACTGATGACAAGGGTGAGGGAGACCGTCATGTCGGTAACTGTCTCATGTATGTTGTGATGTTTGTTTTGGGAATGGTACTAACCCATATTTTGTACTTTTTTGGGGTAGACTTTTTTTTAACTATGCTTGTATTTTTTGGCACATTTTGGACAATCTTTAAGGTTAGTGTTAGGTGCTTTATTTACTAAGCATTATAATGTTACCTCCTCTGTTTTGACATTGACTGGGGAATGTATGAATATGATCTACAATATGAATGGAATTCTATTAGGAATTTTTGTGTTATGCTATGATTTTTTGTTTGATGAATTTATATAAACTGGTGGTGTGTCAACGGCTTTTGCATTTGGCTTGCACAATATTATATAGAAAAATGTCGGTTCCTCGAATTGGTGTTGCGAAAAGTGATGTCTTGATGGATTTGTTGCTTCGAAACAAACAATGGGGCATAGTGCCTAAACGAGGCAGCATGACAACACAAAACTTCAGGAATCTGTTAAGGTGGATGAAAAGGAGGTTGCCTACATTTAGCATGGATCAGATTGACCTTGTGAACATTATTTTTTTCAGGAAGAAGCAGTACTTCACTATTAAGTCTATGTTGAAGACGAGGATGTTTGCTTGGGACTCAGCTGACTTGTGCGTCGTCGGTGGGCCGATTGCTGGAGTTGAGGACTACTTGGTGGTAAGTGTTTAATTCAAAACTATATTAATGAATATCATAGTTAGCCTCTTTGTTTTATTTGTTTACACCTTTGCTTGAATTCTTGTTGTGTTTAAAAGTGATTAACTTGCAGGCAAACAAGTTTGCTAGAATCTGGTGCTTCGAACCATATTCTTTGTTCGAGAGAATGAACGAGGTTTTTGACAAGGTGTCCCCGGAAGAGCTGATTGAAAGTGTGGACTCTTCTTCATGTGGTGTTCCAACATAAGACAAAGAGATTATCGATGTTTTTGATTAAGCATGATCCCTGTTAGATTATGACTGTATGTATATGCTTCCCACATGCCATTTTGTTTTTTGGGTATGAATGCGTGTGATGGTAGTTGTAAATCACGACTGGCATGGTCGAACTTCGTTGTTGTTGCTATGTTTGGGGGGTTTCATCTTATGTATGGATGTTTTAAACTTGCTTCTGGTTGTTGGCATCGAGGTTGGTTGAACCCTTTGTTGATGTGTTGTGTTGAGGTGCAAAAAACAAAGGCTATGTTGGAGCCAGCTGCATTGCTTGCAGTTTTTCTGTTGATGTACTTGCACTGGTATCTTATATTTCACGTTATATATGTTGATGTGTTGTGCATGTAATTTGTTTATGTAAAGGGAATGACAATGTTGTGTGTTGTGCTTGCACTGATAGCCGGATGAATTGTTCCAATGGGGATTTTGTTGTGAGTTTGTAGTGTTAAGGCTAAACACTGGACATATGCTTACAAAAACTACAGTAGTCATATTGTTGCTGCAATGGTCGTTGTTGGTTACCTGGGAGAGAAGAGCAACAGTGCATGCAATATGTGGAACATTAAAAAAACAAGTTTTTGGTTTTATTCATGCACAGGTGGTTGTATTAACAAACAAGGGCATGGATTGCTTTGGATTATAAAGTTACAATTGTCTTTTTACAATGCATGGTTCATCTGACACACCTTTTTTGGTAGGTCTTACACAAATAATTTTTGTAAGAAACAAACAAGGGGAAGGATGGGATATAAGTGTAAGACCAGGTATAGTAATTCATTGGGTAAGAGTGGAATGGATATCATGTCCCATACCACCCACAATCAATCCCCCAAACAACACATGCCCTTATTATATTTGGAAACTCATAAATTTGTGATGTAATGGCCTTGTCCTCAATCATTTGGTAATGAAGAAAATTAATGACAAAAATTCTTAGTACCTTCATCCTCAAACTCATATTTAGATATCAACTCATCACATAAAAATCTAGCATTCTCAATATTATTATACACATCAAATAGATCATTAGACAAAACATTACGAATAGTACTTAAGCATAATTTATCGACAAGATTCCAATTTTTCAAAGCCTGAGCATAATTTTTGGTATCATCATCGGGTCTAAGTTCGGTTAGAACAAATGATAATTTCGAAAAACACAACACATCAATAGCCTTTTGTTTCCATCTACGAAAATTATTTCTATCAAAATGTTCAATTTTAGAAACATCGGATAAGATCTTTGTTTGTGTAGGAAGTTGTGTATCCATTATAAGATTAACCTTTAAGATTGTTGTATAATTTATTTAATAATGCAATAAAATAATGGAAAACAACCCTTGCACAAGATTAATTTCTTTAAAATAAAGACCCAATAATTTAGCCCCAAAATAAGAATAACTCATGTCTGAAGGCACGGTGCAATGTGAATGAATTGAGAGGAATATTGGTAGTTGTTGGATGAGTCTATTCAAGACCATCAAATGAACTTATTGAAGTCTGTCCTAGTTTATATTATATATAAACACACAAATCGAGTTGCTTGCCTTTGGAGTTCGATGAGAGAGCTTTGGAGATTCGACGAATTGCTAAATTCGAAAAGGAAAGCTTCACAAAAAGACTTCACAATGAAGCTCAAGGAGAGAGGGAGAGTTGCGAGTGAGATAAGGGGCATGTTGAACTGAAGTCTCAAAAAATGGGTGAAAATGCTTCTGACAAAACTCGATGTCCAAACCTCACTAAAAGAGCCGTGTGTTTTCCGTGTTTTCAAATTTTTTGAAAATCTTGTTCGAAAAGTGGAAAAATAGGTATATCATGTTCTCAAAACTCAACTTAATTTTCAAAAAACAGCAAATCATACAATATTTTTGTGTTTTCTTGTATTTGAAAATAAAAAACTTGTTTTCAAGATACAAACCAAATAGCCCTACATTTTTATTGGGTTTCTCAAAGTCTTGCCATCAATCCAGTTCTTTTAACTCTTTCCTTCTTTCTGATTAAAAAAAAAACTCTTTCCTTCTTCACATGACAACCAAACTAGTTGTATGTGTACTCGTTTTTGCCAAAAAGCCCAAAACTGACAATGCTATGAAGGTTCTATTATAGCGGGAGTGCTCATTTTGCCAAAAGTAATATGGCTGGAGGGTTTTTTTTTTGAGAAAATTTCAGCCACATCCCTTCTAGTTTATCATATTTTTAAGGACATCTCTTCTATTATATGAAATATTAGTGACACCCCTTCTAATTTATATTTAAACATTACTGACACCCCTTGTCTTTAAACCACCATTTCTAACAAAACAAATTCATCTAAAATAGAAAAATTACCCCAACATAAACCTAAATAATTTTTCTACATAAAATTTGAGTCGATTAAAATTTATTTTTCTACATGTTAAAATTCAAGTTGATTTAAATATATTTTTTATATATTAAAATTTGATGTAAACTAATTAAATTTTATTTTTTGTATGTATTAAAAATTGAGTCTATTAAAAATCTTTTTTACGTATTAAAATTTGAACCGATTTTAGGGGGTCTAATTGAAGATATGCATATTTATAGGGGGTGTGAATAAAATTTTTCCTAAAATATATTATGGGCAACTTAGTAAAATTTTATTCTAGTTGAACACCTTTAACCTGAAAGGGAGTTTAGTGAAATTTCAAAAAATAAAGGAGATCTTTGATGATATGATAAATTAGAAGGGATGTGACCGAAATTTACCCCTTTTTTGTTGGGGAGGGTAGACTGAATTATATTCAAGAAGTCTTTCTAAATCTAAGCTCGGGATTTGTACATTAGATTCAAATAATAAATTCTTTGGATTTGTACATTAGATTCAAGTAATAAATTCTATCTAATATCATTACAACAAAAATCATTTTTTGCGACGTTTTTTTTGCGACGATTTTAAATTTGTCGCAAAAAGTTTATTATTAGCGACGATTTTCTAATTTTGTCGCAAATTTCAATTTTTGGCAATTTTTTAGCGACGTTTTTTAAAAACGTCGCAAATAAACTTTTTCTTCAATTAAAAATTTTAAAAAGTAAAAATTTAACTGATATTTCGCGACGTTTTTCAAAAATGTCGCCAATAAACTTTTTACTTCAATTAAAACTTGTAAAAAGTAACAATTTAACTAATTTTTCGCGACGTTTTTAAAATAAATTTTTTACTTCAATTAAAACTTTTTAAAAAAAACAATTTAATTGATTTTTCGCGACGTTTTTAAAAAACGACGCAAATAAACATTTTACTTCAATTAAAAATTTTAAAAAATAACAATTTAATTGATTTTTCGCGACGTTTTTCAAAAATGTCGCCAATAAACTTTTTACTTCAATTAAAATTTTAAAAAAATAACAATTTAATTGATTTTTCGCGACGTTTTTGAAAAACGTCGCAAATAAACTTTTTACTTCAATTAAAACTTTTTAAAAAAAAGAAATTTAATTGATTTTTCGCGACGTTTTTGAAAATCGTCGCAAATAAACTTTTTACTTCAATTAAAAATTTTAAAAAATAACAATTTAATTGATTTTTCGCAACGTTTTTGAAAAACGTCACCAATAAACTTTTTATTTCAATTAAAATTTTTAAAAAATAAAAATTTAATTGATTTTTCGCGACGTTTTTTAAAAACGTCGCAAATAAACTTTTTACTTCAATTAAAAATTTAAAAAAAAAACAATTTAATTGATTTTTCGCGACGTTTTTGAAAATCGTCGCAAATAAACTTCTTACTTCAATTAAAAATTTTAAAAAATAACAATTTAATTGATTTTTCGCGACGTTTTTGAAAATCATCGCAAATAAACTTTTTACTTCAATTAAAAATTTTAAAAAATAACAATTTAATTGATTTTTCGCGACGTTTTTCAAAAACGTCACCAATAAACTTTTTATTTCAATTAAAATTTTTAAAAAATAACAATTTAATTGATTTTTTGCGACGTTTTTTAAAAACGTCGCAAATAAACTTTTTACTTCAATTAAAATTTTAAAAAAAAAAACAATTTAATTGATTTTTCGCGACGTTTTGAAAATCGTCACAAATAAACTTTTTACTTCAATTAAAAATTTTAAAAAATAACAATTTAATTGATTTTTTGCGACGTTTTTTAAAAACGTCGCAAATAAACTTTTTACTTCAATTAAAAATTTTAAAAAATAACAATTTAATTGATTTTTCGCGACGTTTTTCAAAAACGTCGCAAATAAACTTTTTACTTCAATTAAAACTTTGAGTAAAGTCTAAATTTCTGTTTTGGAATTTTTGCGACGTTTTTTTTAAAACGTCGCAAAAATGCGATTCCGTGCTAATTTTTTTGGCGGGAGAAATTGCGGGAATTGAAAAATTAAATAAAAAAATAATTTAATTAATTTTTCGCGACGTTTTTATAAATTTTTTCGTAAATAAAAATTTTTAAAAATAACAATTTAATTATTTTTTGCGACGTTTTTTAAAAATCGCCGCGATTAAATTTTTACGTAAATAAAAAAATTTTAAAATAATAATTTAATTAATCCCTAAGTCTTCTCTCCCTCTCCCTCTCACTGTGTTCATCTAATTTATATTCAAAATTATCCAATTAACATTCAATTAACATCCAATAAAAAAATCAATTTATCAAATCAACACTAAACTATCATTCAATGTCATCCAATCGATATTTAATTTATCAAATTAACATCATACTAAACTATCATTTGAATGTTAATTTGATGAATTGGGTGTTAATTTAATGAAATTGAAAGTTTATTTGATTACTTTAAATGTTTAATTGAATGTCAATTTGATAAATTAAATGTTAATTTGATGAAATTGAATGTCAATTTGATAAATCGAAAGTTAATTTAATGAAATTGAAAGTCGATTTGATGAAATTAAATATCCATTTCATAAATTGAATGTTAATTTGATGAAATTGAATGTCAATTTGATAAATTGAATGTTAATTTGATGAAATTGAATGTCAATTTGATAAATCGAATGTTAATTTAATGAAATTGAAAGTCAATTTTATGAAATTACATGTTAATTTGATGAAATTGAATGTCAATTTAATCAATTGAAAGTTAATTTGATGAAATTGAATGTCAATTTGATAAATTGAATATTAATTTAATGAAAATGAAAGTGGATTTGATGAAATTACATGTTAATCTGATGAAATTGAATGTTAATTTGATAATTTGAATGTTAATTTGATGAATTGGGTGTTAATTTAATGAAATTGAAAGTTTATTTGATTACTTTAAATGTTTAATTGAATGTTAATTTGATAAATTGAATGTTAATTTGAAATTGAATGTCAATTTGATAAATTGAATGTGAATTTAATGAAATTGAAAGTCGATTTGATGAAATTAAATATCCATTTCATAAATTGAATGTTAATTTGATGAAATTGAATGTCAATTTGATAAGTTGAATGTTAATTTGATAAATTGAATGTTAATTTGATGAAATTGAATGTCAATTTGATAAATCGAATGTTAATTTAATGAAATTGAAAGTCAATTTTATGAAATTACATGTTAATTTGATGAAATTGAATGTCAATTTAATCAATTGAAAGTTAATTTGATGAAATTGAATGTCAATTTGATAAATTGAATATTAATTTAATGAAATTGAAAGTCGATTTGATGAAATTACATGTTAATCTGATGAAATTGAATGTTAATTTGATAATTTGAATGTTAATTTGATGAATTGGGTGTTAATTTAATGAAATTGAAAGTTTATTTGATTACTTTAAATGTTTAATTGAATGTTAATTTGATAAATTGAATGTTAATTTGAAATTGAATGTCAATTTGATAAATTGAATGTGAATTTAATGAAATTGAAAGTCGATTTGATGAAATTAAATATCCATTTCATAAATTGAATGTTAATTTGATGAAATTGAATGTCAATTTGATAAGTTGAATGTTAATTTGATAAATTGAATGTTAATTTGATGAAATTGAATGTCAATTTGATAAATCGAATGTTAATTTAATGAAATTGAAAGTCAATTTTATGAAATTACATGTTAATTTGATGAAATTGAATGTCAATTTAATCAATTGAAAGTTAATTTGATGAAATTGAATGTCAATTTGATAAATTGAATATTAATTTAATGAAATTGAAAGTCGATTTGATGAAATTACATGTTAATTTGATGAAATTGAATGTTAATTTGATAGTTTGAATATTAATTTGATGAATTGGGTGTTAATTTAATGAAATTAAAAGTTTATTTGATTACTTTAAATGTTTAATTGAATGTTAATTTGATAAATTGAATGTTAATTTGATGAAATTGAATGTCAATTTGATAAATTGAATGTTAATTTAATGAAATTGAAAGTCGATTTGATGAAATTACATGTGAATTTGATGAAATTGAATGTCCATTTAATAAATTGAATGTTAATTTGATAAATTGAATGTCAATTTGATAAATTGAATGTTAATTTAATGAAATTGAAAGTTGATTTGATGAAATTACATGTTAATTTGATGAAATTGAATGTCAATTTAATAAATTGAATGTTAATTTGATGAAATTGAATGTCAATTTGATAAATTGATTGTTAATTTAATGAAATTGAAAGTCGATTTTGTGAAATTACATGTGAATTTGATAAATTGAATTTCAATTTGATAAATTGAATGTTAATTTAATGAAATTGAAAGTCGATTTGATGAAATTACATGTTAATTTGATGAAATTGAATGTCAATTTAATAAATTGAATGTTAATTTGATGAAATTGAATGTCAATTTGATAAATTGAATGTTCATTTAATGAAAATGAAAGTCGATTTGATGAAATTACATGTTAATTTGATGAAATTGAATGTTAATTTGATAATTTGAATGTTAATTTGATGAATTGAGTGTTAATTTAATGAAATTGAAAGTTTATTTGATTACTTTAAATGTTTAATTGAATGTTAATTTGATAAATTGAATGTTAATTTGATGAAATTGAAAGTCGATTTGATAAAATTACATGTTAATTTGATGAAATTGAATGTCAATTTAATAAATTGAAAGTTAATTTGATGAAATTGAATGTCAATTTGATAAATTGAATGTTAATTTAATGAAATTGAAAGTCGATTTGATGAAATTACATGTGAATTTGATGAAATTGAATGTCCATTTAATAAATTGAATGTTAATTTGATAAATTGAATGTCAATTTAATGAAATTGAAAGTCGATTTGATGAAATTACATGTTAATTTGATGAAATTGAATGTCAATTTAATAAATTGAATGTTAATTTGATGAAATTGAATGTCAATTTGATAAATTGAATGTTCATTTAATGAAATTGAAAGTCGATTTGATGAAATTACATATTAATTTGATGAAATTGAATGTTAATTTGATAATTTGAATGTTAATTTGATGAATTGAGTGTTAATTTAATGAAATTGAAAGTTTATTTGATTACTTTCAATGTTTAATTGAATGTTAATTTGATAAATTGAATGTTAATTTGATGAAATTGAAAGTCGATTTGATGAAATTACATGTTAATTTGATGAAATTGAATGTCAATTTAATAAATTGAATGTTAATTTGATGAAATTGAATGTCAATTTGATAAATTGAATGTTAATTTAATGAAATTGAAAGTCGATTTGATGAAATTACATGTGAATTTGATGAAATTGAATGTCCATTTAATAAATTGAATGTTAATTTGATAAATTGAATGTCAATTTGATAAATTGTGTGTTAATTTAATGAAATTGAAAGTCGATTTGATGAAATTACATGTTAATTTGATGAAATTGAATGTTAATTTTGTTTTAATTCGATAAATTAAATTTTAATTGAATGAAGTTACATGTTAATTTGGTGTTGATTTGATAAATTACATGTTAATTTGATGAAATTGAATGCCAATTGGTTAAATCTGAATGTTAATTTTGTTTTAATTTTATAAATTAAATTTTAATTGAATGAAGTTACATATTAATTTGGTGTTGATTTGATAAATTACATGTTAATTTAATGAAATTGAATGCCAATTGGTTAAATCTGAATGTTAATTTTGTTTTAATTTGATAAATTAAATTTTAATTTAATGAAGTTACATGTTAATTTGGTGTTGATTTGATAAATTACATGTTAATTGGATGAAATTGAATGTCAATTTGTTAAATTTGAATGTTAATTTGATAATTTGAATGTTAATTTGATGAATTGAGTGTTAATTGAAAGAAATTGAAAGTTTATTTGATTAATTTAATGTTAACTAGTTGAATATGAATGTTAATTTTATAATTTGAACGTTAATTTGATGAATTGAGTGTTTATTGAATGAAAATTGAAAGTTTATTTGACTAATTTAATGTTAACTAGTTGAATTTGAGAAATGAAATATTAATATTATTCGCGACGTTTTTATAAATCGTCGCAGAATTCAAAATTTTATTTTTGAATTAAATAAAATTCTTATTTTGCGATGTTTTTTATTTGTAGCAGATTGTAATTTTTTGTAATTTTAAATTAGACTTAAAATATTAATCGCGACGTTTTCTGAAAAACGTCGCTAAAAATTGATTCCCTCCCATTTTGTTTGGCGCTAAAAATGAAATTTTAATATTAATGTTATGGGCGACGTTTTTATAAATCGTCGCAGAAGTCAATTAAGTGAAAATATGCCTATCTACCCACATCTGCCTCGCTCAGACTCGCCAGAGTCTCGCCTCTCTCTCTGCCTCGCCCAACTCCCAATCTTCTCACTCGTCCAAATCTTCTCACTCGTCTCTCAGTCTCTCTCCCTCTCTATACTTTTCCCAACCTTTAATCTCTCTCTTTCTTCACAAATTGTCCAACACCAGTACGAAAACCATCAATTTCCATCAGTTACTCCAACACCTCTTCTCTGGCTTGGGCGAAAAGGAGTGACTATGGCTGATTTCGCAGACTTGATTCTGCTCTCATCTCTCACCTCAAGTGTCTGTTTGGAGTAAAGGCCACAGTTGTTCGCCTATATAAAGCCCTCACCGACTTCACTACTTAACCAGAGGTGTCTTCTTCTTCAGCGTTTCCAGACCTTCACGAGGTAAGTTGTGTTCTTCTTCAACCAATTGAATTTATGTACGCATATTTCCATGTGTTTGTATTTTGCAGATTGTGTTCGCCTATCGCATGTTTCCTTTTCGGTTCTTGATTTATTGTTTTTCGGTTTTTGTTGGAGGCGGCTGTGTGGTGGGGCTGGTGGGTCAAGGATGTATGGATTTCTCGGTTTTCTTGGGTGGGTTATAGCAGCGGTTTGGAAGAGGGCTGGTGGGTTTTCTTGATTTTTCGATTTCACTTAGAGGCAGTGGGGTTGGGTGTTTTCATCATTATGGTTGAGGGAGGAGGGATTTCTTGGGTGATTTCTCGGTTTTCTTGGGTTTGCTAGATATGTCTTTGAAAAAGTATCTTATTAGATGCCTGGAATATAAATTAGTTTTGAACATGAAAAAATAAGTTGCAACATAGACTTTGGGTAGAAGCATTTGGATCTAGCTCTATCAAACATGAGGCACCTTAAAAGGGCACTAGGGACTGATTTTCACAATGTGCAAAAGATCTGAGAGCTAACAATTGAAAAAGAAATATAGGTTATTGAATTCTGAATTAAATGGATAAGTGGGTGAGAGTAAAATGGAGTAATCAATGCCCAGGAAGTTGGGTTAGTGATGAGGAGAATATTTGGAGAACAGTGAGAAATCATGGTGAGTGAAGATGCCAGCTAGCTGTGCTGAGACCCTTGGTAGACATTAGAGTGACTTGGGATCAGCTACTTTTTGTTCTGACGATCATAGGTGGAGAGAATGATATGATGTTGTCTGGCCCAACCTTTGACAAAAAGGAAAGGTTATGGTGATTCATTTTATGAGTATAAAGCATTAATTATTCAATTTAGTAGTGACTTAGTTGTGTCAACAGGTTTCCTTGGCATCACCAGGAAAACTGTGTGGTGTCCATTGTATGAATGAGCTAGGTTGTATTGGTGGTGGTGGAAATGAGGATTTGGTGTGAGGAAACTGGGTCTGGGACACTGAAGTTGGAATGAGGAACTCCAGAATCAGTATACCTTGAAGTTGTCCTTGATATCATGCAACTTTACCTTCTATTGACTTATTAGGATCATGTGTGACTTGTATGTGTTGGTAAACCATTATTGTGAGTTCTCTCTGTTCTTCTTTACTTTGTGTTCAATGGTTACACTTAAAAGCAGCGTGCTAAAACTGAATTATATAGATGAGGGGCCCCAAACAAGGAAATCAAATAAAGCTTGGTGGGCCTTGAATTGGGAACCTTTCTGTTTGTGCCATTTGGCAAGAAGTCATTCGGTAGTTAGTGGAACAAAAATGATGCACATCAGTATATCGAGTATTATTGACTGAGAATAGAAATCATCACTTTAAAACAGTTCTCTAACATTTGTTATTTTTCTACACATATTGACAACTGGTTTCTAACTTGTCAGGCTGTAAAATAGTTTTAGAAATTAACTTCTTTGTTTTGGACAAGAGTAACAAGCATCATTGTTTTTGCATTGTAGCATATGGCTATACTGTAATCACTGAAGCAATGGATTATTTCCTATGCTAGCTAAGATTTTGTGCTTTTTGATGTTTTACAATGTCAGTGATAGGTGACTTAGAGTACCGTGCTTTTTTTCTGGTTTAGGCATTTGAATACAAGAAGCTGTTGCTGGATTACAACCGAGAGTTTCGAAGAGCTACACATGACTGATCTTGTCAGCACTGTTCGGTTTGTGCTTATTAGTACTATAACAATGCATCCTTATTCCTGTTGCCCCATTGTACATGACAAACTGGTCATATAGTGGTTGTGAAGGATAACTCCTCTCTCTGTATGCTTTGATTAATATCTGATTTACATCATGTAGATATGTCACGGGGGTTTGCTTGTGTGCATGTTTTGTTGAATGTCTGGGTCCTTATCCTGTGAGTGAATAATGTGCTTAATAATAAAATTAGGTTTTGTGGATGCCATTTGTGATGGCATCTCTACACTGCTCGTAACACACTAGCTGACTTCTTTCACTTGCATATGAAGACAATTGTTTTAGCTGATTTACTCCTACAATATTTCATCATACTTGGTAAATAACAAATATTATTTTTAGGCAAATGTGCCTATCTCATTATTTAATTTTCTTTGGGAATGCAACTTTCTTATTATTTTTATTTCGGGAGAAGGTGCCTGTCTGGTAGTTTGTGAAACATGGATACTCTGTGTAGGTCAATGTATTCATATTGGATACCATGTCAGGTACGATATTCGTCGGATACTTGAGAATAAGTATCAAATACACATTTGACATATCCACAAATTAATCATTTATTTATTTATTTTGGATACATATTGGATACTTATTACACGGACCGGATACTTGGGTATGGGTATAGGGTATTTAAGATGAATATACTTCGGATATAGAAGTGAATATGCATAATAATTTATGTAAATTTTAAATTTTATCTTTTGAATACAGTTTGTTTTGGAACTATTTAATTACTTATGTTCATGGGTTTTAGGTTGCTTGAGACTTTTTGCCAAACGAAATGACTGCACTGTAGGAGTGTATATCAATTTTATGCTCATTCAAAGAGACAGGAAAAAAGGGCACACTTCAATGATTTAGATATGCATTATATTTTTATCTTATTTCTTCTTAAGACCTTTTCATGTTTTTAATTAGTGTTTATTTGTACGGACATTTAGCTCAGGTTTTGGCATCTGGATTGCAGATGAAGTGATATAAGTAAGGTGTTCACAATTCCTTGTGTTGTGTATGTCTATTCGTATAATTGTGGGTTGGTTCAAATAATTTTATATGAATACGAGTGCAGATTGCTTTAACAGGAAAGTAGCAGATGAAAAACAGGATTAACAACTGTCATGATTCCCTCCATGCTCCACATAGCCCAAATGACTTTTACAAACTAAGCATTGCATTTTTATAATAGCTTATCTGTTCCTTGCTCATGACATAATAGCATTGCATCCATGTAGTTTTTTTTTTTTTTGGGTTAACATTCTTAGAAGTTCCAGTATGGTTATTTAACATTCAAAATAGTTCAAAATAGTTCACGTGCAACACACGTGTGCATTAACTAGTAGTATATAATAATGTCTTGCGTTGATGCTTACTTTTACGGTGAATTTGCGTTATTTGTCCGCTTGCGCTTGCAGTTCTTTATGGTGTAAAATTTGACTTTTTCAGCTGTAGCTTATGTGTGCCAGAAGGAAAATCGTCTTGTAATTGCAGTGTTGTGTGAGGTTTGGTGTTGATGTTTCCTGGTCAGACACTTCGAATAGAAATTTTGCTTAATCTTTCACATGGCTATCAGGTGCTTGCAATTTCTTTTGTGTTTCCCAGCTAAATAATTCGTGCTGTCTTGCTTTTGGGTCACATGCAGCCTGCTCTGATGTAATGCACAAGTTTGTCCAAGACATTTAAACCATCATATGTTGAAATGGGATTTGGGTGTTAGTTCTAGTGGATTTTCTGAATATCAGTGTACCTAAGTTTATGTGTGTGTTTTTGCATTTTGAATTACATGGATATCAATTCACCTAAGTTTGTTTGTGTATTTGCATAACATGCTTGTTCATATAACTCTCCAGTTATCTAATTTTCTACATTAAGCATTCTTACCGACATAAAAATTGTACCGAGGTTCAGCCGGATCACATCATCATTCTATTTGACTTTCACATCATTCTCTTTGGATTTTGGCATACTAAATGTAGTCTCATATTTCCTTTATTTGGACAGACTGACACAAAGAAGATATCAGCGGTCTCTCTATTTTTTGAGACCATGCCATATAGATTGAATGAGAGCACTGTCTATATTGATTATGACCAGGTAGCTTCTGCTTTTTTATCATGCTTCTTTCTGTTTCATTGCTGTGCTATTTTCTGGGTCACGTTATAAAGATATTGTCATGGGAAGTTGCTTTCGTTGTCTAGTTTTTTTGCTTTCCCTAGCTTATTGAATTTCAGAAACAAGGCTACATTCTGGGGAGTAAGTGATTCAAACTGTGTTATTAGTAAAATTTAAAAATTAAAGGTTAATGGATGGCAATAGATTTTAGTGACAGTAATCACAGGGCAATGTAATCATTCAATACGATAACATGTTAGAGAGTGAATGTAAAAACTGACGCATGCCATCTATTGCTATGTATATTGATAAGTGGTTCAACGACTTTAACAATTGCATTCTTGAATTTGCTTCATAACCAGTGGCGGAACTATATTATGGACTGGGCCCCCAAGAATCAAATTTATTTTGCACCATTGAGTTTTATGTAAGTATTTATTTGGCCCCCAAAGTACAAAAGTATTCTACTTGTCTAATGGTCATGTGTGATGTTTGTTTGAAGTGATATCAAGACTCTATCATTGTAATGTGGTACCTTTGCTTGGCTACTGCTCAGAGTACCAAGGAAAACATGTTAAGAGGCTGCTAGTATTTCAGTACATGACCAAAGGTAATCTGAGACAGTGTCTGAATGGGGCCTCAGGCATATGCCTGGACTGGGGTGCTCGGGTTGCAATTGCACTTGGAGCTGCAAGGGGCCTGAAATATCTCCATGAAGCAGCTGCTCCAAGAATCTTGCATAGAGATGTCAAATCTACAAACATTCTTTTTGGATGAGAACTGGACTGCCAAGGTAAAACAAAAACTTATCTGGTACTGATCTGTTGAGCTTGGAGATGGTATTTCAAGGCATGAAGCTGGACTGCTGGAGCTGTTTAATTTTAAGAGACATTAAATGTAATTAGAGATGGTTTAAATCCTTATGAAGGATTAAAGTCATTAAACGTTTTTTAGAACTTCTTGTTCTTTGATTCTTGTAATTCATTCTTTTTGAAAATAAAATTTTGTTTTTTTTTTAAAAGATGTGAAATAAATGTTGAATGGAAAAGATGGGAAATGTATTAATTGTGTTAATTTTTTATTGAACACAGGTATTATTGGTATACAGGTGAAAAATTTTATTGGAATATCATTTTTTATGAATTATTTAAAAAAAAATGAACTTTTTAGCGACGAAATTAAAATCGTCGCGAAAAATTGTAAGAACAATTTTTTTTGCGACGATTTTTGTACGTCGCAAATGTATTTATTTAATTATTTTTTACATTTTTATTTTTGTAAAAAAATATTCGCGACGATTTTTTTACGTCGCCAAAAATTAATTAAATTATTATTTTTTACTTTTTTATTTTGTAAAATATTATTTGCCACGATTTTTTTACGTCGCGAAAAATTAATTAAATTATTATTTTTTACTTTTTTTTTGTAAAACATTATTCGCGACGATTTTTTTACGTCGCGAAAAATTAATTAAATTATTATTTTTTACTTTTTTATTTTTGTAAAAAAATTATTCGCGACGATTTTTTTACGTCGCGAAAAATTAAATAAATTATTATTTTTTACTTTTTTATTTATGTAAAAAATTATTAGCGACGATTTTTTTACGTCGCGAAAAATCAATTAAATTATTATTTTTTATTTTGTTAAGCTGGTGGAATAGATTTTAGCTACGTTTTTTTTTTTTTTTTTTTGCGACGTTTTTTTTTCGTCGCAATTTTTTTTTTTTAACGATGAAAATAAATTTACGTTGCAAAATACTTTCTGCGACGAGGCTATTGCGACGAAGACGCGACGAAAAAAAAACGTCGCAAAAAATAATTTGCGACGATTTTTTTTAATTTAGCGACGAAAAAAATCATCGCAAAAAACGATTTTTGTTGTAGTGTATAATCTTTAAGTGTCAGTGGTTGGTCTGGCTTTTGATAATGCAGAGTTCTCAGGTTCAATCCATTTTCACACTACTTAAGGGCTAGCCACCCTTGTACCTTAAGGGGGTGTTTGGTATGGTGGATAAACCCGGATTACACCACAAGGATTGGATAAAAATGATGTGGGAACCATTTATCCCTACTTTGGCAAAGAAACATGAGGCTGGACATTCGTAGTGATTGAAAAAATCGGCCCGTATGTTTTGGGCTCTTTTATCCCTTCTGAATAGGATACCCAAATCCCACCAAAAGTTTGGGATTATATTTTTGCCGACAGGATTGAGGTCCAAATTTACCATTACACCCCTCTCCACCCAAAAGTAGGGTTTTGTTTATATTCACTTTCCCCTTTTCAATGGTCCCCCCACTTACCCGAGAACGGCGACTCTCCTCTTTTGGCAAGGAAGATATGTTTCCTTTCTCTATCTATCTCTATCTATCTATATATATGTCTCTCTCTCTCTGTGTACTGATATATATATATATTTACAATCAGTAAAATGTTCTATACACCCATTAAATACACACCCCCATATGTAATATACCAAATTTAGGTGCACTGTAAAGAGAAACAAGGCATTAATCATACAATGAAGGAATACCCAACAAGCATTTTGGTGAATAATCAAAAGGGCAATTACTAATTTAAGAGTTAAATCAATACATATAAGCATAGACATGGTGGCTAACCTGGTGATGGAAGAATGCTCGCGTTGGGGGAGAATAGAGGCGGCAAACGAGAAGTCATGGGGAGATGGGTTCCACTGAGATATGTCAACCAACTATCTCTGAACACCCATCTCTAGTTCCATTTTCACACCAAAATTTCTCACATATGATCTGCACACCGATTTCGATTTTAGTTGTTCTTGTTGCAGAAAGCTTTTTTTCTTTTTCTTTTTTTCTGGGGTGTTGTAGAAAGCTTTGAATATTGACTGTGAGGGTTAAATTTGGGTAAAATAACCTTAAAAAACTTTGTGCAATTGTATACTCGAACTTATCCTATATTTTTTTATTTTTCTTTTTAGTTGTCATCTCCTACCTATTTATTCACTCTATGTCGCTCTGTGAGTGCGTGTCTGACTGGGTATGTCGCTGTGGGTGTGGGTGTGTGGTCCGAAGTTTTGTTAGTTAGTTGGACATAGTTCTTATTTTACATGAACTTATTCATGTTTTTGTTTGATGTCTGTTATTAAGTGTTGATGTATTAACCCATTTGTTACCTTTTTAAACAGTGTATCTGATCACCTTGTGGACGTGTAAAGCCACGATTGAGGTATTTTTATTTATGTTTGACAAATAAGTTGTGGTGTTATATAATTGTACATTGTTGTCTACTTTTGTTTTATGTTTGTTTATTCCTGAGGTTGAATACTTTGACTAAATGATTTTCATAACATATTTTAGAATTGAATGTTGTCATATACATTGGATGCGTATGTGTGTTTTTACTTGTATGCCACATTGAGGATGTAAGTTGTTATAACAACGGTATTGGATGCTTTTTTTTTTTTTTGATGAATTAGGTATACAAGGACATCAATATAGATGAATTATGTTTGTTACTTACACTTATGCATAGGACCATTCGGGAGATGGTTGTTGTGTTTAATGTAGTGTTGTCTATAATGTTGATGGTTTGGGACATGGAAAACAATGGTACCAGATCTGAGGTGCCACGACACTTCCAACGTAGTCGGTTATAGATGAAACACTTACATCGTCTCATTGGGGAGAGTGACATAACGTGTATTAGCCAACTATGGATGGATAGGCACACGTTTGTGGTTCTGTATAATTTTGTACGTGATGTGGGGGGTTTAAGTCCTTCTAGGTATGTTAGTGTGGAGGAGATGGTGGTGACGTTCCTAAGTATTTTAGCACATGATGACAAAAATAGACCAGTTAAGTTTAATTTTCTACGATCGGGTGAAACTGTAAGTCGTCATTTCAACAATGTGCTTACAACGGTTTTGCAGCTACGTAGGTTATTGCTTCAGTCCCCCGAGCCTGTTGCGAAAAACAGTACCGACAGTAAATGGAAATGGTTTCTGGTAAGCACAGACTTTGAAACTAATTTAAACACTTGTTAATATTAGTTTCCCCTATGAGTATGTTTTAATACGTGCTTAAAAAGTGTAAATTTATGTTTTACTACATTGCCTTTGTAGAATTGTGTGGGTGCACTAGATGGGACGTATGTTCCTGCACGAGTACCTCTTGTCCATCAAGCTAGGTATAGAACACATAGATGAGGTATAACAACAAATGTGTTGAGGGTATGTGCACCGAACATGAAGTTCATTTACGTGCTTCCTGGCTGGGAGAGGTCCGCTGCTGATTCTAGGATTTTGAGGGATGTTGTTACTAGGCCAAATGGGTTGAAGGTAGCACGTGGTAAGTACCATATCCAAATTTTGGAGTGTACAACAAATAATTAAATATGAATAAATGTTACATACTTTGGATACATGTAACCAATATATTTTTATACAACACAGGGACGTACTATTTAGTTGATGCGGGATATACAAATGGGGAGGGTTTTTTGGCACCATTTCGTGGTCAACGGTATCATATCCAAGAATTTGGAGCGGGTTCTGCCGCACCCCGAAATCCCGAAGAATTGTTTAATTTGAGGCATTCTGCGGCAAGGACAAGCATTGAGAGATGTTTTGCATTGCTTAAAAATAGATGGGCGATTCTTAGGGCACCGTGCTACTATCCAGTGCGGACTCATAACCGCATCATAACAACATGTTGTTTGCTACATAACGTAATAAGGAATGAAATGAGTTTTGACCCATTCGAGAAGGAGTTGCCCGAAGAAATTCCTGTTGAGGGTGAACATGTGGGTGATGTCATAGACAATGTGGAGACATCAACTGAATGGTCTTTGTTTCGCAATCAGATGGCATTGAAAATGTACAACGAATGGAGAAGTACTCGTGGTCAATTTGTGTAACTTAATGAATTTGTATTTGTATGTTCACTACTATTTGCCCGAACAAATGTTACTATCTTGTTATTGCATGCAATGAACATTATATTCTTACTTTGTATTAGTGATGTTGTTTTTTTCTTTTTTTCTTTTTACAACTTGTGGATAGAATTTAAGATGGTGGGTGTGTCTTAACCGTCGATTGGACCGTTATCGTAAAGGAAATAAAAAAAAAATGTCTTTTATTTTTTGTTGTGTTTTGAATATGAGGTAGAGAATGTCAGACACACTGGCGTCCGGTACGCAATCAGAAAAGGGTGTACGGAGGACTTGGACTACAGCTGAAGAGAATCAACTTATACTGTCGTTGAAGGAATTGTGCATGAATGGGTGGAAGTGCCAGAATGGCACATTCAGAACTGGATATTTACAAACCTTGGAGAACAGTTTGAAAGCTGCCATTCCAGGTTGCCAGCTACGTGCTTCACCTCATATCGAGTCGAAGCTGAAAATCTGGAAAAAGAATTACAACTCCCTTTTTACTATGATGTCTACTTCAAGCTTTGGGTTCGACAGTATTGAGAATAAGATACTTGTTGATGGTGACGACATTTGGCATGACTATATGAAAGTGATACTCGACAACCCCACTTTTGTCTTAGGTTATATGATAATACTAACACAAAAAAATGTAGTTAAAAAAAATTTGATATATTGTCCTCATATGGTGTAGAAGGACCAAAATACAAAAGGCATGCGAGAGAAATCGTGGCCTTACTTCAATGACTGGGGAGTAATATTTGGCAAAGACCGGGCAACTAAGGAGTACGCTATCGATATTGAAGACATGGTTGACAATGCCGAGGCGGAAGCGTCAATGCGGGAAGTTGAGAGCATGGATGCACAAATTCCGGTACGAAATAATGTACCGGCGTCCGGTAGTGCAACACATGGAGTTGATCAACCACCACATATGGAACCTAGTGTTGCCTCCCTGTGTTCAACCAAGAAAAAGAAAGCTAAGCTGAATGGGAATGCATCTGAGGCAATTGCAAAAAGTTTGGGAGACATCTCCAAGGTTTTTGGTGAATATGTTCAAGAAAGTCGGAAGCAACTAGACATTATTGCACATCGAGTTGGGTACATGCATGATGTTGCTGAGGCTAGAAAGAGAGTGAATGAAGAACTTGAGAAGATAGAAGGTATATCGATGGTTGATCGACATGCAACATTGTTTAAGATTTGTTCTAACCCAGTAAAGGTTGACATATATTTTAGTTTGCCTGCGTATGAGAGACCTGCATGGGTTGGTGGATTACTATGGAACACAATCCATCCATGATGAATATCAATTGAACATGTGGGAGACATGTCCAAAAAACAAATAGTTCGGATTGTTGTTGTTATGTGAATATAAGAAATGTTATGTATGTTGGTATGTAAATAGTACTTAGTTAGAGTACATGTGGTACTATCATGATGCATAATGTTTTGCACTAAGCCACCAAAGTTTTTTTTTGAGACTTTACAGTTTAGATATCAATGTGACATGACTTGTATTTGGTGGAATACTTGTTGTGATGTATTAAACATGTTTTGGTCGTCTATATGATTGTCATGTAATAATATGTATGACATACTGCATTTAATGTTAGTGATGAGTGGGTTTTATACCTACGAATTGAGTTTCAAATATTTTATGTTCATTTTTATTTGTTTTGTGTGTTTTGATATTATTTTGTAGGGATCATCATTTGGAAGGAAACGAGGTCAATTTGGAGCCTAAGTGTTGGATTTTTGAAGATTAAGCAACAAGGGAAGCTTTAGGCTTAAAAGGGGATAGCGCCTAATCAGCGCCTAGGCGCTTGAAAAGCAGTAAATCAGAGCCCCTGCGCTGGTTTTAAGCGCCTAGGCGCTTGTGTTGGCTGTGGACTCGAATTCTGACTTGTTTTTTACCTGAAATTGAACTCTGAGGCGACATATATACTAGGGTTTGAGTTGGAAAGAAGGGATACTGATTTTGGGGGCTGCTAATAGAGAAAAGAACCAAGAATTGATAGAAATTTGAAGACAAGGACCGAAGGAATCGACACGAAGAAGATTGGACTTGAAAGTTAGAGAGAGATTGCAGATTGCAACTAAGTTTTCATTCTTTTCTCTTACTTTTACTTCTTGATTTGCTAAGATGTTTATTAATTTGAGAATGATGTTTTTCAATTACATTATGAACTAAATTTTTATTAAGATTGCAACGGAACCTGATGTTTAGTTAAATTGATCTACTCTCGTTTCTTATTCTTATTGATCATATATGAGTTGTTTATCATATTTTGTGCTTAATATATAATTGTTTGGCCATCAATTAATTTGATAACCTAGATGAAATTGGGAGATGAATTCTAGTTTTAGATCGGAATATGATGACATGCGTCTAGTTGATTCTTCTTCGGATTGAATAGCGGGTTTGTGTATAGGATATGAATATACCTATATGCCGTGTGTAACTTTTATGAGAGTTTGGACTTAATGAATCTATTCCAACTTATTTTGCATAGGAATATAGTAATTTAATTGGGAGAGATATGTTCATCTAACTATAGGAAGAGGTTTGATAAATAATTATGAAGTCTCAGTTAACAACTTATTTTGATCAATTAACTGGAAAGAGAGTGGAAAGATTTATACGAAGCATTAGGGAAGTTGTAATCTTAAATTCTTTTATCCGGTAAAATCACTCATTGTTTAGTAAATTTAGATTTAGTTTTAAATTAGTAATTCCATAGTTCAATTCCAATTGTTTAAATAAAATCGAATTGATATAAAGTTAGTACTTGGAAGTTATTAGCAATAATTCTCCGTGGGAACGATACTCTACTTATCACTTTATTACTTGTTGATCGTGTATACTTGCACGTAAATTGTCAGTATCAAATTCGGACAATAGTTAGGTAGTATAAATATAAGTAACAGTCAATAGTAGCAGTAACAAATTTTTTATTGTTGTGCAAGTAACTTTGAATAGGAACCAACGTTGGTACGTTGTATTTGTTGGAAGACGGGCTGGAATTTTTCAGTCATGGGTTGAGTGTCATTCGCATGTGAATAAGTACTCAGGTGCACTGTACAAATCTTATGATTCATACAATGATGCGGCAAATGCTTTTGCCATGCACAATGCGACGCAAGTAGTACCGCCTGAACGAGATGTAGCAAATGAGATGGATGTACATGAACTTGGACCTTTGGAAAATTTTATTCAAGAACGGCCAATGGATAATAATGAACAACCTGTTGTTGTACTTGGACAAAGCGGCTACAAGCATGACATGATTTGGTGCATGATTAGTGTAGTAATGTTCATATTGGGTATCGTCCTCACCTATATTGTGTACTCGGTTATGGGTAGAGTTGGTTGAGTTTATGTTTTTAAATTAATGATTTTCCGTATCATTATGAAGAACTTAGGAGAATGCCCATCGTTTGTAAGTAAAATGGTTTTTGGATTTTAAGTTCTACATATGTATGGTTGTGATGTAAAATCATGTTGCCGGGTTTGAAGTACATACAATTGCCTGTGCATTGTGTACAAATATTGTCAACTTTTGTTTATTATTTGTACTCTTGCATTTATCATAAATCATATTGATATTGTTCTAATGAATGATTGTTATGATTGTAGTGCTTAAATGAAGATACAAAAAATAACTGAGGATGAGACAGATGTCTTGATAGGCACATTGATAGAATACAAAAATAAAGGGAAGTTACCTCCTTTTTGGGAGGTACGACACAAAATTGGTAAACGGGATGTTGTCCAAGTTGAATCGACGAATGTCAAAGTTCAGTTTGTCTTTCACCGAGCTCATTAGGATAATATTTTTTAGGAGAGACAATATCATACGATAAGTAAGATGGTTGACAGTGGTTTATTTGAATGAGACCCTATAACAAAATGTGTGGTGCACAACCCAACCATACTTCAGGAAAATACATTCTTGGAAGTAAGTTATATGTGTCTTTCCCAACTTTTGTACATACTTGTTTTAACTATGCGCGTGTTCATTACACATGAAATTAACACTTGCTTCAAATTTACACATGTAGGAAGATGAGTTCACTGCGATGTATTGCCTTGCACCATGCCAAAACTATCAGTATTTTGAGGTTATTTTCAAACGAGATGAATCTACTTCAAGCAATCAAGAATTGGACAGTGTTGGGTCGTACCCGTCAGTTAATTCTCCAAGGCATGTCGATGTTATAATCATCAATGATTGACTGGGCCCGCAATGGTTATGTTCAAGGTTCGTAGTTAATATGTAACCTATATGTAGTTGTGTGTGTATTAGACTTGGTAATTGCCACAAGTCATTTTGGTAATTACGCGACTTCGCTTGTGGTTGTGTATGATGTACTAAATATGTGTGCATATGTCTTGAACTTACCATTTCAAATATGTTGCCTTTATTTTGTTTGTATAGGTTAAGACAACTGTTTAAATGGACATTGATTGTACGGTGTATGACGTAGAATGCCTTAATTGTGTCTGTTTTTAGGTATAAGACAACGGTTCATTAATTTTAATGTTCATGTTCATTTGCCATGTGCATTAATTTCTCACATATTAATCATTTATTTTAACTTTTTTTATATTTTTGGTGGATCAAATAATTTTTTGATCGCATTCTAAAAATGTTTTCAATTTGTAACGTGTAAAAGTTTGAAGTGTACAATACATAAGTTTTCCTACCATTTCACTTAAATAGTAAAGTGGTAACCAACAATTCCCAAGCCAAATATGACATAAGTTTAGATAGGATTCAAGGGTAAAATTGTCAATTACTATCAAACTTATGAGATGTTTTAAAAAAAAAGTTATAGTTTATCCATGGTCCCACCACATCATAACTCACTAACCAACTCTGGGATAGGATTAAGTAATTTGTTTTTATCCCACTATTAATCCCGGTTATTGGGATTTCATTGGACTGGTTAGGACTTTAAATCCAATCCAGTCCAATCCATACGTGATTTGCCAAACATGCCCTAAGAGATATGTTTTAACCTAGCTCAAACCACTGTGGCCAGCCGCTGAACTCGAGGGAGTAGTCGGCACAAGCCTGAACATCCTATAGCAAAAAAAAAAAAAAAATTCTATCAAATCTCATGTTTGGTAAATAATATAAATACTTGTGGGGTTTATAGATTCATGTCTAATCGTGTTACTCAATTGACTAAAATGTTCATTATTAGGTGAATATAATAATAAATTTTTGGACAAGGTCATCTTTTTATCTTAAAATTCAATCTCTCACTTTCGAAACCCACGCCACCCCTATAGAGCATTTCACCTTTTGTTTATACATCCTCAATTGTCTTTGGTAGTCAAATGCATAATATGTGGAGGATAATTAAACAAATTTTATATTCAGACTTGCTCAAGCATTGCAAAGATACTGTTAATTTGGAGAAGTCTTTGAAATACTGGGGTGTTAATGTTTTTTTTGGAAGGCAAGCAGGGTGTTATTGTTAATTTACTTTAGAAGATGTCTTCAGCCATCTTTGTTTTGAGATTGAAGAAAGCATTCAATAGGCACATCTTGAGATTCGAGATGCATTTTTAACCAGACTACTCAAATTACAATTCTCTTAAGGAAACTTTACCCTCAATTATCAATCATGTTTATGTTTTTTTTTTTTTAAAAAGGATAAATTACACTTTATACCCTAGAATATTTAAAAATTCTCACATTCAATGTAAAAATTTTCACATTTGCACATTCAAATGTTAAATGTCAATAAAGTAATTTTTGATGGAATAAATAACGAAAGTTAATGGAAGGGGCACATTATAATGCTTTTCATAAATTGAAAGTGTGATGTACAAATTTTATATTTTAAGGGTACAAAGTAAAAAATTTAAACAGGGTACAAAGTGCAATTCCAAAAAAATAAAAATATCAAGTTTAAGAATTTAGGCATCATTCAAAACAGTCCCAAGTGCTATGTCCACGAATTTGTGGTTTGAGAGTGAATTCTTCATAATTTCACGTTCTTATTTTACAAAATTTACAAACGGCACTCTTACTTGTATCTTTACTCATTGCAAAGTGCTGACTCATGCATAAAGATAAATTTCAAATTAGAATGATATTTATAACCTATAATTATTATTTTAGGACTTTATAATTAATATTGATGATGCACAAAAATGGCTTTGCACACCACCTGTTAAGTGTAATTAATAAATGCAGTAAAATAGTAGAGAGTAGGAAGAGACAGAAGTTATAGTGGTTCGGTCAACGTGACCTACGTCCACTCTTGAATGGCTTTGGTTGCCGGGGAGCTTTTATTAACTCAAGGGAGCGGGGAGCAGAGTTTACAAGCTTTGAGAGAGAAGAGGGAGAGTCGTGCTCAGGTAAGTGTGATGCCCCCCAAGTGTTGGTGGGGCTTACAATTTATAGGGGTCCCCTAACAAGTTGGGCTACTCTTCAACAACTTAGCAAGCATTTCGGTGGAGCTCACGACTTATCCTCAACGGGCGAGGTGGTTGATGAGCTTCCATGAGATGCGGTCAAAGATAAGGTGAGGGTGGACCATTTCCTTCCGCTGTGCAGGTGATGCTCCTCTGCTCTCCCCTTGATGACGTGGCTAGGCATGGAGCCTGATTGGGCTTGGTGGATCTTAAATGAAGTTGGGCTCCTCAAATGGGGATTTGGGCTTTTTATATAGATTGGACCATTTGGGCTTGACCCATCATTTGCCCCCCAATGCTCCTTGTCCAAGGAAACTTTGGAGAAGGGTGCATTAGTTTACATCTTGAGTTTCAGGTGGTGGAGACTTCCCCTGCTAGATGCATTTTTGCTTTGGTGCATACTCCAAGTTTTTTCCACTTTTGCTAGGATTTTTAAAAGGACAATGTCGATTGAGGAAAGGGATGTGCAAAACTCCATTGAAATGATAGAGGTTGCAGGGAAAAGATGGAGGTAGCCGCGGTCATTGGCGCGCGCCAGCAGCCCGCGGTGGAGGTGGTGGGCGTCCCCTTAGGTGCTGTCCTGGGTAGTTTAGGCGCCCGAAAAGCTGTTCTGGACAGCCTGGGCGTGCAGGGAGGAGAGCTGGACAGCTTGGGCATGCAGGGAGGAGAGCTGGACAGCCTGAGCGCGCAGCAAAGGCGCTGATCAGCGCTGGTCTGGGCAGTTCTGGCGCGCTGGGCAGCTGCCTGGGCGCTGGTTCTGCTGTCCTGGACAGCCCAGGCGCGCTGGGCAGCAGCCTAGGCGCTGGTACTGCTGTCCTGGACAGCTCAGGAGCGCTGGGCAGCAGCTTGGATGATGTTTCTGCTGTCCTGGACAGCTCAGACGCGCTGGACAGCGCAGATTCTGCTGTCCTGGGCAGCTTACGAGCACTGGGCACAACATTTTTTCAACAGAAAGTGCAGGAAATCAACCCAGGGAGCAGCGTGGAGGCTGCCTGGGCGCCTGGCTGCTGGCGAGGCTGCTTGGGCGAGCTAAAGTATCATAAAATCATAACATGTCGGTAAAACTTTGAACGACCATATCTTTGCGCTCGGGAGTCCGTTTGAGGCGAATTTTTTTTTTGAATTCGGGTATTTTTTCGAAATCTACAACATACAAACTGCCAAAGGCGGTTTGGTCAACAATTTTTCCCAAAAAATGCTTCTATCCCTCTGAATTTGAGTTTTGAGCACAATTTAGTGAAACCGACGATGATGGAGAGCTGTGTTTTGGCAGGCAGCTGTCAGGCATTCGTGGGCGACGAATTTTCATTCTAGGTATTTGCCAGAGAGGGAGACTAGGATGGCTTTTCCCTTGTCTCTAATTTCTGGAGCTCATGTTGCTTTGCCCTTGTCTCTAATTAGGTGTGGTGTCTTCTCTCTTCTCAAGATGATGAGGTTTGATGCCCCCAATGCTTCTCGGTCAAGGTCCGATTTCCAGGCTGCTTCCCGTGAGATGGGTCCCGGTGGTGCCCCCATTCTTTTCCAGATTGAGACTTCTGTGCTAGCTTTGTATGCTATAGGAGTTGAGACTCATGTGCGGTCTTCTACGGGGACTGTAGCTCCACATAGCTGTCATGCTTTGACTTGATTTTGGTCGACGAGGGGCTTTGGAGGTCTGTGGCCCCTGGGATTTCAGAGAGGCAGGCACTGGGGCTGTCTTGGGCGAGCCGGGGCTGCCTTGGGCAAACCTGGGGGGTCTGCTAATCTCTTTGGCTCATTTGGGTGAGCAAAGGGGGTATGCACCTCTCTTTGGCTCATTTGGGTGAGCAGAGGGGGTCTGCACCTCTCCAAGTGGTTTGGCTCATTTGGGCAACCAAAGGGGGTATGCACCTCTACATTTGGCTCATTTGGGCGAGCCTAGGGCTGCCTTCGGAGCTTCGGCGAGCATGAGGCCTTTTTGGGGAGCTTGGGTGAGTCTGGGACTTGGCGAGCTCCCTTGGTCGAGCTCCACTGAAGTAGGTGGCATTTTGGGGAGAGGAGGCCTACGTAGAGAGGAGTGCAAAGGTTGATCTGGGCGACCAGGGCAGCTGACAAAGGGGGCCAGACAGCTGGGTACGCTGATCTAATGTAGTCCCTTGGGTTACAGATGACCTAAGTTTCAAGATCCTGCCTAGAGATGACAAAAATAATGTTATTCTAAACATCAAAATATTTAACGTGATTACCTGGAGAGAGATAAGCTGTTTGCGCGAGAGCAAAGACAGAGTTTGAAGTTACTCATGAGAGAGCTGTGCCTCTTGAGACCGAGCTTTTGGCGACCCATGAGAGAGTCTTTAAGCTTGGGGTATAGGCTGCCTGTTTGAGAACAGTGCAGAGGTAGGTGGGCTGCATGCTTAAGAGCAGTGCAGAGGTAATAGACTGCCTGTTTGAGAACAGTGCAGAGGTAGGTGAGCTGCTTGCTTAAGAGCAGTGCAGAGGTAATAGGCTGCCTGTTTGAGAACAGTGCAGAGGCCAAGCTTTTTTGGCGACCCGCGAGAGAGCCGCTAAGCTGGAGTTAGGCTGCTTGTTTGAGAACAACGCAGAGGTAGGCTGTCTGCTTAAGAGCAGTGCAGAGGCAGGTCAATCTTTTGACGATCCGCGAGATGATTCACCTCGCCTAGACTTGTTGATTTCCTCAGCATTCATATATTTTTGAGCTTTTGCCAATAGTTCTGGCATGCTCTTTGGTTGTCGCTTCATCACGGAGAAAAGGAAGCTCGATGATCGGAGGCCTCCCAGGAAGGCGGTCATCGTCACTTTGTCGTCGGGTTCATCAACCTGAAGTACCTCCTCGTTAAAACGAGTGAGGTAGCTCCTCAGGCTCTCATCTTGGTCCTGCTTTATGCTGAGCAAATGGGTGATAGGCTTCTGCTGGCGGCATCCACCAATGAATTGTGTCACAAAGGATCTGCTCAGTTCGGCGAAGGAGCCTATGGAGGCCGGGGTAAGATTGGTGAACCATTGTCGCGCTGATCCTTTCAAGGTAGTTGGGAACGCTCTGCACATGATTTCGTCGGAGACGTTGTGCAGCTGCATCAGAGTTTTATAGGTGTCGAGGTGGTCTAGTGGATCCTTCGTTCCGTCAAAGATTTCCACGGATGACATTTTGAACTTCTGAGGGAGGGGGTAGTTCACCACGTCAGGTTTGAAAGGCGTGTCTGTTCGCCGCACAAGATAGTCCACTATTTCTGGTCCTTGTGCCTTCATGGCATTGAAGACGTCACCTAGTTGCTTTTGCACTTCCTTGATTTTCTCATCCCAAAGGTTGGGAGCTTCTCTGGGATGGTCATGAAAGTGACTCCCATGCTCCACGCTTTGGTTTTCGCCTTCGTCCTCTTGGAGAGGAGTGTCCTCTCCATGGGAAGCAAGAGAAGGAGGAGGTGGAGGTCCCTCATGATGAGCTTCCCTGTGTGGGGTGCCCAGGGGGACTCCAAAGGGGGCGTCCAGCCTTACGGGGGCTCCTAGATGTGGAGCAGCAGGGCGTGGAGCTCCTTGACCCCCAGGACGTGGAGCTCCTCCAAGCTGTGCTCCGCCGAGTTGTGCTTCGCCAAGTTGTGCCCCTCCTCGTCCGGCAAGCATAAGTTGTAGCATCTGCTGGTTTTGGGCCACCAGTTGCTGCATGGTCTCCAACATTTGTTGAGGATTTGGAGCTTGAGCATTTGGCACATAGTTGGCAGGCGGAGGAACCTCCTCCTCTCGTGGAGGATTGTCTTCATGCTGGTTCATGGATCTGGTAGTGATCGCCATTGTTTCAGTAAAAATGGAATGTGTTTAGGAATGAGAATTCTGTCGATTCCCACAGACGGCGCCAAACTGATGATGCACAAAAATGGCTTTGCACACCACCTGTTAAGTGTAATTAATAAATGCAGTAAAATAGTAGAGAGTAGGAAGAGACAGAAGTTATAGTGGTTCGGTCAACGTGACCTACGTCCACTCTTGAATGGCTTTGGTTGCCGGGGAGCTTTTATTAACTCAAGGGAGCGGGGAGCAGAGTTTACAAGCTTTGAGAGAGAAGAGGGAGAGTCGTGCTCAGGTAAGTGTGATGCCCCCCAAGTGTTGGTGGGGCTTACAATTTATAGGGGTCCCCTAACAAGTTGGGCTACTCTTCAACAACTTAGCAAGCATTTCGGTGGAGCTCACGACTTATCCTCAACGGGCGAGGTGGTTGATGAGCTTCCATGAGATGCGGTCAAAGATAAGGTGAGGGTGGACCATTTCCTTCCGCTGTGCAGGTGATGCTCCTCTGCTCTCCCCTTGATGACGTGGCTAGACATGGAGCCTGATTGGGCTTGGTGGATCTTAAATGAAGTTGGGCTCCTCAAATGGGGATTTGGGCTTTTTATATAGATTGGACCATTTGGGCTTGACCCATCAAATATATATTTAAATATTAAATAATGTAACACATAGTTGTGCATGTCATTTAAGTTTTTATATTTTATTTTTATTAACTTTTATATGTGAATGTTTATCTTGATGCATGTAATATAATTTCCTCAAGGCGCTGTCACTCTCAAATATTTTTGAATTTTGATGTTTTTTGTGTTCTCACTCCCGCCCCTTACTCTGTGTAGGCCTGTTAACCATGTCGAGTGAGACGGTGTTCATGTCAAATTTTAGTGGTTTATCTTAAAAAATACTCTACCCATATTTAATTAATTTATTAATTTATGTTTAACGAATTGTGTGTTTTGTCGGATTCGTGTCACCCATACCCAATTCAATTAATAATCGTGCGATTAAAGTGTACCCATTGCTCAATGTGATATAATTCATATTTATTTATTAATCGTGTCCAGGAAGACTTGAAGTGTACCCATAGCTCAATGTGATCTAGTTCATGAACTGAAGTGTACCGACATGCTTTCGCTCTTATGGGTCCACATTCAAATCACCATCCGATTAAGATAAGCCTTCCCCTATACGCTGCCACGTGTCATGCATTAGTATAAAGTATCTTCTCTCCACCTACACCAGCATGGACATTCGAATTTCTCCTTAAAAGATACCAAGCCTCCCGAGGGAGTGATATAACATAGCACTTTTTCAAGAGATCACTAGTCGTTGGTTTGAAGAAAGGGTGATACCTCTCTCTCTCTCTCTCTCTCTCTAATGGCGACCAAGCTATCAACGTGCTTTCTGAGCCATGGATGTTATGGTGGACTAAATTGTAAGCAGTTGAATGTACGCTATTACCCTTTACCTTCTTATCGTTTGCTCCCAGCTTCATATAAAAAGCGTCAGCGTAATTTCAGGTACTTTCTCATTACATTATCACCTAATTTTCTTGTGAAGTGGATTGCTTCTGTTTTGAATCTTTTTTAGCTCTATAGCATAGAATTTGTGAAGGTTATTGTTATATCTTCTGGTTTTGAAGTTTGAAGTCTTTGGCGAGATTGAATTTTTATTTTTTTAGTGATTTGGGTCTATTGGATTGTTATTGACGCCTACAATTTATGCATTTGAGATTTGAATTTGCATTTCAAAGTGTGATTCATTATGCGGACTCCAAGTTGCATTTTGAATTCTTGATGTGTGGAAAAATAGTCACATGTTTAATTCACATTGCTTACTGGATTATGGTTGCGTTTGGCGCAACTTCTGAGTTCTGACAGTAAAAGTGCATCTGAACGATGGACTTTATAGGATGCACTTTTGAAGAATCCGAGATGTTAAATGAACACATGTTTTTTAATTCCTTTTGAATTAAGAAGTGCATTCATATAAAACTTATGATTGGTGATAAAAATCTTAAAATCACAAAATAATATGGACTTAACTATATTACCCTTAATCCTATCATACTTCTCTCTATATATTGATATTAAGATTAATTATATCTAATAAATTTATTAAATTGGCGGTTCCATAGTGTTATCTTCTATCGTTTATGATTAACCATGATGTGGAAATTTTGATTATTTGAATACATTCATATACCCACCATTTACCTTTTGATAACGAGAGAGAGAGAGAGAGAGAGAGAGAGAGAGAGAGAGAGAGAGAGAGAGAGAGAGAGAGAGAGAGAGAGAGAGAGAGAGAGAGAGATGATGGCACCCTTTGAAAGATTTCAAAAATTTGTCTTCATCTTCTTTTGCCACAAAGAGAACTTGTATCTCACGTTGAATAATTAGGACCATCCAAGGTTAGTTTATATACTTGAGGGGCTACTCCACTCCCTGCAGATTGATTTTGAGTTGGATACTCTGAGATAAACTAAAGATTGGTTGAGCTTTGTTACACACACACGTGCGTGTTACCCCACTTGTGTGTTATGGTCATGTTGCAGATATTTCTATCAATTTTTGACTAGCATTGGCTCTTTATGCAGTTCCCAACAAAAGAGACAACAAACGAAGAAAATCATACCTGAACGGAATCCAACAAATGCAAATTTCCAATCAAATGGCGACGAAGACTCCGATTCAGAAAACTCTTCCACTGATAGTATGCCTAGTTTAAATCAAGCCACCACATTTAACAATAATGTCGATGGTATTGGAGCAGCTGATCATTCGAACATGGAAGATTTGAACAGTCTAATGCTACCGATTGAGATCCCATCTTCAGTATACTCCAATAACTACTATATTCTACACTGAGATTTATATATGCTTAGTGCTTGTTTTTTCTCCCCCCTGTGCTCTCTCTCTATCTATCTATCTATCTATATTCCCCTTATTCCCTCAACTGATGATATTAACATTTTGGGGGATATGTTGTGGTATTAATGGGTAAACGGGGCCATCTCAAGAAATAAAGCGTACCCAAAACAATGGATCATGGTAAATTTTGAATAATCATTGCATCTCGTCGTAACTAAGTTGTTATCCCAACTATTGGCTTCAAAATTCAACAAAGTATATAATGATACAAGTCCGGCCTTCAAATTTCTCTTGCTAATCCAATCATAATGTCAACTTCTACGGCAAAGGATTCTATTTAACTTTTGTCTTTGCAGTAAGGAGCAAAATTTAGTTCCCGTACATAGTTCTGGTCTGCGTAGAAATGGAAGCATTTCAGAAACAAAATGGAATATTGAGTTTGAAAAATTGACCAAAATATTCCTAACCATCTTGATACATCTCGAAATATTCTGAAATACTATAGCATAGGAATTTTGGTATGCACTCGATGATTTGTTTTGGTTTCAAGCAAAACCGGAATGTGACGATCTCTTTAGTGGAAACGAAATAAAATTTTGATCCTTACTTTGTATGAGACAAGATTTACGTTTGTATCAGGGCAAAGGAAAGAGTGTTTTGCCTTTTTCTCTTGGTTTGTTCATGCTAGATAGATTTATATCCGCGATCCTTTGATTATATGTTTCTAGATAGGGTATTGTGCTCACAGATGAAGGGTTTATTTGCTGAATAAGTTATTATTTATTGAACTCATGTTTAATAAGTTTTCTAACTATATTTACAATTGTGAAAGTGTTTAAGGTAAGAGTTTTTATCGCAATGGTTAACTAAATACTTTATGTATGACTCAGTTATCTTGATTAGAGAATTAATATTAGGGGTAATTTAATCGTTTACTTTATTCTATGTTGTCCTATTATATAAAGGCCTTTATTGTTTATTTTAAGTTAAGTTGTTGCACAGACTCATTGAGCTGTAGTAATATTCTCTTATTCTTTTTCTTCTTTGCCATTTCTTTTTGTCTTTTTGATCAATATTCACATCGTATTAGAGTGTGCTACTATCCGAAATAAAAAATAAGACCTCACAGAAGTAAGAAAGGATTTTTTTGCGGGCTAACAGAAGTTGACATCATCGTTGCCGATGATTACATCATTAGTTTCCGATTGTGAAGACCACCATCAGAGACAAGTCTCTATGGACTTCTCATTGGTGTGTTTCATTTTTGATTTTGAGTTTTTTTTTTCCCAGATAAGAGACGTCAATATTATTAATAACAGAAACAAAAAAGTTTACTGGAACCAAATAAAGGTGGACAAGCCATCCAACCGTAATGATCGTAAAGAACAAAACAAGAAACATAAACAGTAGTGTTAACAACATATTACAACCCACATAATGCTGTCCAACTTGCTTTTGTAATAAAAAGTGGTACATCTTCAAAATCCTTGGTCACAAATGCTCAAAAAGAGGCCAAGAAAAAAAATCGATTCCACAATCCATCTATTTCCTCCGATTTATTTTCAAAGATTCTCGCATTTTTCTCCATCCATAAAACCCAAATAGTGGCTAAAAAGACACAATGCCAAAAGACTTTTTCCCTTTTTGCTTCCTCCTAAACCTCGAAAATCCAAACAAAACATAGATGACACAGATCTCAGGCCACCCAACAAATGCCAACTAGTGTAAACAACTTGTGCCATAATGATAAAGCTATAGGACAACGCAAAAATAAATGATCTACACTTTCACCATCTCTTCTACACATCACACACCATTGTGGTAAAAGACAAGTCATAGGTCTCCTTCTTTGAAGCACATCATTAGTATTAATCTTACCGTGAGCAATTATGCATGTACAAATTTGCTCCTTTAAACGAACATCAGCTCTCCAAATCTTGACTAATGGAAGAAATAGTGGATGTGAAGGATTATCAATTAAGGATTCAAAGTAGGATTTACAAGAAAAAGCACTTGGAGGATCACTTATCCAAAGTCTTTTATTCGAAGATCTTTGAGATAAGGAGATATTATCAAGCATAGAAAGTAGTACCAACAACTCTGATTGTTTCCTATCATTAAGATTCGTATGAAATCCAAAATCCCAAGAAATTGAAAAAGAAAAGGATGTTACAAAAGATGCAATCCTGTGATAACAAGATACACGATAAAGACAGTGAAATAAATTAGAAAATGAAGATTCCCTCCTCTAAATATCCTCTCAAAAACGTATCCTTAATCTATCCCCCATGGTGAACTTCACTCTCTGAGTAAAGTTAGGTAACCTCTTAGTCTTAGATATGAATTTTCATGGATTTCGAAAAGTATTTCAACCCCGTTTGCATCCCACCCATATTTGTTCCTAATAACCATATGCCATAGTGAATCTTGCTACATTTCTTTTCAACAAATTCCCCAAAGAATCTCACCCTTATTGTTTGGTCTAGTCACAATATCCCAACAAAGCAAATGATCCTTCTTCCATTCCCCACTCATTTCCTATAAGAAATCCCTAATCAATCTTTAAATTTTCCTTGCCAACAAGCAAGGTATCTTAAAAATAGACAAGAAATAAATAGGAATACTTGCTAGGACTGCATGGAATAATGTTAGCCTAGCCCCCTAGAAATAAAGGCTCTCTTCCACCTATCTAATCTTTTCCCCATGTTCTCAGTAATAGGATCCTAACAAGTTATTGGCATCGGGTTCCCGCCTAGAGGAAGACCTAAATACCTCAAAGGCCAATCACCCACAATGCATTTTAGATCTCTAGCCAATCTCTCAATCTTCTCCTAACTAGAATTGATCCCAACAATTATGCTTTTCTCTTTATTAATCTCTAACCCAGGCACTAAGTCGTGTCGTTAGCAAATTACAGATAAGACACTGAAATTCATCCCTGCCAATAACAAATCTCTCAACCAAATTACATCTCTCCGCCCTCTCCATTAACTTATTCAACCCATACACCGCAAAGGTGAACAAGAATGGAGATAAGAGATTCCCCTACCTGAGTCCCCTGGATGCTTTAAACCTCCCACTTGGTCTTCAAAAATTCATTGATCCTAAACATCCATTAATCCAAGTCCTCCACTTAGCTTCCAAACCTTTCACTTCCATAACAAAATCCAAAAAAGACCAATCTATGTGATTATATGCTTTCTCAAAGTCAATCTTCAACACAATACCCTCCCTCCCTTATACTCTATAATTTTCAACTGCCTCATTAGCAATGAGAGCTGCACATAATTTGTCTCACTTTCACAAAAGCCCTTTGACACCTAGAAATAGTATCATTCAAGTATCCCCAAAGTCTTAATGAAAGAAGTTTAGCTGTAATCTTGTACAAACTTGTAACAAGACTAATAGGTCTAAAGTCATTTAATTTTAAAGAATTAACTCTTTTAGGGACAAGACAAATGAATGTAGCATTTGTAACTGCATTCATTGACCATTATTGAAAAACTCCTCAAAAAACCTCAACAAATCATCCTTAATTTCATCTCGACAATATCCTTCATAGTCGGTGTTTCAATTTTTTTGAATATTTTTGAGAAAAATACATTGAAATTCTTCGATCTGCCAGTTCTAGGGATTTTGCCAAAATTTTTGGTTCCAATCTTTCATGAGGGGTGTGACTAAATACCATTGTTCATCTAATGAGGGACCCGAACCAGTTTGTGGTGTTTTAGGCTGGATTTTGGTAGATCTAGGGTTTCGACTCCTCAGTTCTTCGACCCCCAAGCTTCAGCTACCCTTGATTTTGCTTCTTGGTTGGTCTGAATGTGTTTCTAGTCTTCTTACATGTTGGGTCCTTATTTTCTGCTTGATTGTTTGGTCTGGAGTGGCTAAAATCTCTATTTGGCTTACATATTTGCTTGTTGGATTGGTTTGGGCATTGAATCTCCCCTTGAATTTGATTTTCTGGTTTGGACTTTTGCCGGAATAGATTTGTTTGATTGTGCTTGGATAATTGATAGTGATTCAAACCATGGAAAAAAAACAACTCTGATTCACTTCGGGCTATTTGTGTGAGATTAACAGGTGGAATTATATTTATTGGGCTTAAGTTATGAAAATTTTTTTGTTGGGGAAAGAAATATTGAATTACATTAGTGGTGTTATACAAGCTCTAACTGATACTAAGGCATAAAAATATTCTGATTTGAAGAACACTTGGGACATCAATAATGAAAAAATCATCACTTGGATCAACAACTCAGTTGATCAGACCATTGATGTTCATCTGTCTAAGTTTACCACAACAAAGGTAATTTGGGACTATTTGACCACACTATTTATTCAGTCTAACTTGATAAAGAAGTATCAACTAGAGCATGAGATTCGAGATGCAGTCAAGGAGACAAAAACATACAAGAATTCTACTTGGTTATGACTGGATATTTGCTTCACTTGCATTGTTCAATAGGAATATTCATCGAGGCATTAATTGTTCTCACTTAGATGACAACATGTTTGCATCATGTTGCTAATTTTTTTTTTATTTGAATTTGCACAATGGTTTTGACTTGGTGGTAGTGTAATTATGTTATTTCTTGCTATTTATTGTGAAGGTCCCATCTGGTTGAACTCTCTTATTTTGTTGTGTGTCATACCCATGTTATCTGGATCGTGAATTGATGCATGTGGTAAGGGTAGGGGTAGGTGGTATGATACTTTCTCCGATACGCGATGTGAAAGGGGTAGGCTTGGGTTGTACGGTGTTATGGATTGTAGTTCACTTTTGAACTCTCAATTGGGTCGTTTTATTAGTTTTTATTACTTACATGCCGATTAAATTTTATATGTATTTATAATAAAAGTTGTGTATTTATGTTACAAAAACTATTTTTTTCATACTTTGGTGTTAGGGTTACAATTTGGGGCTTTATGGATCTTGGATTGATTTGATTACAATTTGAGAGTAGAAATTTGCATGACCTAGGCCATGAGCCGACACTGCTTCAAGTCGTGCAACCCTGAACCATGGTAGGATGCAGATCATGGGGCGCCTGGGGTCTCTGCGATAATTCTTGTTTATTTTAATTTTTAAAAGATTGAAGGGTTTCCTTAGTTCCAATCCTAGGATCATGTTATTCTAGTCTATCATGTCATTGTGTATTGTTTAATAGATTTGAGTTCCTGTTGTGCCTGTTCTCTATTAAACATCCTTAGTCACTTTCAGACTGTCTAATGGAGTTGGTTTCCTGTTCTATGCCATACTCCTGGCTAATTAATTCTTGTACATTCTAATCATTTTAAAAGATCGAAAGGTTTCCTTAGCACCAAACCCAGGATATATGTTATTCTAGTTGATCAGGGAACTGTGGATTGTTCTTAAGGGATTTTGGTTCCTATTGTGACTGTTCTTGTCTAGATATTCCTAGTCAGTTTCAGGCTGTCTTTGGTTCCTTTGCGACATGCAACTTTTACATGGCTAGGACCTCGGCTGCTAATATGTTCATATGGGTTTGGAAGTCTGGATGGAATTAATTATAATAAGGACTGTCTTGCGAAGATCTTCGATCGGAACCTTCGGATCTACTCTCTCTTAGCGGTGAACCACACCTTCGCTATTGCCGCTCTCTACTGCTTAACCTCGCTATCGCATTGATTTTTGCCTGTCCGTCCAGAATTCTTATTGAGATCGAGATCTTTTTCCATTAGACCTAGTTCGGTGACGGTTTCCATAATATAGCTTGCCCGGACCGGGCTTTCGGTGGTTGGTCTGGCTGGCCGTAATGAATGATAGTTGTTCTGGAACAAAATAAAAAGGGTTTCGCTATCGACCTTCGTCTAAAGCCGTAAATCCGCTCTTCAACCCTTCGCTATCGCAAGAATATAGCAATCAAAGAGCTATCACTCAGCTGCTTCGCATATTACGCCGTATTGCCCGAATGGGACGTGTTGTAAGAGGTCAATGATGAGCGTAGGTCAGTGATAATCGTAGGAGGCATGCCCCAAGGGCAGTAGCAACAGTGTGGTTCCAGGTGCCGCTAGATTGAGATCTGGAGGGTGGCGGGGACTTCGATTGTCTTGTATCAGGTGACGGGAAAGGGGTGGTAGGCTTAGTAGGGCTCGTTGTCAACTCATAATAGTTTCAAGGATTAAACCGTTCATATTCAATATTTGATTAATGCAAAAATTCTTACTCACTTGATGGAATAGTACAAATTATATGTGATGCCGCAGCAGATATGACCTAGAAATTTAGTTTTCTATGCCATATTTATCTCCTGAATACTGCATCGTAGGAAGTAGCATTTAGAACCTTTGTTATTGTTATTATATTGGTGTTTGACACATGCTTGATTCTTATTTCACCTCTTCATATAAAAAAAAAACTCTAGTGTACAAGGTCTATATGAATTTCATTTACTGCTTAACTGATTTCACAGCCAGTGAAGGAAAAACTTCTTAGTTTCTTTTGTAGATTTAGTTGATATTTTACCTGAATTATCTCCTTATCTCCCTTTATCTTCGTTTAGATGAATGAGTAAAGGAAACGAGAATCACTGAGAAAGTAATCAAGTAATCTTATCTTTGACAGTCCATGGATGCAGATGTGGAAGAGAAGCTTTCAACCGTTCAACCTCAGGACTTGATAGAGATGATAAGGAATGCAGAAAAAAGTAGGATAAATGTTTTACATTTATTTTCTGCACTGTATATTTGGTTGCTTTTTTTTTTTTTAATATCAGACCTATACATGACTGTATTTTACTTTTTCAATCATATCATAGATATTCATCTTCTCAACCAAGCTCGAGTTCGCGCACTTGAAGATCTTGAAAAGATTCTTGAAGAGAAGGAGGCTTTGCAAGGAGAAATCAACATTCTGGAAATGAGACTGGCAGAAACTGATGCACGGATCAGAGTTGCTGCACAAGAAAAAATACATGTGGAACTACTGGATGACCAGTTGGAAAAGTTGCGAAATGAGCTTTCTAGTAGGGGTGGCAGTGAAGTAGATAGGCATGATGTGGCTGGTGTAATTCCTTTTTCTCTTGATAAAAACGTCTATTCTATTAGTAAGGAACTTGATTTGTTGCGGGCAGAAAATATGTCCCTGAAGGAGGATTTACAAGCGCTCAAGACAGCGTTCGGCAATGTCAAGGGAACAGATGAACGTGTCGAGACGTTGGAGAAAGACCGCTCTTTTTTGGAATCTTCTCTGAAAGAGTTGGAGTCTAAACTTGGCGCTTCTCAAGAAGATGTTTCAAAAATTTCTACCTTGAAATCTGAATGCAACACATTATATGAAAAGGTAGAACATTTGCAATCATTGCTGGATAAAGCAACTAAACAGGCGGATCAAGCTATTTTGGTGTTACAACAAAACCAGGAGCTCCGGAAGAAGGTTGATAGGCTGGAGGAATCTCTTGAAGAGGTTAATGTCTATAAGTTATCATCAGAAAGATTGCAACAGTATAATGAATTAATGCAGCAGAAAATAAAACTTCTGGATGAACGTCTTCAAAGGTCTGATGAAGAGATACATTCGTATGTACAGTTATATCAAGATTCTGTGAAGGAATTTCAAGAAACACTTAATAGTTTGAAAGAAGAAAGCAAGAGAAGAGCATTGGATGAACCTATGGATAACATGCCTAGGGAATTTTGGAGTTGTTTATTGCTTACAATTGATGGTTGGTTCCTTGAGAAGAAAATTTCGTCAGACGATGCAAATCTGTTGAGAGAAATGACGTGGAAAAGAGATAGGCGAATTTATGATGCATACATGTCATGCAAGGAAAAGAATGAGCGTGAAACTATTGCTGCTTTTCTCAGACTTACATCATCACCAACAACACGGTAAATGCTTTTAAGTAGTGAATCACCATTCATACATGGTAGAGTCTAACTTGTGCTTCTTCTCATTGTCCAGTCCAGGATTGCATATCATTCATATTGCAGCTGAGATGGCCCCAGTTGCTAAGGTGAACTATAACTGAAGTTAAATTATTTTACTAACTTATGCGAGTGTACTAGGCTGAACAGCTTCAAATTTGCCATTTTTTTCTTTTTTTCTCTGCAATTTCTTGTAGTAAGAGGAGTAGTTATGAACCCTGTAGACCATCCCCATCGTAACTCAACTCATTCTGTCAAGATAGAGTAGCTACTGAGTAGCTTTTGATTGAGTGGGCAAACGATTTATCTCTGGTGGAATCATTTCGTGTGTATAAATAATTGATAAGTTACACCAGTGGTGTAACTGCAATTAAGCTTCAGCGGTGAAGTGTTAGATTTCATTCATTTTGTCCATGCCTTGAATTTTTAGAAACCATGATGGGATGATACCCTATATTGATGTTCAGACCCACTTGATGCAAGTTAACTATACTTTTTATATTGTTCAATAATGAGAAGCAAATTTATGGAATATTGTTTACTCAAAAAACTGGTCAGTTATCTCCTTCCTGTGCCGTCTATATGATGATGTGGTTGATGTTCTTAAATGGTTATGCTAGATGCTCAATGTTAAAAGTATTAGAGTAGTATGTGTAAATTGTTAATAGTAAGAGGGTGTATGTGTAATTCTTATTATTGTGAGTTAACTATAAATACAAGTGATGTATGAGAGCTAGGTTAAGTTTTAACCTCTCTCTGTTTCTCTCTAATATTATGTTAATCTTCTACACTTAACATGGTATCAGAGCACTTAAAATCCTAAATATATTTTTGAATAAATTAATTCAATTTGTGGTGGTGATACAATCGCTGTTGTTCGCGTCTGTGCTACAGTGGTGGTGGTGATACAGTCGCTGTTGTTCGCGTCTGTGCTACAGTGGTGGTGGTGATACAGCCGTTGTGGCTGTGGTGGTGTGGTTGTTGTGGTGTAGCGCCGTTGTGGTGGTCGACGCGTAGTCGGAGACTAGGGTTACAATCGTTGTCGTTGATCTCTGGTATTGTCGAGTTCTTCTTCTGTGGTGGTATTGTCGCTAGTTTTGGTGGTGGTGTGGTCGTTGTGGTGTAGCAGTGTTGTGGTGGTCAAGACGCAGTCGGAGACTAGGGTTACTGAAACCCTAATCGCGAAGAAGAAGAAGAAGAGGTCTAGACCCAAGAATAAGGTCCAGACTCGATTTCACGGGTTTGGATAAAAGACCCAAACTCATACCCGAGTCAACGGGTTTTAAATTGTTTTAAACCCAAGTCAACTCAGATCGGGTCAATCAGATCCAGATCCAAGCCCAATCAGCAGGTCCAATCAGATCCACGGCCCAGCTAGCTGGAGACCGGTTCATTCAGTGGTCACTCCGGTTCAGCGGTCCAGTAAGCTCCTGTGGCCCGGTTCAAATAGTGTTGCACCGGTTCAAACAGGTTTAGTCAATTTTTGCTCTGGTTCAGCGGTCCAGCGAGCCTAGTCTGCCCGGTTCAGTGTTCCAGCAGCCTTAGTAGGTCCGGTTCAGCATTCCAGCAGCCTCTTGTGGGCCGGTTCAGTGTTCCAGCAGGCCCTTGTGGGCCGGTTCAGTGCTCCAGCAGCCCCTTGTGGGCCGGTTCAGTGTTCCAACAGGACCTATTTGGTCCGGTTCAGTGGTCCAGCAATCTTCTCTTCTTCGGTTCAGCAGTGCAGTAGGTGATTCTTGTACGGTTCAGTGATCTAGTGACTTTCTTTTTTTTATTTGCTGTACTTATGGAACCCAATCAAGACACTGGGTTGGTTACTATTACACGAGAGGAGTATGCTCAGTTCTTGTCCCAGCAACAGGCTGTCCCATCTCCCTCTACTGCTACTTTTGCCCAGTCAGGTATTGATTCCACTTGTTTGTTGTCCTCCACTTGCAGTCCCTGGATCATAGACTCTGGTGCTTCTGACCACATGACTGGTGCGTCTGATGTTTTTTCTACTTATCAGTCTGCTACTTCCACACGTAGTGTTACTCTTGCTAATGGTACTTGTTCTAAAGTTTCAGGTCTGGGGACTACTCACTTGAGTCCTGATATGTCCCTATCTTCCGTGTTATTTGTTCCTCAGTTTCCTTTCCATTAGTAAGATTACCCAGTCTCTCAATTGTTCTGTAACCTTTTATCCCTCTTATTGTGTCTTTCAGGATCTCAAGACGAAGAGGAAGATTGGTACGGAGCATGAAGCTGGTGGCCTATATTACTTTGACTTTGATTCACCTACTCAAGCTCTACAGACCTCGTTGTCTCCTTTTCAATGGCACTGTCGTCTTGGACATCACTCTCTCCAGAATCTGAAGCGCCAAGTTCCCAGTCTTAGTGGTGTGTCATCTTTGCCTTGTGAAGCTTGTCAACTTAGTAAGCATCACCGTGTATCATTTCAGTCTCGAGTCCATAATTGTGTGTCTAGTCCATTTGAGTTGGTACATTCTGATGTATGGGGTCCAATAAAGAATATTTCATCTAATAAATATCCTTATTTTGTGACATTTGTGGATGACTATTCTCGTGTGATTTGGTTGTTTTTGATGAAAGCTCGGTCTGAATTATTCTCTATATTTGAGACCTTTCGTAAAGAAATAAAAACTCAGTATGGTTGTCGTATACGTATTTTACGTTTTGATAATGCTAGGGAATATGAATCTGATCATTTTTCAGCTTATCTTAGTAAAACTGGCATTATTCATCAGACTTCTTGTGCTTACACATCTCCACAGAACGGTGTTGCTGAACGCAAAAACCGTCATTTGTTGGAAGTCACCCGTGCCCTGTTATTCCAGATGAATATTCCCCGATATTTTTGGAGTGATACTGTTCTTACTGCTTGTCATCTTATTAACTGTATGCCATCCTCTGTGTTAAATGGGCAAAGTCCATATTCTGTCCTTTTTCCTAGTAAGCCCTTATTTTTCTTACCACCTAAGGTTTTTGGCTGTGTCTGTTATGTTCACAATTTGGGTCCTGGGTTTGATAAACTTGACCCTCGAGCTACCAAATGTGTATTTCTTGGTTATTCCCGCACACAGAAGGGGTATCGTTGCTACAGTCCTTCTCTGCGACGATACTTTACTAGTGCCGATGTCACGTTTGAGGAATCTGTTCCATATTTTTCAGCACCTTCTCAGCCTTTGGATATGGACTTTGGGTCATCTCCGGTACCACCATGTATTTCAGATATTCCGCTGCCCAATGTGTTGCCATCTACTTTACCTCTCCGTGTCTACTCTCGCCGTCCTCGCCCATCGACTGAGGTGCCCGTACTGTCTTCCTTGCCGTCTGCTGATCCTGGTCCATCAGGTAATTTAGACTCTCTACCTATTGCTCTTCGAAAAGGTACTCGTTCGTGTGTTACTAATCATCCCATTGCTCATTTTGTTTCATATGATGCCTTGTCTCCTGTCTTCTCTTGTTTTACCTCTCAATTATCTACTATATCTATTCCTAAGCGTTTATAGGATGCATTATCTGATCCGGGTTGGAGGAAAGCTATGGAGGATGAGATGGATGCCTTACATCATAATGGGACTTGAGATCTCGTTCCTTTACCTCCTGGTAAACGAACTGTTGGTTGTCGTTGGGTGTATACTGTTAAGTTTCATCCGGATGGTTCTGTGGAGCGTCTCAAAGCCCGGCTTGTTGCAAAGGGCTTTACTCAGACTTATGGTGTTGATTATGAGGAGACTTTCTCTCCTGTTGCTAAAATTTTCTCTGTTCGTATCTTGATTTCTTTGGCTGCTAATTTTGATTGGCCCTTGTTTCAGTTAGACGTCAAGAATGCCTTCTTACATGGTGACTTGGTTGAAGAGGTATACATGGAGCAGCCACCTGAGTTTACTGCTCAGGGGGAGTATAGTAAGAGTGTATGTCGGTTAAAGAAATCTTTGTATGGTTTGAAGCAGTCACCGATGGCATGGTTTGGTAAGTTTTCAGATGCAGTTTTAGAGTTTGGTCTTCTTCGATGTCAGACAGATCATTCTGTGTTTCATAGTGTTGGAGATATTTCCTAGTTTATTAGGATTTTTCCTTTTCCAACTTTTTCCTAATTTATCCTTATTGTACCTTTATTACTTGACTATATATACGGGGGCACTACACTTAGTTTGGATCCCTTTTTGACTCACATCTATTCCAAGTTGGTATCAGAGCCATACCCTAACCCTAACCCTAACCCTCTCCATCATCCTCACCGGCAATTAACAGCCACCCCTCCACAATCACCGACCAGCATACCAAAACCCACCGCCCAACGAACTACGAACCAGCAAACACAAACCCCATAACCGACATACTCCAAAGCCACCGAGAGCCTATACCATAACCGACAGCCACAACGACTGCCTAGGCCACACCGACAGCCAAACCATCACCAACCACCACGTTACAGCCACTGCCCAGCGAAACCAGCGAACAACCGACCAGTAAACCCAAACAACTGACCGACCGCTGCCAAACCAGTGCACACAGCAAAGCCCAACGAGAGACCCACCGATAACATATACCAAGACCCAAGACCCCCCTTGGTATATCCACCGACCAAGCATACCCAGAACACCCAAGCACAACCCACCAACCGCACCACACAAAACCCATACCAAATCAGCAGCCGCCCCACCATATAAAACTTTACCCACTCTGCCCATATAACACTTTACCCACCGACTGCCCATATAATACTTTACCCACTGCCCATATAACAATAATACTAGACATATTAAAGTAACCCAGCAACCCAATAACCCGAACTCCTACTGCTGGGTCATTGTCCAGCCCACTGCCGGGTCGCGTTTTTCGTTGTGGCTTTCGTCCTAGGATTTTTTTTTTTTAGGAGGGAGCGGATCATCTTTTCTGTTGATCTTCTTTTGATGCAGTAGATCACTTATATATTTCTTGGATTTTTTGGCACCATGACCTGATTATTTGAGAGTTTTTTGGACCTTCTTTATTTGTCGCTACAGTTCGACTGGAGAGTTGTTTTTCTGGGCACCGTGATCTAATTATTTGGGAGCTTTCTGGACCTTCTTTATTTGTCGTTATTGGTCGACTGGAGGTATATTGTTCTCCCTTATTTTATCCCTCTATTTATCTTAGAGTTGTTTTTCTGTTACGAGTGCCCTAGTATTATTGATGATATGACTACTACTGACGGAGTTGAGACCCCTACCGTTGAGACATCTGTTAGTACTTCCACCGGGTATAGGGATCGACAGCGCTCGGCCCAGCGCCGTCAGGGTACCCCACATCAGCGTAGACATGGAGATTCTCGTCGGTGTGATTATTGTGGCCGACTAGGACATCTCAGGGCTACCTGTTGGAACTCCATCCGGAGCTTAAGCCACTTCCTCGCAGCCGTACTGCTGCCATTGTTGAGACCCCACCACATATAGTCATTGCTCCTGCTACTACTGCTACTGCTACTGCTCCTCCTTGGCAGAGTGATATGGATGCTATCACTTCTCGCTTGGATATACTTATGTCAGCCTTGACTTCTCGAGGTTCGACTACTACTGGTGCGACTACTACAGGTATACCTCGTGCATTTCATACTTGCGCCAGTCCGTCTCCCCTTTGGATGCTGGACTCGGGTGCTAATGGTCATATGATAGGTGAGGCCCATCATTTCACCTCTTTTGACGAGCAGTTACATACTCAAGTTCAGTTAGCAGATGGTACACATGCCCCTATTGTTAGTAGGGGTACAGTCCGCCTTCCAGATGGCTTTACATTACGTTCGGTGTTTCATGCGCCAAAACTGGCCATGAATCTATTATCTGTACATCAGTTAGCCAGAGATTTTCATTGTGCAGTTGTGTTCTTATCTGATTCGTGTTATTTGCAGGACCTGAGTACCAGGAGGATTATTATCAGGGGACATGAGAGAGATGGATTGTATTATCTAGGCGATCCACCTCCGGTTTCACCAGTTTCTCCACCTCCACCTCCATTACCTGCTTTGTCTTTATCTGTTCCTAGCTTGCATGCTAGTGTTTTACCTAGTACTTGTCGTTATGATTTTTCATCACAAACTATTCAGTTGTGGCATGACCGTTTTGGGCATACAAATTTTAAATATTTATGTATGTTATTTCCTGCTTTGAGCAAAGCTTGTGTTAGTGGTAAACTTGACTGTATTATATGTTCCCTATCAAAACATGTTCGGACCAGTTATATTCCTCGCATGCACCAGTCACCCAAACCATTTGACCTCATACACTCTGATATTTGGGGACCCTCTCCTGTTACTGCTTTGTCAGGTGCTCGATACTATGTGACATTTATAGATGACCATACCCGTTGTACTTGGGTCTACCTTTTGCATAGGAAGTCTGATGTACTCCCTGTCATCACTCAATTTCTCCAGATGATTAAAACACAATTTGATGTCATTGTTCGTGCTCTTCGTTCGGATAATGCCAAAGAATATGTGTCTGATGCCTTAGTGTCTCACCTTTCTTCTCAGGGTATCCTTCAGCAGCTCACTTGTCCATATACTCCTGAGCAAAATGGAGTTGCTGAAAGGAAAAATAGGAGTTTGATAGGGATGGTACGTTGTATGCTTAGAGGTATGGGGGTACCAAAATCTTATTGGCATTTTACTGTTTTAACTTCTACCTTTTTGTGTAATCGTACACCGAGTCGTGTTCTTCAGCATAGGGCTCCCTTACAGGTCTTATTCCCTGAGCGGACACTTTTTCCGGTTCCCCCTCGTGTTTTTGGCTGCACATGTTTTGTTCAGGATCGGTCTCCTACTCGCCATAAGCTTGATGATAAAGCGATTCGCTGTATCTTTGTGGGTTATTGTCATCAGTCTAAGGGGTATCGGTGCTATGATCCTATTAGGCGCCGTATGTATCATAGTCTAGATGTTACTTTTCTTGAGCATATTCCTTATTTTTCTTCCAGTCCTGTGTCTTCCTCTCCAGGTGATGATACTCCATTTGATTTTCCATTACCACAGGAGCCAGATCCATTGGTCACTATCACTACAGAGTCATCAGTCTCTCCTCCTCCAGAGCCACTCATCCCAGTCCTTGTTAGTCCAGAGTCACCAGTCCCTCTTCCTTTGCAGGTTTATGTTCGTCGCCCTCGCTCTCATCCCCATGCTGATGTCCCCTCTACCTCAGGCGATGCAGGTAATACCTCTCAGTTCATTGAGCATATTGATGCATCTGTTGTTAGTACTGATGAGATTGCAGGTACTGAGCCAGTTACTGTACCTGATGAGACATTATCAGTGGAGGATGATGATTTAGGGCGTCGTTATTCGCAGCGTGATCGCCGTCCAGTTGTTCGTTATGGTTGGACTGCCAGGGTTTTATATCCGATCTCTGCTTATGTTTCTTATGGTGATCTGTCTCCTACATTTCGAGTTTATAGTATGGCCTTATCAGATACGCCGGTTCCTCGCTCTGTTTCAGAGGCTATGCGGGAGCCCCAGTGGGTTCTTGCCATGCAGACGGAGATGGACGCTCTTCAGCGTAATCATACATGGGATCTTGTCTCTTTACCTTCAGGGGTGAAGACTGTTGGTTGTCGCTGGGTTTACACCATGAAGTTTCTGGCTGATGGTACTATTGATCGTCACAAGGCTAGGCTTGTGGCGAAGGGCTTTACTCAGGTACCAGGTCGTGATTTTGGTGCTACCTTTGCGCCCGTGGCAAAATTGACTACTGTTCGATTGATTATTTCTCTGGCTGCGGAGTACTCTTGGCCTCTTCATCAGTTGGATGTGAAGAATGCATTTCTTCACGGTGATCTGGACGAGATTATTTATATGGATGCACCACCGGGCTTTCGTGGTGAGGGGGAGTATGCTGGAAAGGTATGTCAACTGCGTAAGTCTCTTTATGGACTGAAACAGTCACCACGAGCTTGGTTCTCTCGCTTTAGTGGTGTAGTTGTACGTTTAGGGTTCACCAGATGTCATTCTGATCATACCTGCTTCATTCGACGGAATACTTCTGGACAGTGTGTCATCCTGTTGGTATATGTTGATGATATTATTATTACTGGAGATGATGTTTCTGGGACTGCGCAGGTCAAGGTAGACCTTGGGAAGGCCTTCGATGTGAAGGACCTTGGATTTTTGCGATACTTTCTTGGGATTGAGGTTGCCCGTAGTAGCAGGGGTATTGTTCTTTCTCAGAGAAAGTATGTCCTGGATCTTCTCTCAGACACTGGGATGCTGGGGTGCAAACCGGCATCATCACCTATGATTCCAAACCTGAAGCTTACTGCTGAAGGTGAGGAGTTGAGAGATCCGACTGTTTATCAGAGGTTGGTAGGTAGACTTATCTACCTAGCCAACACTAGGCCAGACATTTCATTTGCTGTCAGCCGAGTTAGTCAGTTCATGCACAGGCCGTGTCAGTCTCATCTTGATGCAGTTTATCATATTCTTCAGTACCTCAAGTCTTGTCCTGGACTTGGGTTGTTCTATGCATCAGGATCTCAGACTGATTCTCTAGCCTGTTATTCAGATTCAGATTATGGGGGAGCGTGTGACGGTCGATCTACTACGGGCTTCTGTGCTTTTCGAGGGACTCATCTTATCTCTTGGAAGAGCAAGAAGCAGGCGGTTGTCTCCCGCTCTTCAGCAGAGGCAGAGTATCGGGCACTGGCACTTGGCACGTGTGAGATTATCTGGTTACGATCGATTCTTGGCGAGTTGGGATTTCCAGTGACTTCTCCATCCACATTATATTGTGATAATCGATCTGCTATTCAGCTCGCTTCTGACTCTGTACTACACGAGAGGACGAAGCATATAGAGATCGATGTTCACTTTCTTCGGGAGAAGGTTAGCTGTGGTATTGTCACTCCATTGTTTGTGGGGACCAGTGATCAGGTTGCGGATGTTTTCACAAAACCTGTTACTCTATCCATTCTTCAGGACTCAGTTGTCAAGCTTGGCTTAGTTGATATTTTTGCGCCTAGCTTGAGGGGGAGTGTTGGAGATATTTCCTAGTTTATTAGGATTTTTCCTTTTCCAACTTTTTCCTAATTTATCCTTATTGTACCTTTATTACTTGACTATATATACGGGGGCACTACACTTAGTTTGGATCCCTTTTTGACTCACATCTATTCCAAGTCATAGACAGACAGATGCTGGATATGTGTTATTGGTAGTCTATGTAGATGATATTGTGATTACTGGAAATGATTCTGACAGGATTGCCAAGTTAAAAGTATTCTTACAGGATCGATTTCATACTAAGGATTTGGAAAAACTCAGGTATTTCTTGGGTATTGAAGTGGCTCGATCTAAACAAGGTATTTGTTTATCCCAGAGGAAATATGTGCTTGACATGCTAGAGGAAGCATGTTTGCTGGGTGGTAGGCCTATTGATGTTCCTATGGATCCGAATCAGAAACTATTAATGGATGATGGTGCACTGTTTGAGAATCCGGGTCGGTATCGCAGATTGGTTGGGAATCTCAATTATCTCACTATTACTCGACCGGATATTTCTTATGCAGTCAGTATAGTAAGTCAGTTCATGGGGTGTCCTAGAGTACCACATTGGGAGGCAGTTACTCGTATTCTGCGATATCTCAAACGGGCTCCTGGACTTGGATTGTTATATCGAGCTAATGGACATCTTAGAGTGGAAGGTTTCTCAGATGTTGATTGGGCTGGCTCTCCTTTTGATCGGAGATCAACCACTGGTTATTGTACTTTCTTAGGAGGTAACGTTGTCTCATGGAAAAGTAAGAAACAATCCGTGGTAGCGAGATCCAGTGCTGAAGCTGAGTATAGGGCAATGACACATACGACGAGTGAGTTGACTTGGTTACTACACTTCCTCCAGGAAATTGGGTTTCCAGTTCAACTTCCTTTACAGTTGTTCTGTGACAACCAGACAGCTATTCATATCGCTGCCAATCCGGTGTTTCACGAGAGAACCAAACATATTGAGGTTGATTGTCACTTTATTCGGGACAAGATAGTAGCTGGGGAGATTACAACTCCATTTGTGAAATCTGAAGATCAGCTTGCTGATATGTTTACCAAAGCATTGAGTCGTACACGTCTTACAGTGATTTGTTCCAAGCTTGGATTACATGATATATATAGTCCAGCTTGAGGGGGAGTGTTAAAAGTATTAGAGTAGTATGTGTAAATTGTTAATAGTAAGAGGGTGTATGTGTAATTCTTATTATTGTGAGTTAACTATAAATACAAGTGATGTATGAGAGCTAGGTTAAGTTTTAACCTCTCTCTGTTTCTCTCTAATATTATGTTAATCTTCTACACTTAACACTCAATATTATAGAAAGATGTAGAAACTTTACGCTTAGGAAACCAAGATGCAGGAGATTGCTATAGAAATTAGAGATGTGTGGGATGGCCTCTTTGTGGAACAAACTAGTCAGGGGTAGGGGCGAGTGGGAAAGGTTAATTCTACAAGAAAAGTGATCAAAGAAGGACTGGTGGAGTTTAACAGCTAATAAATCTTCAACCTGGAAAATTCTTCTGGCCTTGTTTAAGTGTTTGTGTTCGTGTCTTTGAAACTGTTCAGCACTTTTTTTTTAAATTTTTGATTTAAGACCTTTTAATTCAATATGTTCCAACTGAAAATGAAGGATCGGTGGGGTCTTTAGGAGGAACTGGGAGGGTGGTTGAACAAAGCATTCTGAGTAATGTACAATGCGTATTTTCTGAAAGAACATTCTGAAAATGCCTATAAGATGACATAAAAGTTTTTAAGGGGAAAAATATTTTTTAGAGAAATACTGGATTACTACTGAAGGGGAGGAGTGGGACACATGCTTCGGGTATGGCCGCTGAATTTAAGGTTTTATTGGATGCATGATGTTCGTAGACTTTATTATCACTCTTGGGAGCTTGCTGTCTTCACTTTCGTTCATCCTCTGTGGCACAGATGTGGCTGTGTGGTTTGGTATTGGGTCTAGATTTTTCATCTCTTTATGCATGTATAGTCCTGACATATATCAATGTTTGGTACGATTTTTATCTGTCATGCTCGTGTTTGTGTGTATGTGAGGATTGAGGTGTTCTTTAAGAATACACCACAAAATCATGTGTGGCACATTTTGTGCAGATAACAAACGCACGTGATTAGGTCACTCATATATTGTGCTCTCTCTAGGGTACTATCCTTGCATCTATTTGAAAAAATGATGATAACTGAAAAAGCTCTATTCCGTTCTTTATTTTCTATTCTGCCAAAGAAGAAAAACTGTGAATTATTTTATCAACTGTTCTATTTTTGGATTTTATCTAGAGTATTTTTGAATTTTTACGTTTTGAAATTTACGTTGAGGCCATTTCCTTTTTGCATTAAAGGTTGGTGGTCTGGGGGATGTTGTGACTGGTCTTGGTAAAGCGCTGCAGAAGAGAGGACACCTTGTGGAAATTGTTCTTCCCAAATATGATTGCATGCAATATGAGCAAATTCGTGACTTAAAGGTATTTATTCATTGTTCGACTACTTGATTCTCATACTTAAAAAGGACTTCTTTTTTTTATTTTTAAATGTGTAACCTATTTGCTTATGCCTGTGCAGGCATTAGATGTGGTGGTAGAGTCATATTTCGATGGTCGATTATTCAAAAATAAAGTTTGGATTGGCACTGTTGAAGGTTAAGAATGATTTCATTTCGTATAATATGCATTTAGTAGTTCATTTTATGATAATTTCGTGTTTACAGGCCTTCCTGTCTATTTTATTGAGCCTCATCATCCGGGCAATTTCTTCTGGAGAGGACAGTTTTATGGGGAGCATGATGATTTCAAACGTTTCTCATTCTTTAGCAGGGCAGCCCTTGAGTTGCTTCTTCAAGCCGGCAAGAAACCGGACATAATTCATTGCCATGATTGGCAAACAGCTTTTGTCGTATGGATGATTTGGTTCTTAGTAGCTATTTTTCCTTTCTTTTGTTCCTGACACTTCAAGTATTTTTCGATGATCAATTAGAATCTCATATTGTTTTTTCAAGGCACCACTTTATTGGGATCTATATGCGCCGAAAGGACTGAATTCAGCTAGAATATGTTTTACATGCCACAACTTTGAGTATCAAGGGGCTGCACCAGCTTCAGAATTAGCATCATGTGGGCTTGATGTTTACCAACTAAACAGACCTGATAGGATGCAGGACAACTCAGCACATGACAGGGTCAATCCTGTAAAGGTAATGTATTTGGATAGAATTTGTGTGGAAATGGTGGTTATTTTGTCCCTCCTCATTTTTCTTCAATATTTTCACGTATCCATCTCATTTGTTAGGGTGCACTTGTGTTCTCAAACATTGTAACTACAGTTTCACCAACCTATGCCCAAGAAGTGCGGACTGCTGAGGTAGGGATATATCCTGCCATTGAATCTCGTAACCTCATGCTCTATATTTCTCTAAAGTTGAACTCAGAGTTGCTTGTATTGCAGCCTCATATTTGATAAGTATGTCTTTTATGGAATCCGTAGAAATAGATTTCATGAGATCCCAAGATAGAAGGATGTTAAGAAAGCTTGTGTCTCACATCGAATAGTTAGGACCACCAATGTTGGTTTATATATTCGAGAGGTCACTTCAACCGGTGACAATTGGTTTTGGGTTGGATGCTCTAACAAAAGAATTGGGGTTTTACTTTCTTTCAGAATTTAGGTACCAAGATTTTGTTTATTCACTCAGGCTGTAGGAACATTGTACTCTTTAATGCTGTTGAGTTAGTGGATCACCATGTGTTGTGAATAATAGTGCCTATTAGCATCAATGAGACATCTGGATGTCAATTTAGCAGTCGATAGTTCAGAATCTCTTTTTTGTGGACTGGTATATGTATCGGATATTGCACCTTGAAGTCAGCCAACACTTAAACGCCTGTCTAAGGATAGACTAGCTGTAACTGAGTTTTGCTTCATTTCTCAGGCTCTTACTTGACTTGTGTGTCTGTCTACGGGCCTAGTCATCCTTGTTATCTTTCTTAGCCAGGCTGCCCCAAGTAAAGAAAAAAATAAAAGATTCTTTTTGGTCGCCTGGGAAGTGGCAAGTATGAACCAAGTCGGCAATAAATCAAATAATGCAACATGGGTAGGGTTTGTGTTAGGAAGGCTGATACTGCTTAAAATTTTACCTTAGTTTTTCCCAATTAAGCTGTTTGTCAGATACTAACAATCTTCCAGTGGGCGTGTTTCCTTTCCTATTGTGGCTGGCTCAATGATTCACTATATTATGTATTGTCCTATGTTGCGTGTAGTCACTAATAGTGTTAGGTGCATATTGTGTCTTGAAGCAGGACTCTTCTAATAAACTGGTGTTTTGTATAAGAAATACATCATCTCTGAATTTGTCAAAAAAATTTCTGATAAGTCCCTCAATTGTTTTAAAATTATAACAATAAAAGGGGTTAATTTCTGTTTAGATCTTTATTTAAAAAAGGAATTTAGAGGGTTTGTGAGTAAGATCCTCAGATCTGTTCAAGTTAAGTTACAATCGGGTCTTTCACTGAGAAAACGAAACTAGATGTAATTCCTTTCACTACTGGTCAGTTAATTAGAATAGAACTTTGAGAAAGTTGTCACCATTCTCTCTCATTCTTGGCGTTTCTTTCAGCTTCATGTCTTCCACCAATTGCGATCAAGAGTTAACAAGCCCTATGTCTGAGAAATGTCTTATGATTGTATCAGTACTTTTTCCATGTTGACATGGGTAGCTAGGATCACCCATTCAATTAAATTACACAAACGGTAAAAACTTGTCTTATGCAATGATCAAAATTTTGTTCTGAAAGGGTTGAAATGAACGGAACATTTTTGTTTCCAAGGAGACCAAAAAGACCAAAATGAAGCAGTGATTGAATTGAAATTCCAATGCTTGGAGGTGTTTCAAGGTGTTTCGAGATATTTTTATCAATATTTCGGAATGTTTTGAGGCGTTTTAAGATGTTTATGTATATGTCGACCAATGTTTTAGAAATAATTCCAAAATTTTATTATTCATTTGCATTATGTTTCCAAAACGTTTTCGTTTTTTTGGTGACCGGAAAAATGTATTGAAACGAAATTTTAATCCTTGGTTTTATGTTTTTAGCCCAATGTGATTCAGGATAAGCTATCTTCATGGGATAGAAAATGCTGTTCGCACCACTTTTTGATCTCCAAATGTAGTTTTTTTTTTTTTTCCACATATTTGTAAAAAAGTGACATATTATTCTTAGTTTAATGCTTTTTTAGTCCATATTTTTAATACCTAAATTCCGCTTGGGGCCTTTGCTTATATATTTCATGGATGTTATACAGGGAGGGCGGGGCCTTCATGCAACCCTTAATTCTCACTCTAAAAAGTTTGTTGGAATTCTAAATGGAATTGATACTGATACATGGGATCCTGCAACTGATAGTTTTCTCAAAGTCCAGTACAATGCCTATGATCTTCAGGGAAAAGCAGAAAATAAAGAAGCTTTAAGAAGATATCTTGGGCTTTCTTTTGGTGATGTCAGGCGGCCATTGGTAATTGATATTTTTCATGATTAATCTTTTGAATGCTAATAATGCATAGGAGTGTCAACCGTGTCAGTGTTTCTTTAGATATATGAGGCAGTTTCTTTTCCTCAAGAAAGTGAATGAGCTCTATTTGTACTTCCATTAGAACAACTTAGTGAGATAATAATGATTTTATAAACTATTTCGGCCTCTATAATACATCAACCATGATATCTTTCACTGGGAGTTAGCTTTTGAGTTTTTTGATAGAATGAATTTGTCGGAGAATTTCGCACACGGGGAACTCAATTCAATGTAGTGTATGATGCATCAGCCACTAGAAATTTGAGTTTGTGTGAGTTATAGCTAAGAGGTGTTATGAAGGGATCTTTACGGGGGAAACTGGGAAGTATCATTTGGTGGGTGAGAGAGCGTTTGTTTGCCTCTTTAAGGCCTGCCATTTTAGGCTATAAGAGAATTCAGGATCTTCCACAATCTTGTTGGTAACTAAGTTGGGATTTGTCTAATTGAAATGGGAATTTGGTAGACGTGTGTTGGAAGAGAAGTTTTGGGGACTTGTTAAGGAGTGCGGCTCAAAAGAAGTGATGGATACTTATTGAGGAAGTTCATGTTAAAATGATTTTGGAAGGTGGCGGGATTTTGGAATATGCTATCTCCTTTTGGGGTAAATAATGGAGAGTATGTTTAATTGCATGTATTATGTTGTATGGATTTAATGCAACTCTTTTGAGATCTTTGAAAATGGCACTGTTGGAGGACTGCTTTTTGTGGACAAGCATGCTTTTATTGGAATCCAAATTTAATTCAGCTGTGCCTGATTGAACAGAGTTAGATAATTTGTTCTGCAATTTCTCTGCTGGGTCTTAAGCATTGTAATTTAGTTAGAAGGCCAAGATATTATCTAAGTATATTATTAGCTGTGAGTGAGGTGATGAATTAGTGAACTACGTGCTGCTGCATTGGTTATAGTTACGGGCATATCACTTTCATTTTCTGGACTTGTCTACTTGGGTGAGGGATATATTTGAGAGGGGCAAGGTGGATCCATGGATGCTTAGTGAAGAAATGTGTAGAAAGTGACCTCTTTTTGTTGTCTTTTGAAGGAGAGGAACAAGAGGCCTGTTAAGGCTACCAATTCACCGAAGTTTAAGCTAGTGGGAGATAGTTCAAACAATGTTTACCAGGCTATTAATGCCCTCCCTCTCGCTCCACAGAGGTTTCTCCTTGGGCTTGGCGACCTGTTTGGCCACACTGATTTTTTTAGGCCCTAGGATAGGGAAATAGCCATTCGAGGATGATTAAAGATTGAAACTTTGTATGGAAACATATCAAAAATATTTCAAAACCTTTCGGAAACAAATTAGAAAAAGAGAAAAAATTATAAATTGACCTGAAACATGGGTCGAAACATTCCAAAAGACTTCAAAACATATGTATTTTGATACTAAACCATTGATTCATGTCGTTCTCTATTTCGGTTGTTTTGGAGGGAAGGAAACGAAATTTTAACTTGGGGCCTACAAGACTAAATTTGTTGGCTATGTCAAGGCTTTGGTGATTTTGGCTGGCGTCGACCTAACATAGAATGTAAATATATTTATACAAACATACATATAAATATCTGTCTTCATCGTATTGATATGAGCTATATATTTTACTTTTCAATATACAAGTTTTAAATCCATTTTGACATAAGGTCAAGTGGAAGGAATGAGTACTAACCGTTCTTATATATTTGTTTTTTGTGTGCAATGATTAAAATTTCATTACGTTTCTATCTAGGTGACCGAAATATTTAGGTTTCTATAGAAACCAAAATGAATCAATGATTGAATATCAAAACTTTTATGTTTAAGATTATTTCGTAAAGTTTCAAGATATTTTAAAATCATAATTCAAGTTTTTTCTTTTCACTTTTTCCATTTTGTTTCCGAAGCATTTCTTAAATAGTTAAAATAATAGGAGTAGGTTAGGGTTTGAGATAAGAGAGAGAGAGATGAAGAGAAAGGGATTTGAGAAAAAGGTGTTTGTAGTTTGTTTCTTTCTTTGTCCTACACTACACCCTCTTATTTATATTTGACAAATATTGAGAGTAATTACAATATTGCCCTACATTGACTTAGAATGACTAATAACATAAAGGGAGAATTACATCTAAACCCCCTGAGATTTGTTACTTAATTACTTAAACTTCCTGACATTTGAAATATTATACACAAACCCCTAGAGGTTTATATGCGTGTAACACTTAGACCCCAACCGTCAATATCTGTTAGTAAATCCGTTAGTAAATTACACCCAAACCCCTTGAAGTTTGTAGGTATATAACACTTAGACCTATCAAGTTTAAAATATTACACTTAGACCACTTATTAGTTATAGAACTAACGAAATCTATTAGACAACTAAATTATCCCAATTAAAGATAGAAGATATTGTATCCATTAGGGTTTGACCCCTTGTTTGGTTTTTTAGATTTATTCTAATAGATAATATAATTGTATAGTAATTATGATTTTTTTTTTTAAAAATTGAATTTTTATTTTTGATTTTATTTTAATAAATGATATAATATAACATGAATTTTAGTTGTAAAATTTAAAATATTTGATATTCTATCTTTAATTGGAGTATTTTTAGTATAAATATAATATTTTAAACTTGAGGAGTTTAAATATTACATGCCTAAAAACTTCAGGGGTCTGAGTGTAATTTACTAACGAATAGATTATCGGATATTGACGACAGGTGTCTAAGTGTTCCGCGCATACAAACTTCAAGGGTTTGTGTGTAATATTTTAAATGTCAAGAGGTCTAAGTGATTAAGTGACAAACCCCAAGGGTTGGGTGTAATTCTCCCTAACATAAAAGAATTCTAACATAAACATTTGTAAAACTTTTTCATTTCCAAGCTGAACAAAAATATGCACCGAAACGATATTTTGGTTTTTGTCCGTTGGTATAACCATAATTGCTTACCAAAAGTATAAGAAAGTTGATGTTTGTTTTGCCTAGTTTGGGCTTGGCCATTGAGATACTTGGGCTTGGGCTTGGCTTGATCTAAGTACTTCAAGCCCAAGGTTGGGCTGCGCAACACAACTTCAATCGTTAGGCGTTTCTGGTAGAACCATAGATTGGCCCTGCCCAGCCCCTGGCCACCCTTTGGTGCGCATGGCAAGACAAACATGAAGGCAAACAGACTATAAATTACTGACAAAATGCAGGAACAATTCATGGTAGACTATTATTTTTGCTATAATTGAAGTTATTATGAATGGCCAGGGAATACATATGAAGCTCACGCAGCATAATCATAAATGTCACTTCTAAAAAAGGATAGCTTAATCGTATTCAAATCGGATAGTCCATGACATCCATCATGTTCATTGAGCATGAAAAATCATGTGCTGTAATTAGATACAATTCGAGACCTTAATATGTTCAACTGAATGGAAGGGGATGTTAATGTAGACAGGAAACTCAGGGAGTGATAAATGCTACTGTCACATGGTTAACAGCTGGCAATCATGCTTTTGATAATTTAATTGCATGCTTAATTTATGGTTAATACGTCATTTGTCACTCATTTGGAGTGTCACTGATGTCATGATCATATTTCCACTGGTGCTAATTCTTGTTATAATTGACTTGTGGAGAAACCAAAAGATAGAGAGAACAGGTAACTTGAAAATTTGAAATAAGAAAAGCTTAAATATTAACTGAACGCACCTGATGCTTGGAACTCTAATATAATCGTGGATGAATAACATTTTGCACTCCGAAAGATTAGATTGCACCCTCAATCAGATAAAAAAGGAGTAATGTGGTCTAAAACGAGATATTTGTTGCTTTGTTTGACAATTTTTGGTGTCTTAGTCTTCATATTTGCCTAATTCTATACTCAAGTATACATATGTTATTCAAATTTAAAAATTTTACATGAAAATTTGGAACTTAAGACGTTAAATATTGAAGTTAATTAATAGTATTAAGATGAACATATGGATGGAAGTTATTTTGTTTTACAAATTATTGTTATGGCCATGACATTGGCGCAATAACTTTTTTCATTGGAAAAAGATTATACTCATAAATGCTACATTTGAATGGTTTATAGGTTTGCATGAACATCATTTTCGTACTTAGAAATTGGTTGATCCACTGTCGTGTAGGTTGGTTGCATAACAAGACTAGTGCCTCAAAAGGGTGTGCATCTTATTAGGCATGCCATATATCGGACACTTGAACTGGGTGGACAGTTTGTACTTCTTGGGTCAAGCCCAGTGGCACATATTCAGGTAATGTCTTTCCATTCTTTCTAGTATCGATACTTCGTAATAGTTTGTAGCATTTGATAAATGAAGATAACTGGTTCTGATAAAACTGTGACACACAATAGTTTCATTTAAACAAAGGAATACACTGCTTTAACTTTTGAATTACTATTTCACTCTTTCTTCAATTCTTTTGTTAATTTGTTGCATGTTTCAATTTTATTCTTCGGCTGTCCAAATACAAGTGATTATAACTACATGAAACACTATCTCTCTTCAGTCTGGTATTTCCCATGTAAATTCCTTTGTGTGCTTAAAGTTAGTCTTGCGAAAAATGTTCACTGGAACATGAAATTGTTGAATTAGATGCTCCAAGAGATTGTGTCATAAGCATAGCTTGGTGTAATTTGTGTACTTTATCAGTGACAAATCAGTTTGAGTTGTTTATATATTGTACCAACAATGATGATGGGGTAACACAGTGGTGTTCAAAAAAAGTAGTGGCACCCCAACAAATAAAACAAAACCGCAGGTGAGTTTTATGCTTGGTGGAAAATATTGCTATTCCATGAATAATAAACATATTCACATAAAATATGTTATACATGTGTATGAAGTGAGTCGATGAAGCCTATAGACATTAGGATTTGGGAAGTACATGCATGTCTTGGATTCTGAGCATGTGGCTCTATCCATCCAGTAAGTTAAACAACAAAAACCTGTGAATGTTTTTGGGACTTATAGCCTGCAGTACATGTCATGCATACTTCTGTCTGATGGTTCAATTTTCTTTTTTTTAATGTTTAATATTCTTTTCTGTCAACTACTTATGGCTGATGTTCTTTTTGTAGAAGGAATTTGAGGATATAGCCAGCCATTTTCAAAGTCACAAACACATTCGGTTAATACTGAAGTATGATGAGTCTCTTTCCCACTCCATTTACGCAGCAACTGACATATTTATCATCCCATCTATTTTTGAACCTTGTGGCCTCACACAGGTACAGCTTGCACAATTGCCCAAGCTATGAGTCTTGTACAGAGAGACATTGTCCAAAGTAGCAGATAGTAAGATTTTTTTACATTTTCATTTTTTTTTATTTTGTTGCAGATGATAGCAATGAGATATGGATCAATCCCCGTAGCTAGAAAAACAGGGGGTCTGAATGACAGGTTTGCTAGTCACTGCTCCCATTTTCATATAAATCCCCCTTTGATTGGAGGTTATTTATTGCTTGGTGAAATCCCACTAAGCTTTTGAATTCTCTTGCAGTGTTTTTGATATTGATAATGATACCATACCGCTTCAGTTTAGAAATGGATTTACCTTTTTGAAAGCTGATGAGCAGGTAAGTTTCTGGTACATATGGTCTGCTGGCAACTACCTCAGATAGTTTTGTTTTCGATTCTTCAGCATCCACTTTAGGTTTTGGCTGTGAGTTTGCTAGGTTGGTATGGGTTTGAACTGGGTCAGGCTGACAATGGAACATTAGAAATGTATATTTTATGAGAGATCCCCAACAGTAGAATTATCACACAAGTTTTCTTAGACATTTTTCTTACATCATAGCAAACAAAAATCTGTAACTCGGTCATTATTTAAATGTCGGTGAATTTCAGGGACTCAACGATGCTTTGGATCGTGCAATTAACCACTATAAGAATGATAGTGATGGTTGGCGACAGCTTGTCCAAAAGGTCATGAGTATGGACTTCAGTTGGGACTCTTCAGCCTTACAATATGAAGAACTTTACGAGAAGTCTGTGGCCAGAGCAAGAGCAGCAACTCGTGCTTGAGCTCGTTCCAGTGCTACCTCTTTAATTCCTTTCCCAAACCAGGTTCTTCTGCAGTAGTCCAGAATGGCTTTCAGCTTACCCACACTGAATCGCTTGGTATATAAATGTAACTTAGAATTGTGAGGTTTTCAAGTACATAATGCATCAACAGATGATAGTGAAATGCTTCAAAACGTGGTTTATTTTTTCATTTTTACACATGCTTCACACCATTCATTTGTCTGTATAAGCAGCCTCTGATTTGCTGCTGATATAGATCACATTGGTGTAATAATTCGAAGTGATTTTAATGTAACTTCGAACAGGCAATACATGAATTATTATAGGTGTCCAACTTGTACCATGAATCAGTTGTGCCAGTATGTCAAAATGCCTTATGTCGGAGAATTCTCTTATGTTGTCTCTTGGGTACCATGTTTCCACCGAAACGACCAGAACATTTCGATTTTCATGGAAATTGAAATTCTCATGTTTTGAGGCATTTTGAAGTGTTTCGAAAAATTTCAAGATATTTTGGGATGTTTTAATTAATGTTTCGGAAATAAATTTTCATATATATATTTTTTCTATTTTTATTATTTTTTCAAAATGTTTTCGAAACATTCCATTTTTGAGCTAACAAAACTCATGCATCATAACAAAAATTTGATCTTTGCATACACTCATGGTGTATGTGAAGGAAACCAACCTTGGAATGGAAGTTTGGCGGGTCAAACAGGAGGAATTACCATAATATAATAAAAAGTTTTAAGAGAGGGAAAGAGAGGGGGGGGGGGGGGGTGAGATGGTTAAGATGAATAATTAAGATTTATTGAGAGAGCAAGATGAGAACGCATAAATAAGACTCGAACTTAACACGAAAACAATAGGAGATAGTTAAGATGTATTGAGAGAGCAAGAGGAGATGAAAATTTTAAAGATAATGGATGGTTGAGATTAAGGATGACAATTTTTGACACAACATGAAAACCCGACTCGAATTCAACATGAAATTAATGAGTAGAGTTGATCATCTCAACACGAACTTGTAAATAATACGACCCGTTAACACAAATTATAAATAGATTGAGTTAATGTCAAATACGAACAATACAAAATTGACACGATTAACACGTTTAACTAATATTATAGAAATAAAATGGTAATTATTTGTTATTTGCATTGACATAATTATTATATAAAAAAAACATTTTTACTTATTATTATTGTTTTGTTTATTAAGTTAATTTTTAATTTATAAAAAAAATATGAGCATAGATTCCATTAATTGATAATAAAATCTTAGACTTAAATCTTAACGTTAAATTCTTTATTCGAGATTTAAATGGGTCAACACGAACACCAACCTTGATATGAAAATAAACAAATAAATCGACACGACATGATTAGTTAAATGAGTTGTGTGAGAATTGACTAGTGCTCCACACGACTCTGTAATAACCCGACCCGACCCGATTATTTACTTTTTATGGGTTGTTTAAAGAACTTGGTCATTGCAACTATAATGTCACTCTGAATCGACTAAAAGTTAATTACAACTTATGCATTTAATTAAAAGAAACCAATTTGGCAAAAAGAAACAAAAATAAAAAAAAATACATTCACCAATGGCACACAAAATTCAAATTATATTCCCCATTAATTCACAATAATTTTACATTAGCACTAAGCAAAGCAATCTCTCTCATTACATTCACTTTCCGGGTACAAAGTTTGTAGCATAAGCCCAAGCATTGTTGTTAACAGGGTCAGCAAGGTGGTCAGCCAAGTTCTCCAATGGGCCCTTTCCAGTCACAATGGCCTGGACAAAGAACCCAAACATAGAGAACATGGCAAGTCTACCATTCTTGATCTCCTTCACCTTTAGCTCAGCAAATGCCTCCGGGTCTTCGGCAAGGCCCAACGGGTCGAAGCTTCCACCGGGGTAGAGCGGGTCGGTGACCTCGCCGAGTGGCCCGCCGGCAATACGGTAGCCCTCAACAGCACCCATCAAGATAACCTGACAGGCCCAAATAGCCAAAATGCTCTGAGCATGGATCAAGCTTGGGTTACCCAAGTAGTCAAGTCCACCCTCGCTGAAGATTTGGGCTCCGGCCTTGAACCACACGGCCTCTCCAAACTTCACGCCATTTCGGGCCAAGAGCTCGGGGAAAACACACCCAAGAGCTCCGAGCATGGCCCATCTGCAGTGGATCACCTCAAGCTCACGGTTCTTGGCAAAGGTTTCCGGGTCAGCTGAAAGCCCAGCAGTGTCCCACCCATAGTCACCGGGAAATTCACCGGTCAGGTAGCTTGGGGGCTCACCGGAGAATGGGCCCAAGTACTTGACACGGTCCGGGCCGTACCACGGGCTGCCGGATGAGATGGACTTGGAGATACTTTTCCTCATGGAGACTCTTCCATTACCCTGAATCTCTGGGGCAGATGGAGAGAGTTTCACTGCCTTCCCTGCAAAAGATGGGGAAGAGAGAGCCATTGTTGAGGCAGCCATGGATGAGCTCTGTTGAAGAATGTTAAAGAAAGAAGTGAGTGGTGAAAGTAGCATGGTAGTTGGTATTAATTTATAGGGGTTTAAAGGCTATTATCTCTCCTTATCTTTATGATATCTATATCTCTGTTTTGATTGGTTTTGAAGATGCTGTTCTTGTCTTTCTCTCTCTACATGGCAATTTCTAGTCCACCAAGTCCTTAGATTTTTGCTTGGAACTTTCTCAGCCACCAAGTTCTAAGATTTTTATTTCACAATTTTCTCATCCACCAACTGGTAGATTTTTCTTTGAGGGTTCAACCAATGTGGTTGTCCCAAATGAGATTCTTGGATTAGATTGATCCTACCTACCAGATAGGCTTTTCAGCCCAGCCATGGGATCATTTTCATCCACGTTGGTATTAAGGTCTTAAAATATGGCACGATTAGTTAACACGATACGAAATTAGATGATTTTGGTCTTCTTTAAATCACCCATTTTATAAATAAATGGATCCAAAACGATATGATTAATAAACGAATTTAGTATGAATGAAGGTAATCGAAAAAAATACATGACACGACTCGTTTAGATACCACTTATATATGAAAAGTGTTACAATGTGGCCCTTCCGTTAGTTTCTCCGTTACTCATTCCGTCAACGTCAATGGGGTGGGTCTTCACGGAATTAACAACAAAAGGTAATGTAATGACTATATTGCAATACTTTTAATACATTGAGAATACAATGTGAGAAATCTCGTCTTAGAAGGTGAAAAGTGAAAAGCTTAAATCCTTCTAGGTGTAAAGTGAGACTCCCCCTAAACTTTTTGGTTTTTTTGTTTGCCAATATTTTTGTAAAACAACACTTTAAAAGTACAAAAAAAAAAATCTTGAACATAATGAACTATAACTTGATCCTTCTTTAATAACAAAGATTTTTTTTTTCCCCAGAAAGTAAGAAATAACTGGAAAAAGTCTATTTTTTTGTACAATGGAAATTAAAAAGCAGAGTAAATGAGGTGCTCTCTCAAAGAATACACTGGTTATATTGCAGTCCTAGGATGTTTTCTAAGTTTCTCTAGTGGGAATCAAGTTTCACATTATGCGGTTATCTTTTTTTCCTAATGAAAAATCGTCTCAATCACGTATCCTTTGAATTTTAATTATAACTCAAACTTGAATGAACACAATCATCTATAAATCACACCGCAATTTGCAATGAATTTTATGTGGTCAGGATCACTCGAACTCAAAACGTACTAGTGTATGCATTCCTTTGTTCGATTACTAAACCTACCATAAGACTTCTCTCATATTGACCAAACAAGTTGCAAAAATGTCTCTTTTTTTTTTTCACTTGGATGTTGCAGCTTCTGATTATGTACTTGGTTCTCCACCAAAGCTACGTTGGAGTTGGTGTAAAACCCGGGTAAAATTGAACTTTTGAGAAAAAGGGTAAAACGGTAATTTGTCACTACGGTACGGGTTGTAAACTTGAATTTTTCTGGATCTCGGATGACGAAACGGACCTCACTGTTGGATTCGTCTTGCGAAATCTAGTTACCCTGTCAAATTTCGTTGAATTCCGAGACAGTCGAATTTTTCACGTTTTACGAGGCGGTAGGGCCTCGGGAGACCCAAAAACGAATTTCTTAATAAAATTTTAGATTTTGGAAGATAAATGAAGGCAAGTGAAAATAAAAATATTTTGAACTGAAATCGGAGCGAAATTTAATCGTTTCGGGGCGAAAACGGACCTGGGAAAGAATGGCCGTGTGGCGCATTTTGGGCCAAGTATTAAGATAATATAAATAGGGGAGAAAATCAGATTTTCTCCCCACTCTTGTTCAGCCGATACACGTGAGAAAGAAGAGAGGGAAAGGGCTTGAGTTCTCCACCTTCTCTTTACGATCTACGGAGATTGAGAGCTCAAATCTACTCGGGCCAAGAACAAAGGTTGTTCTCCTCGCCGAGGGCTACAAAACCATACCAATGAGGTCGGGTTTGGGCGAAATTCCAAGGACGAAATTTTGGGAAGCTAGGGCTTTGGGCTAGAATCGGGTCTTGGAAGCTTCCTACGGTCGTTCTTATGCTCCAAGAGGTAGGGTTCCCTCCTACTAAGGTTTATTCCAAACCTAGAATGTTTTTATGAAATGGGTAGGATGATAGGATGTGTATCTCTTGCCTATTGTTGTTAATTTGGGTGAAATGAGCATTGAAATGGGTATAGATAAATCCTAACTTGGATTGGTAATTAGGAATTGCTAAATGTGATTTCTAAAATGGGATATGTGAATTATACCCAATGTGATTCTTGTGTTCTATGGAATTGTGGGCATGTTATGTGTTTATATATATGCCTTGAGAATTTAAAATGTTGATAGCATAATTATGTGACAACATGCTTGGAAATTGTTTTATGTGAATTATATGCTTATGATATGATTTTGCCATGAAGTATATGAAATGTGTCGTAAATGTTCATATGTCACTCATACCATATTGAACATTGTATTATCGTTGCAATGGGACATCATGTTGCATATGCACGGGAACAGTGGGCTCGGGCAAGATGGGTTGATGACTTAGTCGAGTCTCACGGTTTGCATGGTTGATAGGGTTGGGGTAGCAAGAAGGGCTAGAAGATCCCTCAGGTGTAAGACCCGGTGATTGGGATACGCACTCCCTTGGCTCGACCCATGAAGTGTGTGGGTGTACGTGGAACCCTCGGTGGAAGTCCGTCAATTCCGTGTAGGTTGGGTGACCTTTGGTGTGAGTTCATGAACATCCACCCCTATAAAGACCCTAGAATGAAATGTCATTTGATGTGCAACATAGATGACGGGTAATACACATTGGCACTTGCATGTGTTGAGGAGCCGGGAAGGACTCGGGATGATGTGCGTGAGTGAGTTTCATCTCATTTCATGGCATGACATGATAGATTCCAACATGGAGTGCATATTCTAAATTAGAATGTTGAGAATTGTTGATTTGTGGTATGTGAACATTTCATATGCATATAGGTTGGGGAGTAGCCTCTTTAGGAGATACCCTATTGAGCGTGGCTCACCCTTTGTGGGAAAAACATTTCAGGTGCGGGGTTTACACCGGTGGACGGCTCCCATTTCGAGCCCCAAGGTTGAAGAAAGCCGACTTGTGGCTTTTATGGTTACTTTTGTAAAGTTTTTGTGAAAATTTCATTTTGATGTGTAAATATATGGAATCAATTGCAATGAAACTTGTACAAATCATGTTTTATATGGAAAATCTTATTACACATGTAGTGGATGATTTGGGGAAGGTTTGGAATGAATTGAAAATAAAAAACAGATGAAAAAGGGAAAACTGGGCAGAGGGTACCGGTATTGGGTACCGGTACACTTCCGTACCGGTACTGCGTACCGGTACGCATTTTCCAGTAGGCAAACCGTACCGGTACGCATTTTCCAGTAGACAGACAGTACCGGTACGCAGTACCAGTACACTCTCAAGAGATTTCAAATTTTCAAACTGCTTTGCCCTATTTTCGGTCTATTTTTTCCTTCCCTCCAATGATGTAAATGGAACATAAATCATGTTATGTTGGGTCTTGGTTGAGCCCAATGAATAATTGAATCCGGTTTACAATTGTGGGTTATGATTCCGGTTAAGTGGATGCTATCGACGTGGTGTTGGGTTGAGCGACATCCACGGGCACTTCCGCGGGTTGAAGGATGATCAACGGTTAATATAGGACCCCCGGAAATTGGGGTGTCACAGTTGGTGTCTTTTACATCTATGGATATGATGCAATAGGTTTCATAGGAATCAGTTCAAATGATGATTTGTCTTTTACTTCTGCTTAAATCCTACTAATTTGACAAGTTTTTTCATAGAATCATGTGATCCATTAAACTCTGATAATGGTGATTCAACAAGCTCAGATGAGTTCAGTCGTTGTCCGTTGGCCTAATAGTTATCGTCCCCACCTTAAGGTCATGAGTTTGAACGTCATCATCCTCTTCTTATAATAATATTTGACCCAACAAAAAAAAGTTTAAATTCCCTAGGCGACCACCTCAGTGGCCTAGTCCTAGGGTCAGTCCTGGCCGTTGGCCTAATGGTCACCGCCCTCACCTTAAAGTCGCGAGTTTGAACCTCGTCATCCCCTCCTTGTAATAGTACTCAACCAAAAAAAAAAACCAAGCTTAGATCCTGAAGTCTACTCAATTATAACCGGTTATACCGATGAATGGTATTTTGCATACCAAAAGTTCATTAGATTTTTAATTTACACCCTAAAAAAATTAAAATTTTTACATTACACTCTCAATCATATTAAAAAAGAAAAGAAAAGATAGCAATGTGATCCAAAATCAAATTTATGTTGCTTTGACCACAAATTTTTTGATGTATTTTTTATATTTTTCCATTTCTGTGCATAATCATTTGTATATTACTCAAATTTTAATTTGTTTACATGAACATTTTGTATTCAATTTTATGATTTTGGACCACATTATTATCTTTTTCTAAGATTAATGGTGCAGTGCAAAAATTTTAATCTTTCAATATATGAAGGGATTTTCGCACTTTGCACCTCGAAAAATGTCTCGGTTTTCACTTTATACCTTAAAAGATTATTTTTCTTATATTGCACCCTGAATATCATAAATTAGTTCTAATGTGACCCTCAGACTAACATCCATTTCAAATTCTATTAAAAATTGATGCACTTGTCATTCATGTGTGTTACTCTTGGACAAAAATGTAAAATTACCATTCATATCTTTGGGTGACATATCCATCAATTTTTAATGAAATCTGAAACGAATGTTAGTCAGAGAGCCACATTAGAACTAATTTATGACATTCAGGATACAATGCAACAAAACTAATCTTTTAGGGTACAAAGTGGGAATTGAGATTTTTTTAAGGTGCAAAGTGAGATTTTAAAGATCTGTCAGTGTGTAATGTGTTATTCACCCTTATTATATGATACGTTATTTTTAAGTTGGACCTCATGAAACCTGCAAATCAGCCGAGCAACAATACACTGTACAACCACCGAGTAGGATGGTCTAGTGGTAGTATCAGCCTTACTCCTCACCTAGAGGTTGGGAGTTCGAGTCCTGGAGTCCCTATTAGGGCTCGGTGGTTAGCCGCTATGCTAGACTAGCTAGGTTTGGTCTTGAGAGGTGTTCCAAGTGCTGTCAAGGGCCTTATGATCCCACTGGTGAGTGCCTAACGAGGTGGTCGTTGGGCATTCTTCCTTGCCCCCACCCTTTTTTTTTTCTCAACAAAAAAAAAAAAAAAAATACACTGTACAATTGACTACAGATGATACTCGCGTGCCAGCCCCGATGAGTCTTTCCGGTAGATGTAAAAATAAGGCTGCAATGAGTCATTTCATGGCCGTGGGTCGTGTCATGTTTAAATCATATGGTATTAGCAAGGGTTAAATTTTTTATTTTTTTTTGAAAGAGTTAAAATAATCCAAACGTTTTAATTTTTAAAGAAATCGAAATGAGACAGTGATGAAATTAAAATTCTAATATTTCTTGGTGTTTCGAAAAGTTTCGGTATGCTTATATTATTGTTTCAGAATATTTCAGGATATTTCGGTATATTTTACTAATATTTTGAAAAAAAAAATTCTCAATTTTTTTATTTGTCTTTGAAATATTTTCGAAATATTTCTATTTTTTGAGTGACCAAAACAATGTACCGAAATGAAATCTTGATCCTTAGGCATCAAGATCTGTTTAACATATACTCAGTTGATTTATAGTTGTAAATAGGTGATGATGTACAAAATAGTCTCGTGCAAGATCAACAGTCGAGTGTGTGATAAGGTGTAATTAATGGACAATAAATAAAACAATCAATGACAGTAATGTAAATATTGAGTCAACACACATATATATAGTGATTTGGTCCGGATGATCTACTCCATTCTGGGAAACGACAATAGTGGTCGGGGGTCTTTATTGACGAAGTAAGATGAACGGGGGAGAGAGCAATAGTTAGCTCCGGGAGATATACAATAGCTAGGAGAGAGAAAATGTGTGGAGAGATGTAGAAGCAAAGCTCAATGTGTAGTGAGATTAGGGGTGCAACTCGGGCGGGTTGGACAGTCAACCCTAACCCAACCCTAAGTATATAATCTTCAACTATAACCCTAACCCTAACCCTACATCGGGTTGAGGGACTCAACCCAAGCACTGCGTGAGTTTAATTAAGGCGGACTCGGGTTGAATTTGGGTTAATGATTTCGGGTTACTTTACGGGTTCAATTCAGGTTGAGCCCAAAATAGGCTTATTGTTCTAAACCTGAAGCACTGTCCCACAATCCAGCTGCAGCATACATACTTGCTAGATCCACATAGTTTACTGACTTCTCAGGTTCTATATTAAATAGGTATCTGACTGCAATTTCTCCAATAGACATATTGTCATAGTTGCTACATGCCCCAAGAATAGAACTCTAAAGTGAGGCATTAATTCGGGTTGAACCTGATGGCTCAACCCGAGGCCCGCCCAAATTGAATTTAGGTTGAGGTTTTTTGACCGAAATCCAACCCAAGTATTAAAAACTCTAGCCCAAGCCCTAATTTTTTCGAGTTTGGCTCGGGTTGAAATCGGGTTAGCCCGCCCAAGTTGCACCCCTAAGTGAGATGCCCTCTCATGTAGAGAGAACTTAAAATTTATAGGTACAAAACTCTTAGATGAGGCAGTGACGTGAGGGTAAAGACACTAGTTTCTCGGGAGAATAGTTACAAAAGGTAAGTATAATTAAGGTAACCTTGATCTTCGAGAGTGTGTATCCCGATGATCTCTCCCCCACGTGCTCTTTTCTTCATGAACTCCTTGGACCTTGAGTTTGGTCGAATTGATTAACTAGGCTTGGCCCGTCTTTTAGCTGATCTAAACTTACTTGGTTTATTGGGCTAGGCCCAGCTAAATTTGGGCTCGTCAATAAGTATATTTATCGGTTTATCTCGTGTAGACTGAATTGTATTAACCCATTTATCAAAACACATCTATCTTGATTGACCCAACCTTACTACGATTAAACTATGTCCAATAATTATTGTGCGGGGTGCTTTTATATCTGATTAACGAATCGTGCTAAAAATTACCAACCGTAACACTGAGAATACGTGATATCTCTGTCATCAAAGGCAAGTTATTTCATTAAGCTGCCTCAAATTAGAACCCTCCTTACATATCATACAAAAACACCATTCTACCGTACGACTATTAAGTTGAATGTACATTTACTAGAGTTCGAGGTTAATTCATGGTAACTCTTAATGGATAGTTTAAGTCGTAATAAAAATAAATTATAAATTCAAATGTTTTGAGTTCAAATTTTGGTAACTTCTTATGGTCAATTTATGAGATATTTATCTTTTATAAATATTCTAGTCTCAGCGTGAATGATCTGTCTTTGACCAGACCGAAGAGGGGATTAGTCGAGATGTGTATAAACTGACTTGAACACTCCTAATCGTTGAACTAAAAAAAAGAAGAGGTTAATTCATGGTCATGGAGAAGGATTCCCCATCACCCATGTAAGTGGTCGAACTCCATGGCCAAATATTTCTTTGAAAAGATTAAAGATGACTGCCATTAATTATCATGCAAATTCTCAATGGAGAGAGCACTATCCGAATGCACACGTGGCATTCCCTGATTGGCCGAAAACAAAATCTTATAACATTTCATGGGATTTTTTTGATACATCATGCACCATAGAAATCTAAAGGGAAGTTGGTGGTATAGACATTGCCAAATAGAATTGCAATATGAAGCTCTAAAAATGTCCCCAACCAATCAAAATTCAGATAATGATCTCCAAGGATAAGGACCCTTTGGCAATCCAACTCATATTTATACTCAAGTTTGCAGCACATGAAACTCAAGCCACCAGCACCTTTCTCTAAGTCTTCACTGTACTATTGTTCCTTTCAATAGTTTTCATTACTAGTGTGCAATGGCTGCCTCAGCAATGGCTCTCTCTTCCCCATCTTTTGCAGGGAAGGCAGTGAAACTCTCTCCATCTGCCCCAGAGATTCAGGGTAATGGAAGAGTCTCCATGAGGAAAAGTATCTCCAAGTCCATCTCATCCGGCAGCCCGTGGTACGGCCCGGACCGTGTCAAGTACTTGGGCCCATTCTCCGGTGAGCCTCCAAGCTATCTCACTGGTGAATTCCCTGGTGACTATGGGTGGGACACTGCTGGACTTTCAGCTGACCCGGAAACCTTTGCCAAGAACCGTGAGCTTGAGGTGATCCACTGTAGATGGGCCATGCTTGGAGCTCTTGGATGTGTTTTCCCCGAGCTCTTGGCCCGCAATGGCGTTAAGTTCGGTGAGGCCGTGTGGTTCAAGGCAGGAGCTCAAATCTTCAGTGAGGGTGGACTTGACTACTTGGGCAACCCAAGCTTGATCCATGCTCAGAGCATCTTGGCCATTTGGGCTAGCCAAGTAATCTTGATGGGTGCTGTTGAGGGCTACCGTATTGCAGGCGGCCCACTCGGTGAGGTGACCGACCCGCTCTACCCTGGAGGAAGCTTTGACCCGTTGGGCCTTGCTGATGATCCTGATGCATTTGCTGAGCTGAAGGTGAAGGAGATCAAGAATGGTAGACTTGCCATGTTCTCCATGTTTGGATTCTTTGTCCAGGCCATTGTGACTGGAAAGGGTCCATTGGAGAACCTTGCAGATCACCTTGCTGACCCTGTCAACAACAATGCCTGGGCCTATGCCACAAACTTTGTCCCTGGAAAGTGAATGTGAGTAAAAGTAAGAGTAAGAGTAATGGGTTGTGACTCCCATGTAAAGTTTTCAATCATTGTCATTTGTGTGTGCATTTAAGAGTGGTGTGTCTTGTATATTGGTTTGAAATTCGAGCTACTGCAAAATAATTGAATTCTGTGCACCAAGTGAGAGTTAATGAATGTTGTCAATTTGGCTACAGCCAACAATACGCAAAACACAAGTTCACACAGATGTTGTTTAATTACACTGCAACAGATCAAATGAAATACCAGACCTTGAATCTATCAATTTGAAAGCATATGAGCAAACCTAGAAACAATGGGATCAAATGAGCAAAAATACCAACCTAAGCTCTTGATCCTATTCTCAAACCTGTTCCTCCCTCTTTCTTCATTCAGCTCAATTTCATACATTAAGGTTGCGTTTGATAATCCATTGTTTTTAATTTTTTTTGTTTTTGTTTTCAATTTTTGTCAAAAATAAAAATAAAAATGTATTTGTGTTTGTGTTTGTGTTTTCGTTTTCGTTTTTTTTCCACCTACCTTGTTTTAAAAACAAGCCCCAAATCTCTAAACACCAAAAATGGTGTTTTTAAAAACACACAAAAAATGAAAACAGGCGTACAGCTTGGGGTGCATTTAATGAGGTCTAGGCTTCGAATCCCATTAGCTACAAAATAAGGGTACAAATATTACAAGTATAAAAACCCAATTCATTTCCCTCTCTCACCTCTGTCTGTCTCTCTCTCTCTCTCTCCCTCCCGTTTGCTTCAGCCAGAGGATGCATTCGACAGCCAGACTTCTTCAGCCTCAATCTTCATCTCTCAACCTCAATCCCATCTCAGACTTCTTCAGCCAGATGATTCGATTGTCACAAATGTGAGTTTTTAAAATAGATCTCACTCTCTCTGTAGATATATAAATAGATCTATGTATATATGCATATATACTGTTAGATATATGTATGGGTGTGTGTGTGTGTTGCTGCTCTGTGTGTGAAAAAAAAAAAAAGGAATAGCAGATGTGAGGAATTTAACATGAGGTTAGACTAGCAGAAAGTTGGAATATTTGTATTGATTGTAATTGGTGAATCAACTTGTTATTGTTCAATTGTTATTCTGTTCAAGTGAATCAACTTTGAGTAGTGCCTCTTTGTATGTAAAACAAACACAAAGTACTTTGCCCCTCTACTTGTCCGACGAAATGTTTGACAGCGAAAAATTTCATGAAATTTCGCTATAAAAGTTCACTTATACCTTTCCAATATTATACAAAGCGTGGAAGCAGAATAATCAAATTTGAATGAATAACTGAGAAAACGATGATTTTTACCCGACAGATGCTCAATTCCAGAGTCCGAAGCACAATCAGGCAAAAGCAGAAGGAATGAGGTGGCGAGACATGAAACACGAGGCGATGAATTGGCGAATTGCGTAGGAAGAGAGAGAGAGAGAGGGAAGAGATGAAAGGTGATGAGAGTACAGGAGAGAGAGAAGAGTGATTTGGAATTGGGGAGATTTCAACCCGGCGACGCATCGGGTCAAGAGATGGCCCAAGAGAGTCCATCAGTGTAGGATTTTGGATCAATTATACTCTGTACCTCAAAAGATTTAAGGATTTATATTTTTGAAACTTTTAAATATTAATTTTTTATATTACTTACACCCTCAATATATTAAAAATATTATAAAATGACCCTTCTGTTAACTTCCGTTACTAATTTTGTCAACTCAAATGGGGTGATTTTTAGGAATATGAGCTGATGGGTCCTCGGAAATTAATCCCTCAGGCCCAAGTGGATCTTGTGTTTTTGGGTTTGTTTTTACGAAATTGGTTCTCTAAGGAGATTGCTGTTAAACTATGGCAGGCAACTGATATAAGTGGTTCACCCTAGCCGAAGAGCTTGGGTTACGTCCACTGTAATGGAGGCTCTTGCTCCTTGACTGTGTATATTGAATCTGGCTGACTGCCAGGAAATTATGGGCGCAGGGCCATATACAGTGTTTTCCGTTTGTCTGGTCTAGGGTACTGGGGAGGAAAGCCTGGAACTCGATGCCTCCCTCTCTTCTACTGTTCTATTTATATCCCCCCTTTTCTTAGGGTTTCTTTTTCTTCCTCTCTTTGATCTTGTGGGGACCATTCGTCCTTTTCCTGCAAGCCATTCTGACCGCCGGCGATGCTGTGCCCACGACTGCCAGTGTTCGTTCGGCTCCACCTCTCTCTGTTTTTTGCAGGGAGTAACTCTGAGAAATCAGAGCCGGTTTCCTTTGTCCTTGGAGCACGTGGCATAACAGGCTTTAACTCGGGTCGTGGGCTAAGAGATGAATACGGGCTGGTTGGGACCATTCCTTCTTGGGCTTTGGAGCTTTCACCCAACATTTTCCGGAGGTCTTTGGGCTTGGTCCTAAGGGCGGCCCAGGCCCAAAAACCTATCCTCATCAGTTGCCCCCCAGCCCCTGGTCACGAGAATGACGTCTTCTCTGACCTGGGGATAGAGAGTGTCTTTTCCGAATTCTTCATAGACATCATACGTGGCAGAATGCGCGGTCAGGAGGCTTTGCGTTGGTTCGGCGTGCTTCGGTATTCGCCGGCTGTGATGGGATGGTTTTTACACGTGTCATCATCGGGTGAACCCGACGGTACGGTTCCTGAGGCGAGCCCTGTAGTTTAGCTTTTCAGGGCATTGAATGTTTCGTATAAAAGCGGGGAAGTCCCCTCGTCTTTGTCATTCTTGCGCTTTTTGAATTTCCTTACGTTTCTCTCTCTTCCATTGGCTCTCGAGGTGCTTCGCTTCAGACTTTCAGGCGATTCTTAGGGTTTCTGCGTTCTCGGTTATTTTCTGCATCTAGCACCTTAACTAGGTACGTCTTCCCCCTTTCTTTATTCTTGCTCGATCTGGATCCCTTCAACCCTCCATGGTGGGGTTTTGGGTTTCGTTTCTTGATATGAAGGTTTAGCTACTTCAGGAACCACTCCGACGACCTTTCTCCTCTTACGTGTTTCGTGGACCATCCTACTTTGCTTAGGGTATCCTTCCTTCGAGGTTGGTGTTTGAGACCGCTATTTTTGACGGACTGTGCTTTACACTTTCCTTCCCTCCACTCCGGTTTACGGCCCGAACCTTTGATGGGGAAGCGGGTCGTTTCCTCCTCAGAATCGGATTCCGAGGATCGAGAAGTTGAGGAGGTTGAGGTAGGTACTCCAGGTTCTCAGAGCGGTAGTTCTGTTGATGGGGCCGCGTCGGGATCCGCTCACGGAGTTTCTGCCTCTGGGTCCGCCCTTGTAGAAAAAGCTCATCCTCTTTCCTCGCTTCCTCCAGATTCTTTTGTTGCGTCGGAGACTAAAGAGTCAAAACCAGTTCCTTCCCCTATGCCTAGGAAAAGAGCTCGTCGGGACCAAGCCGACGTGGCCTGTTGTGCCGCATCGACTCCCAGTTGTCTCAGCGATGAGGACTTAGACGAACTGAGGCGGGAGTATTGTTTCCCTGACTCCGTCCTCTTACATTCTCCTGAAAAGCAAGAGAGGTGCAATTCCTCTATTCCTGGCCTGGTTTGCTTTTACGAATCCGCTTTCCGAGCTGGTTTGCGGTTTCCTGTTCATCCTTTTATCCGGATTGTTCTTTCTTTTTACAACATATACCCTGCCCGGCTATCTCCAAATGGATGGGGTCTTCTGATCGGACTTCTCGTTCATTGGTTGAAGAGTGGGAACGACTCTCAGCCCTCCATTAATGAATTTGCCTCCCTTTTTCAACTCAAGTCATCCCCTTCCGCGGGTTTTCTTTATTTTTCGAAAAGGGTTAAAGCGAAGAATTTGATCACCGGGCTTCCTTCTTCCAACAAAGGGTGGAAACCCAAGTTTTTCTTTGTTAGGGGTGATTCCTGGGAGCTTTCCGGGAAACCAGAGGACGTTCCTCTCATTCCCAGGTCTTGGGGGGCCCCAAGGAACATAAGTAAGGCCTTTTAATTTTAGCTGCGTCTTCTACTTTCCCTGCACTTCTGTTACTGACTTTATTTCTAATTTGCAGATTACCGTCCTGTCCTTGGGGTCGAGGAAGCGGCGAGGGTTGCTAGAGCCGAGGATTTTGGGTTGCAGCCTTTCTTCGATTTGGTGACGGACGAAAATCTAGCTCTCTACGAGCTTGGGCCTCCAGTTGAGCAATCCTCAGTACCTTCATCACCCCCTGCTCCCCCAACTGCCCCTATGAAGAAAGATTTGGTAATGGCGGTATTCACTAATGCCGAGAAGTCGAGGAAGAAAAGGAAGGTGGTGACGGGTTCCCATCTGTTACCTACTGGTGCGTCGGTTCCTAACCTCCCACCTACTACTTCTGAGCAGGAGGGAGAAGTCCGCCTTCCCCGCGAGGATGCGCCTCTCCCCTTGCTCCCCGTTGAAGCTCCTAGGGGCGAATCATTGACCGGGGGAACTTCGGAGAAACAACGCGAGGCTTCGGGAACTCTCTCTCGCTCCGTCCCTCAGGAGGGTGGGAAAACGGGGCTCGCTCGATCCCCGCCTAGGGATAAAGGGGATGGTTTTCTGCGTGATCCCGAGGTTGCAGTTGCTGCGCTATCCGACCTTGTTCCAATTCCAGATCCCGGGGTAGCCACGCGGGTTCCCTTTGACAGGAAGGTCGATCGCGCTATCCGGGGCGTGGCAGAGGTATCTTCTATCCTTGTCTTTTCCTTTTCTCCTGTATTTCTTCATACCGAGGTCTCCGGGGAGGCTATTAACTGACCCCCTTTTCTTCTCAGACGCTCGCTTGCGTAAAAATGCTTGGGTTCCACTACAACGAGGAGCTTTCGAAGGCAGAGGGGTCCAAGGCCGCCCTTTTAGTGAGCAAGGAGGCCGCCGAGGAGAAGGTGAAGATTCTGACCTCAGAGGCCGCTGAATTGAAGAGGATTAACGACGAGATGGATGCTCGCCTTCAGGATTTTGTGAAGGTTATGGATTCCAAGGAGAACAAACTCAAGACCGCCGAGGCTGACCTGGTTGCCAGGGATTCTGAGCTGCTGTCTTTGCTGTCTCGTGTTTCGCAGCTCGAGGAGGACTGCGCCTCCGGCTTTGTGAAGGGTTTTCTAAACCTTAAGGATCAACTTGAGGAGGCTCATCCTGAGCTGGACTTGGACCCTTTCGTACCAATGCTGGACTCCGAGGAGGCTGTCGTGGCGGCTGAGGAGGCCGGGACCTCTGATATCCCTGAGGGTATGGCTCCCGATGCCGAGAAGGTGCTTGGGCCTGTGGTGGCAGCGGCGGGGGGACCATGTACGCCAGCAGAGGCTTCTGGTGAGGGGGCAGGTGATGAAGAGATTGCTTCCTGAGGTTGATTTGAGGCCTTCCTGCTGTTTTCAACTTTCTTGTGACTCTTCAAGTAGTCTTTTTTGCGGAACGCTTGATTGTAATCTCTTTATAAGTTGAAATGAAAACTCTTGTAGTTTTTCCCCTTTCTTTTCTTATGATTGTTGTGTAGTGCCTTTGCTACAAATTTCTTTGACCTGTTGCTGCGTTGTATTTTCCTTTAGCACTGACTTCAGCTTCTCTGAACCGAGCTGACCTTCACGTTTTCCCCTTGGGTCCTTTGAACTTCTTTAAGGCTATTTTGGTCCTTTCCAGATGCCTTTTTTGTAGTGGTGATCCGACGGTTTTGTTTGTTTGAGAACGTGCGCAGTCAGAGGGTTTAGTGGTCCCTCGATCGTGGCGCCTTAAAAGCCCCCACGACGCCACGTGTTCACTTCATTAATGGCGAGAGACGTGCATTAACTCCCTTCGGCGTCAGTGGCAAGGCTTGTCCTGCAGTGCCTACAAATAGGCCTCCGGGGAATGATTGTTCTTCATTAACCGTGCAAAATCCCAGCTTCTGAAAAATCTTCTCTGATTCCTGCATTCATGGCTTCTCCTTCTTCTTCATTCGAAATCATGGAGCGAGTCTTCGGAAATGTTGAAGCAAGCGAAATTGACGGGGAGGAGGCCCAGCTCCTTGCTAGGCGCTTCGTTTTTCCCCCCGGCGTTATCGTGCGTTCTGCGGACTTGCGCAGGTTTCACAGCTTGGTGGTTGGTGAAGCTTGCTTCTTCGAGGCCCCCTTTTCGCTAGGACTTCGGTTTCCCCTGCCCAGTTTGATACGAGAGGTCCTTCATTTTTTCAGTTTCTGTCCCGCCATGCTCCTCCCATCTGGCTGGGCGGTGCTACTGACCTTCATCGCGGCATGGGGAAGGATGTTTCCTCAGGCTAGGGCCAACTTGAGGGAGTTTCTTCACTTTTTCCGCCCCGAGGAGGTATCCGAGTTTTATCACTTCGTCCCCAGGCGAGGGGGAGAAATTCCCATCCGGGATCTCCCGCCGAATCCTGAGGGGTGGATAAGGAGATATTTCTTCATCTCTGGAGATGGCTGGGAGTTTGGTTCCCAGTTTCCGGGGTCCGCTAGAGTTCCTACCGCCTGGGGGGGCCGCAGAAACTTAAGTAAGTTTTTTACCTTGATTTTTGGCGGATGCTTGTTCTCGTGTACTAACAGTGACACCGGTTCCTAATGCAGGAGAGCTCCCGCCCCTTGACTCTTCTGAGCAAGCCCGAGTTGACCAAGCCCGCGCTCGTCTGCCCTTTTCTTATGTTGAGCTGTTGCATCCCGGAGTCCCCTTGGCGCCAGGTGATTGCATATAGACAATGCCCTTTATCTCTCTGCTCCTTAGTTCGGAACCTTACTAATTTTTTGATCTTTGTATGCGTAGTTCCTTCCTACTTGGTGATGCAGCGCCACATGATCATGGAGCGCGTAGATGAAAGAAGGCGGGGTAGGGCCGCAGGACCCCCGGCGAAGAGGACGAGGTTGGAAGAGGGTACCACTTCTGGTGAGGTCCTTGTTCCGGCCGCCGAGGCTCCTGTTCTTGGATCCAGTGCTCCTGCTCCTTCTCCCGAGGCCCCGGAGTTGACATCTGAGCCGGTCGTCAGTGAAGCCACTGCGGGTACTGTGGCGATTGACCCCGTTGGAGGGCCTGTTCGGCGAGGCACTATTTTATCTGGTGCAGCTGGTTCCAGCTCGCTTCGTGCCCCCCGGGCCTCTATTGCTGACCCAGAGGCCGGCCTACTTCGGGACGTAAGTTTGAGCAGCCGGGCTCTGATGGAATTGATTCCCCGAGCTGATCTGCGTCGCTCCGTGGATCTTCCATTCCAAATCCGGAGCCGTGACGCCCTTCATGCCCTGCTGGAGGTACGCCTTGGTTTTTTTTTTTTTTTTTTTTCTTTTTTTTTTTGTTTCGAACTTCTCGGTATCTTACATTGTCCCTTATGTTTTCAGTCGGCGACGCACGTCTGCGCTCTTGGGAGGGAAATCTTTATGCTGAGGAGCGATGTTCAGAGCAGAGGTGCCGAGGTTCTTGACGCCCGTCGGCAAGGCAACGAGCTGTTGCATTGGGGCTTGGCCACTGAGAGGGAATTGGAGTAGGTCCTCGAACAGCGGGCTCATACTTTCAGACAACTGATTGCCAGTACCTCTGCTGAAGTGTCTCTAAGGGACGAACTCGCCTGTTTAAAGGAAGAGCGGGAGGCTGACAAGGAAAAACTACTGAATGCAGCTGTTGCTCGCACTCTTATGGGAAATGAGCTAAGGGAGTCCCGGGCTGAGGCTGCCGAGCTTAATAAGTCTCTAGCTGCCGAACGCCAGCTTGTAGAAGATCAACGACAAGAGCTTGAGAAGGCGAGGCTGGAGGCGGCCACGGCTTTTGTCGACGGGTTCTTTAACTTTGCCGACCAGGCGATGGAGAGATATCCCGATCTAGACCTTGAGCAATTTCAGCCAAGGTTTTTGATGCTTCTTCAAGTGGCGGGGCTCCTGATGTTACTGATGCTACCCCTCCTGCAGATCGGTCTTGAGAACCGGGATCTTCATAGCTGATATTTTTTGTAACCTTCTTCTTTAGTTGACGTATTTTGTAGTTGAACTTCCCTTTTTGGAATGGAAAACCAAACTTGCAACTGCTTCGTAAGTTGAGCGAATATTCAATGCTGCTTTCATTGCGGGATCTCAACAGTCATCTTTAGACACTATTAATACCTGTTTGTCTTATCGCTTTTCAGAAAGGCTTTCTGTGTTCTCGTACTTTTGCAGCGATGGATTCTTCTCCCCTTTTCAAGCAGCGAGCCCGTGAGTCACTCAAGGGAGACTGGTGTTCTATCTTTCTTCTTCCTTCTCAGCTTACGGGCGCGGAAGCTGCTGATTTGAAGGAACAATACGACCTTCCGGCGGATCTGGGAGTTAGGGCTCCTACTCCTGATGAACCTTGCAGTATGCCTATTCCGGGCGAGGTCTCTTTTTTTGTGGATGCGTTTGAGTTTGGTCTTCGACTCCCTCTTCATCCAGATTTCGCCCGGATCTTGTCTCATCATGGACTGTGTCCTTCTCGTCTTTCCCCCCAGGGGTGGGCTACCATGGTCAGTTTCTTCATTTTCTGGCGTATGCAAGGTTTTGAAGCCTTTCCAACAGTTTCCGAGTTCTTCTACTTCCTTGATCTCTCTTTCGACTTTCCTCCTTTCTTCAGCTCTCTCTCTTTTAAGTGGTATTTTCATCCACCATTGATTGCTGATATTCCCACTTCCCCTGAGGGGTGGTCTAGACGCTTCTGTTTCGTCTCGGGGGACTCCTGGGAATCTGCCGTAGGGACTGAAGGACATGTTTGGGTTCCTCGTTCTTGGACGAGCTTTCGGGAGAGAGGTAGCCACAAACGGGCTAATCCACTTCCTTGATCTCCACCCTTTTTTTTTGTCTGAACAGTAATCAACTTTGCTAACCTTTTATGTGCTGTGCAGGTATTCCAGCTCTTACTCCATTGGAGACCTTCCATGTTGGGATGGTGGAGAAAGCTTCTCCCCGTCCTTACTCTGCTCTTGTTACTCCCCAGAACCTAATCCGTTACGGGATCGGGGGAAGCTCAACCAGGATTCAGTGCTCGCTCTCCTTTGTTGATGAGCCTGAGGAGGCGGATCCGGAGGATACTGAGGTGGAGGTCCTGAAGAGGAAGTTGGCGGAGGTGGAGAGAGAGAGAGATCTTCTGAAGGAGGAGAATGCCAGGCTTAAGGTGGCGGCTGTTCGACTTCAGAAGGCGGAGGAGGGAGATACCCCGATGGAGGGGGTGGCTGAGGAAACTTTAGGAGGGGTAGGAGGCCAGGGGGCCTGATTTTTGTATAACTTCTATGTACTTGTTCCTTTCGAACTGTTCACTCATGGTGAAATAGAATTCCGGGCTTTTGTTTCCCAGTTTTGTCTGTTGTTGTTTTTTTTTTTTTTGCTAAGTAATGTGGTCATCTGTTGAACTGGGAAAACTGCCTGTTTTGAGTTATCGAGCTTTCAAACTCGTTGTCTTTCTGTAGAACTTGAGCTTACGAGCCCTTAGGCTTACGAGTCCTTCGACTGAAAAGTCTGTAGTTCCTGAGCTTACGAGCTCTTGGGCTTACGAGCCCTTAGACTGAAAAGTCTGTAGTTCCTGAGCTTACGAGCTCTTAGGCTTGCGAGCCCTTAAACTGAAAAGTCTGCAGTTACTCAGCTTACGATCTCTTGGGCTTACGAGCCCTTAGACTGAAAAGTCTGCAGTTCCTGAGCTTACGAGCTCTTAGGCTTACGAGCCCTTAGACTGAAAAGTCTGTAGTTCCTGAGCTTACGAGCTCTTAGGCTTACGAGCCCTTAGACTGAAAAGTCTGTAGTTCCTGAGCTTACGAGCTCTTAGGCTTACGAGCCCTTAGACTGAAAAGTCTGTAGTTCCTGAGCTTACGAGCTCTTAGGCTTACGAGCCCTTAGACTGAAAAGTCTGTAGTTCCTGAGCTTACGAGCTCTTAGGCTTACGAGCCCTTAGACTGAAAAGTCTGTAGTTCCTGAGCTTACGAGCTCTTAGGCTTACGAGCCCTTAGACTGAAAAGTCTGCAGTTCCTGAGCTTACGAGCTCTTAGGCTTACGAGCCCTTAGACTGAAAAGTCTGTTAATACTGTGCGGTGCAAACTTTCAGAAAACTTTAGTATCTCTTCATTGATAAAATCGGATCTTTTTACAATAACTCTTCTTCCTTCACGAGAAGGCTCTATTGGTAATATCGTTTCAAGTGGTCCGCATTCCACGAGTGCTGCAGGTCCCTGCCTTCCTCAGTTTGTAGCTGGTAGTTCCCAGGTCGGATGATCCTTTTCACCACGTATGGCCCTTCCCAGTTTGGTCCCAACTTGCCGTGGGCCGGGTCTTTCCTGGCTGGGAGCAATTTTTTCAACACTAGATCTCCTGGTTTAAAGCCTCTGCTTCTTACTCGTTTGTTATAGTACCTTGCCGTACTCCTTTGATAGGAGGAGACTCGTTGTAGGGCCTCGTCTCTCTTCTCGTCCAGGAGGTCAAGGTTGACCAGCAGGGATCTTTCGTTCTGTGTTGGATTGAACAATTCGGTTCTCGCGGTGGACACCCCTACTTCTACGGGAGCCATGGCCTCCGTTCCGAATGCCAGACTGAAAGGGGTTTCGCCAGTCGCAGTTCGGGTAGTTGTTCGGTACGCCCATAACACTGCGGGGAGGTAGTCTACCCATTGGGACTTAGACGCCTCCAACCTGGTCTTGAGTGCCAGTTTGATGGTTCTGATGGTCACCTCGGCTTGCCCGTTAGACTGCGGGTGGGCTGGTGCCGAGAAGAAATTTTTGATTCCCAAATTGCTACAGAAATTTATGAACATAGGATTGTCGAACTGTTTCCCGTTATCCGAGACCACTGCTCTGGGGACTCCGAAGCGGCAAATTATGGATTTCCAAACGAAACTCTTGACCTTCTGAGCTGTGATTTTTGCCAGAGGTTCGGCTTCGGCCCACTTGGTAAAATAGTCTACTGCGACCACGACAAACTTGCACTGCCCAACTCCTACTGGTAGGGGTCCTAAGATGTCCAATCCCCACTGTTGAAAGGGCCAAGGGCTGACCACCGGGGTGAGGAGTTCAGGTGGGCAGTGTGGCAGGTTCCCATGAAGCTGACAAGCTTGGCATTTCTTCACTATTTCTTTGGCGTCCTTGGACATAGTCGGCCAGAAGTAGCCTTGCCGTAGGGCTTTGCTGGCTCATGTCTTTGCACCGATGTGATTGCCACACATGCCTTCATGGATTTCTCTCAGGATGTAGTTTGCTTCCGTTCCTGACACACATTTCATTAAGGGAAAAGAAAAACCTCTTTTGTATAGATTACCTTGGATTAGTGTGAACCTTGCCGCCCTGGTTCTTAGTTTGGAGGCGCTTTTCGGGTCCTCTGGCAGTACTCCGTCCTGTAAGAAGGACATGATGGGGTCCATCCATGAAGCCTCTTCTTCAACTGGCATAGCCTGGGCTTCCGTGGCTGCTTCGTCCTCAGGCTGAATGCTGGGGCGAGCTAGGACTTCGATGGGCGTTTGCCCTGGTAAGTCTTTACTGCCGGTAGTGGCCAGCTTGGCAAGGGCGTCCGCCCGCTGATTGGCTTCCCTGGGGATTTGGATGAGCTCGGCTGAGACGAATTTCCTCAGTAGTCTTTGCACTTCTGTTAGGTACAGCGCCATCTTCTCATCCCGGGCGGCATATTCTTCTTCGACTTGCCTGACTACCAGTTGCGAGTCACTGTACACCACGATCTGTTGAGCTTCCATTGAAAGGGCCAAGTTCAGACCCGCTATGAGGGCTTCATACTCGGCTTCGTTGTTGGATGCCTGAAAGTCGAACCTCAAGGCATACTCCAGGTCATATCCTTCTGGTGATGTCAGGATGAGCCCGGCACCACTTCCCTGCACGTTTGAAGCCCCATCTACGCTTAATTTCCAGGTCGGAAGGTCGGAGACATGGTCTTGACTTTCTTCGTTCTCCTCGGGTGGGGAGGTAAACTCGGCGAGAAAGTCTGCCAGGACTTGTCCTTTGATGGCGGTCCTAGGCTTGAACTTGACATCAAATTCGCTAAGCTCCATTGCCCACTTTATCAGCCGTCCCGAGGCTTCGGGTTTGTGCAGGACCTGCCTCATCGGCTGGTCTGTTGGGACTTCGATGATGTGCGCCTGAAAATATGGTCTTAACCTCCGAGCGGCGACTAGCAGGGCCAGCACGAGCTTTTCCATCTTTGGATATCTTTCTTCGGCGCCTCGAAGGGCTTTACTGCAGAAGTAGACCGGCAGCTGGATCCGGTCTTTGTCTCTGACCAGTGCGGCGCTGACCGAGAAGTCTGAGACCGCGAGGTAGAGTGTCAGAACTTCTCCCTCTTGAGGGCTTACCAGCACGGGTGTGGACGCTAGGTAGACCTTTAGGGCCTGGAAGGCTTCTTCGCATTTTTCATCCCACTGGAAGGCTGCTTTAAGAACCTTGAAGAACGGCTAACATTTATCGCTAGAGCGCGATACGAAGCGGTTGAGCGCGACTATTCTCCCTGTTAGGCGCTGGATTTCTCTGGTGGTGGTGGGGGGCTTCATTTCGAGGACCACTCTCACCTTTTCTGGGTTTGCCTCGATGCCTCGGCTGTTGACTATGAAGCCCAAAAACTTTCCTGCTGACACCCCGAAGGCGCATTTTGCGGGGTTCAGCTTCATTCGGTATCTCCTCATGATCTCGAACGACTCCCTGAGGTGCTGAATGTGGGCCTCGGCTTTAAGCGATTTCACCAGCATATCATCTATATATACTTCCATGGTTAAGCCTAGTTTCTCTCTGAACATTCGATTAACCAACCTCTGGTAGGTGGCTCCCGCGTTTTTCAGTCCGAATGGCATCACCTGGTAGCAAAAGGTCCCCTGTTCTGTGACGAAGGAGGTCTTTTCTTGGTCACTTGGGTCCATCCGGATTTGGTTGTATCCTGAGAAGGCATCCATGAAGCTCAGGAGCTCGTGACCGGCTGTCGCGTCGACTATGAGGTCAATCCGAGGCAGTGGGAAACTATCCTTTGGGCATGCTCGGTTGAGGTCCGTGAAATCGATGCAGAGCCGCCATTTGCCGTTCACTTTCTTCACCAGGACGACGTTAGCTAGCCAGGTCGGATAGTCGACTTCTCTGATGGCATTGGCGCGTGATAGTTTGTCTACCTCTTCATTGATCGCCCTTTGCCTGTCTGGCGCAAAGCTTCTCCTCTTCTGCCTTACCGGTTTGCAATTGGGATCGACGCTGAGACGGTGCACGATCACAGCGGGGTCTATCCCCTCCATGTCTTCTTGTTTCCAAGCGAAGGCGTCGGCGTTTTCTTTTAGGAAGGAGATGAGTTTCTCCTTGATGACTGGTAACAGCGTGGAGCCCACAAAGACCACGTGCTCCGGGTCCTCCCCCAGCTGCACTGGCTCCAACTGTTCTGAGGGGGAAGGTCGGGCTTCCACCTCATCCCTCATATCCAAGTCCTCCAGCTGCACTGACTCCACCTCCTTCTGCCGCATGGAGGCCACGTAGCATTCCCTGGCGAGGCGTTGGTCCCCTCTCACCACCCCCACTCCACTTTCGGTTGGGAACTTCATCACCAAGTGATACGCAGAGGGCACTGCCTTAATGGAGTTGAGGGACGGCCTCCCCAACAAGACGTTGTAGGCAGACGGGGCGTCCACCACTAGGAAACGGGTGGTGGTGGTGACTTGGCAGGGCGGGTCTCCTACGGTGAGGACCAGCGGTAGTGATCCGACTGGCAGGACTCTTTCTCCCGAGAATCCTAAGAGGTGGGTTTTCACGGGTTCCAGTCTCGACCTCTCTATTCCAAGCTTCTCGAAGGCCGCCAAGAAGATGATATCCGCTGAGCTGCCGTTATCAACTAGCACCCGATGTATGGTCTTGTTTGCTATGATTGCTTTTATGACTAAAGGGTCATCGTGAGGGTGCTGGCATCCTTCTAGGTCTGCATCCGAGAAGGTGATTTCTACATCTCGGCGGGGCACTTTGCTGACAGCCTGAACCGTGAGGAAGTCGTCTGACCGGGCCTTTCTGGCGTGCGCTTTCCGAGCTGAGATTGATTCGCCTCCGCCGGCGAAACCTCCGGAGATGACTCGGATCTCTCCGATGGCTTGTTGATGTTGCGGTGGCTCGGCTACAGCTCGGGCTTCTCGCCCTTGATTGTTCTGTTCTCTCTGCTCCCCTGCTATGTAGTGGCGGAGATGGCCTCTCTGAATTAAGTATTCGATCTCCTTTTTCAACTGGATGCAGTCGTTCGTCTCGTGGCCTGTGTCTTTATGGTAAGCGCAGTACTTGGTGGCATCCCTTCTACCGGGGTCGGACTTCATCCGTGGTGGCCACCGTACGAACCTCTCGTTCTGCACCTCATGAAGAACCTGGGCTATTGAGGTGACGAGGGGTGGGAGCCGTGCTGGCGCATACCGCTGTTGCAGTTCCTGGGGAGGAGGTCCCAGGCGATCTCGTACGTTCCCTCTCCTCTTAGGGGAAGGTTCTCTCCCTCTTCTTGGGGAGCGATCCCTCCTCGGAGATCGGTCGCGTCTCTTTTCCTTCTTGGGACTGTGATCCCTCCGTCTCTTCTCTCCGTCCGTCGTCGCCGTACTCCCATTCAGGCGAAGGGCCTCTTCGCCGTTTATGTACTTCTCGGCTTTCGCCAACACTTCGGCCATGGTGGCTTGAGGATTCTTCGCAATCGAGAAGAGAAGATCCTTGGACTGGACCCCAAGTCCGGACATGAAGGTCGTCAACGCGAACTTGTCGTCCACGCTTTCTACCTTCAGGCACTCCTGGTTGAAGCGCTGTACGTAGCTTCGGAGGGACTCGTTGGGTCCCTGTTTTATGCTCAGTAGGTGGTAGGACGGCTTCCTATAAGTTCTTGCCCCGATGAAGTGGGACACGAACTGTATGGACAGTTCTCTGAAGGACGAGATCGACGCTGGTCGTATCTGGTTAAACCAGGCTATGGCCGACCCTCTGAGGGTGATGGCAAATGCCCGGCAGCGGATAGGATCCGGGTATCCTTGAAGCTCCATCTGATTCTTATACAGGTTTAGATGGTCAACGGGGTCTTTGGTCCCGTCAAATGCCTCTATCGAAGGAGTCCGGAATTTTTGAGGGAGGGGGAAATGGAGGACTTCTGGGGCGAATGGTGACTCCGTTTGCTGAACCAAAGCGTCCATGGTGTCGGGGGCCCGCCCCTTAACCACTTCTTTCATATTGCCTAGTTCTCGCTGGAGCTCACGGATTTCCTGCTCCCAAGCATGGTCCTTCATGTTCTGGGGGTAGGGCCTATCTTCTTGGTAGGCGGCCCTTGCCCTGCTCTGAGCTTCGTCGTCCCGCTCTTCGGGATGTCTTCTTCGGTGGTTTTCGCCAGAATGGCTGCGCTCATGGAGCTCAATTATCCCGTTGGGCGGAACTTGTCTTTCTTGGAGCGGGGGATCGTCGCCGTGCTCTTCTTGGAGCGGAGGTGGCTCTTGTCGAGCCGGGGGAAATCGGGGAAGAGGGAACTGATGAGCCTGTATCCAATCCATCAGCTCCTGGTTTTGTTTCATCAGCTGTATTGTAGTTCTATGGTACGTTTCTAGTTCGTTGAGGGGTGGGAGGTTCGTCGCTGGGGGGTGACCCTCAGCGTCCTCCATGTGCGTCGGAAAGTTTTCCGGCAAGTTTGGGTGGCCTTGAGGATTGGCTGGAGCTTTACTCATATTCCGAGTGGAGACCATCAAGTATATAAGATTCACAAGAGAACGACGAAAACCGTTCCCACAGACGGCGCCAACTGATGGGTCCTCGGAAATTAATCCCTCAGGCCCAAGTGGATCTTGTGTTTTTGGGTTTGTTTTTACGAAATTGGTTCTCTAAGGAGATTGCTGTTAAACTATGGCAGGCAACTGATATAAGTGGTTCACCCTAGCCGAAGAGCTTGGGTTACGTCCACTGTAATGGAGGCTCTTGCTCCTTGACTGTGTATATTGAATCTGACTGACTGCCAGGAAATTATGGGCGCAGGGCCATATACAGTGTTTTCCGTTTGTCTGGTCTAGGGTACTGGGGAGGAAAGCCTGGAACTCGATGCCTCCCTCTCTTCTACTGTTCTATTTATATCCCCCCTTTTCTTAGGGTTTCTTTTTCTTCCTCTCTTTGATCTTGTGGGGACCGTTCGTCCTTTTCCTGCAAGCCATTCTGACCGCCGGCGATGCTGTGCCCACGACTGCCAGTGTTCGTTCGGCTCCACCTCTCTCTGTTTTTTGCAGGGAGTAACTCTGAGAAATCAGAGCCGGTTTCCTTTGTCCTTGGAGCACGTGGCATAACAGGCTTTAACTCGGGTCGTGGGCTAAGAGACGAATACGGGCTGGTTGGGACCATTCCTTCTTGGGCTTTGGAGCTTTCACCCAACATTTTCCGGAGGTCTTTGGGCTTGGTCCTAAGGGCGGCCCAGGCCCAAAAACCTATCCTCATCATGAGCAATGGAATCTAATGAAAATGCCACAATATTATATTTTGAATACATTAAAGATACAATATACAAAATTTAATCTTTCATGGTGTAAAATAATGTTTTTTAAATTTTTTTATTAAAGTGTAATTTAATAAAACATAATGTTTATCCCAAAATTCCTTGTCGGTTTATAATAAAAATTGAATAAAATTAAATATTTGATTTGATCAAAACACACTTATTGAAAAAAAAAAAAAATTTGGCAAAGTTTCATTTAAGAATTGAGCCTCCAGTGAATTAATAAGAACATCATTGTAAGAACACATCATAATTTAAATTAAATAAACATCCACAACATTCATCCATTATAATATAATCCAAACTACAACGAGGGTGACAATTGGAGTCTCATGAAGTCCTTCTATATCGGGATTCATCCGATACATCTAGAAATCAAAGTTTAATACCAAAAGTCATAACTTATGTACAATATCCAAAATAATAATTCCTCCATGAGGTGATCAAGTATAGTATACAACACAATTGTCTCAAACTAACCCTTTCAAACATTGTGTTTGAAAGTGTCTCAAAACAAATCCAGTATAATCCCATGATGATAGTGGTTTTTAGTGATGACATGTGTGGCATCACTAATTATACTCTACACATCCTTCCTTAAAAAGTAAAAAAGACGATAAGATCCTAGCATGCAAGATTCAAAAAGTACCCCGGGGATGGTTCATGCATGAACTGGTGTTTGACTAATTATATTGTCCGTTTGCAAGACATGTATGCTATTTGATATGATAGTTTGACTTCAAATGTATAAATATTTGATTTATAACTTGTGTATTTCAAATAATGATATGTTTGGTGATTTTCATTAATACTCTAATTATTACCTTATATCTATATTTGATCATAAAAAAATTCTGTTACTTATTCAACTTTACGCAAATGTTTTACTTTACGCGACATTATGCAAATGTCATGCAAAATATCCATATGCCAAGTTCCTGGACATTGTATTTCTCTCTTTTAAACTCCCTATTATTCTCTCTGTAAATTTTTCTTATTTATTTTAAACTCTCATCGAAAACACATTATCGAAATTCTTCTAATAAAAAACTTCTCCGATTTTCCCAATTAGGCCATCTTCTTATATTAAGAAGGAGAAAAGAAAAACACCAAATTGATTGTTGATAACAAGACTTCTTTTTTCAAGTTGTGTCCTCTCTCTCCACCGAAATTGATTTTGGGAAAGTTGCTAAAAGTACACTCCAAGACTTTTTTCCGTTATTTAGCCCAAACTCTTTCTAAGGTCTAAAGGACATGCTACAATATAAATATTGGTTCTTTGGTCAATCGACTTTTTTATTTATTTCTAGAAGACCCTTTAGTGTATTACGCCTACGCTTAAACGTGTTGTTTAACTAGAGAAACAAGAGAAGAACTAGTCAGTTAAATAAGCACTTTTTTTTTTCTTTGGATGAAACTCCCTATTAAATGCAGTTAGCTTTGGCAAAATGATCTTGAGACTCGCAGATCAAGAGACTTTGGTGGTGTTTGTTTGGAAGGATAAAGGCGGATAGGACATGTTAGATTGAATTCAAATATCGAGGGCTCACACATCCCAGCTTTGGATCTAAAAAATGCAATGGGATAAACGTTCGGGATTGAATTACTCAGCCGTAGGAATTCATGAACGAATCCCTCTGAACTGGATAAATGAAGCCCACATGGCATTTGGGATTCATTTACTCGGCAGAAGCCACAGATGGAATTACATGTCATTTGACATTATTGCCCTCAACAGTGGGCAATAATTGATTATACTCTATATTATTTATTAAAAAATTGATTATACTCTATATTATATACTACATTATAATTTTTCTTCTAAATAAATATTACTTAATTTATGACATTCGTTATTTAATTAACATTTTAATTAAAGCAACATATTTTAAATTGACCTGATTTGTGCTATTAATTCAGGCAATAATATTAAAATGTCCTAAAATTCATGAAAAATAAATTGCATTTGGGTCATTGAAAAAATTTAATATGACTCGGATTAATTTTGCTATTTATTGAAAAAAAAACAATTAAGTTTTATTTTTAAACACACAACTTCAGATCTTCTAGAAAGAAACAAATAACGACTTAGACATGAGTTGTATCGATTTGTGTATTGTTTTTGTGTTGAAAATTATTTATTTTTTATTTTTTGCATGATGCATGATGCATATGATTTTTGTGGTTAAAAGTGTATTGTACAAATTAAATTAAATAAATGAACAAAATATTTATTACAATATTTTGTAAAAATGCGTAATTTATTGATTCATATTTTTTTTCCTAAATAAGACAATACTAATGGATTGGACTTTTTTTCATTCCATTTCAAACATGGTATATGATTGAATAACATTTTTTTACACAAGAGTGCAATGGTCATTTTAATATATTTTATTTTCACATGTGAATGGGGCTCACAAACCAAATAAAACCTATCCAAAGATGGGATATGATTTGAATTCGAACTTTATAATCCTCTAATCCGGACCACTTTGAATTGGATTGGATTATGTTCGGATTCAAATTCAATCCAATCCAATCCTCCCATGTTGATCCAAACACCACCTTTGGGTTTGTGACTTTCAAGGATGAGCATTCTATGAGGAACACAATCGAGGACATGAACCACTATAAAGAGTAGGACTTTAATAGCCTTAACATCACTGTTAAAGTGGCTCAATCGTGTGGAAGTGGTGGCGGCAGTGGTGACTATGGTGATGGTGGTGGATAGAGGGACGGGGAAATTAAGGAAAAAATGCAGGATTGACGGTGAACCAATCATTAAATTGTCTATTTTAGGGGTATTTTTTATTTGTCTAATTTTTAATCTTTTAGAACCAAAAAATCTCACCTTGGACTTATTGACCCTAAAGTTGCAACGGATGGATTTGTGGTGAGAGCTATTAATCAAATCGAGTTACTTGAGTTCAGTTTGAATTCGGCTCATTCAAATTCAGCTTATTTTTTAAATGAACCAAATTTGAACAATTTTTTAGGCTCGTTTGGAAAACGAGCCCGACAGGCTCAACTCGAACTCGACTTGTTTATGTGTAAATACTCGGGTTCGGCTCATTTTATAAACGAGTCGAACTTGAACAATTTTTGAAGTTCGATGAAGAAAATAAGGTTTTTAGGCTCAGCTCGAACTCGTTCGACTATCAATCTTACTTGTGGTCCCTTTTCCTTTTAATTTTTCTACTTTATTTTTCAATTTTATATTATTATGAAAGAAGATATATAATTGGAAAAGAAAAAAAAATGGACTTTTGGAAACCGGTACACGAAAGTGGACTTAATTGTAAAAAAAAAAAAATATATAGAAAAAAATATTTTGTAAAAAAATTCACTTAAAACATAGAAAGACTTGAATACCATTTTATTGTAAATAAGTTTCCTAAAAAAGATTTTTAAGAAAATCAAAACGCATAATAAATCATCTCCATTTTTTCAGGGATATGTTTCAAATTTTTTGGAAACTTTTGAAATATGATAACTAAAATTAAGGAGTTTTAATTATATTATTTTCAAAAGTACTAAAATAAAAAAAAATTAATTTTAGATTTAATTTGGTCCGTATATATGTGTGTAATATATATATACTAACAATTGTCAGTGCCTGAAGGCACTATGTAAAATAAAAAATCGCAAACAACTACTTATGCGCATGAAGGTGCTATATAACACAAAACAAAAATTCAAAAGATGGAAAATTTCATTGATCCAAATAATATAGATATTATAATATGTTTCAAATACAAACCTGTCACACAATCAAAAGAAACCAAAATTCAATTCGTTGGCTAAGCACAATATTCTGAATTCTACCTTCTGAAAAGAAAAAGTAAAGTCATGAACATACCATTTGAAGTTGTTCAGCCATAAAATGGTTCACTTTCTCAAAGCTATAATTTCTAGTCTCGCATTCTCGTCTTGCCAATGAAAAGTTCATATGTACTGCACTTTACAATCCCAAATAGTAATAGAGTTTTTAGAGGTAATATTATAATCATAGGACTGAAAGGAATCATATAATAAAAGCAGCGAAATTTAAAATAATAATTTGATTCATCATACCAAGATCTATTCATGTTTAATACAAACCGAGAAAAAATAGATCTATAGAGAAGATTAAGGGTTACCTTTTGAAGTGTGCCTTTAACAATCTTCAAGCATTCTCAAAAACTTTAAATCTTCAAACCTGAATTTGATCTTTACCCCAAGCCTCGCAAACGTTTGGCCTCTATCGGTATTCATACGAATTTACAAACTTGAAAGATCTACTTCAACCATTGATAAACAAGTAGAGAGAGAGAATGAGGGGTGGTTCTTCTTGTGCTAGCAAGAGAGTTGTTATATCTTATATCCACCTCCTACATAAAGGTATTTATAGAGTTTTAAATATTCTAATCCTAATTTGGGTCAAGTTGCAATTATCTCATAATTACATATAACCTCTTTATTAACCATTATTTGTAATAAGGTCTCTAATTAACTCTTAATTAGGTTTTTACCCCAATTAACTCTTAATTGGTTGTCTATCCTTTATCCTTTAGTTTTCAATCAATTCTACTGTGTGTGACCCTATGGTTCAAGCATACCCGGTTGTAGGCATTCGATACTAACTATAAGTAGCATCTCAAATTAGAACTATTTCTAATTTAGCTTGAATTAAAACTCTTCTAATTCTCCTTTTATGAAAAATAATTAATATATTTATATTAATTTTATTCTTCGAATTTCTACTAATCATGAGTGACACCTAACAGCATATTATGATCAACCTCCGGATAGCACGAAGTAGGTAAAGAACCCATTTAGTCTACAATTATCATGCAATTCAATCCATCTATCACACAATGTCCCAATTGAATTACATGGGTATGAAATTACTGTCAAACCCCCTAATTCAATCTTATGTGTTTGATCTTAGAACTATGACTCTTAATGATCAATCGAAAACCCTTTTTCTAATTGTCGTTCTGCCTTGGCCAATGACTCCTTGAGTCATATCCTAGAAGATCACATAGGACGTTCTCCCTTTATTTACCAAGGGTGATAGATTCTATATTGTACACTCGTAAATCTTGCTTGGTAAAAACCGTTGTTGTTCCTATCCTCCGGACATCATCCCTCAATGCATAAAGTCTATGTGTGGAGGGGAGTGTCACTCTCTCTTGGAATGATGTCAAAAGAAAGGGCAATGGAATGGTGGAACCAATGAAATGTGTGTGTGTGTGTGTGTGTGTGAACAAAAGTGTTTCCCAAGCGCAAGAAGACTTTTGCAGGTCGTGTTTTACTTTGTGGTATTCCAAGGTCGTCTCTTCAGGGAAGGAGTTGTATCATCATGAAGGTGATTTTGGTACAAAAGAAAGTGGAAAATATTTTGTTGTTTGAAGTTGGGTTTGTGGTTTGTCTTGTGGTGAAATCTGAATGGGAAATAAATGTTGGCTAGTCCTAGGGGTCACTCCAATGGAAATACCAATTCAACTCAAATCATTCCTCTAATAGAGCATAGGTGAACGATTGATTCGTGGGAAGCTAGGGACGAGATTGAGTGAGGATCTAAGCATAAACCGTGACAAGTCTACGGAATATCAAAAACTCACTATCTCATCCACTCTCTACCCAGTCAAACCGAACCACCGTACTCTGAGGGAAGGAGAGAAAAAGAGTTGAAATAGCATTTCCAAATGGAGGTCTCCTTTTGGACTAGCCAACCAAAAAGCTTAGCTACTCATGCTTAAGGTAAATACAACAATATAACAAGAAGACATTATAAAGAAATAAAGATTAGAGCTAAGCGTAAAAGAAATGCATCAATATAACTTCGGGATAATTTATACACCACCTCTTCCTAAAGAATGAGTGAATCACGTTCCACCCTTCACGGCTTTGGTAAAGCTCTAGAAAAGTGGAAGAGTTTCACTCCTCTAAGGGAAGAAGGGAGTTCCAACAATGGAAGTAACATAAAACAATACTTAAATTAAAGAAAACAATAATTACTTGGTGGGTATTCCACAACCAAGAGATGATAATACCATAAAAGAAAGCAATAATACAAAAGAAAACAATAACTACTTGGTGTATAATCCACAACCAAGGGATAATAATACCATAAAAGAAAGCAATAATACAAAAGAAAACAATAACTACTTGGTGTATAATTCACAACCAAGAGATGATAATACCATAAAAGAAAGCAATAAATACTTGAAAGTAAAGAAAGCAATAACTACTTGCTGTATAATCCACAACCAAGAGAGATCTAGTAAGCATACAAAGAAAATAACAACTTGGAGGGTTTTCTACAACCAAGAGCTCTAGCAAAAATTTGATGTTCTTTACAAAAAAAATGAAAGAAAGAAAGATTATTTTTACAAGCCCCAAGGGGTGGTATTTATAGGCATCCAAAGATGCCCTTAGAATATCCTAAAAAAATGCCCTTTACAAATATCCCAAGAGAGTATATCCTAAAAGATGTTTTTTACAAATATCCCAAGAGAGTATATTCTAAAAGATGCCCTTTACAAATATCCCAAGAGAATATATTCTAAAAGATGCCCTTTGCAAATATCCCAAGAGAGTATATCCTAAAAGATGCACTTTACTTTGATAATCGGCTTCCCAGTAATTTGTAGCTTTGACACAAAGAAATCCTGAAAAGAACAACAATTAATGCATTATCATTAATTTACATACTAACCCTAATTTGACTTATTTTGACTAGTTTAACTTTATTTAACAAACACAATTGACCTATTAACTTAATTAAATTATGCCTTAATTAGGGTTAATCAAATCTCCATGCATGTCTAACTATGTCCAACAAAACATATCCAAGTTACGTGGTTAGTATATGAATATGTTGTATGGTTAAAGTATAGAAGTCCATGCATAAGACAACCATGGTGTCTCAAGTCTAAGGATCAATTACATAACTATAACTTTAGGATGTAACATTGACAGGTATATAAAACTCCATATGAAAAATCCTACATTAGTTAACGGTCACGTTCAATGTACTTGTTCTCCAATAAGCACCCACACACCTGCTTCAGTGTCCTTACACTAGTGACTTGGACGAGTCACCTCATATCAAATATGAGTAAACATAGTGTGTGCTAGTCTATCCGGATTACATAGTGCCCAAATAATAATCCTATGACTAGAAACATTTAAGAGTTAAGTACTAAGAAGTATATGTCTCCTCTTCTCAATACCTTGAGAAACTATCTTCTTAACTTATACTCTATGGATTATATCATGTATATTAAAATGAAATAAAGTAGAAATATGATAAATAAACTTGCCCTTTTATTTAATTAAGTAATGAATGTTGCTAGTACAACTCTAAAACATCATCTATATGATTGCTCTTAGAGCATACTACTAACAAGGACATATACCAATACTTAAATTTTTGACATTGTACATTGTCTTTAGTATCAAAACCTCAGCCCAAATTAAGGTTCCTCAACAAATTTCCAGAACTTCCACTCCACTGGATGCCCAAATCCCACTTGCATCGATGCCAACCATCTTATATTTACCTTCTCAAAGCAACCATATAAAACCATCAAAACTATACACAGCCAATGAGAAAACATTTAATCACATACATTTTCATCAACTTCAATACATGGACAATAGTCAAGCAAGGTACAAACTATTATGATAAACTCAATTCACATCAAATCGAACCTAATTATAGTAGAAATATATATGTTTGTAAAAAAACATGAGAGAATTAAACATTTTTTTAAAGCTTAAATCTCCAAAAGGCGAGGATCAGTTTATTTATTAAAAATATAAAGAGGGGGGGGGGGGGGGACTAATGACCTTACAAACTTAAATAAATAAAATAAGACCAAAGTTGCTTATTTGCATGGAAATCGAAATTTCCAAGCTTTGGAACATTGGTTCCTCCATTCTCAAAAACTTTGCGTGATTTTAGTTGTCACGTCCTTAAACTATTGTAAAACTTAGGGTTCTCCAAAAATTTCGAGATTGCACTCTATTAATTCCCATAAATTTGATCATCTAGTTACATTTTCCAAAAGAACTCAACTGCTAAAAAATATCTCCAATTGATAATGAATTGCAAACTTCCATATATGTCGTATCTTTGAAAAATTCCTCCCCTAAAACACCAAAATTGAGTTAAAATTTTAAAACTCTTTAGCATTTTAATTTGCAATCCAATGTATTAACCACATGTAGTTAAAGAAGTATGCAATGGTAAGCATCCGATGTATAGTTCACAACATTAAAAGAATAGATCAAACAACATCCTACTTGGGCCTTATTATCAATTCAAGGAGATGCCCTTTAAATGTTCTAATCAATATAGAACAATAGCAATTACCCGTGTCTGAAGGCACCATGTAGCAAACAAAAAAAGATGCTAGTGAAAGCACCTATAACATAAAATATCGCCAATCAATACGGATCCACAAATTTTTTTTTTTTTTGAAAAAAGTCAACAACACTTCTTTAAATTTCCTCACAGTGAATAGCAATTCCAAAACCCAAACTATTTATTTACAATATCTACCAAAGCAAGTTCAAGTATAGCAAAAACTGCACATCAGTAACATCCCAATTAAGAAAGACCTTGAGATCAACTTTGGCAATTCGTATAAAGAAAAGTTTAGTTCCCAATTCAGAGATATTAAAACCCAAAATGCCTAAGGGGAGAGAATTTCAAGTACAATACCATCGTATTATTAACCCCAATAATGTTGCTTTGCAGAACCTAACATACTCTATAGCATAGCCTGCACCAAGAATTTCAATATTAGTAAATAAGCAATTATGATAATGATACTCAAGGACCTAGTGGTAATAGAAATTGTAATAAATATCAATATTAATCACATAACATTAGTGGATGAAACAAAATCATAAAATTTCCAACAAACACATTGGAAAAAATCAATCTTCAATGAAAACATGTTCAACTTAAGTGATAAACTCCATACTCCAAATCCAGTACTTTATTGAGGTAGAACCAATGAAAAATGAAAATGGGTAGGTTCAAAGGCATTTTGAGATTAAAAATGAGAACTTTACATACCTGCAAGATAAGAACTTTACGTGGCTGTCCATTGTACCAATCCAACTCAGACGGGCGAGACTGTTAGGATTTTTGCTGGAATTAGATGTGAAATTTGAAAGTGTGAACTTGAGTCCAAGAAACCAAGCGAAGCAATCAAGTGTATGTTGACAAAAAAAAAAAAATCAAGGAGGCATAAAAGAAACTTGAAAAAAAAGATTGTGTGTAGCGAGTGCGTCCGAGAGACAGAGAGGGAGTATAAGCGGGGATCTTGTTGCATGTGCCGTATGTGCATGTGAGTGTGATGTGAGCATGCTTGAGACAGAATGAGGGAGAGAGAGTTAGAAAAAAGGAGTAAGGGAGGGAATTTTCAAGAGTTGGTTTGTCGAATTTTTGCGGATTTGGATGTTAGTGTGTGAAAAACAATGTGTGGGTGTCAATTTTTTTGACTGTGTATGTGTGTGAGTTGTAGGTGTTGTCTGTGTCGAGGTGGAGGATTAGACTAGAGGGCGAGAGAGGTGGATCGAGTGGTAATGGTTGGGGGAAAGAGAGAGAGAGAGAAGAGAGAGAGTACTTGGATGGCATTGGCAGTAGCGGTTGGAGCTGGCGTGGATGGTTGCTTCGACGAAGAGAGGGAGATGGGAGAGACTGAGGAAGTCCACTAATAGAACAGGAAAGGAGAGAAGATATGAAATGAAATAATTGATAGAATGGTTGGAGAGAGAGGAAGTCAGCGGGAAGGGAGAGAATGACAGAGAGTAAGGCTTAATTGGGGGAAAGAGACAGGAATTACTTGACTGGGCCATTTGATTGGAGCATAAAATTGGAAAGAAAATCAAATATCACATAGAGATTACATTCTATTAAGGAAAGAAGATCAAAGATGGTCTGCTAGTTAAATGAGTGAATGCAAGATCAAAATTGAATTTTGGAAAAGAATTGCCGGATTTGATTGGAGAGAGAGAGAGAGAGCGGTAGAGTTAGGGCAGCCTGTAATTGCTAGATTTGATTATTTGACCGGTTGGGTTAATTAAATTTTGGAATATCAATTTTAGAAACTAAAAATTTTGAGCTGCAAAAATATTTTAAAAGAGCTAGTGTGGTACGTCGGATCGAAACGATATGAGACGTCAATAGCTCAAGACACTTTGGGATAATGTCATCTGTTGGATGGATGATGTCTTTTTTTGTCTCGAAACTATCTAAGCCACTTTTTGTCTCTTGGATTCAAAATCGTTCTACTTTATTTTATATATGTATAATACTATGAAGTTATACTATAAAACCTAGTTTCTATTACTACTACATTGTTTTAATATACTGTATTGATACACTTAAAATTTGTGTAATTCTTAAACCCTAATTTCTATTACTCCTATACTGTTTTGATACACTATAGTAATATACTTTAATTTCATAAATCTTTTATAAATATATATATAAGTGAAGCCTAGTTTCTATTACTCTTACATTGTATTGATACACTTTAAATTTGTGTAATTCTTAAACCCTAGTTTCTATTACTCTTATACTATTTTAATAGACTATATTGATACAATTTAATTTCATATATCTATACTACTCTTAAAAGTGGCTTACTATGAAAAAATTTACTTCCCTTTTTTACCCTTCATAAACTCAAAAAAGACTTTTGTATTAGCCTGTTCAGATTTCTAACCGATGAGTATCATTCAATTAGGAACCTGTTTTAGGAAGTTTAAAAGGGAGCTGAGATTATGCCCTATAAATTCCTTGAGTAAATATTTCAACAGTTACCATTTGAAGGTTATCATTCTTATGAATCTCATCAGTCGGTAAGTTCGGCTACAAAGTCACACACCCGGTCCCGGGTAATGGACGAGGCCTCTAAAGTTTCCCAATTCAGCCCCTTGTTTTTGCAAGGGTTGCACGTTCAACGCTTCCTCTGATTTCCCCACATCCCAGCCTTGTCAGGTTTTGGTGCAATTCATCTGCAAAATGTATGTGTCATTGCTAATGCATACATTCATATAAAGGTGATTTTTTCTTTTTTCTTCATGGTTTTTGTATTTCCTTGGTACATTAATATTTTTCATTTGGTCTCTTAGAGTTCAAAAATTCAATATTTGAGAGATCTTGACATAAAGTCATCAGAAATTGAGAAATTGATAGCTTATGCTCCAAATATGAGAGCTCTATTGTGTGTGTGTGTGTGTGAGTGTGTGTCAGGACTATTAAATTTTTCTGGAATCTTAATTAGGTTTTATTTGAATAAAGGTTGGGATTTTGACGTACTACCATTTGAAACTTATCTTCCATTTCCTTTCTAATACGTGTAAAACCTCTATGACTTACCATTTCAAACATTTCTATCTTCCCTCTCTCACGCTACCTTTTATCTGTGGAATCAACATTTTGTTAATGTTTTGCTTTTTCTTGGTCTGTCCTATCAATGTACGGTTTCTTTCGATTCCCAGGTGGCGCCAAGGCTTGCTAAGAAATCTATTGTGCTACATACATTTGCAAGAAATCTAACTCCAACATATGCCAAAATTCATCGCAATACCCCCTAGGCCTGTTGAAGGTGCATAGTGTTACTGGTTTTTATTTCATGCCATTGACAACAAAATTTAAATGACTTGTACATCTATCTTCATGTGTTGAGTCAATTCCGTAACAACTTGATGAAGCCTTCTTTCAACTGTGCACATGATTTCTGAGTCTGATGTTTTTGGTTTGGGTATGGTTGGAGGATTTATCTTCATGTTGGAAGTAGAAAAAGACAGAGGGCAAAGTAATGGAGAAAAAAAAAATGAAATGTCCACGACCATGGTTGAACACTTAATTTGCAGTTAACAATATAGTTGAAAAATGTACTCTTACCACGTTTTGAAGCATAGAAATATAAGATAAACAACCTCACTCCATCCTCCTCGTGGAAGCTACGGGAAGGATTCCACAACACAAGACATAAGTGAATAACATTGAACAATTGATAAAAATATGTAATTATAGATGTTGTGATAAACTTTGTATTTTATATAGGGGATTATTTTTACATTTTTTTTCTGCCAGTGTACATGATCTTCCTTGTAAACCGGGAATGGACTTATTTAAACAATATGAGATATTTGGTTAAGTGATTACTTTTTTTTTTTTTTTTATTTAAAAACATATGATAACTGGGATCTACTTTAATTATAAATTATATCCAACATAACATGTGTTAAACTTCTTTTATCCAGTCATCCAAATACTATTATCGTGTCAAGAGCCAACTCGCTTTGATGCGGGTCCAATTATGATACAAAAAATAATTTATCGATATTATACCTTCTATTTTCCACTAATAAAACATAACACGTATAAAAAAATTTTCAGCTAGCCAGAGGAATGTGAAAAATGATTCAAGGTTGTGGTGTCATACATTGGTTCACATGGTAGAAAGACATCGGTCGTGACATAATATCAGACGATATGTACAAAATTCTTGACAGAAGAAGAAATTGAACATGCCGAAAGATTGACAAAACAGTATCACGGCTTCATAGATGGGCCGACTTGGCCGGAGCGTATAAACGGAAAAATCTCGGAACAAAATATTTTCGAATCGATTAGAACATGATTGATATTTTGAACCATGGTATAAAAACATGGACTCTTATGCTCCGTTTGGTACGATGGAAAAATGGAAGGATGGAAAGTTGAAAAGATAAAAAGTTGCAAGGATGGATAAAACATCATGTTTGGTAAGGAAGGAAAATAGGAAGGATGGAAAACTGGATGAATTAACTTTCCTTCCAACTAACCAAAATCAATCCCTCCAAAATCGGAAGGAAAGTGGATGAAAAGTTAATTATTTGTGTTGAGATGTATTTTATTTGTCTATATATCTTTTAATATATACATATATTATATATATATTAATTTCATATAAAAATACAATGATAAAATATGTATTTATATATATATATTTTTAAAAATTTTAAAAATAAAAAATAAAAAAATAAAAAAATAAAAAAAATTAACAGGTCAACTCTTAACTCGACACGACACAATTAATTAAATGAGTTGAGTTAGGTTTGATTAATATTCGATACAAATCTGTAATGACTCAACACGAATCTGACACGACACGATTCAATTGTCACCCCTAATCTTAGCCAGCAAAAAAAAAAAAAAAAAATTAGTCATTTTTATTTTTCATCAATCCAACCAAACACAATGGAAGGAAAGTGTATTATTCCTACTTTCCTTCCTTGAAGGATAGAAAATGTATCCCTCCTATTTTTTATCCTTCCTACTTTCCATCATTCCTACCAAACGAAGCATTACCCATCGCCAATTGAATTAAAGAACCAATATTCCGTCGAAACATGGTTCTCGGTTTGACTACTACAGAAGTTAATATCCTCCACAAAATATTAGATCAGCCGACAAGGGAAAGAATTTTCTGCATAAATCAAACTTTGACCCCTCAATTATGGTCTCGTCTGTTATAGTTCCTTCAATTTTCTTATTTTTTGCAATGGTACCTTAAATTACAGTTATTAATTTCGTACTACCCAAAGATTAACCCCCACTAAAATTTTAATAGAAACTTGTCTTGGTTTGACCATCGAATTAGGTGAACCGTTTCCACCCAAAAGGTAAAGGGTGATTGTTTTTAGAACAATGTGAAACCAATTTAAGTGTAGAGGAGAAAATACGAGAAATCCAATAGTTCAACGAACAAAGTAAAATTAATACCAAAGTTGATGGGGTCCAAATGTATTTTTTTTTTATTCCTATGTGCGGCTGTGGAATTTAATACCAGCTGTAGTCTAGAGCTGGAAGCACCACCATAAGTAAGGAGAATTGGCTTGTATTTGGAAGTAAGAAATATAAGGCCACTCCCACAATCCAGGTTCTACAGGTTCTCAGACTTTGATGGCTTCTCAAACTCAACAGCTTCACTTTGTATTGCTTCCTTTAATGGCTCCTGGCCACATGCTTCCCATGGTAGACATTGCCAGACTGTTGGCACAGCGCGGCGTGCTTGTCACCATAGTCACAACACCCCTCAATGCCGACCGATTCAAAACAATCATCGCTCGTGCCACGGAAGCTGGACTCCAAATTTGAGAAATCCAACTCCAATTTCCATGTGTAGAAGCAGGGTTACCAGAAGGGTGTGAGAATTTTGATATGCTCCCTTCATTGTTCTTTGCAGGTAAATTTTTAGACGCAAGTGGGATGCTACAAGAGCCAGTAGAAAAATTGTTAGAAGAGTTAAAACCCCAAGCAAGCTGCTTAATTTCTGATAGGTGTCTCCCATGGGTGACTAATGTAGCCCACAAGTTTCATATCCCAAAACTTGTTTTCCCTGGATTTGGTTGCTTCTCTCTCTCTTGCATGCACCACTTGGAGGTCTCCAGAGTCTTTGATGATGTTAAATCCGAATCAGATCACTTTTTGGTGCCTGGCCTGCCTGACCCAATTGAACTTACTATAGCAAAGGTTACGGGCTGTGTCAAGACAAACCCATCTGGCTCAAGAGATGTGCGGGATGACATCAGAGAGGCTGAAGAAGCATCATATGGGTTTGTGGTTAACACTTTCCAGGAGTTAGAGACAGAGTATATCAAAGAATATGCCAAGGCAAAAGGTAAAAAAGTATGGAGTATTGGTCCTGTTTCACTCTGCAACAAAGATAATATGGATATGGCCGCAAGAGGTAACAAGTCTGCTATCAATGAAAACCATTGCTTGAATTGGCTCGACTCATTCGAGCCAAGGTCTGTACTCTATGCCTGTCTAGGAAGCCTATCGCGCCTAGCAACTTTGCAGATGATAGAGCTCGGGTTGGGTCTAGAGGCATCAAACAAACCCTTCATATGGGTTCTCAGACATAAATCCAATGATTTCGAGAAGTGGATTGTGGAAGAAAAATACGAGGAAAGGATCAAAGGGAGAGGACTTTTAATCCATGGTTGGGCACCACAGGTACTGATATTGTTTCACCCTGCAATTGGGGGGTTTTTAACTCATTGTGGGTGGAACTCTACGCTAGAAGGGGTGTCTGCTGGTGTGCCAATGATAACGTGGCCAGTGTTTTCCGAACAGTTTTTGAATGAAAAATTGATTGTTCAAGTACTGGGGATTGGAGTGAGGGTTGGTGTAGGGGTTCAAGTTAATTTTGGGCAGGAAGAAGAGATTGGAGTGTTGGTTGAGAAGAATGTAGTTAAGATGTGTGTTGATGAGTTGATGGGTGAAGAAGAGGAAGCTGAAGAGAGAAGGAAACGAGCTAGAGAGCTGGGAAGAATGGCAAAGATGGCAGTAGAAGAAGGAGGCTCTTCTCACACCAACATGACACTTTTAATCCAAGATATCCTGGAACAATTAAACCATGGGGAGTCGATCACAGAGAATGGTACCAAGTAAATTAGCAGAGTCCGAGGTTAATACAAAATAAGAATGAGTTTACAATTTAATTCGATGAAGTTACTACAAAATGGAATCGTAACTTGATCATGGGAGTTGTAATTGATCTTTTTGAATTGTAACTTGATCTGGAATAAGTTTTAATTGATCCTTCTTTCCTTGTAAGCTAAGATACGGAATGGGGTGAAGTTCTATTACATAGGTAGAACTGAAACTTTACATACTTTCTACTAGTGTTAACACAGGATTTTACTCATCTCAGGCTCATCATGTTCCATTGACTCAGGGTTTCAGATCAAAGCTCTAGAACTTAAAAGTCATCTGTCTGAGTCCGGCTTTTTTTTTTTTTACCAGAAACTCGTAGCGTCAACTTAAATTTCAAATTCACACAATCACCTAAAAACTCATGTGATACATAAACCCTTTAAACAATGTTTGATGGGTGGCAACACATTCTGAGTTGCACGATTATAACAGAAATTTTACATAGTCCCAACAAGTTTTGGATTCCAAGACTGTTCACAGAATAGGCAAACGTCTGATACTCGATAGTTGATAGGCATAAACGAAATAAATATCCTCTCTTTCAAAGAACATTGTGCTTTCAATATCGATACATGGTTGATTTTTTTTTTTTTTATTTGTGACTCGGATCTTTCTAACATGATTGATACTGTGAGTGCATTAGGATGTCAAGATTATGCTAAGAACTATATGTGTGCATATTAAATTGGATCGAAATTCTCCCCTGTACACTTTTCACAATCCTCCTCAATGGTAGATCACGCGTTGTGGAGTACTGATGGATCCATTTATGTATAAGGAGTTCTAGTAAAATTCATAATGAAAGAATGTCTACTGGACCGATTCAAGTCTTAGAAGTTTCAGTTCCATTTCACTTTAGATGCTTCCGTTCCATGCCTTGATGGCACTAATTCCATTTAAACATACCCAACATAGGGCATGGAACTAAAGATACAATGTTTTAGAAGTTAATATCAGATTGCAACCTCTGAAATTCAGTGAAAAATAAATAAATAAAAATTTACCTCCTAATATGTTTGCATGCTACTTCAGAAAATATCTATTTGGCATTACTCTCATTTTGCAGCTGTCCTTTGTCATTCATGAAATTCTACAAAATGCCAATTTTGTGGACATCAATTATTAAAGTAGATCATCCCCAAAATGGTAGTTCTGCCTACAAACCACATGACCCTTGCATAATGGTCCACATGCTTCTGTAAGTTCTAAGAACAGCTTGTCAGGTAGTGGAAGCACCCTTTGGAGAATTGGCTCTATAAGGCCACCCTGCAAATCAGGTTCTCCATTATCTCCCTATACTCCCCCAATTTCCATGGCTTCTCAATCCCAAAAGCTCCACTTTGTTTTGTTTCCTTTCATGGCCCAAGGCCACATGATTCCCATGGTAGACATTGCCAGATTGTTGGCACAGCGCGGCGTTCTCGTGACCATAATCACAACACCCCTGAATGCTGAAAGATTCAAAGCAACCTTCACTCGTGCAATAGAAGCTAAGCTCCAGATTGAAGTAATTCAACTTCAATTTCCAGGTGTAGAAGCAGGGTTAAAAGAAGGGTGCGAGAATGTTGATATGCTTCCTAAAATCGACGAGGTAGTTTATTTTTTTGCCGCAACTGCCATGCTACAACAACCAGTGGAAAATTTATTTAAAGAGTTAAAACCACCACCAAGCTGCTTAATTTCTGATATGTGTCTCCCATGGACAACTAGTATTGCTCACGAATTTCATATCCCAAAACTTGTGTTTCCATGGATTTGGTTGCTTCTCTCTCCTGTGCTTACACAACTTGCATGTCTCAAAGGTGGTAGATGATATTCACTCTGAATCAAAACACTTTGAGGTGCTGGCATGCCTGATCGAATTGAACTGACTAAAGCACAGATTTCGGGCATTCTCAAGCCACACTCATCTAGCATGAAAGATATCCGTGATGACTTGATAGAGGGTGAAGAAACAGCATATGGAGTGGTGGTTAATACATTTGAGGAGTTGGAGCCAGAATATGTCAGAACATATGCGAAGGTAAAAGGTAAAAAAGTTTGGTGTATTGGCCCTGTCTCACTTTGCAACACAGATAATATGGATAAGGTTGATAGAGGTAGCAAGGCTTCAATCAATCAAAACCATTGCTTGAAATGGCTTGACTCATGGGAGCCAGAGTCTGTAGTCTATGTTTGTCTAGGAAGTCTATCTCGCCTTGCTACTTTACAGATGATAGAACTTGGGTTGGGTTTAGAGGCATCAAACCGACCTTTCATATGGGTACTCAGACATAAATCAGATGATCTGGAGAAATGGATCCGAGAAGCAAGATTTGAGGAAAGGACAAAAGGGAGAGGCCTTTTGATCCATGGTTGGGCACCACAAGTACTAATTTTGTCCCATCCTGCAGTTGGGGTTTTTTTAACACATTGTGGATGGAACTCTATAATGGAAGGAGTGTCGGCTGGTGTGCCAATGATAACATGGCCGATATTTGCAGAGCAGTTTTCTAATGAGAAGTTGATTGTCCATGTACTAAGGATCGGAGTGAGGGTTGGTGTAGAGTTTCAAGTTAAAATTGGAGAGGAAGAGAAGGTTGGTGTGTTAGTGAAGAAGACTGATGTTAAGATGTCAGTCGATAGGTTGATGGATGGAGGAGAGGAGGCCAAAGAGAGAAGAGAAAGAGCTGGAGAGTTGGGTAAAATGGCTAAGGTGGTTATAGAAGAAGGGGGTTCTTCTCACCTCAACATGACAATGCTAATCGAAGATATCATGGAACAAACAAACAATGGGCAGTCAACAAGAGACCACGGTACAAATTAAAGTTCCATAGAAAGCATGTAAGAGGATGAAGATCTCTTACAAGTGTAGAATAAACATGTTACTCAATTGCTACTAGGCTTACTAGTAAATTATATATCACCAAGCACTTTTATAGTCTGCAACATACTGTTTAATTGATCTTCTTCATTGGCTCGGCCATTAAAATGTCATCTGAATTTCTCAATGTGGTTTATCTTGAAGAGCAAATTACGTATTTAGCCCTCAAACTATGACTCTTGTTTTCAAAAAGACAAAGATGTTGAGAAATGCCTTTTTTCATGTTGTCTGATGAGCCTAGATTTGGTTGGGCCAGGTCCAATCCATGAAGTAAGCCCAAATCTATTAAAAGGCAGGTCAAACCCAGCTCATAGATTCAGTTCAATCTAGAATTCAAGAGACCCAGAAAATCAGCGCACGTGGGGAGTAAACATCGGGATAACTACTCGAAGATCAAAACTATCTCTAATTGTATATATCCTTATCTGTAGCTATCCTCCCCGAAGGACTAGTCACCTATTCCTCCATGCTATCGCCTCAATTAAGGTTCTGTGCCTATAAATTGTAAGTTCTCTAACGCACTTTTTTACTCAGCGACACCTTTTACACACCCTAGAGCTTACTTTTGCTCCCCCTCTCTTCCCACATGCTACTTTATCAATAAAGTCTTATAGCCACCGTTGTCGCCTTTAAAGTGGAGTAGGTCATCCTGACCGAACTATTCTATATCTGTGTTGCTTGTGTGGATTTTATCTTTATATTTAATGCATTTATTACCTGCATTAATTACTCACATGTAGTACATAAATCTACTTTTGTGCATCATCATTGTCAATGAGAAATTAAGAAGATCTGAAGTCAAATTACTAAGATTTGCTATCATTTCAAGTTGTTTACATATATGCTTACATAATTAGGGCCCCTTAACCACATAATAATAATAATGAGAATAAGTAGTCAGTCGGGATAAGTTTACGATATCATACTGATAATTGATTTAAAGTCGTTGATTCTAGTTTAGTTATGGTTTGTAACCATTAATTAAAAAATAAATATACGCGACATAGTTTAGGAACTTAATTAGATAGTTTAGAAGCTTAATTGACTTAAAAAAAATTCAGGGATTTAATTAATACAAGGATCATAGTTTGAGGATCAAATACGTAATTTACTCATATTTTTAATAGAGTTGCCTAAAACGCGCTAAAGAATGCACGTGACCAGCACATTCCACACCCTTCCGTTAGAAACCCTAACAGAAAGGGCTTGATTGAAACAATTACATAGTTTAGGGGCTTAATTGACTCAAAAAAAAAAAAAAAAGTTCAAGAGTTAGTTGACACAAGGGTTATAGTTTGAGGGTCAAGTACGTAATTTACTCCATTTTGAATGATTAGTTCATTAGACTACAACCTCTTCTCATCCGACCTACTCCGAGGTTTTCCCATCCGATGGTAAATATATCATATCATATGAAGGTTATTCTTTTATCAACATTTATCCTGCTTGTGATTTTTCTTTTATCAGAATCCTGCTTGTGCTTCACTTGCTTTATATTTGATATGAAAATTACATCTAAGTCAGCATAAGTTTTGGTCCTAATTCATCAGAGACATAATTTGTTATAGTTAATACCACAAAAATCATAAGAATGAAAAAGGGCTTCTTGACAGTGGATCCATCACTTGCATTGCTAAATTAACTAGAGCGCCAAGTAAAATAAATATATGACAGTGCACAATCACTTAATTCAAGCTAATCAGATCACTTTAACGGATTGTAATTGTTGGTGCCAAAAACTGATAATCTAGTAGGGCATAAGAATCCATCTGTTTGTGAATCTTTTTCACCTATTGTTTCGATGGACAATGATCGTCTTTCATACTCCGGCATAATTTCCATTAAATAATCAATTGTTAGAGGTGGAGTGAATCGGAAAAATGTAGTGGCGTTGAATTTGAATGTGGGAAGGTTTGGTGTAAAGGTCCTGTTTGAGATTGAAATTTGTTTGAGTTAAATTAGGGTTCATACACACGCGCAGGTGATGTCGGGTTATAGTCCATGGGGTAGGGTAAAAACCGGTTTCCTGGGTTATGGGCTGGTAAGAGTTAAAAGGAAGTATAATACTACGGGCTTATTTGAAAACGTTTACAGTTTTTGATTTTTTAAAAAATGAAAAACAGAATCAGTTTTAGATTTTCGTTAGCAAAAAATGAAAACATAAAACGTGTTTGGTTGCTTTTACAGTTGTAAAAAAATTTGAAAACAAAGATTGAAAACTCGTTTGGTTATAACACTATTATTTATTTTATTTTTGTGACTAGCTTGTATACATTAACATAATTCCATGCAATTAAAAAGTTAGAACAACAATCCATAACTATCATCCAATAGTTTTCAATCATACTACAAATATATCCCATGATTTTCAAACATTCCACATAAGTATCTCATACTTCATAGTTATATTAATACTAATAACACCACACTAAAGTTAACACCACCAACAACAAAAGTCATAGTTCATACACACCAACAACAATAATGTCTATCAATGCCCATGCAGTCTTGCCCACAATTCATCAGCAATGCCATCTCTCACACGAGCTATCTGGCGAAGTTGGTTTGGACTGATATCTACTTCAATTGGGTTTTGTGAATTCGATCCCGAATTGCCAGTACAATCCCTATTTTCATCCCTGAACTCATCAAACAATCGGTTTTGACGAGTATGCATTCTGATGAAGTTGTGCACGGTACAACAAGCTGTTGGTATGTATTTTTGTGTTTTATGGGATAAGGGGACATCTGCTTGAGAATGGAAAATCGAGCCTTTAGTACTCCAAAGCAACGTTCAATGACATTCCGAAGAGATGAGTGACGATAATTGAATAACTCTATCTTACTTCTTGGACGTCGACCACTACCTTTATGCTCATGAAAATGATATCTCTTTCCACGATATGGTGACAAAAAACCCGGCATGTTCGTATATCCAGAGTCAACAACATAATACTTATATGTCAAACAGTACACTTGTAAATTAACATGATAATTTGTATAAATAAAAATAACGGTACAATTGAATAAATACCTCCTCCAAGATTGGGAAGTTATTTTCTAGGTCATGAAGAGACTCAATAAATATTCTTGAGTCATTGGCAGTTCCTTCCCAACCGCTCATCACAAAAGTAAATCGCATGTCGAATGAACATGCACACATCACATTCTGTGTTGGTTCAGTTTTTTTGCCACGATATGGTATTTTGTCATCCACCGGTACACGCGCGTCAACATGGGTACCATCTATAGCCCCAATACAATTCTAACACGACACCTAAATTGTTAATATGAATAAATCATGTGCATAACAAATACCAAGTAATAAAATATATCTTACCTTAAAGAATGGATAGTACTTAGGATTATACTGAATATGAGGTGGAACAATATTGAAATCAGGAGGTCTGATAATATGGACACCAAGTCTACAAACAGCCTTCAAGACACGATGAAAGTAAAAATGGATAGTATGGCCTGAATGTTGGAACCTCTAAACTACTATTCAAATTCTCTCATTGTGAGATATAATTAGTAAGAATATAGCCACTTGTTCTTGAACTGTCACATACCTAGAGCTATTCAAATTCCTTTTACTTTTTAGTTCCTCACAAAATAACACAAACACGTTAGGGTCCATCCTGAACTGATCATAACACCTATCTTCATGCCTATTAATTAATTCTAAAACATAGTCATGACCCCTAAGTTGAGATGTTCTACATGGTTGTTTTGAAGAGAGCCTATTGAGTTCCTCCATCAATAGTAACACAACAATATGGACAATAAACTCCTCATCTTCCTCTTCCATCGTTTCAATCAAATTGTCTGAGTTCATGATGCAATATAAAAAAAAGAGTACCTAATGCAATATAAAAAAAAAGAGTACTATTACATATAAATCCTAATTAAAAAAAGCATATATAATATAACATAACATAACATTTAAAGAGTACCATTACATATAAATCATAATTAAAGAAAACATACATAACATAGCATAACATTTAAAGAGTATCATTACATATAAACCCTAATTAAAGAAAGTGTACATAACATAACATAATATTGTATGACACCATTGCAAGCACAAGAACATCACCGATTCAGCACCACACCCATCCTCCTACTTTCAGGCATTGAAAGAAACAACTCTTGCCACATTACATCATCACGCAACAGTTTAACAGCTTTTGTGTAAACTGCATCATCAATGTCTTTGATTGAGTTCAAAGCAGTCATGCAAGCCTTCAACATCTCTTTATGTGGATTATCTGTACTGACTGAATCGCCTAAGGACTCCACACAAGTAGATGACTCACCACCACTTGCCAATTTTTTCTCGTAGTAGCTTGCCCTAAGCTTTGCAGAATCGGCTAACACAGTGAGTGCATTGGTAAGGGCACGACCATAAGTTTTTCTCTTTGGACGTCGGCTACTAGTTGGAGTGGTAGATTGACTTCCATTACGTTTGGTATCCACTGGGTTATCATCACCATTATCATTAACTTCCTCATCTTTTGGGTCATAGTTGGGATCATGTTCCTCTTCATTATCATATGGAGGTTTGGTTGATGGATGAGCATGTTTATCGGTTGTTGTTGTGTCTTGGTATATTCTACACAATGCCTCAAAATGTGGGCAACCTTTTTTCCTAAATTTTTTTGCTCGCTTGCTGACCTATAAATATATGAGTGATAGGAAACTAATTAACAGTATATTTTTTATATAAATTTGCATATAAGTAATAAACATTTTTATACCTTGATCAAATTGTCCCAAACATCATCTGGAAAAGTCATAGTTCCTCTCTCTGGATCCCAACTAGCCCCCGTGGTGTTTGTAACTAGTTTGTGAAAATCCTTTCAAACTTGTCTTAGAGCATTAAATTTGTTCTTAAGTTTCTCATGGGTATATGCATAGTCAGTCCTTCGTTTCAACTCTTCAAGCATGTACTTCCATGACTCTTGAGTGAAAGTAGTAGTTGGCCTATTTTTCAAGGAAACTTGCTCATCCATTAACTCAATAAAAATTGTCTCATTCTTCGTAGGTCACGGTTGATCAACTTTGGTTGGTTCAATTTCCATAACATCAGCATTATCCAGGTTCTGACTGACATTCACATTGGTCATCTACATCCACAAACAACCATAATAATTTCTCAATGCAAAGTATGAAAATCATGGATTTAACATACATTTTTCATGCCCAAAAAAATCAAAAACTCATTAGATATAGAGAGAGCAAAAAAAAAAAATCAACAACTACAGAGAGAAAAAAAACCAGCAACTAGAAATCAGCCAACTACAGCCAAATTGAAATCAGTTAACTACAACCAAAAAAATATGCGACTACAACCAAAATTGAAATCACCCAACTACAGCCAACAAAAATCAGAACCTGCAGCCAAAAAAATCAGCCAACTACAGCCAAAAAAATCAGCAACTACAGCCAAACAAATCAGCCAACTACAGCCAAATTGAAATCACCCAACTACAACAAAAAAAAAAAAAAATCAGCAACTACAGCAAAATCAGCCAACTACAGCAAAAAAAATTAGCAACTACAGCCAAAAAAATCAGCAACTACAGCCAAAAAAATCAGCCAACTACAGCAACTACAACAACTATAAAAATCTTTTCTTTTAAAAAAAAAACGACGGAGAGCACAAAAAAAAAAATCAATAGCAAAAAAATCAACAATACAACACAAAAGCAAAAATAAAATAAAATACAACACAACTCAGCAGATCACAGAACCCAAATCAGTGTTTTAAAAAAAAAACATAACCCAGATCAGCAGATCACAAAATAGATGAGTAAAGAAGCTATTTACCTTGATAGAGAACCAGGGGCGGCTGTAACACCCCGCATTTTTATTTTATATATGTATATAGATATATAGTAGATAATTGAGGTAAAAATGTGGATATGTGTAGTAATAGTAGGAATAAATACTAGGGAGACAAATGGATTGGGAAGTTTGAGTTTCGAAAGTGTGTAAACTTGAGAAGAGGGATTATGGAAGTTTCTAAATATTTTTAGGTCAAAATAATGTGGCCATTGAATCCGGAAGGTCGAACAACCTTGGGAGATGTAATATGGGTTGTATTGGAAGCTAGGAAGTATTCCGGAGTGAAAACACACTTAGAGAAAATTTGGGTAAAAAGGAGTTGGGACACCTTCTAGTATTTTGTTCATAACTTTTTATCCTTATATCCAATTGATCTGAAATTTTGAGAGTAGATAGTAGACATCTAGGGCTACAAAAGTGTATCTCATGAAAATTTTCCAATTCGACCTCTAAATGGGTCAAAATCGCACTGGAAGTCGAAACAAAAATCTGGCAGTCAAACCGTACCGGTACGCGTACCGGTACGCCGAACTCCAGTAGCCAAACCGTACCGGTACGCGTACCGGTATGCCCGAAGCTTGGCACCGAAAAAGTCGGGATTTTGGTGTTTTAAAACACACTTTTAAGCCTCATTTGACCCATTCTTCCATCCCACTCTCACCCCAAACATCTTAGAGCCCTAAGAGAAGAGAAAAAGAGAGAAAAACACAAAGATCTTGAGAGAGTTACACCTTATAGAGATCAAAACCGAAATTTCCTCAACAACACCATTCTTCTACTCTCTTCTTCTACACTTTCACTACACCCTTACCCACACCTCTTGGAATCCTAGAGAGAGTCTTAGAAAAGAATAAAGAAGGAGAAAACACAAGATCAAAAGGGGAAAACAAAGGATTTAAGAGTGATTCAAGATCAAACCCTAGATCTTCAAGAACATCAAGGTAGGGGTTTTCTCTCACTCTCTTACATTGAGGTTAGGGTATTTATATATGTATGTTTTGGCTATCAATGGTATTTATATGCTATGGAATCATCCTCTATTAGGCTTTTTGGTAAAGATTACATGTTTTGAACAATGTTAGGGTTGAATACCCATGAAATCTCTTTTTATGTTTTAAAACCCTAGTTTGTGGAGAGCGATGTATTTCTTCTTAAATGCTTTCTCTATTATGAACTTTGAAAATCGTAGTTGTTTGTGTTGGGTAGCAAAATAATGTTATTGTGATCTCATGTATTTTCTTGGTTAGCCATTATAAAACGTCATATGATTAATTTGGGGGTTTTGGATAAATGATTGTAAATTGAGATAAATATTGGAATTGGATGCTTGAGAATCAATAAATGGGGGTGGAGGTTGCTCTTAAGTATGCCACCTACCGGAATAAATGGGGATGGAGGTTGCTCTTAAGTATGCCAACTACCGGAATAAATGGGGGTGGAGGTTGCTCTTAAGTATGCCACCTACCGGAATAAATGGGGGTGGAGGTTGCTCTTAAGTATGCCACCTACCGGAATAAATGGGGGTGGAGGTTGCTCTTAAGTATGCCACCTACCGGAATAAATGGTTGGGAATTGTTTATGGCCATTAATGTCAAGTTATGAATTATTGTAGTATTGTGGAAAATGGTTTCCTATAAGAACTTGTGGGAGTATGGGATTCCACAAGGTCTTGTGGGAAACCGGTTTATATTTCGGAAAAATTGATATGTCTTGGATCTTGGTTTCTTTTACTGTTCATTTAAATTACTGTCGCTACTTAAACTTGAGATCCATTTTAAAATGTCCCTGTTTTACTTCAAAGATTATATATGCTATTTGTGAAATGAGACCGGCCATTTTATATACTATTATAAACCTTGTTCGAGTTTGGGAGGAATGTTGCTACAGAGCTTAGTGCTCACCCCCTACAAACAACATATTTCAGGTCTTGGTATAGAGGAGGAGCTCGGAACTGACGAGCCGGAATATTGGGAAGCTCCTATAGGAGGGAATGTGGATCCCGAGATGGACCTGTAGAGACATAGCTTCCTTTGTAATAGACTTGAGAATTTATTTTGAAATCATTTGAAGTTTAGTTTTCTTTTGTTATTCCGCTGCTAAGTTACGTTTGATAATTTGAGATGTAAATGTCATATCTTGGCTTATTCTTTTGGGATAATATTGTAAATTTTATGGATGATGAATGGAAATATTTTCTTATTGATGAAATTATATTAGTGCTCTCATGTTGTGAATGGTCTTAGAATGTAATGCCGTCCAGGATGGTATTTGGGGCGTTACAGCGGCTCAAGGTCAAGCGGGGCCTTAGGCAAAATTTTCATATGAGGCCCTATTAATATTTTGTCTATTGCTATATTTTATTTTTAATTATTATAATTTTTTTATGTTTTAAAAAATTATTTTTTATTTTTAAAAAAATTTAAAATATTGATTAAGTTTTTATACTCAAGTTTTGACAATAATTTTGTTTAATAGATAATACTGTTAATTCATTCACTCTTAGTTGATTGTAAATAAAATTTCATCAATTTAAGTTTTCAACAAGTAATTTAATAATACAATATGTGAGCAAAGAATAATTTTAAGATAACAAAGAATCATTTTTTACCCATGAGTAATGTGCACGCATAAAGTACAAAACTTTAATAACATAGATAATTTAAGTATAAATTATTTGGACTGAAAATTTATATTAAGACAAAAAATGAACAAATTTTATAGATTTTCACCACAAGAAATAATGAATATAAATTTTCTATGTGAGTGATTGAAATACAACTATGAACACACTCAAAATATTTAGAAAATTTTAAATCAAAGCTCACACGAAGGAGTAATTTTGGATCCAAAAAAATTAGATATTGATTTGAACTATTAAAATTTGAGCCCTAAAAATTTGAATCATATCTAAAATACAAAAAATAAAAATAAAAAAGACTATTATACTAAACTGGTAAATTTTATGGAGGCCTCTAAAATTTGGGCTTAACCAAGTAGAGAGTAATTTTGGACCTAATAAAATTAAATGCTGATTTGAATTAATAAAATTTGGGCCCTAAAAATTTTAATCATATCTAAAATATAAAATAAAACATAAAAAATTAGGCCTACTATACTAAAGGGATAAATATTGTGAGGGCCCTCTAAAATTTGGGGCCCTAAGCAAGCAACTTAGTTGCCTAAGGGTTAGGCCGGCCCTGTAGAGAACCCTTCATCGTCGATCAGGTTATTTACCTTGATAGAAAACCATTCACCTTCACCGTCTAGGCTGAGAAAGCGTGAGAGAGAGGGAAAGGGGGGGGGGGGTCAGGCAATGAAGAGGCTCTTAGAAAGCTTAGAGGGGCTAGGGTTTGGGAGATCAATTGCTATTTATATAGGTGGCCAATAAGTGTGTTTTTTTGGTACTAATAAAGTTCGATCTCTTGACCTCATTAATGTTCAACGCGCGTTAAACATTTTTGATTTTTTCAAAAACGACTTTAATAAAAAACGAAAACAGTTACAAAACGAATTTTTTTTCCTGGTTTTCTCCAAATATCAAAATAAAAACGAAAAACATAAACGTTACCTACGCAAACCGTTTACCAAAAGACCAATGCTATGTTTATTAGAAAAATTAGCGGAGAATTGTGAAGGGATATAGGAAATTAGATTTATTGGCATTAAAATACATAGCTCTTAATGTTAAGTCTTTTAATCCTCATCTTCCTTACTTTATTATGTCCAAGTACACATTTTGATTTTTTTTTTATTTTTCTTTGACATATTTGTCATCTCTTATATAATGCATATTTCATTTGACAATTATTTTATTTTTTGAATTTATATTAGAAGATTTGCATCTAACCTTGATTCAGTATATCTCAGCCATTTTGAATTTTGAATTATTTTTTCATTATCTTTGCCATAAAAAATATCTTCCTTCTTACTCTCCAAACTACCAGCCATTATTGTTTAGAAAAACTCTCACAATGAGAAAGTTCTTCTATGAAATGATGTGTCTATTTATTTGATGAGATTTTGATTGGGTGTCTTGTGTTGTTGCAAATTTCAAGTATAAGACAGGATCGAACTCTATTTTAGTAATGAACAAAGATGATTAAGACTAGTGTAAAAAAAAAAAGAAACCAATCAAGAAGATGGAGGATGGTGATTCAACGTTCAACTTTGATCGATTAGGTCCTTTATACTTCATCAATGGAAAGAAATCAAATTGTAAGAAGGGTCAGAAAATTATCATTGTTGTTCTGGTAGAGAGGAACCAGCCCAAGTCTCCATCATCTCAATCTACCTCTTCGGCTGCCAGAGCTCCGACACCGGTTAGTCACACTCCAGTAACTAAACCTCCCAAAGGGTCTACACCCGTGTCCCCCTATTCGGCCCTTACCAAGTCTCCTTCATCGCCTTCTTAATTCGACAAGAACATAGTGACAATATAGTGTTGCAATACAAGTGGTTTTACAGTCAATACCTAAATAACTTAAAAATGTAACAATACAATGTTGCAGTACATAGTTACAATACAAAGTTTAATATTGTAAATGTGACGCCCCGATTCCCGAGAGTCCCGATTAACCCGTTGATCACCAATCAACCCGCGGAATAACACGTGATATTGCTTAACCTGATAACACGTAGTGATACCCCATTCGCTGGGGTCCATAACTTTTAACAAAATTCGGACAGAGTCTCCTTTATACAGGAAACTCTACCCAACACATGCAACCTGTGCAATCCAAACCAGTAATCACACTGGGTCCCAACCATTAATATTCAATGAATATAGTATTGAATACCAATTATCCATGACATTCATTCATTCACAAAAGAATAAAGTCCATAAGAGTCCCATTAAATACCTTTAATAAAATACTAGTTTTGCACTTAAAATATACAAGGTCAAATGTAAAATATACACAAGGGACTACAAAATATAACTCAAAAGCCCCAGCCCGATTCTGTCATCAATACGGGCCCAAGTGAGGGCCGTTAGCAGAAACTTGTCCAACACCTGAAATATATTTTCATAAAGGGTGAGACATGCTTAATAGGGGTACCAAATGCATATGAAATGTCACGAATGCTACCATTTCATGCCATGTTGTGAGATGAGAACTCAAGCATGCAATGCAACACCGAACCCCACCTGCTCCCATATCACATGTTATACCATGTGTATCCATCCGCGCATTCCAAACTCCCGACATTGATATTAGACATCTAATGACTATTTTATAAAAATCTGTGTCTTTTTAGGATAGGTATTTATGGACTTACACTAATGGTCACTCAACCGACATGGAATTCAAGAACTTCCACCGACAGTTCCGCGTACACTAACATATTTTATGGATTCAATGCTAACTGAAGTGTGTATCCGAAATTACCCGGTCTTGCACTTGTGGGAGAATCTAGCACTTCTTTTTAACTCCAACACTCGTTTTAATGTAAACTTGTGCAATTCAGCCAGACCTAAGTCCAACTTTCTTGAGGTCACGTATTAACCCACCAAGAATGGTGTTTAATTAAAAATATACACACACACAGACACCCATACTCATGTCGAATACTCACGAATGCGATGCTACCCGTATATATGCAAATATAATGTGCAATTGTAATTCATATCATTATACTCATCATATTATAAAGCATACAATAAACATGTCCATTTTCTACAAATATTCTCAAGCATGTCACATATGATTGCAATCCAAATAACGTACTTGAACCCTAAGCATTTGATCAAACACATAGTGGGCATAAATATAAACATATAGCATACCCAAATAATTCATTCTTCTATCGGTAGGTTCACATTTTCGAAACCAAACCCAAATCAAGCAAGAAATGGTTTTTAACATGTTCTCACACATAAGATTTCATCTCTATAGCCCTACCCATTTCATATTGCAACCTTAAGTTGAAAGTAAACCTAGATAGGAGGGAATTCTATCTCTTGTAGTGTGAGCATGTTGTAGAAAGATCCTAGAAAAAGCTAAACAATGTCTCGTTCAATACTGAGTTAAAACTCCAAATTTCGCAATGTGTCAAAAATGGACTTAGTTGATATTGGTGCATAGTCCTCGTCGAGTAGAGCAACTTTTGCTCTTACGCTATCTCGATACAACAGACGAATCTTCGTAGATCAAGGAAGAAATAAAAAAGAAGACTTGGAGAATTTCTCCTTTCTCTCTCTCTCTATATCGGCCGGAACTTGGTGGAAAAATGGTGAAAGACCCCAAAATCCTCCTTTTTATACATTCTTAAATGCTTGGCCCTCATTACGACACACATCCTATTTTAATTGGTCTAATTTTATTATGAATCAATTAAATCTCGTCCTGTGTTAAGTTTAGTCTATTTTTATCTCACTAATTTTAAATTATTTCCTAGGCCTCGCGAATGAAATGATTTTAGTCACGTGATACCCAATTGCATTGTAAAATACAAAAAATCTGACTATCTCGAAATTTAGTAAAATTTGACTGGAATAACTAGATTTCGCGAGACGAATCCAATAGTGAAGTTCGTTTCATCATCCGAATTCTATAAAAATTTAAGTTTTCAACCCGTACTTTAACGGCTAGTTACCGTTTTACCCTTTTTAATTAAGTTTTAATTTTTTTCAGGTTTTATAGTAAATCCATAATTTCTAGATTTTGTACATCCACACTCAACATTTAAAAAAAAATAAAAGTGATTCACCCAAAAAAAAAACCAGTGTGATTCATCCACACTTAGCATATATATATATACACGTGACCAAATTAAATCTAATGCAAAATAAATTTCCTTAATTTTTAGTATTTTCTAAGATAAGATAACTAAAATTCCTTAATTTTAGTTGTCAAATTTCAAAAGATTTTAAAAAAATTTAAAATATATCCCTAAAAAAAAAAGAAATAAGGAGATGGGAAAGAGAGAGACCAATGGTTATGACGAGGATTTATTATGAGTTTTGATTTTTCAAATCTATTTTAGGCAACTGCTATATATTAAAAGGATATTCAAGTCTTTCTAAATCAGTAGAGGACTTTTTTACAAAATATTTTTCACTATGGATTTATCCATTAATAAGTCTAATTTGGTGTATCAGCTTCCGAAAATTTATCAAATCAACGTGAATGATTAGATCTGTAGTGAAATTCATTAATATAATTAGTGTCCTCGTTATTTATTAATATTTTAATGAATATTTTTCCCCCAATAATAGTAGCGGAGAAATGTTATATCCATCAAATTTATATTAAATTTGAAATCCCAAATGATGTGTCATATTAATAGTCACGGGTTGGTTTGTGAAAATTTATGGAACCTATTAATTCAATAATTTACATTAATTTGGTATAAAAATTGATAAAAATTTTAATAAATGTAGCATTGTTCATAATACCAACCCCCCTTATTCCCTTTATTAGTGTTAGAGGACAGAGTTAATAATGCCATTGATTCCCCACACCTCCCCTCTCCCACAAAACTCCAATACGAAAAAGATAAGATTTTTTTTCCTTTTGTTTATAAAAAGGAGATTTCAGTTGCATTATGATCGATATTTCTGGTTCTTTGGATCCAGATCGCATATTCCCCACACTGCCCCCCCTTCCTCTTCCTCCTCCCTTGATTCATCCTACTTTGTCTATAAAGAAATTTCAATTGCAACAATGATAGAATCCATATATCATATTTTGAATAATTTCAGATCTTGATCCCCCACCCCTCGTGCCCCGTGGGGCCCCCTTCCTTGATTCATCTATTTTTTTATATGTAGAAAGGGAAGATGGTACCTTCAAAATTTATTAGCTTATTATCACTTGAAATAGAGAAATACCGCGGTTACAAATTTTACAAAACGAAAGAAAAACCAAATGCACAAACCAAATGCACAAGTTGTCTGTATAAGTTGCACAGAGCAAGATGCTACAATGTTACCGAGTAGTACTTTCTTTTTCTTTTCTTTTTTTAGGTCCTATGTTCACAGTTAAATTACAAAAATTGGCACTGAAGGGCAATGATATTCATTGAGGCGAGAGTTATCATGGCACAATAAAGTATAGCTACTCTCAAGCCGATAGTTATATCCACTACACACAAATGAGATGCATGTTAAACAAATAGTAGTTAAATAGTAGAGATTTTAAAATGATTTTTCATCATTTAAATTTTATTGCCAATGGAAGGCTAATACTAAAAATGATGTCAACCAAAGGGTCTTTGGTCCAATGGTACTTCTATCTTGTAAAGGCTTTTTGAGGTCAAGGATTCAAGTTCCCCTCCCCCTCAAAAAAAAAATAAAAAATGAAGAAAGATTTCATAGGTTACTTATATTCAATGTTCCGCCAATACAAACAAAGATTATAAATGGCGAGATTCGAAAAACACAAATAGTTCACGATACACAGAAAAAAAATCTCACTTATACAACAAATGGACATGATTGTGAGAAACCTGCTTCATAAGTTATATGTAGATTAGTTACTATATTGATTTAGGAGCAAAAAGACTCATCTATGTTACAAATTGAATGGTGAAGAGTGAAATTTAGCTTGGAGAAAAAAGCAATAAACATTGTTTGGAAACTCATAGAGTTACAGAGGTAGAATATCAATGAAGTTGTATATTATTGTCTCTTTTTTCTATTTTGGTTGATTTTTTTCCATTTAAAAACACTACATCAAGTAACATGCTAAAGGTTCCAAGCTTGAATAATGAAATTGAAAAATTAAAAGATCAAAATCAAATAAAAACTTGAATTATTCACGTGCAACGCACGTGCACATGAACTAGTCATTTAAAGTGTATCAATGCAGTATATCAAAATAGTGTAGGAGTAATAGAAACTAGGCTTCAAAATATAATTTTGTAGTATTATATATGTATAGAGTAACGTGATCATTAAAACTTCACACCATAGTCTTAGGTAGATATTTTTGATATGGACTGTTAGATCATGATTTAACGTCCATTAATTCAAGATGTTAAATATTAAATATCAAAACTTACTAAATTTCATTGTGAAGTAAAAAGGAAACTATAAGACTATATTAATTATTGTTTTTATCATATAAGGAAAGTAAATTAGTGCTGTAATAAGATGAAATCTTTTACAAAGAATGAAAAGAAAATATTAATTAGTCTGTCAAGATTTCCACATTGATAAAGAAGATTCCATAATAAATAGAATAACCAAATCTTCCATTAAATTAGAAATTTTTTAATACACAAATAAAAACTAAAACTCAGAAGGTTCCCAAAAATAATCGTCTGATTTAAGGGAGGACACAAATGTCAAAAAAAATCTAAAAATTTTAAATTGTGTACTTGGACACAATTAAGATCTAAAATTAAGGACTTAGTTACTTAACATAAAGTGCTATAGACTTTTTTTATAATTAAGTCTAATTTTGTGTACCCCTTCCTAATTTCCCAAAAAAAAAAAAAAAAAATCCAATTGTGGCCCATTTAAGACCCATTGCGACTAGACTCGGGATCTCGTGGGTAGCCGCTAAAAGACCAAAATGACTAGCCCAGTGGATAGCCATTTTTGGTGGGCCCAGCCCGCAGATTGCCCTTGCCCATTAACTAGCAAGGAGAGGGGGATAGCAGTACAACCAACCAATTAGACTACTAAATTAGTTGGAAAATGGTTGCTAAGCATGTGTGCTTTAAGGAGGGAAACTTGGCGCCCAATTTGTTTCTTTTATAAGTAATGCTATGTATCTCAAATTTTCAATCCAAATTTTCATCCCAAATCAAGAGAGACTTTTGAATCAGTGTATCTCATTTAAAAAAGTTTATAGAACTCACTCATCCAATGATCTCCCTTCATTTGTGATGAAAATTTGGGTTAAAAATTTGGGATACATAGTATTTCTCCTCTTTTATACCAATGTTGGTTTTTTTTTTCGTTTTTGGGGAAAGTTCTTTATGGGGGTGTTTGTTTTGGTAGATAAAAGGGTAGGATTGGTTAAAAATACCTTGGAACCCACATATTTTTCACATAATTTTTTCTTTAAGAATATTGTTATTCCAAAAACAATTTCCAAATCAAATTTATCCATCCAAACATGAGATAGACTTGGATTACTTTTCATTATAAAAGAGTGTAATAGTCATTTCAATTGTATATATACATGGACCCACACTTGACATATTATCTTCTTAAATAGAGGATCCGACGGGATACGAATATATTTAGCATCTTTAGCCGGACTTCGTTTTTTTTTTTCTCTAATAGGGATTAATTGAACAGTTAGCTGATTAAAATAAATTAAGGGGTTAAATTGAAATTAGATGAAAGTTTAGGGGAGCAATATGATTTTAATCCTAGTCAAAATACACCGCATCTGTAGATTAATCACCACAATCACAGCCTTACGGCCACCTGATCCTCAAATTAAACCAACCACCCTCTCCTCAAGATGCGACCGCCTTCTGCCCACTCTCACTTCTTCTCCTCTCTCAAACAGGTAGAGAAGAGATTGAAATTTGACCACCCATCACAACCCTCTACTCTCTCTTCACCACCACCGCCGCCACCAGCAGCAGCAGCAGCAGAGAGCGGTCAGACATTAACAGAATCTCTCAGTTCCCCAATATACCTCAATTTCGACCGACCCACCATCACCGATCACTCAATCATCCAAGACAGTGAAGTTCCTCAAGAATTCCTCTCAAATTCTATTGATTTTCCACCAACCCATGAAGACCCACCTCACTCAACCAACCCAGAAAACCAAGAAGTAATTGATGAAGGCAAAAACAATGGCGTCGACGACATCCAACTTTTAATGCAGCTATTGGGCTTATCAGAGTTTCAAGAGGAAGATCAGGAAAATGATGATTTGGTTCTGAATTGTGGTGGTTGTGATGATGGGTTTTATGGTAAGATTGTTGGGGTGAAAGGGCCAAAATGTGGGAAGGAATTGGAGAGGATGGAGGGATGGATTAAGCACTTTTTGAATGGCTCTGGTGAGGAAGGAAGGAGAGAGCCCTTGAGATTGGCACATTTGCTTCTGGGTAAAGCTGCTTTTGTTTCAAAGGAAAGTGATGGTATTGGAGAATTTGGATTTCCCTCAACTGTTGATGAGTTTTTGCAGGATGATCCACCAAGAGATTAGGTGATTGCTTTACTTTGGAAGAATATCTGTGGAGATTGTTGAGTTTTTTATAAAAGGCACTAGGTAACCCGTGCGCCAAGGTAAGGTGTAATTTGAAGGATTTTGGGATGAATGTTAGTGATTATTGGAAGAGTCTACTTTATATTATAGATTAATCATATGTTGTTTTTTTGTAGAAAAATTACATCCAAATCTTTTAAAGTTTATCACTTAATCACTTAAATTCTCTAATATTTAAAATATTACACACAAACCTCTAAGATTTGTACGCACCTAATTCGTTAGTAAATTACGCTCAGACTTTTTGAAGTTTATAGACGTATAATACTTCGATTTTTTAAGTTTATAAAATTTGGTTATAAAATTTAAAATAGTTGATGTTCTATTTTTAGTCTAAGTATAATATTTTAAACTTGAAGGGTCTAAGGATCACACGTCTACAAACTTTAGGGAGTCTAGATGTAATTTACTAACGGATATAATCGGGTCTAAGTATTACAAGCGTACAAATTTTAGGGGCTGTACATAATATTTCAAATGTCAGAGTCTAACCTCAGGGGGTACACTCCCCCGAGTGTAATTCTCCCTTTTTATTTTTTTATCAAGTTTATCTGATGTGAATTCAAACACCCGCTAGATATTAATGAAAAAAGAGAAGTCTATACAGAGAAGTCCCCTTTGGACCCGTTTCCAGCTATTATTCCGTTCTCAAGGGCAGCTTCTTACGCCTCATCCGCCATTGGAAGAACCACTCACCACTTCGAGTCCGACTTGTATGTGGTAATCATGCTGCCAAGTTTCATTTAGTTACATATAGCTTCCTTGTTCGCAGACAATATGGGTACAAATTGCAATGAAGTTATGCATTATGCTTTCTGATTGGTGTTATGATATTTACATTCAGAAGGCACTGATCATACTAAAGCATGGCTTCTCTGATAAATTGGTATATGCTTTGCAATGATATGTTGTGATTGGACCTTAGATTGCTTTGAGAAGAAAATAAGATCATTTTTCACAGAATGAGATTTTGATTAGTACAATTGATCATGAAAGTTCTACTACTGTGAGAGTGAAGCACCAAATGCATTTAAAAAAAAAAAAGTGCTAGTACTATGATGATTTCACCCAGTCAAGGAGGATGGGGAGCAGCTGATTTACAACTGATTTTTTGGTCCTTATTTCTACTTAATGTGACAACTTTGATCTAAAAAAATAGAGCAACAGCTTTGATCATATTTCATGCTGGAATCTTGGATGAGAGAACTGTTTTCAGGGTGTTTGCTACCTTTCTTCGTTAGCTTCAGAAGGGAAGACGACACTTGCATCCATATCTGGTTGGCCCTCCGGGTTTGAACAGATGCAAGACCAAGGCCTGTGAAAGCGTTGAATGTATCTCATGCTATAATATCCAGTGAGAGAAGTGTTGTCACGGTGTTGATACCGCCTTACTTTGCTTCAGAAGGTAGGACAACACCTCGTCCATGTCTGGTCGGTCTTCAGGACGTGGGCAGGTGCAGGACAAGGCTAATTTGAGGAGTGCTTCTACCACTTCCTGCTTCTTGGAGATTTTTGAAGCTAGATGAGGATCCACCACTTTGAGTAGCCCGTTAATTCCATTAACAAGGGCCTTCTGCACTAGTTGAGGCAAAGTAATTGGCAACCCATCCTCTTCTGTGAGTCCTGTTGGCCTTCGTTTTGTGAGGAACTCCATCACTATTATGCCGAAGCTGAACACGTCTACTTTCGTCGTAACTTTCCTCATATATGCAAACTCTAATAAAAAGTGAAAAACAAATACCACTAGGTGAGTGAGATCTAACAGCAAAACACTGGTACTCAGAAGATTGGAGGCAAAGTAGAAGTAATCTAGAAATGCAAGATGATTTGATATCCTGGTGCGTTTTTAGTGCAAATGGTGTCTAACTTTGTGGTCTTCATTTAGAATTGAAAAGCCATTTGAAAAGCCATTTGAAAAGCCAGTTTAGATTTAATAACTAAGATATTTCAACCCGCTGACTGAGCAAATTTGTTCCTATCAATTCCAGGAGTGTAAGCGAGGCCTCAATTAAAATCACCAAATTACCGCAATGAGAACGGGATATTGGCAATGTAAGTGAACTATAATATATTGCCTATGAATTGTTACTGTTGGGGTTGTCTTTCTCATTTGGATGATTAGAAAAGGCAAGGAAATGATTGACATTGGCAGGAGACGAACATGGAGATAACATCAAAATAGTTAAGCAATGGTGAAAACATTACCTGGTGCCAAGTATCCGATAGTTCCTTCAAATGCAGATGATGAGGAAAGGCTGCTTCCGTCCTGCAGATGAATACCAAGCATTCGAGCTGTCCCAAAATCGCTCACATGGGCCACCCATTCTCCGTCCAGAAGAATGTTAGAGGGCTTCAGGTCACAGTGAACTATGGGGATACCAAAACCTGAATGCAAGTAAACCAGCCCAGACGCAATAGAAACTAGAACATCAATTGTTTCAGATAATCCCCACCTTGAAGGATCCATATCCGACTCATGTATGATGCTTTCCAAGTTCCCATTTTCCATGTATTCTAGAACTAAAACCTTAAGCTTTCCACTCTCCCAAGCATAGCCAAGAACCTTTACCAAATTCCTGTGCCTCAATCGGTTCAGGATCTTGACTTCTCTGTTGAAGCACTTATCAGACTCTGCCGAAAATTGGTGTATATTCAATTTCTTTACAGCTACCATCGTCCCATCTTCCAGTCTACCCTTGTACACAGTACTCATACTGCTGGCACCAATAGTGTTATCCTCACTGAAAAAATCAGTTGCAATTTCCAAATCCTTCTGATCGAACCTCTTTAGAGCCAAGGCAGAAGTGCATTCTGGTTCTGAATTCCCAACTTTCTCTGTTTCCTGCTTTTTGGTGCGCCATCTGAATATTGAAATTACCAACACCAGAATTAGGAGTGTGGAAATAGATAAAAGTGCTGCAAGAATCAAGACAGCCTTCTTGGAGATCCGGTGCGATTGGCTCTTGCCGTTGCATGGCCTAAGGAATTTGGATCCGCAGAGAGAAGGGTTTCCCACCAAACTTACTGCACTTGTGTTTCTGAATATTCCAGTCTCAGGAACATGACCTTCAAGCTGATTGAAAGAGAGGTTGAGATGTTTCAAGGTAGACATGTTGGCAAAAATCTTGGGGATCATACCCGTGAACTTGTTTTGAGAAAGATCGAGGGATCTAAGATGTGTCAGATTTGCCAAAGTTTCAGGAAGTCCACCATCTAACTGATTCCTTGACAGGTTCAAGCTTGTAAGCACATCGAGTTTAGTAAACATTTCTGCAGGCATTGGACCAGAAAGGTTATTTCCTGACAAATCAAGAGTGAACAAGTTTCTGCACCCTTCAAGCGCTCTAGGAATGCTCCCAGATAGGTTATTGTTTGAGATGTCGATGGCCTGTACCATTTCTAATGTGCCAAGCTGATCTGGAATTGTTCCATCCAAATAATTGTATGAAAGGTTCAAATATATCTGCATATTTCTCATCCCTGCAATGACTGACACTGGAATAGATCCTGTGAGATGGTTGTGCGACAAATCTAAGGTTGTCAGTCGATTAAGATGCACCATGCTTTTTGGAATTGACCCATTAAGCTTGTTCCAACTGAGGTCCAAGTATGAAAGTAACTCAAGTTCTGAAATGGCATCTGGAATGGGACCATGGAACCTATTGTGCTGCAACTCAAGATCGGTAAGCTGTTTCAGCTCAAAAATTTTCTCTGGAATTGCACCTTCCAGCTCATTGTGATGCAGTGAAAGGCCTTGGAGCAGTGTGAGTTTGGAGAGTTCAGGAGGAAATAGGCCTGAAAATCTATTTCTGTCGAGCAATAATGTGATCAATTGATTCAGGTTGCCAATGTCTTGTGGGATTGGCCCGACAAATGAATTTGAAAAGGCTCGCAAAATTTGGATATTGGCAAGTCGGCCAATACTTGGTTTAAGGGGTCCACTGAAATTGTTCTTGCCCAAATCTAGGTATTTAAGATTTGAGCAATTGAAGAGGTCTTCAGGAATGTTCCCTGACATCTTATTTGCCCCTACTGATAGAAATTTCAGATTTGACAATCGCCCCAGGCCCTCAGGGATTTTTCCAACCAGTCTATTATAAGCCAGGCTAATAACTAGAAGATGCGTACAGTTGGTTATACTGGGTGGAATAGATCCCTCAAGAAGGTTATTGCTCAGGGTTAAGTTCTTCAAATTATAGAGTAATCCGATATTTGAAGGAAGTGAACCTGAGAGGAAATTGAAGCTGATAGTCAAGGCTGTCAAGTTGGCCAAGTCTGTTATTGATGAAGGGATCTCCCCAGTGAACCTATTTGAATGGAGGGTCAGCACTTCTAATGATCTCAAAGATCCAATCCTAGAAGGTATTGTACCAGTAAGTTCATTTTCCGATAGTCCCAAGTGAGTTAATGATTTTAACCGGAACAAGGAGAGAGGGATTGTGGAGTTCAACTTATTTTTGTCCAAGCGCAAAATTTGTAAGTCAACCAAATTTCCGAGCTCGGGAGGAATGCCTCCGGTGAAGTGATTGATATATATGTTTAGAGCGTTCAGCTTCCTACAACGAGCAAGTTCAGCCGGGATTTTCCCAGTAAGAGAATTCCCATACAACTGAAGAACTTCTAAGCTGGACAGATTCCCAATCTCCGGAGGTATGACTCCAGAAAGCCGGTTTTCGGTCAGGTCAAGAGCTTGAATAGCTTTCAGCCTACCAATGGAAGCAGGTATAGAACCTACCAAACTGTTATCGTAAGCTACAAAAAGTTGAAGATGAACTAAGTTACCAATGTTTGATGGGATTGTACCAGTGAGATTGTTGAAAATAAGGCCAAGTGCTAACAAGGCTGTGCAGTTACATATGCTTTCAGGTATGCTTCCATTCAGAAAATTATTTCCCAAATCTATGGACTGCAGATTTCTAAGGCTTCCGAGCTCTCGTGGAATCGGCCCCGAAAGAGAATTTGTGTAAAGGGTCAGTTCAGAAAGCTGTGAGCAGAGCCCCAGCTGGGTTGGAATGTGCCCAGTGAATGAATTCAAAGTTAGATCAAGTACCTGGAGGCTGGACAGGTTTCCAAGGAATGGAGAGATCTCTCCTTTGAGCTGTTTGTCCACCAGAGAAATTGAAATGACATTGTCTGAGGAATCACAGGCAATTCCAGACCAGTTGCAGTGGTGGTTTGCATCAGTCCAGTCTGAAAGTGCACCGATCGGGTCGTCTGTGATCGAGTTCTTGAATGCTTTCAAGGCCTGAGGTTCTACTTGCAAGCTTTCTGCTGCCAATAGAACCCCCACTAGAACAGAACATACTATGGCTATTATAAAACTAGTTTTTAGAACCCCCATTGTTTGTTCTATGGAATAGAAAATAGAAGCTGAACTGAAAGTTGAAATTGAATTGCAGTTATATACACACTTCAGTTACTGATTCTATTGACATTCAAAGTCTCAAGTCTTCCCCAATCAAAAGAGTCAGAAGGGTGAACCACCCATCAAAACAAGGAAGAATATAAGCTGATTCTTTGAACTTTGACTAAATAACTAATGTTGACTTTTAGCAAAAAGTCTTAACACCCAAAAGAAAGAGATCATTGCAAGCCTCCACTGAGAAGAGAAATAGCAATTTGCAGCTAAAATACATCCAAAACCTAGTTGCTCATAAGACCAAAACCTGCCCTACCCACCTACCATATCAAAACAAAATTCAGTCACATGCCCTAACCTATTCTCATGTATCACCTCAACTTGCATTCACCACAAATTTGACAAAAAGACACTGATTGAGCAATTAGCGTCAAGTTTTGTTAATCACTGTGACTTTGTTAGGTTTCACGGAAAACCTTGAGGGAGTGAGCCAGTAATAAGTTTCAATTACGCCAGTCAAAGGACGGGTTTGGATCGGATTCTTATTGAACCGAATTCGAATCCGATTTCAAAAGTTCGATCTAATAATTTGACGAATTTTTTTTTTAACTTTTGTGATTCATATCCGAATCCGTTAAAGATCCGAAATTCATTCCGATCTGAATCACTTAATTAACTACATTTTGAACAAATTATACATAAATTCCAAACTAATTTTCTTTAATATTTATATAAAAATATATAAACAATTGAGATCGAATCAGATATAGGTATATCAAAATCTGAATTTGTGAAATATAAGATATCGGATTCAAGTTTGGATTATTGGTAAAAAATATTAATCCATATTCGGCTAATCGGATTCGAATTAAAACCCGATCCATTGACAGGCTCAGTTTTAACTCCAATCTCTCCTCCCAAAAAAAATAAAAAAACGAAAATTCAATAAGAAAACTCAAATTCAATCACAATAAGATTTGCGGATTTGTTAAACGATTGTGGTGTTAGAACTATTGTACGTTACAATATTAAAAATATCGTCCAAATAATCGCGAGCCTATTTGTTCAAATTTGAGAACAATCATTTTATATAAATCATTTTAAATTTAAGATCTTTGGAATCTACTTGGATCAACTGGACTAGCATTATAACTATGGCTGCCAAGCTATGAAGCACGGATACGGATACGGGATACGGGTACGATACGATACAGATACGGCGATACGACAAAGTCTAAAAAAGTAGGATACGGGTACGGCCAAGATACGGCTATAATAAAATATTTTTATTATTTTCAACCAACTTAATACTTATATATTTTGGTAGTTCTTTAACATATAATAAGAAAAATTAGTAATTCTTTTTAGTTTCAAGAAAATATATATCGTATCGCTGTGGTATATTCACAAAGTGAAGTGACAAATTAAAGGAATCAAAGCTAATATTTACCTAGTATTTAGAAGTAATTTTGCTAAAATTATAATGTAATAACTTTATTTTATACTCTTTTGACATGTAATTGTAGATAATACTTAAAAAACACTCATGTAACTTTGAAGTAATATGAATTTTTTGTTAATGTATTGTATGGTATGTGAATTCGAAAAGAGATGTTAAAAGTTCAACTAAAAAATTATATATGTTGCTCGACTACAAAAGTATCCGTGAAGTATCCTAATATTTAATTATTATCGGATACGTAGAAGGTGTATCCGATACGTATCCGACGAGTATCGTATCCGTAAAGTATCCGATACGGGTACGTCAACCTCAACGAAGTATCCGTGCTTCATAGCTGCCAAGAGATCGGATCTGGATCCATCCAGATCCGAATCTAATAAAAAATTCGAGTTTCAATTTCGATCCGTTTGCTTTACGGATTTTAAAATTTTAATTCATATAAGCATCCGTTAATAATTGGATGTTTGATCTGATTATCCGATCCGATCTAAAAATTTGAATCCCAACAAAATTTCATAAAAAAATAATAATTTTATCAAATTTAAGTTAACGTTCGACCTAAATTTTGATATGATACGATATAACTTTTATTAATTAAATGCTTGAAATAATCATTTTGAAGGGGAGGTAACAAGAAACTTGGTGCTTTCTCCCTCCAAACATCCTTTGATAGGTCTACATGAAGCAGCAATAAACTCCCCATTCACATCCCTAATAACAACACCAATTCCGCCCGAGTTCATTGCAGGAAACATGGCACCATCAAAGTTGACTTTAAGGAAACCAGGAGGAGGAGCCAACCATGGTAGTTTCCATTGAATTTTCTAAAAAAATTGTTTTAATTAAAGCATTACAAGATAGACTAATGGGTCTAAAAATTAGGTCTGATAAAAAAAAAATCAAAATGATAAAAAATCATATGATAAACAAAAGTAGTCAATGATTAGTAAAATTAATGTTTAATTACATGTCGGAGTTAATTCTGAATCAAAACATTTAGATTTAGAATTTGCAGAAATCCAGCAATTCTAAAATTCGTTACTAAATATTCAACAATTTAAAGAAATTAATAAAATTGGATTAAAATCCAAATTGATGAAAGACATCATGGTTGACGTAATTCTGCAACTTGTATTGGTGGGAGATACGTCATGAATGACGTCTTCTTTAATTATGGTCGAGAATACCCATTAATTGTTTCTTCTTTTTGCCCCTAGTTAATTTGATTAATGTTCATTAAATTAGACATTTCCAAATTCAAATTTTCTAAATTTTGGAATGCACCAAGATGCAATTTCATGTCTCCATTGTCATTAAAATTCATTGGATCTTGAGAATCATTATGATCTTCTTTGATTTTCTCTCCTTTAGATGAGGAGGAGTGAGATTGAAGTCCTGCTGATCCTGTAATCTAGGGAATTTGAGGCTTATTATCCCCCTTAAAAAATTAACACACACTCACACACACACACACACACACACACACACACACATATATATATATATATATATATATATATTCCATATTAAATTTTTATCGGATTAGATTTATATGTATTCAAATTCAAATCAGTTCAGATAAATAGATTAAAATATTAATCTATATTCGGTTAAATTGACTCGAATTCGGATTAAAATTCATTCAATTGACAAGTCTAATTATAACCCTAAGCAATGATAATGAGACTTGAACCGTGACATTCACTATTTAGTTGTTCCACTCTTAGTACAACGCCAAGCACCCCGTTTATTTACAATCTAGATTTATTTCAATATATTTTTCTCAATTTCAAACAAAAATTTAAGATGGGGTAATAAAAAAATGAATTGCTAATAAATTCTTCTTTTTAGTTAATTGAAGTGGGAAGGGTGTATGAATTACAGTAGTGTGTGAAATTGTAGATAACTACTCACTCAGTCTGTGTGCCAGACGCGGTTTGACCATAAGTCTGAACCCATCCCATATCCTATCCTAACCTATAAACTAATAAAAGTATAAATGCAAGTTGGCATACACCTTTTTCAGTTGTGCTTGGCGCCAAAATGGCCAGTAAAGAGAGAGAGTAGACAGTTGAAAAGAGAGAGAGAGAGAGAGAGAGAAGACAATAGAATTCCTTGCCGACCTGTAATGATCATGAACAGCCAGTTTTTTATGGACAAGGCTACGGTACGGTCAAGGGGATTTTCGGTACCATACCGAAAATCTAATGTCTACCATAGATGTATATAATTAAAAAAGTGAGCCGTTGATTAAAGTGTCATTTCAAAATTATTTTTTTTTTTTTTCTAAAGAGTAACCGGTTATCTGTTGAATACCGGTTGGTAGACAAGACAAGACATTGATGTGACATGTCAGATAGTACATATGATTACTAGTAATTTTGTTACCATAATGAAGAGAATATTTACAACTTCAATGGATTGTTTACCAAATTTGTGAGAATATTTACAACTTTAGTAGAATGTTTACCAAATTTGTGGGAATAATTACAACCTCAGTTGTATATTTACCAAATTTGTGGCAATATTTACAACTTTAATGAATTTTTTACGACATTTATGACAATATTTACAATTTCAGTGGATTGTTTATCACATTTGTGTAAATGATTACTATATTAAAAGTTTTGTTACTATAATGAAGGTAATAATTACGAGAGTTGTCAATTTTTTTACGAGATTTGTGAATGTTTTTTTACGAGAGTTGCACTTAATTTGTAAATAATTTACAAGTAATCGAGGAAGATATACCAGTTTTGTGGATAAAATTACTAGTGGGGAACAATATTTACTAATTCAATGGTATTTTTTTTATGATATTTAATAGTCCATGATCGATCATTAAATATGATCGATTGATCAGAACACTTATATGTGTGCTTAAATTTGTGACTAATTTATGACTAAACAAAGATGATATACAACTTCAATGGATCATTTACCACTTTTATGAGAATATTTACAACTTCAATGGATTCTTTATGAGAATATTTATAACTACAGTGGATTCTTTACCAAAGTTTTGGGAATATTTACAAGTGCAATGGATTGCTTACCACATTTATGGCAATATTTGTAATTTCAATGGATTCTTTACGACAGTCATGAAAATATTTACAACTTCAATGGATTCTTTATGAGAATATTTACGACTGCAGTTGATTCTTTACCAAATTTGTGGGAATATTTACAAGTGCAATGGATTTCTTACCACATTTATGGCAATATTTAGAACCTCAATGAATTTTTTACGAGATTTATGGGAATATTTAATACTTCAGTAGATTTTTTTACCACATTTGTGTAAACAATTACTATATTAAAGGTTTTGTTACTATAATGAAGGTAGTAATTACGAGAGTTGTCAATTTTTTTTACAAGAGTTGTGAATGTTTTTTACGAGAGTTGTACTTAATTTGTAAATAATTTACAAGTATTCGAAGAAGATATACCAGTTTTGTGGACACAATTACTACTGGGGAGCAGTATTTACTAATGCAATGTTATTTTTTACGATATTTAATAGTCCATGATCGATCATTAAATATGAACGATCGATCAGAACACTCAGATGTGTGCTGAAATTTATGACTAATCCAAGAAGTTATACAACTTCAATGGATCTATTTACCACTTTTATGAGAATATTTACAACTTCAATGGATTCTTTATGGGAATATTTACAACTGTAGTGGATTTTTTACCATATTTGTGGTAATGTTTACAAGTGCAATAGATTTCTTACTACATTTATGGCAATATTTACAACTTTAATGGTTTCTTTACGACATTTTATGGGAACATTTAAAACTTCAGTGGATTGTTTACCACATTTGTGTATACAATTACGATATTAAATGTTTTGTTACTATAATGAAGGTAGTAATTACGAGAGTTGTCAATTTTTTTTACGAGAGTTGTACTTAATTTGTAAATAATTTACAAGTAATCGAAGAAGATATACCAGTTTTGTGGACAAAATTACTAGTGGGGAGCAGTATTTACTAATTCAATGGTATTTTTACGATATTTAATAGTTCATGATCGATCATTAAATATGATCGATCGATCAGAACACTCAGATGTGCGCTTAATTTATGACTAATTTATGACCAATCCAAGAAGATATACAACTTCAATGGATCATTTACCACTTTTATGGGAATATTTACGACTTCAATGAATTCTTTAGGGGAATATTTACAACTGCAGATTCTTCACCAAATTTGTGGGAATATTTACAAGTGTAATGGATTTCTTACCATATTTATGGCAATATTTACAAATTCAATGGATTCTTTACGAATCTGCAATAACAATTTCGATCAATATATATTTTTGATCGATCGAATTCACTTACTAATTCAATCGATCAAAGGTTTTAACGATCGATCATTTCTCCCCAGTACTTTTATTACTTCTGATTGACATTTCAAATCAAGAACAATATGATCGATCAATATATATGTTGTGATCGATCAAATTCAAGTACTACTTACTGATCTATCATTGTTTTAAACGATCGATCAGATCTCCACAATCCTTTTATTACTTCTGATTGAAACTACAGAACTGTAACAATATGATCGATCAGCATATAGGTTTGATCGATCGAATTCATTTGATTTTTTTTTTACACTACACCGTACCACATACTGATCGATCATACATTTATTCGATCGATCAATATATAATGATCGATCATATATTGTAATGGATTATTCGATCACTGAATAATGATCGATCGTGTATTTATCAACAAGTTAAAGATCGATCAATTATTTTTTTGATCGATCGGTCATGTGTATAAATTGGTCACATTCTGAAAGTTAGCGATTGATCAGTTAGAAATTCGATCGATCATGAACATTTTGCAACTTCATGATCGATCATTTATTTTGCGATAGATCAATGTAGAGGTGTTGTTGTAGCAAAAGAATGGTTGTTCAATCCCCCATATTAGCGATATAAATGTGGGTAGTCTGAAACTATTCGATCGATCGTATATAAGTTTGATTGATCAGTGTTTTTTTTTTTTGCCAGGCGGATCCAAGTGACGTCGTTTAGTGTTTAATTCCATACCAACCAATCAGGTTGTGACAGCTAGCTACACCAGTTCCCTCATATTTCCTCTTAATCCCGCCAAAAACCATTACCCAGCTCCCTCCATCCTCTTAACATTGAGCTCATTGGTCTCCTCTTTCTATCTTCCCAAAAATCACCTCTCCCCTATTCATCCAATTCCATCTTCTTTGTTACGAATTCGGTGCGTCCCTCTGCATCACAATCCTTTTATTCCTTGAAATATGGGTTTGAGGTCATAAGTATCCCCTTTCATTATTCCAAAATAGGTTTGTTTTGGTTTACGTAGAAGTGTGTACACTCCTCCTCATTTGTCTTAGTATCGGCTTGTTGTGATTAACGACCAAGAGGAGATACATAATAAGGTATCATAAAATTAGTAGTGAATATATGAAATGCTATTTTTTATAAATGATATGTTTTCAGTGTTTGACCTCTCTGTGTGTCATACTTGCAAACATTTACATACTAGTATTGATGTTATAGTTGTGAATTAATGGGTTGGTGAGTGAGTGTGTTTGAGAAGGATTTCTGAATGGTTTAGAGAAGTGTAGTGTAGCATATACTTATTTATTTGACCTATAGACCATGTGTTATTTGCAGGGTAGTAGCAAGCCCCTAGACTTGGAAGTCCAATTTGGCGATATTTCTAATGTAAGATATGATTATATTGTTGAATATATTTTAGATTCATCACATTTCAGACTTCATATTATGGTACATATTGCAGGGGGAAGAAGAGGTCGCAGGAGTCAAAGGCCGAAGGCATGAAAGCACAACGTCCACCTGGTGCATGACTATTTTACTAGTATGAAAAATTTGTGTATTGTAGTGTCAAATTATTTTGTGGTTAATGTTTATTTGATAATGTACGCATTTGTTGTACTTCCATTACATTAAGGAACAAATGGAGAATATCAAAGGAAACGCTGATAAAAAAGTCACACACGAGGTATAAGTTGTGTTACAAAGAGCGAGTATTGTTTGGAATAGTGAAATTAATAATGTCTTCCAATTGAACTTGTACTCATAAGGTGATTAAACAAATGGCTGACCAATGGAGGAAGATGGCAGATAGTGAGAAACAGAAATATAGAGAAATGTCTAGACATGCGAAGACCGAATATGATCGTGTGAAAGACGGGGAAATGACAGTACGGGTAAATATATAATGTCGATGTTAATTTTTATGTGCATGGTTTACATTTACTGCACCTCTCAAACTGACTTTTCTGTGTATGTTTTGACGAATTATCAAAACATAGACGCTTGGTACAAGGTGTTCGCCTGGGAAAATTGTAAAAATGATACGAAATTTATGTGATGAGCAGAAAACTACAATAAAAGAACTTGGTTTTGGGGGGATATTGAGCCTCAGATGTGGGGAACTGAAGCGGGGTTTATGTGCATGGTTGATTGAACGGTTCGACACTGTGTCATTGACATTAAATGTGTACGGTGAAGCTATTCAGTTATCAGCCATGGATGTTGAATGTGTCATGGGTTTGAGAAACGAAGGGTTGGCCGTGGAGACTACTGGGTCCAGTGAAAGAATTCATGGCATTTGAAATTCATTGTTCAATGGAGTTAAGGATATCCCGTTGAGACACGTGAGTGAGAGACTTTGTGTACTTAAAGTGGCTTCGGATGAGTTTAGGATATATTTTGTGCTATTTCTTATTGGACATCTTCTATACCCAACCATGCGTACTTCAATCAGTAGCGGGTATCTTCACAGTGTCGTAGACGTTCCTTCTATAGGAAAGAGAAATTGGGTGAAATTTGTATTTGATGGTATGGTTGAAGGGGTACGAAAATATCAAACACATGATCAGAAAAATGTTAGTGGATGTTTACTTGTTCTTATGGTAAGGCATCAATATATTTTTTAGTATTTTTATGTTGTGCTTGTTTCACAATACTTTTACTGAATTACCTCTTTTATTTTTTTAATGTAGATAGTATATCTGGAGCGGGTCATATCCAAAAGGGTGTTTGTTAAACAACCGCCGTGTAGGAGCAACCCTCGAATTGCTACATAGGGGGATGAGGAAATTAAGAAACATGTAAGCATGTTGAATAAGTCCAAACGACTAGCATGTCAAGAAGTTACTTGCAAAGTGTTTGACGACACCATAAATAGACCCCAACCAGTCGCTATAGTAAACCTTAGTAAATGATCCACCCATGAAGTGAAGCAACCTATTTTGACATCAGATGAAAAACCACCGGTACGTATATATCATGATACTGAAATCACATTGATTTATAATAGTTTATGACACGTGATGAATTGTGTAAATGTGCAGGAATGGGAGGCCAGAATGGGTAGGATGGAGAATGCGATTGTTAATTTAACAGGCATGGTGGGGTCAACGGTTAGCATGATGCAAATGTTCATGGGTGGATCGTTTCCTAAACCATCAAATTACCAAGAGATAGACAATGATGCTGCTATTGGAGAACTTGATGAGAAAAAAAATAAAATTGACTTGAATGAAGGCGTAAATGCCAATTCCCGTAATGAAGTGGATGTGGACTACCGGATTTGGACACCCATTGCCGCTGTCCGCACCCCACCGCCAAAATCATTCCAGGAGGCACGGCAACGGCCATTGAATACTGACAATGAGCATTACAAACAGAATGACGTTGGTGACATGCAAGAGGCTTCTTACTCATGCACCCAAACATCGTTCCCACCAATGCAGCTAAGAAGAGATTCTAAACGAAGGCCAAACAAATATGTGATTTCACCATATGAACAGCCAAAGGTATAACATACATCAAACTTACTGTATTAATTAATTGCATTATAGATTATGGTCACTTATATTTTACTTCCTTCAACTACAGCATCGTTGGGTGAAGAAGGATGATAACAAAGAGGGCAAGGGGGAGGTGAATAATCTCTCGGATCACATTCAACCAAGGGACGATTCCATGCATAAACATTTATTGCCTAAGGTTATCACATCATTTATTAGTATCCAATTTATTTTACATGTGTATGTTCAATTTCTCTTTGCACAGGACGGTTACAACATGAATTGTTATGACAACAAGGCATCGATCGATGTGTACAAGACTCCGCACAATCCTGCTAACAAACTGAAATTGTCTTGTAATAGTGCATCAGTTGTTGAAATTCATAAGGTCTGATTTTTTCCATTATTGAATATGTGACAAACTTGAATGATAGTTTAATCTCACAGATTGGGTAAACAGATTTCAGATTCTACTTTGGGTATTCCACAGCACGTTGAGGAATATGAAAATGTAGACATACTTTATCCTGAAGATAAGCAATTGATTCTGAATTACATATTTGACAAGAATCTTGACATGAGGAAATTTCACTCTTCTTCAACAAAGAATCACAACGAACATTCACTATGGAAATTTCATTCTTCTCCAAATGAAGATTCACAATGAAAGATTCACAATGGAAGATTCACAATGGATTTGGGGTGGTGCAGCCGATCGCATGAAAGGGATTTGGGGTGGTGGGCGATTTAGGGTTTATGGAATTGGGAGATTTTGATTGGGTTTTGTAGGATTTGGAATGGGTTTTTGTTTGTGTAGGAATTGGAATGGATTTTGAATGGCTTGTAGGCGCGAGCGATTTAGGGCTCATTTTGAAGGATTTGTGGATTTATTTTGGGTATAATACGATGTTAATTTATTACAAAGCCCCCCTTACAACACTTCAATTAATTCCTATTTCAGGGCATTTAAGTAAATACACCATAATTGATCTATCATATTTATTTTCTTCCCAGTATTTTTTTCCTTCTGATTCACATTAGAAATCTGCAACAATTTGATCGATCAATATATAGTTTTGATCGATCGAATTCAATTACTACTTACTGATCTATCCTATTTTTTTAACGATCGATCAAATCTCCCCAGTACTTGGTACTTCTGATTCACATTACAAATTTGCAATAACATGATCGATCAATATATTTTGTTGATCGATCGAATTCACTTACAAATTCGATCGATCAAATTTTTAAACAATCGATCATTTCTCCCCAGTACTTTATTCTTTTGATTCACATTTCAAATCTGCAACAATTTGATCGATCAATCTGTATTTTTTGATCGATCGAATTCACTTACTACTTACTGATCTATCATATTTTTTTCACGATCGATCAGACCACCACATCACTTTTATTACTTTTGATTCAAAAATACAGAACTGTAACAATATGATCGATCACCATATACATTTAATCGATCGAATTCAATTACTTTTCTTTTTTTACACTACACTTTACCACATACTGATCGATCATACATTTATTCGATCAATCAATATGTAATCATCGATCATATATTACAATGATCGATCATCCATTTCGTTGACTGCGAATATGTTAACCTCGTAAATTTATTCAATTTTATTGTAAATATACCTTTAAGTTTGTACATATTCCCATCACTATTGTACATTTCTTACTGATGTAGTAAAAACTCCATTGCCTTTGTAGTTGGTTCCACTGATGTTCAAAATTTCTTACTCTTGTTGTAATTATACCATTAAATTTGTACTTTGGCCACTAATATCGTTAATCTCGCAATGATTTTGTAAAAACACTTTATTGACCCAAAATGATCGATTATTCATATTCATGATCGATCAAATTATATATTTTTATTTTTTTCCAAAAAATTTTTTTTTGAACACCATTCCTTACCACATATTAATCGATCATATATTTATTCGATCGATCAACATGTAATGATCGATCATAAATTACATTGATCGATCCATTACGTTGACTACTACAAGTATATTATCCTCGTAAATTTATCCACTATGGTTGTAAATATATCTTTAAATTTGTACCTATCCAAATAACTATTGTACATTTCTTACTGATGTAGTAAATACTCCATTACCTTTGTAGTTGGTTCCACTGATTTTCAAAATTTCTCACTCTTATTGTAATTATACCATTAATTTTGTACTTTTAGCCAGTAATATCGTTAACCTCCCAATGATTTTGTAAAAACACCTTATTCGGTCAATATGATCGATCAGTCTTATTAATGATCGGTCAAATTATATATTTATTTATTTATTTACTAAAATTTCATTATCTTACCACATAATGATCGATCATAGATTTATTCGATCGATCATCCATTACATTGACTACGAGTATGTTATCCTCGTAAATTTTTTCACTTTTGTTGTAAATATACCTTTACTTTTGTACTTATCCCATTACTTTTTTATATTTCTTACTAATGTCGTAAATACCCCATTACCGTTGTACTTGGTTCCACTGACTTTGTAAGAATACTAATATCTTTGTTATTGTACCCATTATTGTTGTAAATATTGCAAGTAAAATTGTAAATATTCCATTATTCTTGTAACTCACTCATTGCTGTGGTACATCTTCCATCCATCATTATTGTATATTGTAAGTGAGTAACCGGTCAATTCGGTTGCCCTGCTTTTGCTTTACACGTGTCCGTTTCTGCACACAATAAGCAGTATTTTTTCAGATTTTTCATGACATTGGATTTTCGGTATGGTACTGAAAATTCCTTTGGATGTACCGTAGCCTTGTCCGTTTTTTATTAGATGATTGGGCCTATTTCAACCATCCACCATGCCAAAGTAATTTTATAAGAATTTAAATTTATAATATAAAAAAAAGTGGACTTCAATAAACTCATGTAACGGTCTCAAATAGACTCATTCAACAGCCACCAGCATTCCTTTCTAAATCATTCACATTGTATCGTGTCTTCAAACACGAGTTATCCTTAGTTCTTTTTAATATATATATTTTTTCAATTTTAATCAAAATAAATTTACCCTTAAATGATATTAAAAAAAAAACTAAAAGGGAATCTCACTTCTTTTAATAAATTAACCGAAACGAACTACAATTTTAAATAGATTGTATATGAGTTAAATTTATGTTTAATATGATACTGTATTTGATGACATGATACATTATTATTTTGTAGGATTGGTCGTAGACGAGTATGGATATTCAAATGCGGAATAAAAGATGTATGCCTAATATTAAAATCACGATAATTTATAATTAGGGTTAGCATTTCTGGTTTTTTTAACAGAAGAATACGAAAAAAAAATATAATAAAAAATAAAAATGATATATGACTGCTCACTAAACCAAAATGTTTAATATGCGAATGAAAAACTAAATAATTTTTTAATTATAATAGTGTTTGGGAATTGTTTTTTCTTCAACCAACAAACAAAGCCTAGCATACACTTGTTAATGGACCGGATTTTAGTCTGAATCGATCGAATCCAAATCCGAATCCGAATCCGAATCCGAATCCATTTATTCAGATATAGATTAAAATTTTAAAATTAAACGGATTTGAATTTGGATATATATATATATATATATATATATATATATATATATATATATTACTTAAAAAAGTGGGGATACTTAAAAAATATTTATATTCCACTTTTACCCTTAACTATTGATATAAAGTCAATCATATCTCCAATGTCTTTTTGTCTTCCTTTAGTAAGAAACTAATTATATTTAATTTTGTTAATTACCTCTAAAATGTTTATAACTTATTGTCTCCCACAATAAATAAATCTCTCTGCTGATTAAAAAAACACATCTACCTTGATCATCTTCACTGTCTTTCTTCTGCTTTGTTATATGTTGTCTATATTATACTGTACTACTGTAAAATGTTAATCTATATCTATACTACTTTAAATTACCAACATATTTGAAAAAAAAATTTTCCCACTTTTATTCTCTAAAAAGATAAATATATCATTCTTATCCTTCAAAATTAATACTTTCCTAAATCTAAATCATCTACTGCTCCTAAATTTTTTGTCGTTACTTCTCTCTCTCCTTCCTGTCTATTTACCTGCCTCCTAAATTATTTGTCGTTACTTCTCTCTCTCTCCTGCCTATTCACTTATAAAAATCCCTGGCCAGTTCATAATTAGCATCGATTTGGAATAGTGAATGAGCTCTCGTTTTGAAGAATATGAATGAATCATCTTTTCTTTTTCCCTGCACTGTCTTTTCTATGACTATTTCCTTGAGGTAAATTTTCTCATCTTAGCTTCAGTCATATGCTTTGTTCTTTGTTGTTACTTTATTTGTTGATGATTTTTTCTTGATTCGGATTTTTTTTGGGGTAGGAGTTGCCTTTGTTTTTGGATTTGTGCACTTTCATTCTCTCTTGTGGGTATTGTAAGTTTTTTGTTTACCTTGGATTGAATTATATTCAAATGTTGTCTTATTAAATCCAAGCTTTAGATCATTTTATGGTATTGTTGCTTTCTTTTGGTTTTTCGATATTGATTGTCTTTGTTTCAAATGGCTTTGATATTTTATGTGAGGTTTCATATTTTCTGTGAGGTTACATAGATTGTAGGCCTTCAATTAGAACATTTAATCTTCTTTTTGCTTCACTTCTGAGTAGGGGGGCCAATTCCTACATAAACTACATGAATATGGAAACTATTAGAAGCCTGTTCAAGCAAATGGTCAACGATGAGGTTGAACCTGATGTTTTCGCCTTGAATTCTATGATAAAAGGGTATGTGCTCTCGCTTCATGTTAATGATGCCCTTAGAATATTTCATCAGATGGGTATGGTCTATAACTGCCAGACCAATTCATTCTCTTATGACTATCTAATCCATGGGATGTGTACCTGACTTGATCCGAAATGTGTACACCCAAGTGCAGGCGGTCAAGTTGTAGTAATAATCTGGTTTGAGTCCAGAGTCGAATCCTCAGGGAACTATGGTTGGTGTTCTTTGAAGTAAATAGTGAGAAAGACTTGTAACTGGAAATATTATGATTTTGAAGTTGTGGGAAGTTTTGGATAGAATGTAAAATTCTTTCCAATGGGTATTTTTCTAGACAAAATATAAGATGATTAAATGTAACAAACACTCTTTGGTTCGGGAATCAGAATATGTAGTTGATTATCCGGTGCATTATGTTTATGCTTTATAACTCAATTAACTCCCGTGTCAACGGCAAATTAATCGGAAGATAGGAATGAAGTGCAATAATGGTGGACATTGAAATTTTGTCATGAAGAGTTAGTTAGGGTACTTGCCTTGAATCAATGGATCTTTCCATGTAGGAGTCATCCATTTATCATAGAAAGATCCGTTGATTATACAAAGTACCTTTACTTTGCTAGGTGCATTCAATCACCCAAAAATCAAGTGGAGTATAGAACATTTAAGCATAAAGGTGATATACAAACATAATGTCCGGATTAATCTTTTACATATCTATCATCCCTTCCCAAAGAGTGAATGAGGACTACTCACCCTTCATAGCTATGGTAAAGCTAGAATGATGAATAGTACTCATCCCCAAAAGGTGTTACAAAGTAAAATACTCTAAAGTAAAATATCTAAACAAGGAGTCGTTCTTCGACAAAGAACAAGTGAATCACGTTCCACCCTTCACGGCTTTGGTAAAGCTCTAGAAAAGTGGAAGAGTTTCACTCCTCTAAGGGGAAGAAGGAAGCTCCAACAATGGAAGTAAAAGAAAACAATACTTAAATTAAAAGAAAGCAATAAATACTTGGTGTTTAATTCACAACCAAGAGATAAAAATACATAAAAGAAAACAATAACTACTTGGTGTTTAATTCACAACCAAGAAATAAAAATACATAAAAGAAAACAATAACTACTTGGTGTTTAATTCACAACCAAGATCTAATAAAAAGAAAACAACAACTTCTTGGTGTTTAATTCACAACCAAGATCTAATAAAAAGAAAACAACAACTTCTTGGTGTTTAATTCACAACCAAGATCTAATAAAAAGAAAACAACAACTTCTTGGTGTTTAATTCACAACCAAGATCTAATAAAAAGAAAACAATAACTCAAGACAGTAAATAAAGCAATAATACTTGGAAGATGATTCAAGAAAAAGATTCAAGACCTTTGGAGTGTTTTCCACTAGGAAGAAATGTTCTTTACAAGAAAAATGAAACAAGAGAAGGATGCCCATTACAAGCCCCCAAGGGGGGTATTTATAGGCATCCAAATTACAAATATCCTAAAAGATATTTATCCTAAAATATATTTAATTACAAATATCCTAAAAGATATTTATCCTAAAAGATATTTAATTACAAATATCCTAAAAGATATTTATCCTAAAAGATATTTAATTACAAATATCCTAAAAGATATTTATCCTAAAAGATATTTAATTACAAATATCAAGAAGATCTTGATTTACACTTTGATCTCCCTTTGTTTTGAGCTTTAATAATTTACACCCTATGCTTTGATAAGTTGCTCTCCATGCTTTGATAATTGGCTCCCGTCGTTTTGACGCATAAAAACCTGAAAAGAACAACATTCAATGCATTATCCTTAATTCACACATTAACCCTAATTAGATTTATTTTGACTAGTTTAACTTTATTTAATTACACAATTGACCTTTTAATTTAATTACATTTTGCATTAATTAGGGTTAATCACACCCCCCAACCTAAACATTACTAGTCCCTAGTAATAAATAACAGCATAACAAAATCACTTTCGTAGATAACACGATTGCATTTAGCATATGCAATAAGCCATTAAACCCCTAGGTGATTCCTAGTGGACGAGTTTTGTCTCGTGAAGGTTTTCAGTGAAGCTACCTACAAACTCCATTTGAAAAAAATGTGTATATGCATTAGCACCATGATAGCTGAGACGCCGAATTTTTTTTTTTTTTAATAAAACACTTCTCTGTCATTGGTACGTAATATATGCAAAAATAAACACTTGTTATATTGGTATTTGAAATTCCCTATGTAGTAAGAATGATCATTCTAGCAACAAGAATTGTTATATAACAAACACTCCACTTTACTACCTTCCATGGATAGCTTCGATTTCACAAACCTCTCGTAGAATGCTCTCAGCAAAAATTCACTCCGATTATAGTGACTTGTCTCTCACGGGGCATGTGATCAGAAGGTGGCCAATCGAAAAATCACATGCATAATTAGGAAGGAAGTGAAGTTTACGGAAACAAACTAATCATGTTTGGCATAATCTCATGAAAGAATATTGATGCAATTTAAAGAAATACTATTTTTCATACCCCAATTTTGATTAACAACACACACATGTAACAGACTTGAGATCAATTAGGGCTTTTTATAGGTTGTAGCGTGGCCAGAGGTCAGTGGCTAATGAAATGACGTCAGAGGTTTTCAAAAGCTATCTTTTCATTCTGTAATGTAGCACACTTCTTTCTAGCTTTTCGACATTTTGCCCAGAAATGATTTCTTTTTTTCTTTTTTTCTTTTTTTTTTTTTTTTTTTTCATTGATTCTCCTTATCATCGAAAAGTAATCTCCACAGTTTTCCCATTTCTTTGCATTTCTGTGTCATATTAATTAATAAGAGTGTGCAAGAAAATTAGATAGCAATGGTGTGTCCAGTATGTTTTCTTGTGGCTTGGTAAATATTTGGGTTTATCAAAGAAGAAATCATACATTGAGGGCTCAAACATGGCTGACTAGGGAAATAATTTTGCAGAAAAAATGGCTAAGGCTCAATATCAAATCAAAGATGGCCTAAAATCCTTTCTCAAGTATGTGAACATGTATGTGTCGTATGAACAGATTTCTTGGGGATATGTCAACAGATTACCTTAGTTGCGTCAATCAAAGCAAATTTAATGAGATTATTCAAAAATAGAGAATGAAAGACCTTACTTGAATAAATGTTAATTATCTCTCAAAAGTATGATAAGGCTCAAAACTTACCATGGTATTCTTTATCATCTCCACTGGTAATGTCAGGTTTTTCATGGAATGTCGGTTATATACCGATTCTATTTTTGAGTCTGGTCATTCTTTACCTTAAGAATAACAAATAGCAATATACATTTGACATTTAAGCATAGAGAAAATACCATTTTTCAAGGAAGTGGTTTTTTTTTTTTTTTTTTTTTTTTTTTTTTTTTTTTTAGAAAACAAGAAAAATAAAATTCAAAATTATAAACATACTCATTTATCTATGAAAATTGAAAGAAGACTAGATGCACCAATTAAACTTGAAAAACTATGGCGTCTCAGGATAAGTCCCTACCCACACTACAGGTTGGCATTTTAGGACATTCCTTACTCCGCCCACATACTCATTTATCTATGAGAATTGAAAGAAGATAAAATGCACAAATTGAACTTGGAAATTTATGGCGTCTCAGGATCAAATCCCTACCTACACTGTTAGTTGGTAGTTCGGGACGTTCCTTACTCGGCCCATATTTTTATTTCAACAACCAGACTTTGTACAAAAATATTTTACAAAAGAGTTCAGACCCTTAACCTTCATTCCAAAACACATTTTTCCACAGCTTTGTTTTTATAGTCAAAATCTAATCCGAGTCATCGCTTGGATCTATGTCATTATCAGTGACCCTTCCAACTTCTTGTCGCACATAACTTGTAAGTCCCGGACTGGCATAAGATGGTGTGTCAGGATAATCCTTACTCAGCCCATACACTATCCAGTTTAATCGATCGGTTGCACGACCCGAAATTGGTTCAGAACACTGATTATGTTTTTTCATATGAAATATCCTGCCACAATAGTAACAAGCACCCAGTCGTTTGGAACGACGATGTTTAGCAAAATTGCTTCTGCCACACAATGGTTGTTGTTGTTTCTCTCGGATCTCAATTTTTCTCACATCCCTTGCTTTTCTCATTATCACAGCATGCACATCAGATGGGAAAATGCGTAGAACTCCTAGACTAAACCAAAAAAGTTTAGGATCCATGCTTGCTAAGACTAAAGACATTCTATCTGGTTCTTTAACGTCTGCCAGTCACAAAGACAGTTGAAGCTGCATCCGATGTGATCATGAAATACAGGTACAAATACTAAAAAAACGCGATCCAAAAAAAATAAATTTTTTTTTTTTTTTTTTTTTCAGATCTAAAACTAAATACGAAACTAGAGAAAGTATACCAAAATACAAGCGGAAGGAAGAAGATTTAGGATGAAACAAACAAATTAACGAAGAAGGAATAAACCCAGAATACATAGGATTGAGGAGGATTATTTGGCAAATTATCAGATCTTACTGTAACAGCAATTACAACATAGTCATTGGAGGGCATCGCAAATTCACAAGGAATCTTATAAAGACAAATAGCCATGAGAATCACAAGCTGTAGATATCAAATTTCAAATATATATATAAATGAAATTACAAACAAGCAATACTTACAACACTAGCACTAGTGGGCTAGTGGAGATAAGGTTGTAAGGTACAGATCTGTTCATCTGCCGAAACCTACAAACAAAATACAACAATTACTCAACTCAAGGAATATCTGGGTTTCTCTGGAAACTCCTCATCCTAAGTGTGAGAACACAAAGAGCACCCAGGTACACATACAAACATATAAGACAAATTATTAAACAAAAGACTGGATCGTCGGCGTATATGGTCATGGATTTACAGGGGGTGAGTTGTTTTTACAGAGAACAGAAAGAACGACGACGAAGAAGAAGAGAAGAAAAAGAAAGAGAAGAAGATAAGGGAAAGAGAAAAGGGGGGAACCAACACCGGTGATGGTGGAAGAAAAAGAAAAAAGTGGAAGGCCTAATAAAGGCATTCCTCAGATTTTTGTTTTTTTTTTTTTTTTTTTTTTTTTTTTTTTTTTTTTTTAATATAAGAAAGTGTCGGCAGGAGCTGGCAGGCAGAAGAAAAGAAAAAAAAGAAGAAGAAAGGCAGTGGGAGGCCCCCCCCCCTTTTTTTTTCTAACTTTACTTTCGGCAGTGTCGGCAGGCGCAATAATAGCAGCAGGCGCAATAATGGTGCATAGTAATAAAAATGAGTAGGGTAAGAGAACACCTCGCACTTGAGCTTTGACTCATGCACCAATATCTGAAACTAGGAACAACAAAATTATACAACAAAAGAAAGTGATATGCAAAAGAGTTTGTACAAAACATAAAAAAATAAAATAAAATAAAATAAAATAAAATTTACAGACTCGGACCTTCAGCTCTCATTCCCAACCTCAGTACACTTTTCCACAGAGGTCAATCCGATTCCCCCTCCGTATCTGTGTAAAATGGACAACCAATAACTCTCCCAACTTCCTCTCTCACAAATCGGTTAAGCACAGTACCGGTATAGCATGGCGTATCAGGGTAATCCTTACTCAGCCCATGTTTTATCCAGTTTAATCGATCAGTTGCGCGACCGGAAATTGGTTCAGAACATTTGTTGTATCTTTTCTCATGAAAGTATCTGCCACACTGTTTACAGGCACCAAGTCGTGTAGCACGACGACGTTTAGAATAACTGCTTCGGCCACAGAGGGGTTTCGCTTGTTTTTCTTTGATTTCAGCCTTCCTTACTAATCTTGTTTTTCTCATGATCATGGTATGTACATCAGATGGAAAAGTACGTAGGACTCCTAGACTAAACCAAAAAAGATTTACATCCATGATTGCTACTCTATGACCCATTATCTGGTTCTTTTACGTCTTCCAGTCACAAAGACAATCAAAACTGACTCACAGATATTATCATTAATACAAGGTACATAATCTGAACAGATACAATAATAAAAACAAAAAAAATTTACAGAAAATTTTACGGGTTCAACCTGCGCAGATCAACTACTGTAAACTGCAGATCAACTACTGTAAACTGTAGATCTCACCCCCCAACCTAGACTGAACATTGTCCCCAATGTTTCGAGTTTTTCGGTTTGTAGAGCTTGAATACGCAGTTAACTGTGGAGATCTGTTCAATCGCCGATGACCTATACCAAAAAAAACAGAGATTAAGCATCTTTGGGGTGGTCTGGGTTTTCATTGGGACAAAAACCCTTGATCATCAGTGCGGCCCGAAGAAGAACAGCCATAAGTAAATAATACAAACAAATGTAGATCATGAGAAGGAGGATAGGGTCATCGAAAAATGCAGACATGGTACTGTTATGGGTTGGATCGTGGTACAGAAGACCAGATGCAGTGGAGAAGAAGAAGAAAAGAGAAGAAAAAGAAGAAGAAAAAGAAAAGAAAAGAGTAAAGGCGGTGGGGAAAAGAAAAAGGAAAAAAAAAAACGATGGGGGCCTTATAAAGGCAGTCCATCGTGTCGGGTGTCTGATTGACCCGACCCTTTTTTGTGTCGGCAAGCGTAATCTCCGGAGTGATTTCCGGAGATACTTTCTGGATCAATAAAAAAAATGGTCTCCACATTTTGGACAAAATTCTCCACAAAGGGTTTTAATCGCTGACCATTGACGGTAAAAATGTTACCGTTTGATGGGTTCTCCACTTTCACTGCCCCATGTTCAAATACCTTTTTAACAATGTATGGTCCAGTCCATCTTGATTTCAACTTACCAGGAAATAGGCGAAGTCTCGAATTGAAAAGTAGAACCTTTTGATCAGGTTCAAAAGATTTTCGCACTATGTTCTTGTCATGAAAAATTTTCATCCTGGTTTTTGCAATCTTAGCATTTTCATATGCTTCATTTCTCAATTCCTCCAATTCATTAATCTGAAGCTTCCGTGACAGTCCAGCCTTGTCTAAGTCAAAATTCATTGCTTTAATAGCCCAGTATGCCCTATGTTCCAATTCCACAGGCAAGTGACATGGCTTTCCATAGACTAATCGATAGGGAGACATGCCCAAAATTGTTTTAAAAGCAGTTCGGTATGCCCAGAGCGCATCAGTTAGTCTTAATGACCAATCTTTGCGATCTGGGTTCACCGTTTTTTCCAAAATTAATTTGATCTCCCGATTAGCTAACTCAGCTTGTCCACTGGTCTGTGGATGATAAGGGGTTGCAATTTTGTGAAAAATCAAGTATTTTTTCATTAAATTCCAGAAGGGACGATTGCAAAAATGAGAACCCCCATCACTTATAATGGATTTTGGAATTCCAAACCGAGATAAAATATTTTCTTTTAAAAACTTGATCACTGTTTGATGATCATTATTTCGGCATGGAATTGCTTCAACCCATTTGGATACATAGTCTACGGCTACTAAAATGTATAGATAGCCAAAGGAGGGGGGAAATGGTCCCATAAAATCGATACCCCAACAGTCAAAAATTTCGATCACCAAAATTGGGTTTAAGGGCATCATGTTTCTTTTTGAAATGTTTCCCAACCTTTGACATCTATCGCAAGTTACGCAAAAAGCATGGACATCTTGGAAAAGTGTGGGCCAGTAAAATCCACACTGCAAGATTTTTGCAGCGGTTTTTCGAGATGAAAAATGACCACCGCATGCTTCTGAATGACAAAATGTTATTACCTGTCTACTTTCCTGAGCGGGGATGCAACGTCTTATGATCTGATCCTTACAGTACTTGAATACGTAGGGATCTTCCCAAAAGAAATTGCGGACCTCCCTCAAAAACCTCTTTTTGTCCATGGGAGTGAAAAATGGAGGAAGTGTTCCGGTAGCAAGGAAATTAGCAATATCAGCGTACCATGGGGTCTCATCAATCCTGAATAGTTGTTCATCAGGGAATTTTTCATTAATTGGCAGTCCATCCTCATGAAATTCATAAGTTAATCTCGACAGATGATCTGCCACCACATTTTCCACACCCTTTTTGTCCTTAATGACTAAATCAAATTCTTGGAGCAAAAGGATCCATCTCAAGAGCCTTGGTTTGGCATCTTTTTTTGTAAGCAAAAATTTCAGTGCTGCATGGTCAGTAAATACAGTAACAGAAGAACCAACCAGATAAGATCGAAATTTTTCCAATGCAAATACTACAGCAAGTAATTCCTTTTCAGTTGTTGAGTAATTCATTTGGGCATCATTTAAAGTTTTACTTGCATAGTAAATCACATGTGGCTTCTTATCTTTTCTTTGTCCCAAAACAGCACCTACAGCATAGTCACTAGCATCACACATCAATTCAAAGGGTAGAGTCCAGTCAGGAGGTTGCATTATTGGGGCAGAAATTAACATGCCTTTGAGTTTGTCAAAGGATTTTTGGCACGCTTCATTCCAGTCAAAAATGACATCCTGACTCAAAAGATGACACATAGGTTTTGCTATGGTGCTGAAGTCTTTTATGAACCTTCTGTAGAATCCTGCATGACCTAAGAATGATCGAACATCCTTCACAACCCTAGGAGCAGGAAGATTCCTTATCAAATCAATTTTTGCTTTATCAACTTTCATGCCTTCAGACGACACAATGTGACCCAAGACAATGCCTTGATTCACCATGAAATGACATTTCTCCCAGTTAAGCACCAGATTTGCCTCTTTGCATCTCATCAAAACTTTTTCTAGGTTAGCTAGACACAAATCAAATGAGTCACCATATACCGAGAAATCATCCATGAAGATTTCCAAAAATTTTTCGACCATGTCACTGAACAAGCTCAGCATACATCTTTGAAATGTTGCAGGAGCGTTACAAAGTCCGAATGGCATCCTTTTGAATGCAAAGGTGCCAAATGGACATGTGAATGTGGTCTTTTCTTGGTCATTCAGAGCTATCTCAATTTGATTGTATCCGGAATATCCATCCAAGAAACAGTAAAATTCATGGCCTGCTATTCTCTCGAGGACTTGGTCAAGGAAGGGAAGAGGAAAATGGTCTTTTCTAGTCACCAGATTGAGTTTTCGATAGTCAATGCACATTCGCCATCCTGTGACGACTCGTGTTGGCACGAGTTCATTTGCATCATTTTTGACTACTGTGACTCCAGATTTCTTTGGTACAACTTGGGTTGGACTAACCCATTTGCTATCGGAGATAGGAAAAATTATCCCTGCATCCAGGAGTTTGAGCACTTCCAGTCTCACAACCTCTTTCATGTGAGGATTCAATCGTCGCTGCATTTGACGAGAGGGTTTTGAGTCCTCTTCAAGGTATATGGCATGATTACAAATTAACGGGCTTATACCTTTCAAATCAGCGATGGTCCACCCAATGGTGCTTTTATGACTTTTAAGAACTTCAATTAATTGAGCTTCTTGCAAGTCTGTGATTTTTGAAGAAATTACCACTGGGTAAGATTTATCCTCACCTAAAAATGCATACTTGAGATCAGATGGGAGCGGTTTCAGTTCAGGCTTTGGTGGCCTGTCACTTGAAGATAGTGGTTTTGTACCACTTGATGAAATTTCTTCAAATTTAGGAGCCCATGTCCCCACATTGAAGGTAGGACACTCAATGGAGTTTTGTTCCAGAGAGTCAGATGAGTCAGATTTTGACAAAGTTGATTCACTAAGATCCTCACAGAATGAGTCATTCAGATGTGCTTGTATTAATGACTCAATGGAATTTATTTCTCCTACCTCCTCGTACTCTCTTGGGTGTTTTGCAATGTCAAAGACGTTCATTTCGAGAGTCATATCCCCAAAAGTCAATTTCATAATACCATTCCTGCAATTGATTAGTGCATTGGAGGTTGCTAGAAAAGGTCGACCAAGAATGACAGGAATTGGAGTTTCTGAATGAACTTCTGGATGAGTATCTAGAACAATGAAGTCTACAGGGAAGACAAAATTATCCACTTGGACAAGTACATCTTCAACAATACCCCTAGGAATTTTTACAGATCTATCTGCCAATTGGAGTGTGGTGCAAGTGGGTTTCAGTTCACCTAAACCCAACTGCTGGTAGACAGAGAAAGGAAGCAAGTTGACACTAGCTCCAAGGTCTAACAATGCTTGCTCAATTTTGAAATTTCCAATGACACATGACACAGTGGGACACCCTGGATCTTCGCACTTTGAAGGTATTTTGTGTTGAAGTAGGGCACTGGCTTGCTCTGTGAGGAAGGCTCTTTTTTGAACATTTTGGCTTCTTTTGACTGTGCACAAGTCTTTTAGAAACTTGGCATAAGCTGGAACCTGTTGGATTGCATCCAGAAGTGGGATGTTGATTTTTACTTGCTTGAAAAGCTCGTAAATTTCAGACTGATTGTTTGCTTTCTGTATGCTCTTGAGTCTATGAGGGAAAGGAGCAGGAATAGAACACGAGGGTTCTTCTTCCCTTGATGGCTCTGGTTCTTGTTCAATCATGGGATCACAGTCATTTTTTTTTTCAAGTTCTGGCTCACTTAATGGGTTGGCTGGAATTGAGACTGGTTTTGGGTCTGGAATCAGCATGTTTCTGATGGACTTGTCAATCTTTTTGCCACTTCTCAATGTGGTGACAGTTTTGGCTTGGTCTTGTGGAGTTTCCATAGTTGATGGATTTCCCACCTGAAATTGGCCTTGTGGAGGCTTTGGTTGGGCAGGAAATTTTCCTTTCTCATGTGTGCTCATGGACTGGGTCAGCTTTTGAATGTGGCCTTTGAGATCCTCAAAAGATTGTGTGGTCTGGGCCTTGAAATCAATAAAAGCCTGAGTAGAACTATTGTTATAGCTCATTTGGGTTTGCATGAATTGATTCAATGTATCTTCAAGGCTCCTTTTGTGTGGTGGTTGATATGGAGGATATTGTGGAGGTCCTTGAGGTGGTTGTGGTGGCCCTTGTTGATGAGGATATTGTGGAGGTCCTTGAGGTGGTTGTTGTGGCCCTTGTTGTTGATTCATGGGGGTTGGTTGTGTGTTTCTCCAACTGAAATTTGGGTGGTTCCGCCACCCTGGATTGTATGTTTCAGAGTATGGGTTGGAGTAAGGCTTGTTGAAATTGGAAATGGCATTTGTTTGTTCCAACAAAACTTCTTTGAATGCCGGAATGGTCGGACATTCCCCAGTAGGATGCCCTGTTAGTGCACAAATCCCACACACTTGTTCTGTGGGAGGGACAACATCAACTTGATGGACCTTTTTCATCTCTAAAGCTTCAAGCTTTCGAGACAAAGTGGACATTTTTGCTCTAAGATCATCATCTTCTCTCAAGACATACTTACCCCCTTGGAAAGTAGGTGGTTTGGCTTCTACAGTGGTAGGAGAGGCTGAGTCCCACATTTGAGAACTGTCAGATATGGTATCAAAAAAATTGAATGCCTCCTCCGGACTTTTTCCCATGAACTCTCCTTGAGCCATCATTTCGACAAACTGTCGTAACCTAGTGGGCAAGGAATCATAGAAAAAACCTGCCAAAGTCCAATTTTCAAAAGCATGGTGTGGACAAGATTGGAGAAGATCTTTGAATCTCTCCCAGCTTTGATAAAAAGTTTCCCCTTCTTTGACCGAAAAATTCATGATTTGTCTTTTGAGTGTATTAGTGCGGTGCAGAGGAAAGAATTTTCTGAAAAATTCATTCTGTAGAGCCTGCCAATTAGGGATTGAAAGAGATTTTAAAGAATGTAACCATTGTTTGGCTTTATCCCTCAAAGAGAAAGAAAACAATTTCATTTTTGTCAATTCAGAATTGTCTTGAAATGTTCCACACACTTCTTCGAAGTCTTTGATATGCAGATACGGATTTTCTGCATCCAATCCATGAAACACGGGCAATAACTGCACTGTCCCCGGCTTTACAGTAAAGAGGGGAGCATTTTCAGGAAAAATAAAACAAGAGGGGACACTATTCCTTGTGGGATGTAAGTAATCCCGCAATGTTCGAATGTTGGGTACTTCCCCCTCTCTCACATGATCTTCACCCTGCCTGTCAATATTTGCCATATTGAAGTTACAAGAATCGGCTTCTGATTTGGGTGAAGGTGGTTCAAGTTGATTTACAGACCCAGAAGATTCAGCAGGCAAATTTTGAAAGAGGCGATTGGTGTCAGTCATAAAACAAAATTATTCACAATAAGGCAAAAATATAAACAAAAAGAGAGGTTTTTTTTTTCTTTTTTTTTTTTCACCTTTTTCTAAAAAGAGCACCTTTTATGATTCCCCGGCAACGGCGCCAAAAACTTGACTTGATCCGAAATGTGTACACCCAAGTGCAGGCGGTCAAGTTGTAGTAATAATCTGGTTTGAGTCCAGAGTCGAATCCTCAGGGAACTATGGTTGGTGTTCTTTGAAGTAAATAGTGAGAAAGACTTGTAACTGGAAATATTATGATTTTGAAGTTGTGGGAAGTTTTGGATAGAATGTAAAATTCTTTCCAATGGGTATTTTTCTAGACAAAATATAAGATGATTAAATGTAACAAACACTCTTTGGTTCGGGAATCAGAATATGTAGTTGATTATCCGGTGCATTATGTTTATGCTTTATAACTCAATTAACTCCCGTGTCAACGGCAAATTAATCGGAAGATAGGAATGAAGTGCAATAATGGTGGACATTGAAATTTTGTCATGAAGAGTTAGTTAGGGTACTTGCCTTGAATCAATGGATCTTTCCATGTAGGAGTCATCCATTTATCATAGAAAGATCCGTTGATTATACAAAGTACCTTTACTTTGCTAGGTGCATTCAATCACCCAAAAATCAAGTGGAGTATAGAACATTTAAGCATAAAGGTGATATACAAACATAATGTCCGGATTAATCTTTTACATATCTATCATCCCTTCCCAAAGAGTGAATGAGGACTACTCACCCTTCATAGCTATGGTAAAGCTAGAATGATGAATAGTACTCATCCCCAAAAGGTGTTACAAAGTAAAATACTCTAAAGTAAAATATCTAAACAAGGAGTCGTTCTTCGACAAAGAACAAGTGAATCACGTTCCACCCTTCACGGCTTTGGTAAAGCTCTAGAAAAGTGGAAGAGTTTCACTCCTCTAAGGGGAAGAAGGAAGCTCCAACAATGGAAGTAAAAGAAAACAATACTTAAATTAAAAGAAAGCAATAAATACTTGGTGTTTAATTCACAACCAAGAGATAAAAATACATAAAAGAAAACAATAACTACTTGGTGTTTAATTCACAACCAAGAAATAAAAATACATAAAAGAAAACAATAACTACTTGGTGTTTAATTCACAACCAAGATCTAATAAAAAGAAAACAACAACTTCTTGGTGTTTAATTCACAACCAAGATCTAATAAAAAGAAAACAACAACTTCTTGGTGTTTAATTCACAACCAAGATCTAATAAAAAGAAAACAACAACTTCTTGGTGTTTAATTCACAACCAAGATCTAATAAAAAGAAAACAATAACTCAAGACAGTAAATAAAGCAATAATACTTGGAAGATGATTCAAGAAAAAGATTCAAGACCTTTGGAGTGTTTTCCACTAGGAAGAAATGTTCTTTACAAGAAAAATGAAACAAGAGAAGGATGCCCATTACAAGCCCCCAAGGGGGGTATTTATAGGCATCCAAATTACAAATATCCTAAAAGATATTTATCCTAAAATATATTTAATTACAAATATCCTAAAAGATATTTATCCTAAAAGATATTTAATTACAAATATCCTAAAAGATATTTATCCTAAAAGATATTTAATTACAAATATCCTAAAAGATATTTATCCTAAAAGATATTTAATTACAAATATCAAGAAGATCTTGATTTACACTTTGATCTCCCTTTGTTTTGAGCTTTAATAATTTACACCCTATGCTTTGATAAGTTGCTCTCCATGCTTTGATAATTGGCTCCCGTCGTTTTGACGCATAAAAACCTGAAAAGAACAACATTCAATGCATTATCCTTAATTCACACATTAACCCTAATTAGATTTATTTTGACTAGTTTAACTTTATTTAATTACACAATTGACCTTTTAATTTAATTACATTTTGCATTAATTAGGGTTAATCAGTACCCAAAGTCGAACACACAATGCAAGGGAGATGTGCACTGAAATGAAGAAGATGGATGAAAACCAAAGGTCAGTTAATTTCATCACCTATCGGATGGTCCTGAGGTCTGCCGACAACATAGGTTTGAAGAAAAAATCATGCGTTATGAAATGAACAACAAAGGTCAGTTGATGTATGTGTTATACCATACATATATACATACATACATACATGCGTGCAGATTTGTCTACTATTGCTATGAAATGAAATTTTGAATTATTTATTTTTTGAATAGCTACATGGATTTGTAAAGTACTGTTAACTTTTGATGGATGGTAATATGCATTGCTGGTTTGTGCCACATTCTGATGTCATTCTGATATGTGAAAGTCCATGCCAATAAAGTTTCTAATACTTCTATTAAGCTTTTAGTTCTCATGTACTGATGCAAATGTTCTCTGTAAAAATCATGACATGTGGTGATCAACACGTTGATGACATGGTTGAGAAGAGTTGCCAATATTTTTGGTTGAGAAGAGTTGCCACTCTTTTTGAAGTTTCCTTGCTTTTTTTTTTTTTAGTTGTGCAAGTACTCTGTTTGATATATTGTTTTATTCTGAATTTATGTTCCCATTAATTAGATGCAAGTGTGGATTGTAACCTTTAATAGGTTTTTTATGTTGTTTGATATGTTTTTTTTTTTTTTATAATTTTGACCTTACTCTTGGAACATATGAAATAACCTTGCTCAATGACATAAAGCCAATATAAAGTCTAAAAACAACTTGATCTTATTAGTATGATGGAAGATCTTATGTGAAATTTCCTTGTAAACAATTGATTTTTATGATGTGTTGTGCCTCAATAGAGACAACTGTGGGCAAGCTCACCCTTTCCAATCTAAAAATTGATTTTTTTTTTACTATAATGTTCACTATAAAATCACTTTTCTAACCAACAAACCAAGAACCACCATAAAATCTTTCAATTCCTCACATTGCATATTGACCTTTTGTTTTCTGTCTTTGCTATTAAATAGCCATTTGATTCCTTCAGTTTGTGTTATGTTGCCCACTAATTTACATTTATTATAATTGATTTCCCATTAATACTCTATTATCTTTCATATTCTCACTTTTTAACAATTTTGGTAGTCAATACCCAGTGTGCATTGCATATATCATCCATAATGAAATGGAACTGAATGCTTCCTACTCCATATTCTCACTTCACTCTCCTAAAAACCCTGTGTTTTCAATTCAAATACCTTTCTATGTCTCTTTTTGACTCTCGCACCACGTGTTTGTGAAATCAATGGGTTGCTTCAAGAGGTACTGATTCTCTCTCCCTCTTTACACACAGCTTATGTTTTAAATTCGAAGCGTTAGAATTCCAACCGTCAACTGTGTAAACACCTTGGTAAACACTCCGCAACAGTCCCATATTTTCAACTTATTTACTCGAGCTTGCTTGCAGATTCTAATGTGTGTGCAAATTTGTTGTCAAGATTATACCAAAAATACAAAGAACAAAACTATTGAGATTTCACGATTAATAGTGTCCTTAAATCTTAGAAGAGAAATATCTCCATGAATGAAGTTTAGTTACAATGAGAACAAGTTTATGAGATGAATGGCTTGGTAAGCCATTTTTTCTGGTTGCATTATTATTTCCCTTTTTAATCTTCCTATAGGATTGACAACAACATTCAATGTGATTAAACACCTGTTGTTCTGACAAAAAAAAAAACACCTATTGTTGCAATCATTCATGTGCACTATCCAAAAATCTCAATCAATTCCCTCTTTTCCTTTAGAAAAATATAAGTGAGGTTCTGATCATTGAACTCATGTGCTATTCTCTTTTTATTTAGCACTCATCTAATTATGTAATTTCTTGTTCTCATCATTCATATTAGTTGGACACAAAATTTAACACATGCATCATATGTTCATGTATTTAATAGTCACATTCAAATAAATCTTGTAAAAAATGTTTGAATTCACTTATTGATTCAAATAGTCAGATAAGGTATCATGATTGAACTCTATCAATAGATGAAACAAATGCTCTTTTTTGAAGAAAAATAGAGGTTGTTGTGAAGAGAGAACATATAAGATTTATCTACTACAAAGGGGGATCTGTAATGCTTGTTTTCTGTAATTAATGGATGAAAAGAGCTCTTTTGTTATTTTTTTCATAGGTCGGGTTCCCGATCATTGACTGCCTAATTAGCTTTTGCATGAAATTTATTTTATTTTAATAATAGTTATTACGAATAGTAGATTATACTATTTTTTGTATCTTTTGACAAATTGGAGACACTATTAAAATTGACAAATTGGTGACACTGTTAAAATTGACAAATTGGTGGCACTTTTTATTCTAAGCGCTTTTTCCATCTTCTTGTTGATTTTATATATTTATGACATGCAAGCTGAGTATTGACCTCTCAATGGTTGTGAAAAATTCCACTGACCTCAATAGTTGTTCAGGCTGCCCACCAAAGAATCAAATAGAGGAGTTAGACCAAGCAAAATGTTAGTTTTCATTATAAATGAACCTTTTTTGAATGAAATTTAACTATTTATGAAAATAGTTAGTGCTCATATGCATCTAAACTTTGCTACATGCGTTTACCCTAGGCAAATGAAAAAAATAAAATAAAATAGAAGATCCTGTTGAAACTTGCCTCAATCCATGTGAGATAGCATTTTGTACTGAATTGCATGTGAAAAAATTATAATTCCAAGAGAGAAAGAGAGAGAGAGGAAACCATACGTGGAAACCATAAGTGTGGCTCAATCCCACCTTTTGGTTTATAACTTGAATAGGTCCGAGCTTGGCCTATTCTAAAGTTCACCTATAAAAACGGCCTAACTGTCGGGCCAAACTATTTGTATCAGATTTGAAAATTGCATATCATCCCCTCCCCTTAACTAGGCTGTGTTGAAGTAAAACTTTGGGCATCCATAAATTGGATAAAGCTCCATTGTAGACTAAGATTTAACTCACGCATTGCTACCCACATAGAAAGAGCCCAAGTACAAAATAATTGTCTTACCGATCAACAATGCTACTGCAACAGAGGCCGAAAAAATAGTATGTTTTTCTTGCAGCACTGCAAAGCACACATGCCAGCTATTACCAATTCTAGAAGAGGAACTATGATCCCTAAGCTCATAACCAAAAACCACTACAAATAGTACTACCATAAATTACTTCTAAATTCACAAATTATACAATATAACCAAGAACCCAGTTCTTGAATATAACAATATAACCAAGAACCCAGTATTGAACCATTCTGTCTTCTTTCTAAATTCGGTTTCTTCCGTCAATTAATTGAACTATATGAATTCTTAATATATATATATGTATACAATGTATCTATAATATATATATTCAATGGTTCAATAAAAGTTTTGGTTCAACAGTTTATTGGTTAGATCGGTTGATAACACCAGTAACCTTGAGTGGTGGGCAACTTCAGATTCTTCTTTCTTTATAAACTCTTCATATTCTACAAATTAATATTTCAATCTATGAATATTTTGAAACAGAAATTGTTTCATACTTTGGGGGGCTGTGTGTGTGTGTCTGTGTGTTGCTTCATCTGTGTGTGTGTGTGTGTGTGTGTGTGCGTGGCAGTGTGTTGAGAGAGAGAGAGATACTCACAGTCGGTGGAGCAAGAGAGGCGACAGGTGGGGGCAAACTCACTGTCGATGGAGCAAGATAGGAGACAGGTGGGGGCAAGAACGATGGAATTGTCGAAGAAGACAAAGGGCTTAAGTTAGGGTTTCAAAACGACATCATTTTGAAACAAAGAATTATAATTTGCATGTAGTATATTCTGCGACAAAATATCATTTGTCGCCGAAAAAAATAATTTTACCTTTAAAACGAGCACATTTCATTTAACATATTCTGCAACCAAATATCATTTGTTGCCAAACAAAATTAATTTTAACTTTTTTTTCTGCGACAAACATGTATTGTTGCTAAGTATTATTTTTTTTTATTCTTATTTTTGGAAAATTTGTCAAAAATTTTGAGACCAAAAAATTATTTTGGCGACGATTTTTTTTGTCGCCCATAAAATTAACATTTAGCGCCAACTTTTTTTTGGAGGGAACGTTTTTGCGAAGACTATTGGCAACGACTACAAAAAATGTTCGCCAAAAATATCATAAAAAAGTTTACCGCGATAAACATTTGAAATTGTCGCCGAAAATCACTTTTTTACAACAAATTTTAGTATTCGCCGCCAAAATTCATCGCTAAAAAACAAATTTGTTGTAGTGTTCTATGCTCATGCTAGAGCTAAAACCGGTTAAAATATATATTTTCTGTTGGTTATTACTAATTCAATATCTAGATATGCGCTCAATATGTTTATGTCAAATATGATTTTATATATGATGTACCAAAAACCATCTACTTATTGGTTTTCCGTACTGCTATATATATTGAAAATGTATAGATATTTTTTTGTGAAAATGTACATATATTTTTTGTTTATGCATTCATTTATCATTCACTTGTCGCTTAAAAATGAAAACAACAATCAAACAGACAACTTAAAATGGTCCACGTGCAACGCACGTGTGCATCAACTAGTATATATAAGTATTCGTATACATATGTCTATGTATTAAAGCACAAAAGCCATATGACCATCCCTTTCCCCTCTCTGCCACCGCTCCTTCCCCCCCCCCCCCCCCCCCCCATTTTCATTTTTTGTTGTTGAATTAGGTGGATAGATGATGAAATTAAATTAGAATTGTGTGATTTATTGATGAAACTAAACTGAATTTTAGCAATAATTTGGTGAATTTTTTTATTATTTGAGGTAATTATAAAGAAATTTAATTTATTCGGATCAGATTTACTGTTTGATTATTAACAGATTCAGATTTAGATTATGATTTTAATATCCGTCGAGTTCGAATCAATTTTTTAAACGGATTCGAATTAATTGAGATCTGGTCCAAATCCGATGTATTCACTTACCTAGCCGCGAGTTAGGGAAACTGGATTTGTCAAATTTGGGCCAAATTTAGGGCCACAAAGTAAAACCAAATTCCATTTGAATTTTTAACCATTAACTTTTGTTTCGTTTTTTAAAAAAATCTACAAAAAATGGTGAGAATGTACTTTTTAAACTACTTAATTATGAGAAAATACCTGTTGAAAATCTTTTATAGATTGAGGTAGTGAAAGAAAGTTTATTGGTGGTGATAAACAACTATTTATAGATGAATATAAAGAATTCATACTTGAGAAAACTCGAATCCTTCAACAATCGGCTTGAAAGTAAAGGACAAGTCAAAAGTTTTGACGGATGATGATGACACTCGACATGACAATAGTGAAGCAAGCGTGCGGTATATGAAGTACATGCTTTTAGTAGGTGTTCAATAGGGTCAAGGAAGCGAAGAGATGAAGTGAGGAATTGAGTGGTTCATTTCGGTCTAACTTCATTATTGTACCCCGGTCTCACGCTGACAGCATACTATCCTAGACCTCTGTCTATCCTGACATTGATAGAAATTCATAGTTAGGTTAGCCAGCCCGGTAACCCCGACAAGTTGGAGTAGCAATAACACAAGACCGTCAATCAATAAAGATCAATGACAAGAAAGACGGATAATCTAGATAAACATTGACAGATTTTAAAATTTTACCTTTTCTAAAATACCTTTTTTCATTTTTTATGGGATTTGTTGTATTATATTAAGGGTTTTCTATTTTAATGGATTGAGCATACTTAAAATTTAAAATTATATCATATGAAATATACTGTAACGATTGGTTTTGCCTTTTTTTTCCCCTATGTTTATTAGCAGTTGTTTTTTTGAAATCAAAACAAAACGGGAATCTGCTTTTTTTTTTTTTTGTGTATATTGGAGCGTGTTCTACATCTTCTCGTTAACATACACCTCTTACCACGTGTGAGAGTAGTTTGTGAAAAGAATTTAAGTGTCAATTCATTTTTTTTATTAATGGTTTGATGTATTTCATTATACTAACAATTTTTAACACATACAATTTTACATGTACGATACGTGTATCCGTGTAATGTCACAATGTAATATCACTGTGACAGTGTATAATATTATTGTTCTGTTTTCATATAAATGTTGAATTTATTTATGACAAGATGTGTATTCGTGTAATATCACAGTATAATATCACTGTGACAACGTATACTATTATTGTTTTGTTTTCATATAAATGTTAAATTTATTTGTGTCAATTCTATTTTTTTTTTATCAATGATTTGATGTATTCCGGTCAGTATGTAAACAATTTTTAACACATACAAATTTACATGTACGATATGTGTATCCGTGTAATATCATTATGACCAATGAATAACATTATTGTTCTATTTTTCGGAAGCTTGTGTGTTTGATTTTATTGAAAACACAAGAATTTTGTGGTTGAATTTGTTTAAATTTCAGAAAACCGTGTTTTGTGCGAAGATTCACTTGCCACATTTCATGGGATTATGGCATGTCTTTCAACTGTTTTTCAAAACCAATCGTTGCACTGGTTTATATTATTAAGTGGGTATTTTTGTCATACTTATGTACAAAATATTTTTCACTAAGTACTTTTACACAATTAAGCGTTAAATTAAGTACCGGTCTTCAAAAAATCCAAAAATCTATTTGCTTTTTTTTTTTTTTTTGGTTTTTAACACAGAAGAAAATAAAATGCATTTGCCATATTTGTTCTTCATCAAAACCATTTGGGTGGTGTGAGGTGAAGTGCATGTGAATCATTGAAAAAAGGCATGTCATTTAAGGTTAAGAGAATCATCACCTATAGTTGAAAATTAAAGCAACTTGAGAGCGATTGAAAACATAAAATAAATTCGGAAAGAGTGTTTTGAGAATGGTTCATTAATAGGTTGAATTTTATAAATATTCAAATCACGAGAGAGATGGCTTTGCCTAGGTGGCAATTGTGTCGTACAGAATCGCATTTATGTCGTGTCATTTCGAGTTCGTATCGATCATTAATCAACCATAATCCAACCTGTTTAACTAATTTTGTTGTGTTGTGTCGACTATTTATTTTCATGTTGTGTTTGTGTTGACCCATATAACCCTTGAATAAAAAATTTAACACTTAATTTATTTCTAAAATTTCATTATCACGTAATTGAACCTATGTTCATACTTTTTCTATAAACTAAAAATTAACTTAATAAATATAATAATAAAAATGAAAAAAAAATACCTTTTTTTGTACAAGAATTAGGTCAGTACTTGATAAAATATAATAAAAAATTAACATTTTATTCTTGTAATACTACTTAAACGTGTTAATCGTGTCAATTTTGTGTTATTCGTGCTTGACACTAACCCAACCAATTTATTATTCGTGTTAAGGGCTTGTGTCATCTATGAGTTCGTGTCGAGAAATGATCAATCATAACCAGTTAATTTCGTATCAATTTTGATTCATATTTTTATATTGTATCAGAAATTGCCATCCCTGGCTTTACCCACAACATGGTGAAGAACGGAAATGACTTGAAATTGAGTGTCTTCTCCAACGAATAAAACAGCATAAAATCTTTTGGGAAAAAAAGTGGACAAAAGATATGGATATGCAACTAGCCACATAAAAAGACTTCAGATCGATCCAAGCAACACCATTAACTAATAGTAGATATAAATGCCCATCCCCTAAAAAAAAAAACATAAAGTCAGTGTAAAAAATGTACAGAAGTTACGAATATTTAAGCCGATCCATGACACTCGTCGTTTGCTACCGGCCACATGAAGACGTAATACTAAACACTTCTTCAACTTCAAACCCAATTGGCAACATTCGAAAGTTAGAATAGAAAGAATATTAGTTAAAGATGCACATCTCATTGCATAAACTGAGATTTTGGGGGTATCAGTAGTGACTAAGGGGGTTTGTTCCAATTGCCAATATTAGTACATTTTGTCATAAATATCTGTGTAAATGTCTTGGTCGGCAAATTAATATTAGCTTTTATCTTGATTTTCAGCTCTAACAATAGAGATTCTCTGCTTTTGACCCTGCTACTACGTAATGATCAAGTGTTCACACACACACACTCTGACACACGCACATATTTATATGCCATTATATGCAGATATGATATATATGTTTGGTAAGCTAGCCTTAGTTTTCATTCAACATATATATTTTGTAATTATATAGTTTTTGACTTATTGAGCAAGCAATAAACTAGTATATTAGCTTTCCATTATGCATCTATAAAGTGTTAGAAAGAAGATTTGTTATAGGTAATAGATACGAAGGATTGCTTCTTCAAAGCTCTAAAGAATCCTCCCTATTTGAAAATCTCAAGACTATATTGGGTGGTTGTCAAGTTAAGCAGCGTAGATGCTTTATTATGTGTGGGGAGAGGGAGATTCGTAGATCTTCCCTCTCAATGAAACACGTGGAATCGAACTAGATGACTTAAAGGAGGGTGAATAGGTTAATTACAATTTGGGCTAGATTTGGGTTCAGAGTCGGGGTGGGGACTAGGGCCGAGTCTAGGTTCAGGTTTGAAGTTAGGACCAGTGTCCGGGGTTGGAATTACAATATGGGGCCGGTCCGAGCCTAGGGTTCCGCTAAGGTCTAGGTCCAGGTTTAACCAAGATTTGGGGTTGAGATTGGAGTCCAGGTCCGAGGTCAGGTCAAGACCAGGGTCAGTGTCGTGGTGGAGTTCGAATTAAGAGTCGAGTTTGGATCCAGGCTTGTGGCCGGATTTGGGTCTAGTGTCGGGGTGGGGACAAGGGTCGAGGTCCGAGTGGAAGTCTAGGTTTGAAGTCAAGGCCAGTGTCTGGAGTTGGGATGAGGATCTGGGGCCGATCCGATCCTAGGGTTCAGCCAAGGTCTCAGTCCAAGTTCAACCAAGATCTAGGGTCGAGATCGGAGTCTAGGTCTGGGGTTAGGTCAGGACCAGGGTTAGTGTTATGGTGGAGTCTGAATCTAGAGTCGAGTTTGGATCCAAGTCCGATCCAAATTTGGGTCCAGGGCTAGGTTGGGGACTAGGGTGAAGGTTGAAGTCCAGGTCCAAGTTTGTAGTCAGGACCAGTGTCCGGGGTTGGGATCAGGTTTGAGGCCGATTAGAGCCTAAGTTTCCGCCAAGGTCTAGGGTCAAGATCGGAGTCCAAGTATGGGGTCGGGCTGGGACTAGGTTGGATCTAGAGTCAAGTTCGGGTGCAAGTCTCAATATAGATTTGGGTCCAACTCTAGGCTAGATCTGGGTTAGGCTCGTGTCCAAGTTCGTGACCAATGCCAATTCTAAATCCAGTGACAAGTCTGGGTCCAGGTCCATAGTCCGGGTCAAGTTCAGGGCCTGTGGCGGTGTTTTATTATAAGGTTTGGGCCTTAAAAGTAACTATATTGTTTTAGGGGGAAACTGTAAGGAAGTACACACAATTAGAGTTATTGGTCAAAAAATATACATAGCTATTAATGTTAGGTCATTAAGTCCTTATTTTTTGAACGTAATTGTGTCCAAGTACAAAATTTGAATTTTTATAATTTTTGTTTGACATATTTGCTCTCCCTTAAATCATGCATATTTCTTTTGACAGTTAAGTTGGTTTTTGATTTTGTTTTATTGTATTAAAGATTTCCTAATATAATGGAAGAATTATATTTTCACAAAATTTACATTTAATGTTGATTGTGTATATATCTTAGCGATTTTGAATTTTAAATTTCTTTGTCATTATCTTTACCATTAAACATATCTATCTTGTCATTAATATAAATAATATTACGAAATCACACTATAAAGCCTAGTTTCTATTGCTCCTACATTGTTTTGATACACTTTATTGATACAATTTAAAGGGTTTATAAAATTAAAGTGTATCAATATAGTGTATCAAGACAGTGTACGAGTAATAGAAATTAGGGTTTAAGAATTACACAAATTTAAAGGGTTTATGAAATTAAAGTGTATCAATATAGTATATCAAAACAGTGTACGAATAATAGAAATTAGGATTTAAGAATTACACAAATTTAAAGTGTATCAATACAGTGTATCAAAACCGTGTATGAGTAATAGAAACTAGTCTTTATGGTGTGACTTCGTAATAGATATTAACACATATATAGGTTACCAAAATTCTTTAACTTTAGTACTTTCTAAGACATATACGTGTTAACACAAATTAACACATATATACGTTACCAAAATTCTTTAACTTTAGTACTTTCTAAGATAAGATAATTAAAATTCATTAATTTTAAAAATTTCCAAAAACTTTGAAACACAGCTCTAAAAAAATGAAGATGATTTATTATAGGTTTTGATTTTTCTAAATTTTAGGTTTTTGTATTATTAAAACATCTTTCTCTCTCTCTCTCTCTCTCTCTCTCTCTCTCTCTCTCGCTCTCTCTCTTTGATATATATATAGGAGATGAAGAGGCATGAGAGACAAACACACCGGGTATTGTGGAGATAATTAAATGTGGGGTTAGTTTTCAAAATCGTTTTTAGGAAGCTTTCAAGTCTTTCTATATCTTAAGTGGACTTTTTAACAAAATATTTTTTCCTATGTACTTTTTGATAATTAAGTCTAATTTCGTGTATCGTCTTCCAAAGGACCTATTGTTCTAGTGCCATCTAGACTACTTTTTTATATAAATATTTGAATAAATTTTCAATTTTATTGCAACACTTAATCCAAATTCAATTTTTTTTTCACGAGGTGACTTAAAAAAGTTGTTGCCAAATTTTGAAATAGTAATGTACATGTGTATTCCTAAATTTGTTTCATTACCACATTTATTCTTATTTAAAAGTATTATTGCATACCAGACATATGCACGATGATTTTCACACAATAAATGAATAGACAAATCTCTCCCTAGGTGAACTCTAGTTTACTTGAAAAGTCAATGGTCTTGTAGCAAACAGATATGAGTGATGGTATATGGAGTGGTGATGAATTACTTTTCCAACGGTCCGAACGATCCAAGCTTATCGAGATGAACTCTGTCACTCGAAAAGAAAGGTTAGAAGGGCGCCAGAGTGGTTTTCGGCGTGACCCTCCTGACGATCAAGTCAGTATGTGAAAGAGGGGTAGGAAACACTGTTTTATTGCTTGGGTAAGAATGTGCGTACCTTTGTTTTGAGTTTGTGAGAGCTATTTATACCTCTATTGAGGTAATCATTGCGAACAGTTGGGTCTCCTGAAGGGAAGACTCCGTATTGGCGCATATGGAAGGTGACCTGTGTCGCATAGTCCTAGGATAGAGTGTCTTCCTTGTCACGTGGAAAAAAATTTCTGCATTTAATGCTCGGATCCTCGAGCATTTAATGCTCTCCTTCCGAGGTCCGCCGAGCAATAAATTTGTACCATTTAATGTTCCTTTGTGGTGGTCGCGCACGCGCAGGGGCACTTTTGTCCATTGACTCCTAATTCTGTGCTCTGCACTTTGTGCATCATTATTATTCGTAACAAACCTGTCCTTTCTGTAGTCCTGACTGCCTTGGGGAGGAGAATCAATGATTATTGACCAATTCTTATTCCAAGTCGCGATAACCGTCAAAACCGCCATTCATACCTCGTCGGCGTGGTGGGGGAAGGGGGTTCTGAAGCAGAGGTGACGTGTCTGGTAGAGGACACGCACTCTAAGGACACGTGTCGAATGGCTGGGGCTCCGAGGATCCATGATGCCGAAGACACGTGTCAATATAGAGGATGCTCCAGAGGGAATCATGCCGAGGACACGCATCAGATGCAAAAGAGCTTCGAATGAGACACATGTCGAGGACACGTGTCAGACGCAGAGGGCTCTAAGGGAAATATGTGCAAAGGGCACGTGTCACTCACAGGAGAACCCGAGGGGACAAATGTTCAGTCCATGGTGTGCCCACGTCAAACAAGCCAAAGACACATGTCAACTCTCTGTTGATTCTCAAAAATGTCCCATCAAGACACATTGTTAGAATTAGATGGGTGGAACTTTCGACACAAGAGGTATGAAAATTGGATAACACGATGAAGTAAGTAGCAATTGTTGATATCATCAAGGGAGCACCATCTACAAAGAAGGCATGAGTTAAATATATATTAGACATAACAAATTTTTATGTTTTAGTTTTGTTTTATATTTTAAAATTTTCTTCAATTTGCAGACTGTTTTTTTTCTTTAAAAGCAATGATTCTAAACATAGAAAATAAGGAAGAACCATGATACAATGTCTGCAAGCAATGTCAAAGCAAGGTAATCATCACAGAAGATGGAACATAATGCAAAAAATGTCAAAAAATAAATGTTGAAAACACTCACAGGTAACTATCATATGCAATAGTTATTTGAAATTTTGTAGATTTTTTTGACTTTATACCACTATTAAATATTTTCAACCATCTCATTAAGACTATATAATATTTTTATTATAACAGATATATAGTCAAACTCATCATATCATATGGAGACTAAAGAACTTCTGTTACTTTATTTGATGCGGCATAAACTCTTATAGGATGTCCAGTTTCAGAATTCATTGAATCAAAAGAATAGGTATGGAATAACACACTCACTCAATCCAAAAATTACTAAAACAAATACTAATTCCATTTGTATGATCTATGACAGAACAAAATGCAATGCACCTATTACCGAATGCTACTATTATGCAGTGGGCAAGACTTCAACTTTTTGATAAAAGTGAGCAAATTAAATGAGAACGGCCAAGCAACAAGCAAATTCGTTGCTCAAGAAGTTGAAGAAATTGAAGACTCAAAAACAAACAAATAACTGACAAGAACGAGACAGAAAACAAAGAAGAATTTGTTCACTTGAAGATAAAGAATTGCCAAAAAACACAACCACTCAACGATGTTTTTATACATTATCCTCCTTTTTAATTATTGTTGAACATACATGATTTTTGATGTTTTTCATATTCGAATTAAAACTTCTCATATTATTTTTTAACTCCTATGTTTGTTGGGATCTACGATCAATCTAAGAATTACAGTGAATTAGATCAATAAATTAGATTTAAATTATCATTGCTTATGTTCAAATCCTCTATACTTTAGAAATATGACATGATAATTAACTTCATTTGTTATGTTATCTGCATCTCAAATACTTTTATCATTGCTAAAATTTAACTTATTTACAAATTCAATTGAAACAATTAAACAATATGGAAATTCTACAATTACAATCTAATTTGCTTGTGGTTGACAATTTATCAAGAAACACTTATGTCCTATTATAAAATTTTAACATCCATGCAAAAATTTTGAATTTTGAATTTACCTTTTAAAAAAATGCCAAAATCCAAGATTATTTACCATTTAATAACTTATTTAATTTTATTACTCATACACTTCATATTTTTAATAAATTTAATAAAAAATTTATTATCCAAATTTTTCCACGTGCAATGCACATGTGCATTACTAGTACAGTAAATAATGCATTCATGGTACTCCTTTTTTTTTGGTAAGACACTGTTATAGGAGGGAAATAACGAGATTCTAACACGCGATTTTAAACTTCAATAGTAGAGACGATGATCACTAGGTCAACCACGAACCTTATGGTACTCCTTTTCATTGCAAGATAAGTTGTTGAAGAGATTCTTCTGTTCCTCTTTGCCTCATAGATAGAGTCGTAAGCTATCAAGCTTGCTTTCTTGTATCCCAAAGTTTCCAATTTTCCTTTCAAATCACTTAAAATGGCTGTTCTTGCTTTTATTTTTTATTTTATTTATTTTTGGACTTCTTTAATAGTGATAGATACATACATTGGGGGGGGGGGGGGGGGGGGGGGGTCCCAATATGAATGATAAAATCTTCACTTTTTTGAGGCTGATATTAAAAATGGTCTTATATTGGGTGCGTATTTTGTTTAAATCGTTTAAGGCCGAAGTTTGTTCAACTTATGGCCAACCAATTTAAAGTCACACATATAGTTGTGATGATGCACAAAACAAGCTTACGTAAAGATCAACAGTCGAATGTATGATATCCTGTACGTAGTTAATGGACAATTAATAAAACAATCAATTGCAAAAAAAGTAAATATCGGGTGAACACACAGACATATAGTGGTTCGGTCTAGGTGACCTACTCCACTCTAAGAAACGACAACGGTGGCCGGAGAGCCTTTATTAATGAATAAAGTAAGAGAGAGAGCTCCGGGAGAGGTGTGCTCCGGGAGAGGTACAATAGTTAGGAGAGAGAAAAAGTTATGTGCGAGGTGTGTAGAGAGGTGTAGAGATGCCCCTTTCAATGGAGAGAACTTACAATTTATAGGCACATAACCTCAGTTGAGGTGGTGACGTGAGGGTTAAGACACTAGTTTCTCGGGGAGGATAGATATAAAAGGTAAGTACAATTAAAGAGTGCTTTGATCTCCGAGAGTGGGTATCCCAATAATTGCTCTCCACATGCTTTAATCTTCTTGAATTCCTTGGACCTTGGGCTGGGTCGAATTCACGAACTGGGCTTGACATGCCTTGCAGCTGTTTTGGAGGTTGCTTAATTTATTGGGCCTGACCCGATTCGATTTGGACTCATCAAGTTGGGTTTATACATTGTGCATCACTTGGTTGTTATCGACTTTTTTATTAAAAAGGTCTAATAATTGAACTTAGGTATGACATGAATTTGTTAAATCTAAACTCACATCCATCAAGTTCGTGTCGATTTTGTCTCGTGCTAAGAAAATCCATAGTAGAATTGGTCAGGGCCAGCTCAAGGTAATTTGATACCTAAAACAACAATTTAAAATCCATAGTACACACTGCATGCTTTTGGCAAAAAAGATCTAGCCTTATTCAATCAATACCTCAATTGCAAAATATGATATTTGAGTGGGTTGATGGAAGTTTTCAGTTTTGAATTGTTAAGGCGACGAGGGATATCTCTTATAAATATCGTAGTCTTGACGTAGATGATCTGTTTTTAATTGGACCAGGAAAAGAATTAATCGAGGTACGCGTAAACTAGCCCGCTGACCGTTGAACCAAAAAACAAAGAGCCTAAAAGATAACTGTTTTTAGATTTTTTTTTTTGGACCAAATATGATTGTTGATCAACTTTTAGGTGTAATTTTAAATTTATTTACGTGGACTTGGACATTTTTTATCTCAATTTCATTATAGCCATAAATCTATAATAATAAAATAGAGTTTCCTGCTTCTAAGTTTGAAAAACACAACAATAACCCAGATCGTTTAAATCCGACAGTTTATATTACGATTTAAGTTTTTAAACACCACAATTCATTTAAATTTTAACTTTTAATTTTTTAACCACAGTAATTCATTTAAATTTTAATTTTTTAACCATAGTAACTCAACCTATACATTAAAAAAAAAAGTGTTTTGCAAAAAAAAAAAAACTTGCTTTGTAGTACGGAAGAGGACTATTATGTAACCATGGGGATTCAGATCCCCTCCATTACCCCCTCCCCCAATTTTCCTCAATGGTTTATCCGATAAACGACACGTTAAAAAAAAATTCAACGGACAAAATTATTTTTAATTAATTGAAGTCCTTAACCATAGTTAACATTAAACAAACCTAGCAAAATAGACTATGACTAGCTAATAAATGGAGAGAAGAAAGCAATGACTTGAGTTTTGTCACTAAGTTCCCAAAAACATTCGATTCAACCCATCTGCATATCAAACCAAAACAATGTGTGCACCGAAAATTCAGATTTGTTTTCATTCAGCAGGTTCTTCTCCTCTCCATTTCTATATATCATCCTCATGTATACAAAATATATACATAACAGATTACTCAATGAGAAGAAGACATAACGATGCTAGGTGTGTTTAATGTTAACTACGGTTAAGGACTTCAGTTGATTGGAAATAATCTTGCCCGTTGAATTTTTTTTTTTGACGTGTCACTTATTGGATAGACCATTGAGAGAATTTTCGGTGGGTTTGTGTTGGAGCCGGCTATGCTTCCAAGTTTCAATCATCATTACTCATTAAATATATATTCATTATGAACCAGAGTAATTCTAATTTTCCCTTGATTTTAATCACTGGCCTCTGTATTCTTCATTGAGTTTCACAAAGGTCTTAAACAATAATTATTCTTTTCCATTTGAATGAAACGAGTGAGATTTCCTTTATTGCACCTTTCCAAAATTTCTTTCAGTCACCTACTATGATTCAAGTGGAACTCATAACATATTAATAATCATAACAAACTAAGGCCGATTTTGAAACTGACGCACGTGACAACTCTCAAATCTACATGTGCCCCTTTCCACTATAAATTCATCTCCGACCACACCTTTCACGAGCAAGTCATCAACCATGTCGAAAATGACTCTCAAGTTTCAATCATTTCTTTCTATAATTCTCTCCTTTCTCATTTTGACCATTCTTTTTGATGTCTCTATCGCCGTTGGTGGTCTGAAAGATGTTGCTTGGAAACCGATAAAGGACCTGAATAGTCCTAAGGTACGAGAAATAGGTCAATTTGCTGTGACTGAACACAACAAGAGAGCAAAGACTAACTTGAAATTTCAGAGTGGGGTTAGGGGTGAGACCCTTGTTGCTACCAACCTCACAGCTTACCATCTCGTGGTCGCTACAAAGGATGGAACTGTTACAAACAACTATTACACAATAGTTGAGGAGTGGTCAGGGGGGAGGGGGAAGCACCTTATTGAATTTGAACCTGTTTCACCTCCAATACATTTTTTTAAATTTTTTTTGGCGAATCATGCACCATTAATAAGTGAAAGGTCAGCTTGTATACAATGGGTCCCACATAAATGCATTGTAAATTATCTGACAAGAAGAAAATTGAAGAGAATATCTCAATCCTTTAGCTTGACTATGGGCGGATCGAGGATATTAATGCAGAACTGAGATCACGTTCAATGTATTTTTTTCTCCATTTCCTTCTTTGGTAGATTATTTACTTTGAATTCAAGTGGGGTCCAGTCAATTAAGTGAATCATTTACTAATATATGGTGAGTGATTTGCCAAGTAGAAAAAAAAAATGAAATTGGAGGGGAAAATCGAGCCATCAATGCAAGTGACCTTCGATGTTGTCTTCCAATAGTATTAAATAAAATATGAATGATGTATTTCTTCCATCTTCTTGTTACATGGTTTGAATTCTCTTTGCATTGATCAAATTATTTTATCATCTAACGTTTAGTTAGTGAGCAGTGTTACGGATCTAAGAGACTTAATTTATTGTAGCTATTGGATTAGTTAGGAGTATTAGTGTTGAATGAAATCTACAATTATCTTTTTTTTCTCGTTGTAGATGTTGTGGTTGAGATTAGTTAGGAGTATTAGTTGACGGGCCCGACCCAAACCAGACCCAGTTCAAAGATACAGATCAAGTCCAGCCCAAATATATAAGTTAAGCCTACTACAGGATCAAGAAATTTTAGTTGGGTCAAACCCACCTTCCTAAAAGACTTAGTTTATCATTAGTGCACATGGAAATCTCCATCCGAGGAGAGGGAATCCGTGCGGACGCGGTCATCAGAGACACATCGCTAGTCTCATGAGATCATCTCGAGCTTCACGGAATCACTCCGCTCCTTGTTACGAGGATGACACCTCAGTTAGAGTCTCTCGGATCCAACTTCACTTACCTATAAATTGTAAGCCCCGCCTATACATGAGGGGCAACACATACATCTCAGTACACTACATCTCTTGAGTAATAAGATTCTCCGGCCATCATATCCATTTTCCATGGAATAGGTCACTCAGACCGAATCACGTAATTTTTGTGTTTGTTTGTGTTGAGTTTCATTCTTAATTATTGCATTAAATATTTGATAAGTGGTATATAAAAGTTATTCGCAATCAATCATGACATTTTATGATTGCTAATGACACACTTTTCAGGGGCGGTTTCATAGAATTATTCAAAGGCCCATTTCATTACAAAAAGGTTTTGATGAGTTTTATAAAATTAACATCACTGCCTTCCTCTTTAGGCTAAAAAAAACATTGAGGCCATCTTTTAATGCAATTGTCTCTTTTATTTTTTTAATTTTGAATCATGCAGAAAATGACTAACTTGGCAATAGTGTTGTGACTATGAAAGCTTATCTACCCTTTTGGATTTGAATGGATGGACTTAACTTCTCCATTGAATCATATCCAAGTATAGAGTGATGCTTGCAGATAAGTCCATTGAACTTGACTGACAATTGAAAGGATAGTGAAAGAATAGACTCTACTATCTTTTATTTTTTTGATTTTGGATACTTTGGTATTCTTTTAAGTATCCAAAATTACTATTATTATTTTTTTGGGTTCAATATTCAGGGGTGTTCAAGTCAGCTTACGCGTACCTCGACTAATTCTCTCTTCAACTCAATCAAAAACAGACCATATATACTAAAACTAGAATATTCATGAGGAATAATTCTCTCATGGCTTAACCCTAAGAAAAAAATTATTAATTTTGGATCATTCAGAATAGGGGTGTCCATGGGCCGGGTTACCACGAGTCTCATTACCTGGCCCGAAAAAAATAGGCTTGAAACTCGATAAGCTCGATAGTTGGCCCGCCTAAGCCCAAACCCAATATCTTTAAAAAAATGACTTGGGTTTGCCCCCAAACCCATTACCCTGCCTGAGGCCCGACCCAATAGCCTGCTCGAAAAAACCCATTAAAACCCGACCTAAGAGCCCACCCACACTTCTTTTGAAAAAAAATTATACTTTTAGACCATTAAATTTAAAACTTTGAAATAAATCTCCCAATGTCGGAATTTGAAGTTTTAAAAATTTAGATGCTATAAATAATGTATTATTTTCTTTTTCATGTATTAAACATACAAGTTTTAAAGGGTAGAGTAATACAAATGATAGATAAGTGAGTAGATGTCAACCTAGTTGGGATGTATTCATTCTATTGGATGTAGTTCGTCCCTTAATCAATAATAAAATTATTCATTATTTTATGTTTATCTATTTTTATTTTACTTTTAATTCAAAAATATAATTTACACAAATATTAAGTTACAAAAATATTCATAATTTTTAAATAAATTTGTATATAAAAAAGCTTGCGAGCTAGCTCGCCCAATAGGCTCATGGGTTGGGCTGCGGGTAGCCTACCCCTACCCGAAGCCCGGCCCGCCCGATAACTCAGCTTGAATAAGGACTTAAACCTACACTACCTAAGTCCGGTCTGAAAAAAAATTCACATATCTAGCCTGACCCAGCTCATAGACACTCCTAATACAGAAAATGACTAATTCCCTAATAGTGTTGTGAGTATGAAAGCTAATCCACCTTTTGGATTGACCCAAGATATTAAATGGGATTGTGAACGCACTCTATTAAATCTTGATTTTAACAATTTTTTAAATGAATTGGGCATAACTTAGTTGGTCACTATTAATTTGCTTGAGATTCAATGAGAAAAAGGAACGATTGATTTTCAGGTTCTACTCTTACAATAATAATAATAAAAAAAAGGTTCTACTCTTTGGCGGTTTTATTGCGCCTTCTTTAATGATTCAAGCATTATTTAAAATTATAGTAGTAAGGGGTGGAGCCACTCATAGGCTAGAGTGGTGGGCACTTGCGCCCTCAAATTTTTTTTTTTTCATATTAGATATGTATTTTTTGAAATAAAATTTTGATATATTTAATTGTGTTCACTTTATTATTATGTTTTGCTAATATTAATTTAAATAAACCTATACCTAAATGATTATTAATTTTCGAACAATGTTATTGAAATTTAATTTAAGTACCTAATGGATTGTGATATTAAGTTTAATAGTGAGTTTCAATATTTAATAAACTCCATTATCCATCCAATAATTACAAATTATTGAGTCTCCACTAATTAAAATATCAAATTAGGTACAACTAATATTATTCTTAATTTTTAAACACATTTTACACGTGTCTGAATAAATTTTGAACATATTGTGATTATTTTATAATTTTTAAAATTATAGGATTATTTCGTTATTGTATAAAAATGAGTGTCATTATATGTTCAAAAATAGGATCATAAATGAAATATTGTTACCACGATATTATATATATATATATTATTGATAAAATTAATTTTTAACTCTTTCAAATAATAAAAATATATCGATGTCAATTATAAGTAACAATAATTAATATCATTCTTGATAAAAAAATTTAATTACTTTTTATTTGTTCATGTTATGCATATCGGTATTTAATTTTTATATTTAATACAATTTTAAGTATTAAATATAATTTCAATAATTATAAATTTATAAACTCCTACGCTAAATTGAAAAAAAAAATTAATATATGTTATTGTACACATTCTAAAACTTTTTCCCGGCTGCTGATAGTCTTCCCTCGCCTGTGTGTTTGGCTTCTTAGCACTTTCGCTTTAGTTTTTACCTCTTACAATACATATTCTCCACTTTGTGGACCCCAACACCATTACTAGACTCTGGAGCAAGATTCTCCATCTACTGCTTATAGTGTCAATTATAATACTAATTATTTATTTAAAGTATAAGACACAATTTAGAAAAAAAATTTAGTAGCTCAGACTATTCTTAGCAGAAAAATAGGAACATCATCAATTAATTGATCTTCTATAGCGTGGCAATAAAGACTCCATAGTGACATTTTGCAAGAAGTAGTTTGCCATGTGGAAACAAAATTAAAAATATCTTCACCTGCATGATTACAAATAAAGTCAAGAAGTTCTGAAGAATTGGCAATGAGACTAAGTGAAAATGAATCTTGGCTAGGATTTATTTCTGGAACTTCTTGTTCTCATGCAATAGTATTACTCCAAAAAGAGTTAGTGATAAGTGAATCAAAATGATTCTTTTTATAAATCAAATTTTCTTTTAGTTGATTTATCAACTTTATTTGAGGTGAAGTTATAAACCCAAATAATATTTGTTGACCATTTATGGTAGTCAAAATTCCTTTAGAATCAATTCTTTCTATGAGTTCAATCATAGATAAGAATAGTGTTCCCAAAATTACTAATTGATTTAAATTATCAATAAGCATAAAAGTTGCAGGAATGCAAATTCCTTCATTACATATGTAAACATTAAAAAGTTTAAAGTTTATATTTAATTTTGAACCATCAGCAGTACTAACTGACTGAGTAATTTTTTCAAAATATTTTGTGGGAATTAATCATTCTTTTATGCAATTCATATCTGCTCCGCTGTCAATTAAAACAATTGTTTCAATAGTAAATTCTTGATTTATGACAAAAATAATTTTAACATACTATTTCTGATAAATTATTTTTTCTAATATATTTAAATATTTAGTAGTAGAAGAGTTAGATGTTTTTATGTCATTTTCTTTAATTGACATTTTTTCTAAAGCCAACAGTCTTTGTTTTATGACTTTATGTCATCTTAAATATAATGGATTTCTTTATGAAGATCTTGCAACGTAGTGGGTGAGATTTCTTTTATTTGGGGATTTTCAATTGTCATACTTTTTGTCCTATTAAGGACTTCTTTTAGTGAATATGATTGAGACATTGATGGTCTATTTTCTTCTGGATTTATCTGCAAATATTGTTCAATAGCTTTTCTCTTAGAATCTGGATCTTGAATTTTATCTATAAAATCAAGAATTAATGTTTGTGACTTAGTCAAAATATTTATACTTAATCCATTTATTGCTTTAATAGCTTTATAATAATAGCATGTGGAGGCAACATGTCCAATTTTTTCACACTTAAAGCGTTTAATAGTCCTTTTGTCTTTTTCTTTAAATAATTTAGAGGACTTGGTAGGATTACATTTTTTATAACCTTTATAGTTTTTGTCCCTATCTTGAATCTTTTTATGGAAAGATTTGTCCGGATAATCTTTTAGAGATTCATCAAATAATGCATTGATTTCAAGTTTAGGTGGTTCTGCAGTAATTTTTTAATTTTTTCTTGAGCTCATTTATAAACTCGATTTCTACTATATCTGGAAAGAAATTTTTAATTTCATTTAATTGATTTATATTTGATGGAGCATAATAGGTTAAAAACCAAGTAACAAAAGGAATTATTCTTTTTTCCCTTTCTATATAAAGGTAAAATATTTCTTTATAATTCTTGAGTTCTTCTTAACTCATGGTTTTAAAATACCAATCTCTAAATTCTTTATATTTAGGAAGATTAAATTCTGCATTTATTTCTTTTCTATTAACAACAAATTCTTTTTTGTGTAAATTCATAAAGACTATAGTTGAAATCCGATTTCGAATGGAGTTGGGTCAATATCTTCTTCTAGAGAAGATTCATTAAAAGTTTCTTTATCTTGTTTATAAATTTCATGTGGAATTTGATTACGAGAGGTTTTTATACCTTCAATTATGGGTTCTTTATCTCTCATTCGATTTGAGACTGAAGAAGTAGATCTTCTAATATGAGTATAATATACTGATGAAGTTTTTGATTTATCATAAAGTCTGAAAGAATTTCTTGAATTTGTTCTAGCAAATTTTATCATAACATCACGCTGAGATGATTGAGCAATTTGAGTTATATCTTCATTAATTTCTGGTTTTTTAGAAACCACAGATTCTAATTGCCAGGTTTCTGAAAACTAGATTTCTGACCATTTAATGGTTTTTAGAACTTCAATTTTATTTTTAATTGTGTTGGTTTCAATTAAAGTTGTTTGACCTTTAATATTATGAAAGCTTATCGAAAGTCGTCACTTTCTTCATTTTCGGGAAGGTTGGCTTGCCCTTTATCCTCCCTAAAGGAACTTCTTCACCCAGTTGGCCCAAACGCAACTCCAGATCAACACCGGTTCCATCATATAATTGATGGCTTTGGTTTGGTTGGTTGCCTGAAGGGCTATCTGATCCAATCAACTACCGTAGCGCGCAAACACCACATAAACCTCTAAACACCACCGACTGCTGCTTCTTCCATTACACTGAATCCCAAAACCACCATCCACCTTGCGGTAAACCCTAAAATGCTCAACTGTACAGCCTACACCCAGCATCCCTCACCCAAAACAACCACCAAACACCCACGCGACCTAGCACCACCGCTATGTCAAGAAACAATAAGAAAGCAGGATAAATTGAGGGAAAACCACTGATTTATTATTAGATAAGCATGGCTATTAAATAGCCTCATAAGAAACAGAATTTGAGAAAAATCATTCCACGTCTAACAAGAATTCCTAATATCGTGGAATCCTAACTGAAAGGAAATGGTAAACATGTAGACCTATGTAATAGGTCTTTATTGACAACAAGTAACAAACTAACTCAAGTAACAAACTAACTCAAATCACTAACACCCTCCCTTAAACTGAAGCTACAGGCTATCAGTTTACTTGACTTTCGAAACAAACACCCAAAAGTTCTCGCTGCTTCACGAACACAACCAGCTTCAAATGTTTTGTCATAACATCAGCTAATTGCTCTTGAGTGCCACAATAAACTAAATTGACAGTCCCATCCTTAGATAAATCGTGAAGGAAATGAAAACGCATATTGATGTGTTTACTTCGCCCATGCATAACTGGATTTTTGCTGAGTTTAATGGCAGAGCTGCTGTCACAGTTAATAGCAATGCACTTGGTATTCGAAATCTGACTTAACTTAGCTAATACACACTTCAACCAAACTGCCTGACATGCACACAAGGCAGCTACAATAAACTCAGCTTCTATGGTAGATAAGTTGACTACCGGCTGCTTCTTTGAACACAACGAGACCGCACCTGAGTTAAGCATAAAAACATATCCAGAGGTGCTTTTACGATCGTCTATATCACCTGCATAGTCACTGTCTGTATAAGCTACAAGCTCATTTTCCCCTCCCTTCCTGTAAAGAATCCCAAAATCAACAGTACCCTTCAAGTAGTGCAACACCCTTTTAGCTACCTACATATGTACCTTAATAGGATTCTCCATAAATCGACTAATGAGACTTGTAACAAAATTCATATCAGGCTGAGTGGCAGATTTGAGGTACATAAGAGATCCAACAAGCTGTCTAAAGTAAGACTTGTCCACCCTTCCTTCGGTGTCACCTTCTTTTGTAACCTTGAATCGTGGTACTATTGGGTTGTGAACAGAGTTGCTAGGGTCCATTCCAAAACTTTTTAATACCTCCAAAGCATACTTCTTTTGATTAATGAAAACACCATTGGGCAATTGTAAAATCTCAAGACCAAGAAAGTACCTCATCTTGCCTAGGTCTGTCATATCGAATTCTTGCTTCATGGAATTTGTACATGTAGTGAACAGTGAAGGATCATTGCCTGTGTAGATGAGATCATCCACGTACATGCTGACAATTAGGATGTTGCCTCCTTGTTCAGTTTTGATGAATAAAGTGTGTTAACAGTCACACTTTTCAAAGCCCATCTTCAAGAAATAAGCTTCGATCCGACTATACCACGCTCGCGGGGCTTGTTTGAGGACATTAAGTGCTCTCTTTAGTCGGTACAATTTCTCTTCATGTCCCTTTTTGACATACCCACATGGTTGTTCTACAAAAACTTCTTCAGCTATCTCCCCATACAAAAATGCTGATTTGACGTCAAGTTGGTAGAGTGGCCAATCGTGATGTGCTGCTAGTGCCAACACCAACCGAATGGTCTCCAGTCGTGCTACAGGTGCAAATACTTCGTTGTAGTCAACCCCATGTTGCTGAGTAAAGCCTTTGGCAACAAGGCGTGCTTTGTATTTCTCAATAGCTCATGTTTCATTGTATTTGGTCTTGTAAATCCACTTTAGACCAACTATCTTTCCACCTCTAGGCAAGTCCACCAAATCCCACATATCATTCTTTTTGATGGAGGCAATCTCTGTGTCCATTGCTTGCCTCCACTTCTCACTGTTAACATCATCATCAAAACAAGTTTGATCATCATCATATGTGTGCTAAGCCAAATGAGCCAAGTGATCTTCATGTTCATCCTCGGATAGTCCTTCTCCTGTCACATAATCATCCATCCAGGTAGGTTGTCGCCGATCTCGGGAACTGCGGGGTGCTAAAGATTCAGCTGGAGTTGGAAATTGTGCGCCTACAGTATCATTTGGGGCACCATCGGGAGCAGATAATTATGGTTGTACTGCAGCGGCAGTAGTGATTGTTTCAGTACCTATAGGCCCAACAGTGTCCTCCTCTATCATGTAACCGCACTCCAAGTCACACATCGCTGCTGGTTCAGTGGTCTTATGCCAATTCCAGGCCTTGTCCTCTTCAAAGATGACATCCCTGCTAATAATGATCCGTTTGGATACAGGATCATATAATCTGTAAGCTTTAGAAACTTCACTGACCCCAAGTAGAACACAAGGAAAGCTCTTGTCATCAAGCTTAGTTCACCTAGCATCAGGGACATGAACATTAGCAATACATCCAAAGACACGAAAATACTCAACTGATGGTCGGATGCCACTCCAAGCTTCTTAAGGAGTTTTATTCTTCACGGCAAGAGTAGGACTTCGATTCAAAATATGGACGGTCCAATTGACCGCTTCAGGCCAAAAAGTGTGAGGAATCTGCCTATTTGATAACATGCTTCGAACAAGATTCATTATTGTTTGATTCTTACGTTCCGCAACTCCGTTTTGTTGTGGGGAATATGCAGCAGTCAGTTGGCATTTTATACCATGATCAGCACAATAGCTAATGAACTCTTGTGAAGTGAAGTCCCCTCCCTGATCAGTACGTAATCCTTTGATAACCTGACTGGTCTCCTTTTCAACATGGATTTTAAAGCTTTTGAAGACATTAAAAGCTTTTGATTTCGTGCTCAAAAAATAAACCCACGTTTTACGACTGAAGTCATCAGTTAGAGTGCGTATGTACCTTTTTCCACTGTTGGATTATGGTTTGATTGGCCCACAGATATCAGCGTGTATCAACTGTAGAATTTGCTCTGCTCGCCAGGTACTATAGGAAGGAAATGGATATTTGTGTTGCTTTCCAACCAAAAAGTCCTTACAGATCTTGGTTGGAGACTTCAATTGAGGCAGACCAGTTACCATTTGTTTCTTTAGAAGAGTTTGTAGTCCCTTGGAACTCAAATGTCCATAACGACAATGCCATAGATATCCCTCATCTTCTGAAACAGTATTATAGCACGTGGAAGTCATAGATTGGGCTATGGCATGGAGAATGAACAATCGGTTGGCAGCCATCTCTATTTCCATAAGTAGACCACGTTCAGGATGAAATATCTTGCATTTGTGATGTTGAAACATAATGGTCAGGTCTTTGGCTTGCAGCTGCTCTATACTCAGTAGATTATTTCTCAGCTCGGGCACAAAGAAGACATCTGTGATGATTTGTGCCTTGCCATTTACCTGCAATCTAATATTACCCTTGCCCAACACAACCATAAAAGTATTGTTACCTAGTTTAACTGAATCACGATAACTTTTATCAAGGTCAGAGAAAGAAACTTTGTTACCGCACATATGATTGCTATATGCCGAATCAAGGAACCATTGATCATCATGACTTTTTGTGGTATTATCAACCTGTACCATCAGTAACAGTTCTTCTTGAGTCTCGGCATGATGGGCCTCCTTCTCCTTGGTTGGACATTCCCATTGAAAATGTCCAAGTTTGTGACAATTGTAACATTCTAATGTAGAACAATTGAAGCTTGGTCTGCCACGGCCACCATGTCCTCGACCTCGTACTTGAAAACTCCCATGTCCTCGTCCCCTGGATTCTTCTTGTGTGACTGTCAAAGCATGCTCTTCTTCAACATGAGAGCTCATACGTTGCTCATGAAGAAGCAATCTACTTTGGAGTTCATCAATTGTCAATGTGTCTATATTGTTGGATTCTTCAATGGAACACACAACATAGTTGAATTTAGGTGTCATGGATCGCAAGATTTTACTGACAACATCACCATTAATCTTTTGTTCTCCATTGGCTTTCATCTTGTTGACAATAGTAAGGTTTTTAGCAAACAGGTCAGTCACAGTTTCACCGTCCTTCATACGAAGAACTTCATATTCCTTTCGAAGCGCTTGCAATTGAGCGCGCTTGACTCGTGTCGTCCCTTGATATTTGATCTTCATGGAATCCCAAATGTTCTTTGTCGTGTCCTTGTTGAGAATCGTTTCCAAAATAGAACGATCCAATGCTTGAAATAAGTAGTTCTTAGCCTTCAAATCCTTGAGGAGCTGCTCGGCACTTTGCTTCTTTTCTGCATCAGTGAGGACAACTCCATCCGCGACTTCAGGAACACCATCGGCAACCAATCCCCAATATTCTTTTGATCGAAGAAAATTTTCCATGAGCATGGCCCAATGGTCATAGTGCCCAACTTTGGTACTTCTGGTTGTACAAAAGAACTCTCTGAAGTCATACTTGCGAGTAAGACTCAAACAATCTGAATGTAATGTGTTATGGCTCTGATACCAAATGTCAAGAAACAATAAGAAAGTAGGATAAATTGAGGAAAAAACCACTGATTTATTATTAGATAAACATGGCTATTAAATAGCCTCATAAGAAACAGAATTTGAGAAAAATTATTCCACATCTAACAAGAATTCCTAATATCGTGGAATCCTAACCGAAAGAAAATGGTAAACATGCACACCTAGAGTCCGTTTGGTTAAGAAGAAAATAATGATGGAAAGTGAAAATGATAGAAAGTGAAATGAAAAAAAAGAAAATAATAGAAAATATATTTTCATGCATGTATTTGGTTAGGATGAAAAAATTACAAGAAAGTTTTAAAAAAAATTCATTCATAATGTTTGAAAGAAAGTAAAGTTGCAATAAATTTTTTTCTAATTGTCTAAATTATCCTTAATTATATTAAATCAGTCTAAAGAAGAAAAAAATATGGATTATAATTTAAAGTAAATTTTTTTTTTTAAAAAGTGGCTCATAACCTAATTCTAGGACGGCACCAACACGAAAGTCTTTGGACCAAATTATATGGTTAATCAAATCCATACCAATATTTTTAAAAATTAATAACTAATAAAATATTTTAAGAAAAATAAGGGTAAAATAGGAAGTTAGTTATAGATTACAACTTTCCTGCATTTTCTTGTGTTTTTTATAAGAAAAACAAGTTGGTTAGTTGTGAGAAAATTCAAGTATGAAAGAAAATTATTTTTTTCATCATTTTCTATTTCATGCTAACCAAACACATAAAAAATTTATCTTTCCTTCATTTTTTACCATTCTCTCGCTAAACAAACAGACCTCTAAGGAATAGGTCTTTATCGACGGCAAGTAACTCAAGTAACAAACTAAGTCAAATCACTAAGAAGCTAGTCATCTCTCTCTAGGTAGGATATTCTACGGAGCTTTTCCCCAAACCCATTCCCCCTCAAAACTTATTTCCCCAACCCAGTCACTTTTAAACTTAATTCCCAGACCCAGTCGTTTTTTAAAAACGTCATTTGAAATGACGTCTTCTCCCCTTAAAACGTCATTCCAAATGACGATTTGAATTTCAAATTTTTTGTTTGAAAACGTCATTCTAAATGACGTTTTTAAAGTCGTCATTTACAATGACGTTTTTTAACATGAATTTAATAGTCCATAGTTAACAGATGTTAAAAAATAAAAAGGGCTTAAAACGTCATTTGAAATGACGTTTTAAATAGAATGACGATTTTAACATTTACCTACCTCCCTTGAAATTTCCCAAATCAGTCGTTAGGTAAAAAAATTTCAAAAATTTCATTCAACCACTCTCAGCTGTCCTCCTCCTCTCCGACGATTCTCTGCTCTCCTCCTCTTCAATCAGCCAGGTATTACTCCGACTAAGCATGGAATGTTCAACAGCTCCACAGCTGGTCCACCAACGACTGAGCAGACCATCGAGCACCGACTGAGTACCGACCGCCTCCACCTGCGACTGAGCACCGATTGCCTCCACCTGCGACTGAGCACCGACTGCCTCCACCTGAGACTGAGCACCGACTGCCTCCACGTGCGACTGAGCACCGACTGCCTCCACGTGCGACTGAGCACCGACTGCCTCCACCACTGAGTATGTCCATTCTCCATTCCAGCATTTGTTTTCATGAGAATTCCTTGTTTTGTCCCCCTTTTGTTTGGACTGAGTTCTCTTTAAAACATGGTTTGCTTCCTATCTTGTTGATTGGTTTTCAAATCTTGGCATGTGGGATGCTCTAATTATCGCAATTGATTTGATTTTGCAAGGCTGTCAGCAGATACTTCTAGACTTGGTATAATCTGCGTTACCTTCTGTATTTTAGTTTTAGGTGCAAAACAAAATGTTGCATATCTTTGTTTTAAATTAGTTTGTTTTCTTTAATGGTTGATCTTCATTCAATGTGCATGCTTATTATAGTTTATACGTTCTATAGATTGGGTTCTTATGTTATTATCTATGCATCATGATGAACCAATATGAATGCGTGCTGTTCTGAGTTTGTGTGGAAATGGGCTCGAGCAATTTCAGACATCTGGTACTCCCAAGTTTTCTAATTACCACTTTTGTTTTTTGATTGGTCAAAGGTAAATTTGTTTCCTGTTAGTGGCAAATTACTGTTTTTTTGTAGTGTGTGTAAGGGGAGGGGATTTCCCTAGAATTTAATGGAACTAGGCCAGATTATTGAAATGTTACTTTCCTGCATGTGGTTTGAAAGATGACAACAGTAAACCAACTTCTATGCCAATGGGAAAGCTATTCCTTTCGGTTTACTTTGTGGTTGGGGGCAAGGAGGTATTGCGTAGTTTTCTCCATTATCTATGCATTTTCTTCACTTAAGCCCTACACATTAATCAATCGCTCAAAGATTAATAACTAACTCAAGATGAAGCTTACATCCATTCTTTGGGAGACTCATTTCCTTCATTAGACCCACACTTCATTCCTAGAAAGCTAATAATACAAAAAAAAAAAAAAGGCTATCAAGAAATATACTTCACACCTAATTACGATGTAATCGGAAGTGGTAATTAAAAATTAGAGCACCCATTTAGTTCTGCTGTTTCTTTCATGTTTCTCACACCAACCATGTCCATGAACATGTTAATAATTTACTTGTTGAAAAGACTTGGTTTTTCTCTTTTGGTTTATCTATCTATCTGAGTTTTATTGTTCTTTCACGGGTGAGTTGTAGCCTTTTTGCAAATAGAGCGAAGGAAGCAACACTAAATCGTACTGGGGTAAAGAACTTTCACTAGCATTTGAAATGTAACTGAAGCAGTGGTAATGATTTTACATACCTCTGATTCACTGTCCAATCTCAACTTGTTAACCAGATATTTCATTAACAACCGAATTGTCATCAGAAAATGGATGCATTGCTGACCTTGATGAGGTCTGTGCTTATTTGTCTTGTTTAGGGGATTTTTTGTATGTGCGGGTTTTTTTACGGCACAGAAAAGTATTTTTTAATTGCCAATCTTTGAATTGTAAATTACTATTATTTTTTTCATTTTTTTGTTAGTCATAGACCCCATGTTTTAAATGGTAAGTTCACTATTCGTCGTGGCCTCGGACATGGATTTCAAATTTATCTCATACCGGTACCCATACCATCTAAGAAAGGTTTAAGTGAGATCGAGAATAAAATTACTTCTATCACATTACTTTTGACATATGAGAGTTAATGTCTTCGTTTTTTATCCTTCAGGTTTGTGGGTTGAAGTGGTCTCACGATGACGGGGAACTTGCATCGGGTGGCAATGATAATCAGGTAGTTATTCATCCATTGGACTTTTTGTTTCCCATATTCCAAGTATGCTTCGAAATGTAGTGCAGTAATTCAAATTGCTTATGGTATGGTGAACAGCTTTTGGTCTGGAATCAACATTCTAATTAATTGTTCATCTCAACTTGTTTGTGTAGACCATAGTTTTAAGTGTCGAAAGAATTCATTTGTAAAGCCATCTCAACTTGTCTTGAAAATATAATTTAATTGTTCATCTCCACTTGTTTGTGTAGACAATAGTGACTGGAGCAGGGGATGAGACACTGCGGTTTTGGCATGTATTCCCATCCATGAAAACCCCGGTGAGTGAATTCATGAAGGAATTATCCAGTTTTTTTCTGATCAAAAGTGAAATTTCCCTTGAAATTTTTCACATCAAGGTCACTGATCTTGGCATCCATTTTTATCAGAATTTGGAACCTGAGCTATCCACAAATTTTATTTCAGTGCTTGAGTTGTTTATGGATCCTCTGTATCACACAAACTGCAAATGAGCTAGAGGGTGCCACAGTACTGCACATGATTGTCTTTTTACTTGGCTAGAAGATGGCTAAGTGTGCTTGCCATTTGATTATAAACAAATGGTAAGAGAGAGTTCATGTTCATTTATAATTGTATATAATTGGGTTTGTGTCGTATCGAGTTCATACTGTGTACAACTCAATTCCAGTTCTAGGAGTATCTATTATGGAACTGATATTTTATAACTGATACTTTTCACATTCTTGTAAATCATAGACCTGTTTGCTAAACATCAGGTAGAATTTGTCAACTTCATGGAGTTTTTGGTGGGAAGCTGTGGATTGGAACCGAGGAACTCTGGGTTTCTTGGCGCTCTCAAAGATCAATAAGGAGGAAAGAACCGAGACGAGCAGCAGAGTCTCCACATCAATATCAAGATGAGGCGGCATTGTCTCTATAGACTTGAGTCATGTTGGCATGGCTTCCTTATTATGTTTACCCTTGAACCCCCATCATTGACAATCTATGTTTCCTTATTATGGCTTCCTTATATGTTAATTGCGAGTTACTCGGGAATTCATTGAGAATGACTTTGTCAGGTTCTAAGGGGTTACTCTTCTTTTTTGTCAATTGAGTCGCTCTCCCTCATTTCACTCGTCCAGCCCTCTGTACGAACTTGCACAATCGATGCCACAAATGATCAAAACATGTCCATTTTCAATGACACTGAAAAATATCATTGATCGAATATCAAATTCCATATGCTTTGATTCTTTCGGAATGTTTCGAATTGTTTTGACCAACATTACAAAATATTTTAGAAAAAATTTCTAATATTTTCTTTGTTTCCATTCCATTACCAAAACATTTATGAAATGTTTCTATTTCCCAATTGATCGAAATAACACACTAAAATAAAATTTTGTTCCTTACCCACATATTCAGAATAGAATAATGCAATTTCATATGTTTTTGGATAAACCACCCAGTGAAAAAAAAAAAGTAGGTCATAAATCAAACAAAAATGGGGGCAGTGTGGCATTACTCTGCTGCTTCTCCTGACATGCCTCAAGTAATTACATTCTCCAGTGCAGCAGTTCAAGCAAAGCCCTTGATTTCATAAGCAAATCTGATCAGATTTTCCAAAAAAATGACAAGGCTTGTGAACAGTTAAATTTTAATGAAACACAATGATCCCTAGATTAAAGAACAACATAAACACAAGGTTTAACAATCTAAAACTGGGCACAGTAAATTGATGATGATAAGGCTTGTTTAATTGAATTGTGGCATCCTTGACACACACAAATCCTTAATCAGTTTCCTTCACGACATCAGGCTGTGGATCATCTGGCAAACTCGAACGACAGAGCTCCTCGATCTGCCTTGTGATCTCAGACATTGAAAGCTGCTTGTCAGGGTACTGAGCTGCACAATCTATTGCAAGCTGCAAGAGCTGAACCTGATTTCCTGCGGGGGGGGGTCAGTCACTTTTGTGAGACTCTGCGGGGGTCAGTCACTTTTGGTGCATGATAGCCTGCAACACGGTTGGGGGTGGACGAGGATCCATCAAGGGCAATGCCAGACCTGATTTCCCAATTCAGTGGAGTCCTACCAGCTCCTTTGTTGCCTGAGAAGAATAGGAGAGAAGAGAGCTCAACAGGGCTCTGAGTCTACTGATAAATTATTATTCCACATTTCCACCTAGTGATGCCAGCAGACTCAATGAGTCTATAAAAATGAAGTTATGAACTGTTTGGAAACATGTATGAGTTATATGCGGTTGAGAACTCAGTACCCATCAACCATTACTGCTAATACCCAATTTAAGAAAAAACAGTGGATCTAATTTTTCCTCCAATACCCAATTTTTCTGATAATATCGACTTCTTTTATGCTAATACCCAATTTCAATTAGCCACAAACAAACATAAATACCCACATGAAATATAACAACTAATAGGACAACTAATCGCACATAAAGAAACAATATCACAGAACAATTCGAAGTAACTTCATGAAAGCTATTCTACTCATCTTTAAAATGTGTTGAACCTGTCACTGGAACTAATAATCCGTGGCACAATTGTAACAATTTCATAATTCAAAGGAGGAACCCATTGAAAAATCAATTATAATTACTGATTCCACAAATAATGCTAAACTAACATTCACCTATAAAGCATCAACTCAATTTAACAAACAACCAAGGAGACATAACAGAGCGCATCATACAACAATCACCATTTAACACACAAGGTAAATGCACAGTCGATTACATACCATCTGAAATACTAATGTACACTTGAGATCCAACTATTTGCACGAGGAACCTTTACACATTCTGTAATAACAATTATAAATCTGACACATAAATTTACCATTAGAATTAAGAAAAATAGCTACTGGATTTTTGGCCAAATCAACAAACATTAGATTTATGACGTGAGCAAAATAATTAAGAGTGTTGTAATCTAAAACTCAAAATAAAGCATGCAAACAGTAGTTCGATCATTAAAATATAACATGCAATTTAAATAAATACAGGACATGTATAAACATGCAATTTATATAAACCAAATAAATATATTTAGAAAGAGCTGGCCTGCGAGTCCGAGAGGCGTGTGATCACTGTCCTAAAGCAGCTGAGCCTCCCCACGTGAGGGTACTGACGGACACCAGCGACTCCAAGATCCAACCCAGACGCTCGCAGCAGCACCTCTTCAATGGTCACGTCCACTGGAAGGTTAGGATGAATCTGACTCGAATCGAGTTGCCCAAAACCAAAATAATAGATGATAATAGAAAAGTAGGCCAAGTATAAAAAACTTGACAACAAGCAATTGGAAGAAACTTGACTTCATAGCTGGAAGGTGGGGTAAGGAAAAATGTACTGAGTTATATTGAAAAGTTGAATTCGGTGTATGTCAAAAGAATTTTTCCAAGCCACTATATATAGCATGTGTGTAGCCTACACATGGTTACTATCCTTCAATGCTCTTGACCGTTGGCTTACACATGTGTAACCTACACATGATATACTTTCAAGGTATTTAACTATGTGCTCTTGAATAGCTATAAAACAATATTAAGGTCAATAAATATTATTCTTGAATATACACTAAATAGGACCAAAAGATTTGTAACTGAAAATCACAATTTAAACATAATTAAAATGGAAATAAAAGTTTTAAAACTTAATTTTATTCTTACAATCCCCCACAAGTTTTGAAACTTTAAATTATCTTAAATATTTTGTATATACTTTAATATAGAAAATATGGGCAACTATTATACTGTGCAATAGGTGTAGGTGTCTTCCGGACTTGAACCTCACTTAGTGTTAACAGTTTTCCTCTGAAGAATCATAGTGACCAAAGGCTTGAACTAGATCCTTTGAACCAGAGTTCAACATGTCACACACACAGTACCGATATTGGTCAAGATTCGCGGGTCAATGCTATTAATGGCCTTGCACTTGATCTTGATTCTCATGAGAGTTTCTAGAGAATAGCCCAATTCTCATAGTCGCGGCCTCACGACTACTCTCACTTAGGTGAGCCCTCCAAGGGTACATGTGCACAATACCCTGCAGGAGTGTTCCTGCCTCGGTCTCATTCAGGATAAAATCCTTCCTTACCGTCACACTACATATGCACCTCTGCCATAGGGATGAGCATGAAAATATCTCCTCTTAGGATATTTTCTCAATAACGGTGCTAATGAGTCACGCAATATGGATTGTTTCTACCCATTGAACTTCCTTCATGGGGTCCCCAATCACAGAAGTTGGGTTACCTCCCTAGGTGACTCCCTTGCGGGCTTAAGCACATCCCCCTCGACAGTTCTTGAGACAACTTTTCTCAAAAGTAAGGCTTTCCTCGAAAGCTCACTGATCAAATTAATCAGCCTTTATATATTTGTGTCTCATAGCTTTCCTCGAAAGCTTTTTAATTCATTTGTCAGCTTTGTTTAGCTGAGATTTTATAAATATCAGAATAGTTACTCTTCACATGTTCGTGTCTCTGGGTGTGCACACCGTCATATCTTCTCACTGATTTGAACCTGTCTTTCAAATAACACTTACAAAAACACATTAAAGTGCATTTATTTGATAACCCTTAGATATGAAACAATTTATATAAACATCTCTCCAAATGAACGATTATAACAACATTAAGCAAATTCAACAGGTTCTTCATATTTTATTATCTTAAATTTTACCCCCACATTTCCAAGAATTCTCATAACAAATTGACCCATGCTTCATAAAAGTAGCATTGCATCAACCCCCACATTGCAAGAATTTCTTGCCCAACATATTGAATAAATTGAATTCAAGGGAAAAGTGAACTTGAGGCTTGCATATACACATAACACAAATATATCTCAAGTTAGTAAATATAGAACCATGCTTAATTTTGTTAAAGGTCGCCTCTTGTTCATTTGTTGGACTATTGGTTTACTCAATGCTATCTTGACCATACCAAAACTGGCACACCCATTCCATCTCAACATCTCAAAGGATAATTTAAATACACTTCAACTTACCTCAAAAATTTTCTTTTTCAATAGAAGTGTTCTTTCTAAACAATCAATCAATATTATTTAAATGGAAAGTTTCCATTTTTTCTTTTATTGGACCAAACCATATATCCCGATATCAACACACATATTACATGATTTCCATCTCAAAGGTTCCTCTAACTAATGTGATTTTAGACTAATTAGATATCACATGTATATGTTCATGTAATGAAGTGTAAACACCTTAATCACAAAGATAATATCTCCAATAATAATAGTCGTGTCCTTAATTTATAGAATAAACATATGGACACACATTGATAGATCTAACATTCCCCAAATAACTATTAGGTCCCCACTAATTTTGAAACTTTAGTTAACATCTACTTGCCTCATGCGATAATAAATATACTAACGTTCGAATGAAGAATTGCATGCTCCTTATACACCTCTTCGATTACACACAAGAGCCATGACTCAAATATTCGTGTGGTGGTAGATTGAGTTCCTCTTGACACACTTGTTTAAGGTACAATTATTTCCTCCTTATTGCTCTCTCAATTTTCTTTTGTGCTTGATTTCTTTAACTCTTCATATGGATAGGACTAACAATATGTCACATTGAAATAGGACTAAAGTAGAGGATGATAAAGTGTGGAACCAAATGTGTATAATTCTATTCCTTGTTGCCTCAATATATATGACAACATTAAATCGCTTGCAATCAACACTACGGATAAATCATTTGCATAATCTCATATATTCTCAAAACATATTAAATTATTCATATTACCTTTTCCTCTCATTTTTTTTTTATTGGAAATTATGTTGTTTTGTCAAAATTTAAAATAGAACTCTTCCTAGTTGTAACTCTTTAAGAGTAGAATAAAATTAAATTTCTTTTAACCTAATGGTCTATTTAGAACTCATTTCTAAAAGGTAAGAAGAAATGTTACTCCGTCAATTAATGACAAATGATTAGGCTTCAAATTTCACGAGCTTCCAATTCCACGGTATTTCCAAAACTCGTCTTTGTTAGTTATTTGGGTGCACACTACCAGTAGAGATAATGAGAGCTTTCAATATGTAGATGATACAATCTGACCTATTATTAGTCTCTACTCCCTGTTAGAGGTTATACCACCAGCCTGGTCTAGGGACTTTAGGGGAACAGAAAACAGAAAATAAAAAGAAGCAATAATCTCAAATTTGCCTTTGAGCTAATGTCGGTGTCACTTGTTGGCAACCTATGGCAGAGCTTTCTTGTTGATAATTTCCTCTTTATCACATGCTGTGCTTTTGTGGGAATTCTTATGCTATAAGAAGCGCAAAAGTTATAAATAAATTATAGACATAGATTTTCAAAGAGAGAGTGCCATCTTGTTTGACAAGATCCATGGTATAATGAACTAATGCAGTTGTAGTTTTTTCTAATCCATTTTCTTGTTTTGCTTTCGACTTCATGTAAGACTATTGGATGTTACTTAAGGTGAAGTCACTAGCGTTAACAACGGGTATAGCAGAGCCTCTCATTGGTCACATCAAAATAAGGCTACTTAAATTTAATCTGATTGAAATTTTACTTTTGACGGTTACTTGTAAATATAATTCAATCGATGGTTGTGGTGTTGCATAATTTTTTTTTTCCTTGGGGCACACTAGTGTGATTGCTATTAGAATTTCAAAAGATTTCAAAGATTTATTTTGGAATGAGCCTATTATCAAGGCAGCAGAGTATCTGCAGCTGTGACAAGGACCTCCCATATTGTCTTTCTTAGTCACGTTAGAACCCTGACATGTATGTAGCCGGGAAAATTAGAAATTGAGTTAGTTTCCTTCTTTTTTCAAAATATGCTATATGTTATTTGAAATGAGTTGATATATGCATGTGTATATGTATGTACATACATATTTTCATATATGGTCGATTTTGTGGTGTTACAAGTAACAAAAGCAATAAGAAGGTTGCAAACAATGAATATAGAAATCATGAGTAAAAATCATGGAAGATTACTTGTTTCTGTTATTATTGTTAGAGTTTTCTTAATAAAGTTATTGATAAAAATTAAACAAAACTGTAACTTTTTAGATGGCGTGTGGGCTCCCAAACTAGGAAGGGGCTCAACTTTTAGTGTGCTATTTGGTTGAATGCCTTGTGTCTTTTCTTGGATGGTTTGATTCTGTATTTTGGTTAACCATACTTACAGAGCCAAATCGCACCATACCTTTAGGCGTATTTATGGTACCAATATCCATTTCATAGTTCAGTTTATTACCTTGCTGCATCTTTGACACGGGAGATCTTTAACATAGCCATGTTCATTGATCTTGTTATACTTAATAAAACATATAAAACATATTATGCAGAGTATTCAGAATTGTTCTTCATCTTCTCAGCTGCTTTAGATTGTAATAACAATTATAAATCTGACACATAAATTTACCATTAGAATTAAGAAAAATAGCTACTGGATTTTTGGCCAAATCAACAAACATTAGATTTATGACGTGAGCAAAATAACTAAGAGTGTTGTAATCTAAAACTCAAAATAAAGCATGCAAACAGTAGTTTGATCATTAAAAATATAACATGCAATTTAAATAAATACAGGACATGTATAAACATGCAATTTATATAAACCAAATAAATATATTTAGAAAGAGCTGGCCTGCGAGTCCGAGAGGCGTGTGATCACTGTCCTAAAGCAGCTGAGCCTCCCCACGTGAGGGTACTGACGGACACCAGCGACTCCAAGATCCAACCCAGACGCTCGCAGCAGCACCTCTTCAATGGTCACGTCCACTGGAAGGTTAGGATGAATCTGACTCGAATCGAGTTGCCCAAAACCAAAATAATAGATGATAATAGAAAAGTAGGCCAAGTATAAAAAACTTGACAACAAGCAATTGGAAGAAACTTGACTTCATAGCTGGAAGGTGGGGTAAGGAAAAATGTACTGAGTTATATTGAAAAGTTGAATTCGGTGTATGTCAAAAGAATTTTTCCAAGCCACTATATATAGCATGTGTGTAGCCTACACATGGTTACTATCCTTCAATGCTCTTGACCGTTGGCTTACACATGTGTAACCTACACATGATATACTTTCAAGGTATTTAACTATGTGCTCTTGAATAGCTATAAAACAATATTAAGGTCAATAAATATTATTCTTGAATATACACTAAATAGGACCAAAAGATTTGTAACTGAAAATCACAATTTAAACATAATTAAAATGGAAATAAAAGTTTTAAAACTTAATTTTATTCTTACACATTCCACATATATTCTGAGCAGCATGTGACACCACCTAGCTAGACTTTTATACACTAAGTAACTTCATATATTTCATTGGATCTGAAATTATATATATAAATTACCGTTATCTTTCTTTGCTGTTTCCAGAAATTATATATATAAATTACAGTTATCGCCCATGGTAAAAATTGCAATAAGAAAATAGATTTTACACATATACAACAGTATCCAAAATAACCATATAGCTATATACACAGACACAGACAATTGAATGATTAATTTTATGCACCTAATACCTGCAAATTAGTTTATACTATAAAAATATTCAATAAGAGCATAATCAACTTCCATGGAAATTCGTGATTGAGTAATCCCTAGTAACGTGAATCACTGAATCAATACTCAAATCAGCAACGTGAATCACTGAATATCAACCACCTATCAAAGTTTCAACTCAGCAGCAAACTCATATATATATAATTATCAGGAATTTGTATGAACAGTAAACAAAATTCATCTGAAATCCATCTGAACAGTAAACAAAAAACGACATGAAATTAATAAATTCATCTACCAAAATTCATCTGAACAGTAAACAAAAAAAAATCATTAGGTCAAATAACAAGTCGTAGCAAACTCATCTACATAATCAACATGAAATTACAGAAATAGTACACAAAATTTCCAATAAATCCAGTGGTAATTCAAAAAAAAATAGAGATAAAAAATCAAATCATTTAAGAACAAAACCCAGCAAAACCATATAAATATAACCAACAAATCCTTAAATCAAAACACAAATCGTAGGTCTAACCTTTCTGAAGAAGAGAACGTAGCAGATAAAGAGAGAGACTTCTCTGAAACCCCAGCCGCAGCTAATAGAGCTGAACAAAACAAAGTAAATGTATCGGCTGTGTGGTCTGGTCTCGTCGGACAGTGGCTGAGTGGTCTGGTCTCGTCGGAGAAGAAGGTGGCTAAGTGGTTGCAGGCGGAGGAGGAGGAGAGATCGATCGATCTGAGACAGGGGGCTGACTGGTTGGAGGAGGAGGAGGGAGGAGCGATCTGAGAGAGGAGGAGAGACCGACTGAGAGAGGGTAAATTTTTTTTAAAACATTGGGTAAACCACATAAATGACCCCTGAACTTTTCTATTTTTTTTAAATTGCACCCTGAACTTTAAATTTTTTGATTTTACCCCCTGAACTATTTAAATCATTTTAATCAACACTTTCTGTTAGATTTCACCGTTAAATATGGATAAAACTCAAACGGCAAATGCAGATGGCATATATTGAAGGTCATTTTCAGCATTTCACCTATTGTGTAAGTTTTAGGCGGCAAAAAATCCCTCCCTTGATGCTCTGTTCCTAGACCAAGTCCCTTCATCTCCTACATTCAACGACTGAAGCACAATGTCTGAGTTAGGGTTAGGGTTTTGTGTTCATGATTCTCATATTGACTGAATGTTGTAAATAGGTAGACATTTCATCTCATTCCCATCTCCTAATCATCTCCTACATTCAACGACTAACTAAACCACAATGACTTGGTTATTACGGACAGCGGGTGTTATCTTCCATCCACAACAAGTCTACAGTAAGTATTGCATCTCAATCTTGTAGCTTTGGTTGTTTGGTGTTGGGTATTGGGTATTAGACTAATTTTCGTTTCGTTGGCTTTTCGGTGTTGGGTATTGAGTTTTATGTATTGTGTTTCTTAAAGAAATCGGGTGTTAGGTAGTGTTGTTGGGTGTTGGGTACTGTGTTCCTTACAGAATTCCGTTGTTGGATACACATAGCTAATTCTATAAGGAATGCAATATTTAATCCATATTTTGTTGGTTTTTTTCTATATTGATTGTCAGTATTTGACTGCAATTTATATTTGTGTTGACTTCACAAAGCATGAGCAGGTCTGTACCCAAAATTTTTCACTGTAGAGATGCATTATGGTGGTAAGTTCAAGCATATGCCCCGGAGAATGTACTTAGGAGGGAACATCTTATTATGAAGCAAAGCTTTTTGTCTCAATTATCAGATTTTTGTCTACAGAATCATTTTCTACCTTCTGTTTGAATGCACTGATTCATCTGAAGCATATCAGCCAATACTTATCCATTACTAATAACAAACATATTGTAGATGCTCACTAATAAGAACTACATCTTTCCATACATCAACTAAATACATCAACTACATCTTTCCATTACTAATTAACATTACATCTTTACTAACTTAACAAACCATCAATAACATACAAGCAATTCATATTCCCATGACTTGGTCAAGTTCAATTTTTTCACATTCTCCAGCAATTTCTCTTAATCAAATTTTACAGTCGGTTCAAATTGACTGTCAAAGCTTGTTGATGTTTCTCCACCAGTTCCATTGCTGGATAATGCCCACATTACCAACCACGAAATTATCAATGCAACCCACAGGAAACACTCTCTTCTTTTTTGCTTCCTAGCTTGTTTCTCTACAACTGAAACTCGTTTTATAAGGCCAGGGATTATCTGCCAGGCACGAGTACAAATATGTGGGTCGTACCAGTCGAAGAACCTGCAACCCCCATTCTACAAGTACACGAACGTGTTATATATGTTAGAATCTGTAAATTACCTACAAGATATGAACGTTAGTGGCAATAAACATCCATGGCTTGGTTTCAGTCTAGGCTGTATATATTAGAAACTTACCATGGACATGTATCAGGAGAAGAACCTCCTGCCTGGATTACTCTCAGTCCAAGACGTCTTCACCACTGCTCTTCTCCCACAGTGACAATAAACATTCATGCCTTGATTTTGCTTGATTTTCTCTTTCTCTCCCTCCGTCTCTGTCTCTGTCTGTCTCTCTGTCTCTCTCAACTGGACAGAACAAAACATTAAACCAAAGAACAGAGCATCAAGGGAGGGAATTTTTGGCGCCTAAAACTTACACAATAGGTGAAATGCCGAAAATGACCTTCAATATATGTCATCTGCATTTCCCGTTTGACTTTTATCCATATTTAACGGTGAAATCTAACAGAAGGTGTTGATTAAAATGATTTAAATAGTTCAGGGGGTAAAATCAAAAAATTTAAAGTTCAGGGTGTAATTTAAAAAAAATAGAAAAGTTCAGGGGCCATTTATGTGATTTACCCTAAAACATTTACCTAAGGTCATTCTAAATGAGGCGTTTAAGTGAGGCGTTTAAATCGTCATTCTAAATGACGTTTTCCACCCTTTTTATTTTTACGGTCTCTGTTAACTGCCGTCCAAAAGTTCATGTTTAAAAACGTCATTTTAAATGACGATTTTAAAAATGTCATTTGGAATGACGTTTTCATATAAAAAATTTGAAATTAAAATCGTCATTTGGAATGACGTTTTAAGGCGAGAAGATGTCATTCCAAATGACGTTTTTTAAAAAAGACTGAATTTGAGAATTAAGTTTAAAAGTGACTGAGTTGAGGAAATAAGTTATGAGGGGGAATGGGTTTGGGGAAAAGCTCATATTCTACGAGGACTGTGCTTTTTGGTGCAAATAAATATTCCAAAAATCCACCTGATTCTATTGTGCTTTTTGGTGGAAATCAATTGAACTCCCAAAAACCTACCTGATGCAAGGCTATACTATGGTGAAGCAATTGGGGGTGAAGCACAGAAGTGAGTAATTTGTGAAGCCGAGGAGTACTATCGCTGTCATCAATTGGCCATCTCCATAATCGAAGCCACAGATTGTGGGTAATGCTCTCTACCTCAAACGATTCACTGCCACTCTATACCATTCAACTCCATCCCTTGAAACCAAACTCAGATGGCCCTCTCTCTCTCTCTCTCTCTCATGCAACGATGTTGCTTGTTGGTTTGGGTTTGTTGGTCTGAGGTGATAACATTGTTGCAAATTGGGGGTTTTGGTTCGGCCGTAGGAGGGTTTCGATTTCAGGTTCGAGGAGATTGGGAACGTGGTGGAGCGCAGAGGATTAGGGGTGGGGTTGGGGATGGGGATGGGGGCTGGTGCATTTTTTTTGGGGCCACGGGAAAGCTCTATTCCTCGCTATAAATTCTCAGAAGTTCCTCCCCAGAAGAAGCAAACTTTAAGCGAAGACTTGTACAAAGAAGCAAAGTTCAGTCTTCCACCAGTCTTTTGCGCTATTGTAATATTTCTGCTAGAATTATCACACAAACTCAGTCCAAACTTGTCTATTTCATCCATAAATTCAGCTCAACCTGAACCAAATACACGAGGCGAGTTATCTCTAAATTTTTCTGAGAGGCTTGTTTTCGATTCGAGCTCAACTTGAAGAAGTCTGCGAGCTCAGGTAGCCAAGCTTAAAAGGGTTGGCTTGATTAACATCCTTTATTCCCAACCACAGCCCGAATACTTGACCGAACCACCACCCATCAACCTCTAGTTGTTGACAGAAGACTGAAACAATTAACACCCCTACTTTGCAGTTTCTTTTTCTTGTGCTTGAATCAGTTGCTTCAAAATTCTCAAACATCAATGGTTTATGGTTGTAGGATAGAGTTGTGTTTCAGATTCCATTACTACCGCGCAGCACAGGTCGAAGATAATGCCCCCTCAATCGCCAGGTTATGAAGGAAAGCCTCTGGTCGTTAATATATTAATGGATTAGGAGATATTATTTTATGATTTTTATAATTTGTGTTTCAATATGAGATTTGATGATACCTAAAATAAATTCAAGACACGAGCTCAGAAGGTGAGCTCAGCTCAAGAGCTCAGGAGGGATAAGCAGAGTTCATCTAACCATGGTCTGAGCTCGTCCAGCCGAATACTAAGGCTCTCAGCCAAAGACCCAAACTAAGAAATAACGAGAGGACAGCGAGATGAGGGCAAACGCCTTCATAATAGGAATTAAGCCAATCCAAGGCGTGTAACCCGTGACCAACCAGGATCCTCTCCTGAAACCAAGGAGAAGATCCCATGGTAAAAGGCAAAGATTTCGCCGTTGGAAGCAAGCCATAAGAGGATTAGGTAACCCCAGGATTATAGATGAAGATAAAGCGCGATCCCACCGATAAAGGGAGAAAATCCGGATTAGAGGTAAGCAAGAGGCTATAAAAGGGAGTGGGGGAGCCACGAAAGACCCCAATCCCAAATTCTCATGTTCCTACTGTAATACGTTCAATTCGATCAATAAGAAAGAGGGGGGAGCCACAGGCCCCATTTCAGAGTGGACTAGCCGAGCTCAGGTCGGTGAACCACTATAATTCCCTCACGTTTTTATCCCTTTCCTCGTTCCCCAAAGCATCCATCTGCATTGTTAGATACGAGCTAGGCAGCTCTGATACCCTGTTAAGCACTGTTCAGATCGTTTCCACCAAATAATCCAATTCCATTGCTTGTTCAAGTGGGTTTACACCATCAGTTTGGCGCCGTCTGTGGGAACGACTGTTCCTATTACAAATAAGCTGATTCCTCAGTGACTGATGGTAACAACTCGGAATATGAGCAGAAGTCAAACAAATCTACCACGGATGCCAGATCAGCAGGAAGCCACCAACGGCAGACAACCTGGGAACATCCAAGAGGCTAATTCCCCCATTAATAACGAGTTGGAGGCCCTTCGCCTCGTCAACCAACGCTTGTTAAAGGAAAATGCAGAGCTATCAAAGCTCATACAACGCCCACATGAGGCACGACCGGCCCAAGAAGGCCAGAATAATCCCCCTCACAGGGAACAGTGACATTAGGACCCCCTTAGAGAGGTCAACGAAGGAGGAGAAAGCAGCCAGACCAGGGGGCATGTACCTTACTTACCCCCTAGGAATGGCCATAACGAGGAAGTGCAAAGTCAGAACGATGGGGGCGAGAGGGATGATTTTTTCCCTTACCCGCATGACAGGAGAGAGCAACACTGGGAGCAGTGCTTCAAAGACATCCAGCAAGAAGGAGGCTGTAAAAAGCAAGGCTCCGGTTACGATGAACGTCTTGGTACAACAAATCGAGTCCCCATTCACCACGGGAGTGCTACATTTTCCTCTCCTACCAAAGTTCAGGATGCCACAAATAGAGGTCTTTGATGGGACGAAAGATCCCGTAGATCACCTCAACACTTACAAAAACCAGATGGAATTGCATGGATACCAGGATCCCGTACGTTGCAGAGCTTTTGCCATCACATTGAAAGGCTCTGCCTTAGCCTGGTTTCACAGGCTCCCACCAGCCTCGATCTCATCCTTTAAAGAGCTATCCATAGCTTTCGTATCTCACTTTATAGGGGTCAGGACATACAGAAAGCCTAGCTACCACCTGCTGAATGTGAAACAGGGGCCTCAAGAAAACCTGAGGTCCTATGTCCAAAGGTTTAATTCGGAGACACTAAAAGTAGATGTTCCAGATGAAAAATTCGCCATAACTGCCTTTATTGCGGGCTTGGGAGTGCAGTCAAAGGATCTGATGTTCTCCATATCAAAGAACCCTCAGACGAGCATGACTGAGGTGTTAGCCAAAGCAGAGAAGTATATAAATGGTGCACTCCTTTCCAAAGTAGGGGGGACATCCTCGCAAAAGGAGAAGGAAAAAGAAGAAAAGAGAAGGGACTGGAGTCCCAGGAAGGAAAAAGGGCGAGAGAGGTCTCCAAGAAGGGATAGGGACCGCTCGCCAAAGAGAAGAGGAAATGTCAGAGATCGCTTGGGCCCCCCGCAGCCCGAGCTACAGCCCAGATACGGACCTCAGTGATACACCCCTCTCACTACCGCTGTGTCACAAGTTCTGTATGAGGTCCAGAACGAGAAGTTCTTGAGATGGCCACCTCAGATGAAGGCAGATCCAGCCAAAAGAGACCCCACAAAGTACTGCGATTACCATAGGGACCATGGTCACCACACTGATGACTGCATTCAGTTAAAGAAGGAGATCGAGTTCTTGATCCAACGAGGTCAGTTACGTCGTTTTGTAGCTCATGACAACCAGAACCGAGCTCTCCCGCCGCCGCCACCTCAGCAGCAAGCACCTGCACCACATCAGCAGCCTCTAGGAGAGATTAGAGTAATATGAGGAGGATTCGCAGGAGGTGGGGAGTCCAGCTCAGCCAGGAAAGCACACCTTCGACGAATCAGAGCCGAAGAAATTCTCGAAGTGCACGCGGTGTCCAAGGCACCACGCTTGGATACGGTTATTACTTTTTCAGACGCTGATTTGGAGGGATACCAATATCCACATGATGATCCATTGGTGGTACGAGCTGTGGTGGCTAATAGAACCGTTCATCGGGTTCTAATCGATAATGGGAGCTCGGCAGATATCATTTTTGCACCTGCGTTCGACAAGATGGATATAGGAAGGGAGAAACTTGAACCAATAAGCACTCACTTGTTGGGATTCTCCGGGGAAAGGGTGCTCCCCCTAGGCTCGATCCAACTCGTGCTCACCCTAGGGGACTCACCTTGCCAAGCCACCACCACCGTAAAATTCCTAGTGGTCGATGCACCCTCTGCATACAACATTTTGCTTGGAAGGCCATCCCTTAATTCTATGAAGGCAATCCCATCAGCCTATCACTTAGTCGTAAAGTTCCCTACATAAAATGAAATCGGAGTAGTCCGAGGAGACTAGCGTGTAGCAAGAGAATGCTATATGGCTTCCGTAAAAAGGAAGGAGGTTGAGAACATCCAATTGGATGAACTCGACATGAGAGATGAAATGGAGACAAGACCAATGCCATCGGAAGAGCTGGAACCAATACAGCTTGATGAAGAGCCGGAACATCTCGTTTATGTGGGTTCCAAACTAAACGCAGAGCTCAAAGGTCTCCTCATCCAGTTCCTAAAAAAGAATATAGGAGTGTTTGCATGGAAGCAAGAAGACATGGAAGGAATTGACCCTTCGGTTACTACCCATAAGCTATGCGTGAACCCAACTTGCAAACCCATCAAATAGAAGAGGAGGAGCTTTGCCTCTGAAAGACAAAGGGCAATCAATGAGGAGGTCAGCAAACTCCTCCATGCCAAGGCTATCAGGGAGGTTGATTACCCCACCTGGTTAGCAAATGTGGTTCTTGTAAAGAAAACCAATGGAAAGTGGCGATTGTGCATTGACTTCACTGATCTCAACCGAGCATGCCCCAATGATAGCTTTCCATTACCTCGGATTGATCTAATAGTGGACGCCACAGCCGGACATGAGCTCCTTAGCTTCATGGACGCATTCTCAGGCTACAACCAAATCAGGATGGACCCCAGCGATCAAGAGAAGACCTCATTTGTAACAGAACAAGGAACATACTATTATCAAGTCATGCCCTTCGGGTTGAAGAATGCTGGAGCTACTTACCAGCGGTTGGTGAATAGGATGTTCCAAAAGCAAATAGGAACATCCATGGAAGTTTACATCGACGACATGCTAGTAAAGTCACTAAAGGCAGAGCTCCACATCAAGCACTTGGCCGAGTCATTTCAGATCCTAAAGGAATACAAGATGAAGCTCAACCCTGCGAAGTGTGCATTCGGGGTCTCGACAGGAAAATTTCTGGGTTTTATAGTCAGCAGCCGAGGGATTGAAGCTAACCCAGAGAAGGTTAGAGCAATGGTGGAAATGCAATCACCATCCAACACAAAGGAGGTGCAACGCTTGACAGGCAGGATAGCCGCCCTGAGCCGTTTTGTGTCTAGGTCAAGCGATAAATGCCAACCATTCTTTCAGATCTTGAAAAAGACGTTCCAATGGGATACCAAGTGTGAAGAAGCGTTCGAAGCTCTGAAAAGTTATATGAGCTCTCCTCCTGTTCTGGTGAGCCCTTTAGAAGGGGAAGTCCTTACTCTCTACCTAGCAGTTTCGGATTTTTCAACAAGCGCAGCGCTGGTCAGGCAGCGAGACAGAGCTCAGCAACCCGTCTATTACTGTAGCAGAGCTCTGAGGGGGGCAGAGGAGAGATATCCAAAGATGGAAAAACTCGTTCTAGCATTGGTTACAACAGCCAGGAGACTTAGGCCCTATTTCCAGGCTCATACCATCGAGGTCCGAACAGATCAGCCGTTGAAACAAGTACTACACAAGCCAGAGTCTTCAGGGAGGTTGGTTAAATGGGCCATAGAGCTCAGTGAGTTTGATGTCAGATATAAGCCAAGAACTGCCATCAAAGGGCAGATTTTGGCAGATTTTATCGCAGAGTTCACAGCAGCAGCGCCTATGGAGATCACAGATTTAGTACCAGACCTCCCCATATGGAAGCTTTCAGTAGATGGAGCTGCCAATGCTCAGGGGAGCGGTGCAGGAATAATCCTGACCTCCCCAGAAGGAATAGATGTCGAGTATGCACTTAGATTTGGGTTCAAAGTTTCAAATAATGAGGCAGAATATGAAGCTGTCATCGCTGGGCTCAATCTTGGCCATTTTATGGAAGCGGAACAGCTGGAGATCTGCAGTGACTCTCAACTGGTGGTAAAGCAGATAGAAGAATGTTACGAGGCAAGAAGCGAAAAAATGGTCCTTTACCTCAAAAAGGTACGAGAACTAATGAAAAAATTTGTGCAGGTTAAGGTCAGACACGTGCCTAGAACAGAGAATTCACGAGCAGATGCTCTGGCAAGGCTAGCAACTGCCTCACAAAAAGATAGGCTGATACCAGTGGAACACCTTCCAAAGCCTTCAGTAAATATCAACGGAGAGGACATGCTATCGATCGAGACTCAGCCGAGCTGGATGGACCCCATCATTGGGTATCTGCAGAATGGGATTGTGCCAAGTGATACTAAGGAGGCATCCAAGCTGAAGGCCAGGTCAGCCAGATTTTCCTTGTTACAAGGAAGTCTGTACAAGCGCGGATTCTCAATGCCTCTCCTTAAGTGCGTGGGGGATGAGGATGCTAACTATATACTCAGAGAGGTAGACGAAGGAATATGTGGCAATCACATAGGAGCTCGGGCCTTGGCAGGAAAAGTACTGAGACAAGGGTATTATTGGCCCACCATGCTAAAAAACGCCACCGATTTAGTAAGAAAATGCAAGATTTGCCAGGAGCATGCTAATGTTTCCCACTGTCCTCCCGAGCTCCTAACCTCGGTGGTAAGCCCATGGCTTTTTCAGCAGTGGGGTTTGGACATTCTTGGACCCCTTCCCACCGGTGTGGGGCAGTGCAAGTTTGTCATCATAGGGGTGGATTACTTCACCAAATGGGCAGAGGTCGAACCCCTAGCAACAATCACTGAGCAAAAAGTTCAAAACTTCGTTTGGAAATCGATAGTTTGCAGGTTTGGAGTTCCCAGGGCGGTGGTGTCTGACAATGGAAAACAGTTTGACAATTCGAAATTTAAAAACTTTTGTGCTAAGCTGGGGATAAAGAAATACTTCTCAGCTCCTGCACATCTTCAACCCAATGGGCAAGCAGAGGTCACAATCAGAACCATAAAGACAGCTCTGAGGACCAAATTAGAAAACCTAAAAGGCAAGTGGTTGGAGTACATCCCTGAGGTATTGTGGGCCTACAGGACCACCGTTAGGATAGCAACTCAGGAAACCCCCTTCGCTTTGGCCTTTGGAACCGAAGCAGTAGCTCTTGTCGAGGTGGGGCTCCAATCACCAAGGGTGGAATTTGCAGATGCTGAGCACAATGATGAGTCTCTCCTAGTAAACCTCGATCTCTTGGATGAAAAGAGAGAAAAAGCTCTGCATCGTGTCCGAATTTACCAAAGGAAAACTGCAAGATACTACGACAGGAAGGTAAGACACAGAAGTTTTAAAGCTGGAGACTTGGTACTAAGGAGGCTTCTGCTTGCGAGGAAGGATCCCACGCATGGGAAGTTGGGACCCAACTGGGAAGGACCCTATATCATATCAAGGGTAATCAGACCAGGGAACTACGAGCTGCAAACAGAGGAGGGGAAGGTTCTACCACACTCTTGGAATGCCGAACACCTTAAGATGTTCTTTCAGTGAGTATTACTTGTAATAAAGTGGTTTCAACAAGAATAAACAAGTCTTTTATTCACCCTTATATGGTGTCCAAAGTAAAGGAATGTGAAGTAAGCACTACAACATATGATAAGCTTCTCAGCTTATAAAAATTCAAGATGAGCTCCTCAGCTCATAAACATACGATAAGCTTCTAAGCTTATAAAAATTCAAGATGAGCTCCTCAGCTCATAAACATACGATAAGTTTCTAAGCTTATAAAATTCAAGATGAGCTCCTCAGCTCATAAACATACGATAAGCTTCTAAGCTTATAAAAATTCAAGATGAGCTCCTCAGCTCATAAACATACGATAAGCTTCTAAGTTTATAAAAATTCAAGATGAGCTCCTCAGCTCATAAACATGCGATAAACTTCTAAGCTTATAAAATGCAAGATGTGCTTTACAGCTCATAAACAAGCAATAAAACTTCTCAGCTTATAAAGTCCGAGATGAGCTCTTCAGCCCATACAAGCTTCTAGGCTAATAGAATTCAAGGCAGGTCTCTTCTTGGAGACACCAACAGTCAAATTCAAAGCTGGTCTCTTCTAGGAGACCCCAGTATGTTTAGTGCGGCAGGGATCACCTACGAAATCAGTTGGGAATTAAGGTTAGTTCAAACATGGTCTTCTGTTTTCCATCAACGTTCGTGGTTCGACCTATGGAATCAGTTAAAGACCAAGGTCAGTGCAAACATGATCTTCCGTTTTCCATCCACGTTCGTGTTCTGAACGCGAGGAGTGTGCTGAAGTAAACTTACAGAATTCGGAATGAGCTCCTCAACTCACAAGGAGTTGCGTATTCAAAAATGAAAAATCAGGCATTTGGAGAATCCAACAATACAAATATTCAGAAAAATATAAGAAAAGTCATAGTTTGACATCACTAAAGAAAAGGGAGTAAAAGGGGGTAGAGCTCCTAGTTCTTCTTGGCATGTGACTTCAGCTCAGCCACTTCCTCCTTCAGGTGAGCATTCTCCTCCTTCAGCTCTTCTCTTTCTGACTCAGCCTTATGGAGCAAATCAAGAAACTTTTGACCTGTTGGGGTGAGGAAGATAGTGGACAGAGATTCAGGGGAAAAAGAGCCCTCCCTCCTACGCCTCTTTGAGCTGGCACCAGCATCTCCATCCTCGTCAGAATCCCCTTCCTCGTCAGAGTCAGAGAAAGAGGTCCAAGAAGGGTTGGGGACAAGGGAAAATTCATATTCAGTGGCCTCAGCCCCAAGAAAATAGAGGTTTGCACTTGTAATCAGCTCAGAATACGTCTTGGACTCCACCTGCAGCATCTCGTCAATGGTCATCCTCTCTGGCACATCCACATCAGGTGGACCTGAGCAACAAGAATGTAGTAAGAATATACCTTCAAGAAAGATACATACTCAAGAGAGCTCAGCTCGAACTTACCAATACGAGAAAAGCTCTTCCAAGACCGTGGAATCCTAGCTTCACGGCAACGATCCTCAGTAGACCACCAGGACTCCCCAGAAGCAAAAAAGGAACGTTTTGACCATCCTTCAGGATTGGGGGGAAAGCCTAGAACCAAAGGGCGCAATTTAAAATTCCTCCAACGGAAGAAGCTGAAACAGGCGGCATCATCTTCCTCTATCTCGAAGAAGTACAGAAACTCGGAGACATAGGGGAACCTACCAACACCATGTTGGCGCCAGAACAAGAAAAAGCTCACCATAGCGGCCCATCCTCGAGGGGAAAAACGAGAGGGGCATAAGCCATAGTAGGCGAGAACTCGCCCTATGGCAGGATGAATGGGAAGGCGAAGTCCCATATCCATGGAGCCCTCAAAAAAGCAGACTTCCCCTCGAGGAAGATAGTTACAGGGCTCTTCGGGGGTGGGAACCCGTAAAGGCAAGTCAATGTCAGGGAAAAAACGTTTCCTAATGGTTTCCAAATCAGAGGAAACCAAGTTTGAGGGAGACAGGCAGTAACGATGCCACGTCCATTCAATCCCGAAGGAAGTCCGTTCTTGGAACAGAGAGGAGGTAGGGGCAGCCATTAAAGTTTACGAAGAAGACAGAAGGTAATCACGAAGAATCAAGAAGAGACTCAGAAGAATTTTTTCGCAAGGGAAGAAAGAAACTTAGCAGGTTGGAGGAGACTTAAAGAAGGCGGTAAGTTTTTAGAAAACCAATGGGCATGTCAACTGTCCCTTTAGTTTCCTAATTAATGAAGACGATTATGATTATGGAAAACGGTTGGGAAAAAGGCGGGAAAAGGAAACAACGCAGGAATAACCCTCCTATCGCACTCAAAACAACTGAAGGAAAATTCTGGCCCCACCCAAGTCGAATATTCTTCGGGTTTGAGCTCAGCCCGGTCAAAAGCTGAGCACCTATATAGCAAGTCTTCGAGACCTACAGTTCCAAGAGCCCTGTTCACATCAGAAGGGAAAAGTTCCCGATGGGTCCCTCAGTTCATCAAAAAAGTTTAGCAGCTAAGGATGTCCGTGGTCTTGCTTGAAGAAGGTTTGGAACACTTCTCAAAGCAAGGGGGATAAGGGAAGTACAAGAAAAAGAAAACACAGGAAAAAGATCACAAAAGTAAAGCAATGAAATTTGTCATTTCAGAAGGAGCTTTCTAGGTCTCAGAAAGAGCTAAATAGCTCAGTAAGGATTCCTAAGTTCACAAACTCGAGCCATGTAGCTCAGAGGAAACACCTAGTTCTCAATGTCAAGCTGTGTGGCCCAGAGTGCAGCAGAAAAATGATAGGTATCCCTAAGATACCAACTGTCGGGCTCAAACAGCTCAGAAGAAGCCATTGAACACAGTACCAAGACTTTTATACTCTTCAAATTTAGTAATTTTGCTTCGTGCACATCACCCCTCAAAACAAAAGGGGGCAAGGAGGAGGGGGAAGTGCAAAAAGAAGAGAGGAAAATTCAGAAGAATAAAATTGTGACAAAACCATCTAGCTCATGTCTCAAATCACAACACATTACATATCACAATTCAAGGCGAGATTCAAAAAATGCTCTATGAAGTCTGTATTCCAAAACACAAGTCCAAAGTACAAAGAGATTGCAGCTAAAAAAATCCTAAGTTCCTGGAGGAGGGGTAGCTGAAGGATCTCGCAGCTCGGTAGATGAGCCCTCAGCAACAGAAGAAATGCCTGGAGCCCCTACTTCCGTTGAGTCCGAATCCTGAGCAAGAGCATCAGTTACCAAGTCGGCTGAAAACAATATAGTAGAAGGAACAATAGGATCTACAGTGGGGAGCTCAGGAGTCGCAGTTGGGGGCTCGGGACGCACGATAAGAGCTCCAGAGGCCCCAGAGGCAGGTATGTCCTGACTCAAGGAAGCAGCCGGTGGGATCGAGGCATCCACCTCATGATCAGAGCCAGACTCTTCCATTTCTTCCTCGGTGGGGATAAGGAAGTTGAAGTCAAGGTCTGGGAAAGCTTGGATAGCTTTGCGCCTAAAGGCAAGCCATCCAGTAGCCCACAAAGTGGTGGCCTCATCTCTTAGCTCGGCAATCTCGTCATCCCTCTGTTTGACCAAATCTTTCTGCTCTCCGAGCTCCTCGCAGAGCTTGCCGTTTGCCTCGTTGAGGGCGAGATAATCTTGGTTAACTCGGATGAGCTCCTTCTTGGCGTCAAAAGCCTCCTGGTTAGCCTTGGACCACACCTCAACCTTAAGCTGTAGGTCTTCCTTGACTAACCTTAGCTCATCTCGAGCTTTCTTTTCCCCTTCCTCAGCTCTGACTTTGACAGTCAATGTGTGTTTGAGGTCGGAGGCTTGCTTCATGGTTTTCTCTCTGAGGCTTTTCACCTGAGCCCGGAGGTCCTCGTTTTCAAGGGATAATTCAGAGGCCCTGGCCTTGTACGTCTTCAGAGCCTTAAAAGAGCCCTCTTGAGACTGAACCCGATGCAGTAGACCTCTCGCATGGAGGGAAGCCTGAGAGCATAAAGAAAGTTCAGCAAATTGCGTTAAATCACGAGACAAAAATAAGTAAAGAAGGAAAAGGGTGAGCACTTACATCAGCTGCTCCCTGAAGAGCCGAAGAGATGGACTCCTCAAGGGGCATGGAAGCAGCCTTCAGGACATCAGACTCAGAAAATATAGAAGAAAGAGCTCCTGCTACGAGATCCATGTTGTCAAAAAAGGAATCCTCATCTTCTTCCTCAGATTTCCTCTCAGCCGTCTTCCCAGAGGCAGTATACGAGAACTTTCTGGGTTGGAGTTCGAGGATCACCCCCAAAGCTTTCTCAACCTCAGAGGAGGAAGGAGAAGCCTGACCTCCCACTTGAGCAGATCCCAACCCTGGATGGGCCACTGGAGGAAAAGAGGTAACTGCGATGTGAGGGGTGCCGGATGAGGAAGGCGGTGCCTTGATGGAAACCGATTCTGTAGCAGCAGAGGGGGGTGAAGGCACCTCCAGCCTGGGAATTTTGGCCCGAGTGTTTGGACCACTTCCAGAGCTGACCCGGGCCTTGCGCTTTCCAGATCTGCCACCTTTCATCAGCTCCACAACTTTAGCCTGAAGCTCTTCTGGAGTGGACTTCATGGTAGAAGGACCTGGAAGGTCTGGATGGAGCAGGGAGGTATAAAGAGAAAAGAAGGAAAGATGACGAACAGGAAAAAAAAGAAAGTGACAATGAAGTTACCTTCGTCAGCCCCTAAAACAGATAATGGAATCGCTAAAGTCACCACAGGAGGACTCAGACCTAGCTGCACCAAATTTCGTGACTCAATCAGGTCGGCGTACTTCTCCGGCTTGATCTTTGCCAACTTCGCTAGCACCTTCTTATCTTCAGGGCTGAGCTCAAGACGACCACCTGAAAAGAAGAAAGTGTGCAAGTAAGGAAAAGGCAAGAGGCCTATAAGTTCTAGATGAGACCTCAGTCGACTCAAGCGAAGACTCACGCAAGTTATCTGGTTCAGTCCAAGCCGTAGGGATACCAAGAGTATCTGTCTTATCAGCAGGATTGTACTCCCAATTGGTGCCCCCGACGAAAAAGAAATGTTCCTTCCAGTGCTTATGAGAGGACGGAATGTTATAAATAAGCTGCCTAACGTTGGCGCGCTTAGAGGCATACAAGAAACCTTCAGAGGTCGGTTTAACGTTGAAGAACTCTAGAAATAAAGAAATGCTAGGAACCCCGAGTTTATGCTTCTTAAAGATGACTAGAAAGCCAACCATGACGCCAAAGAAGTTGGGGGAAATCTGGGAAGGGCACACATGAAAATGTTGCAGAACAGCCTTGATAAAGGGGTGCAGAGGAAATCGAAGACCGTTATCAAAGGCGGCAAGAAAGAAATAGACCCTATTGTGTACTTGTTCTACATAGTAGACGGATCTATCCGGGCACCAAGGTTCGACCCCAGGAGGAAAACCATACCAGACCTTATAAGCCTTCATTAGCTCAGGGGCCTCTTTGCTGTAGCCCACAGACTCGGCATGCCTGAAGGCAGACCCCAAATATGAGGTCTTCTCTTCAACTCCGACTCCACTCACCTTGACTTTGCCTTTATCAGGTCTAGGGGGCATGGGAGAAGAGGTAGAGGGAGGTTCCTCGGTGCCAGCCTCGGTTTCTCCAGCCTCCACACCAGAAAAGTTGTCAATTTCGTCGCCAACATTCCCCAAATCGGTGTCTTCAGATCGATCCCCTAGTAGGGAAACGGAGGAACGAGTAGCACCAGAAGAAACAGACATGTTTGGGCAAAAAAAGGGAAGATTAAAAGAACGGTAAAGAGGAGGAACACTACTCAAACTCTCCCTAATAACCCTAGGGTCAGCACAATAGCTACCTACAGCGAGAATATGCACAATCGAGCTCCAGCCCACGAAGCGAGGAAGAGGAGATAAGCAATAATCACGGTTCCAAAAATAAAAGAACCTAAAAGACCAAAAACGTAACAACCACCTCGAACTCGAGGGATCCAGAATGAGGAAATGTGTAAGAAAGGGGCAGAAAGTACGTACCTAGCGAAAAGAGAGCAACGAACAAACCAAGGGCCAAATCGGAAGGGGAGGCACTGTGAGTCTTCGAATCGAACACAGGGAAATCAATTTAGAAGTAAGAATCAGAGAGTCTGAAGACAGAAAACAAAGAATTCGCAAGGGCAAAAAGCTAGAAGAAAGAGAAGAAGTTGAACAGTGGAAGAAGCGGTTCAGATAGCCGTTTGGGTATTTAAAGCTTGAGGGACGTGGGTTGAGACATGCGCGGGAATCGAGGAGAGTCATGATTGCTGCAAACCGTCGAAAATCTCCAGTCACGTGATAAGCTAAGGGAGACCACGTACAGGTCAAGCTCGGATTAAGAAATAGTTCAGCCCTTACCTAAGCTAGCTTAGAGCAAGAGCTGGGGGGCAACTGATGATACCTAAAATAAATTCAAGACACGAGCTCAGAAGGTGAGCTCAGCTCAGGAGCTCAGGAGGGATAAGCAGAGTTCATCTAACCATGGTCTGAGCTCGTCCAACCGATTACTAAGGCTCTCAGCCAAAGACCCAAACTAAGAAATAACGAGAGGACAGCGAGATGAGGGCAAACGCCTTCATAATAGGAATTAAGCCAATCCAAGGCGTGTAACCCGTGACCAACCAGGATCCTCTCCTGAAACCAAGGAGAAGATCCCATGGTAAAAGGCAAAGATTTCGCCGTTGGAAGCAAGCCATAAGAGGATTAGGTAACCCCAGGATTATAGACGAAGATAAAGCGCGATCCCACCGATAAAGGGAGAAAATCCGGATTAGAGGTAAGCAAGAGGCTATAAAAGGGAGTGGGGGAGCCACGAAAGATCCCAATCCCAAATTCTCATGTTCCTACTGTAATACGTTCAATTCAATCAATAAGAAAGAGGGGGGAGCCACAGGCCCCATTTCAGAGTGGACTAGCCGAGCTCAGGCCGGTGAACCACTATAATTCCCTCGCGTTTTTATCCCTTTCTTCGTTCCCCAAAGCATCCATCTGCATTGTTAGATACGAGCTAGGCAGCTCTGATACCCTGTTAAGCACTGTTCAGATCGTTTCCACCAAATAATCCAATTCCATTGCTTGTTCAAGTGGGTTTACACCATCAAGATTAAATGTTTGTTTCCCTCTAAATGAAGGTTTGGTTTTTGAAGAGGAAGTCTAATTGGTATGGGAGGAATAGAAAAATAGGTATGAGCTTTTATGTTAATGTATGTGGTTAAGAAGCACGGATTTGAGACACGGACACACCGACACGAAATTATTCATAAAAATAGTAGATAGACACATTGGGGACAAGTACACGTTTGTATTCCCTTTCAAATAATATTTTTCCCTTTCAAATAATATGCACCTAAGCAACCTTTGGTTCTCTCTCAGAATAATGGCCTAAGTTTAATACCCATGGCTAAGTCTCTTCTGTCTTTCAGCATTCTCTATCTATTTCTTCTGCTCTTGTTCTTTAACTCAGGTACGTCTTCCCTACACCTTTGCCTTTTTGGTCAGTTGGTAATTTCTAAGATAATTTTTGCACTTAATTTTTTCAGCTATTTGATTTTCTTCAAACTTTTTCATTTTTTTTATACGGCCAAGAACCGTCCCCACCTTCCATTCTCTCGGTAAACTTGATACATGTAGAATCACTCGTAAATTATGTACATCAGGTCAAACACTCTTGTGAGTCTTGAACTTGTTATCTCGAGATATTAACACGGAAGTCATCTCGCCCGAGCAATCTTGACATGTTGAATTTGTATCATGTATCGTATTACTGGAACTAGCTACATTCTGCTTGTGGTCAACATCTGATAGCCAATTCCTTGGTTTGCTTCTAAATTCAACCTTTGTTGACTGAAATAACTTTAATTTAGATCTGAAATGGGCAGTTTTAGCTTATTTTTGGTATGAACTTCATGTTGGTTGATCATGAATTTCTGATTTTTTTCATGAACTTCAATTCAATTTCTATCGAGGCTGGTTTAAATTACTCTATTCTTGAACAATCTCCTAATTTAATGCCTATTTTAGTTTCAAATTCTGGCCTACAATGCTATTGAGGAGTTACTGTGATTAATTCTCTGTTCCAGGTGAATTTCTGAGAGGTGCAAATGGACAAGCAGCTGGGCAGGTAAATTTGTCACAAATTTTCCTATCATTTTACATCGAAAATTGAAGAAAAAATGTATCAGATTGATCTTTGACATGTTTGAGAATTGTCAATGAATTTCAGTGTTCTTGGTGCGTTCCGAAGCCTTCAACATCTGACCAAGCACTGATGAACAACATCAACTTCACCTGTGGGATTGTGAATTGCAGCACAATCCAAGGGGGTGGCCCTTGCTTCAACCCTTCTACTCTCATCAACCATGCCTCAGTTGCCATGAATGTTTACTACCAGCAAGAGGGAAGACATTTTTGGAACTGTGACTGACCCAAGTAAGCAATATTTTTCTGAATTAAACATATTGAAATATATATATATATATATATATATATATATATATATATATAGAGAGAGAGAGAGAGAGAGAGAGAGAGAGAGAGAGAGAGGGGGGGAGGAGTCTTGACGCATTGATAAAATTGTTAAATTATAACTCGGGTGTCATATTGGGTCACATAAAAAGCCTCTTTGTACAGAGGGTAGAAGCCGCTTATGTCTGCCTATCTCCAGATCTTGCAATAGTCCCCAACTCGTGTACAAAGTTGTGCTTATAGATATGCATAAAATGACAAATTTTTGGGGGCTAATTTGCTAATTTTTAATTGTGCAGGCTATGGTGATTACAAATATGAATATGCTTAGTAGATGGAAGAATCTGCCAGGATTTGCAATATATTTGATGTTTTTCCATGTTACATTCTTGTCTCGAGTTGTGAACTTTTTCTGGTAGATGTAGGCAATTGTAGGTTACGAGAATTTAAATTTAAGTGGCCCTGAGGTATGGTAATCCATGGGGGAGGTGGTGTACCAAGTGGAGTAAATTCTTGATATCATTGACTGTGTTGTTGTTTGGAACAATTTTTGAAATGGATGGTTCGAGCAATATATTATCCATGAAAGACAATACCAGATTACACAGCTCATCTTGTTTCTATGTCGTTTTTGTCATGTTGAATAATAGGACAAGGAAAAAAAATAGAAGTTGCTTTTCAAATAATAGTAAATCATGTCGTATGCTATTCCTAATTAGAATTCAAACAAACTTAAAAAGAGGGTCATTTATGTCTCGGAGCTCTTCATTCTCATACTTAGGAAATAGTTCATTGATAAAGTACCCATCAAGAAGTATCATTTTCACAAAATTATCTTTATCAAGGCTACTAGTTTTTGCGTAACATTTTCTTGCTCTTGCTTCCATATCGCAGATACCACATTTTATGCTTTTCCATATTTTGTGGCTTATCTTTACCATGGTGATGAGGGCTAATTGGTAGTATTTGTGGTTCATAAGATTTCTCATTTTCAATATGTAGTTTGTCATACATCCTGAAGATGCACTGCTCGGAGGGTGTAGGAGATAAGCAAACAAGCTCTCTATCTCTACTCATGGAGATGGGACGTGTTTCTTATGACATATTCAGCTTCTAGAAACAATCCGAAAATCTCCAAAATTAATAAGAAATAAATGTACAATTAGTTGTGCTAAGCTTAGACATCCATGTTGCACAGTTAGCATCGTTGATCGATATGCTTTCGGGTATGCAGTAGCGCATGGAAGAGCATCATCGTCTTACATCATAGAGATTAGATGTGTTGGATGGACGGATTGCGAGTATGGAGACTGGTCAGCAGGTGGTCTTATCTCTTACTAGGAGAGTTGGTTGACTACGCAAATTGATCAAGGGTAAGCAGATTGTTGAGGAGCCAGTGGTAGTTGAGACTGATTCATATACCGATCTTCCCCGACATGACAGAGGAGATCGTGGTAATGCAACCATTTGAGCTGTAGCTTTTAAAGACTTGTAGTATAGGTCATATGTGAGCTTGATAGTATGTTTATATTCATTCATGGCCTATACTAAAGTACTTATTATTTTCCTTCGTTGACTTTTATCTTTTGTTGATTTTTATTGTTTAGCTTTTTTTTTTTGGTGACATACTCTTGGTCTCATTCTTGATTGTATATCATATTTGTCTTCGAGTTATATGTCTCGTTTGTCTTTTACTTAGTTTACTTGCATAATTTGGCTAGTTGATGTGCATTCATATATTCTTGTTATACTATAATTTTATTTCATGATTGTTATAAGTCGTCATTGAATTGACATTTAGAGCAAATAAAATAAGGATGTGTTGGGTAACTTGATTTTGTGCCATGCTTGTTGCTTGTTGTCATTGAGTTGACATTTGTAATAAAAATAGGGTGAATATTTTAGGTACAAATTAAAGGAATCGGGGAGATTTACTCTTGACTAGGATAAATATGTTGTGTTACATGTGAACATAGAAAGAGAGAGTTTATTCAAATACTCATGGGGGAGTAAATTTACAAACTTAGTTTAAAGTCACATATTTTACTTGTTTATTTTTCACTTGTTATTCGACTTGTGAACACCAACTAAAGGGGAGAACTTGATGTATTTCATATTGATAGATCAATAGGTTTTCAAGTATATTGTGCAAGTTAGTTTCTAACATGATGTAACATCTCACTCTCACCTTCCACACTTGTACTTGAATCAGTTGCTTCAAAATTCTCAAACATCAATGGTTTATGGTTGTAGGATAGGATTGTGTTTCAAATTCCACTACTACAACGCAACACAGGTCGAAGATAATGGCCCCTCAGTCGCCCGGTTATGAAAAAATGCCTTTGGTCATTAATATATTAATGGAATAGGAGATATTATTTTATAATTTTTATAATTTGTGTTCCAGCGTTAGATTAAATGTTTGTATCTCTCTAAATGAAGGTTTGCTTTTTGAAGAGGAAGTGTAATCAGTATCGGAGGAATATGAAAATAGGTATGAGTTTTTATGTGGTTTTTGTTAATGTATGCAGTTAAAAAGCATGGATTCGGAACATGGACATGCCGACACAAAATTGTTCAAAAAAGTAGTAGACGGACACGTTGGAGACACAGATACGTTTGTAATCGCTTTCAAATAATATTTTTCCCTTTCAAACATTCCCTCCTTTTGTTATTTGAGTCCATCTAAGTTTTTGAATTTCTACATTTTTCTCCTAGATCTCACTCATATATTTTCACTTTATCAAACTTCAGCCCACTAAAAATGCAGCCTCCCACTTAAATTTTCAGTTATTAATAACTGGACTTGCGTCTCTCTCTCTCTCTCTTGTTGGAAAAAATGATTTTAAAAAAGTTTATTTGAGCAACTTAAAACTTAAATAAAAGTGGAATTTGTTAGAATTGATCAACCAAGCTAAGAAAAAGAGAGTAGAGAAGAGAATGAGAGAAAATATTATTAGACTAAAACAAGTCTGTAATTCTCATTAACCTAGAAGTACACAAAGTAAGCCTTATATAGTAGGACAACACAATATAAAGCAAATGCCTAAAACAACCTTAGTATTAATACTCTAACACTCCCTCTCAAACTCATGATGTGGTGGAAAACATCAAGAGTTTTCCAAGTAGAAATCGAAAACGTGCTATAGTGTGAGATTTCGTAAAGAAATCCATTATCTACATGGTGGAAGGGATGAAAGGGGAGAGTAATGGTGCCCTGCTAAGATGATGACGCATAAAATGACAATCAATCTCAATGTACTTTATGCGTTCATGGAAGACCGAGTTGTGAGCAATCTGAATAGCACTAGTGTTGTCGCAAAACATAGGAGTAGGAGAAGATATCGAAATGCCAAGATCAGTAAGAAGCCATCGTAACCAAACTATCTCAGCTGTGGTAGATGTCATAGTACGATACTTAGCTTCAGTAGAAGAGCGAGCAACAACAATTTGTTTCTTACTTTTTCAAGAAATAAGAGAATCTCCAAGAAAAAGAAAAATACCAGTGATAGACTTGCGATCCATAGAGTCACTAGCCTAGTCAGTATCGGAGTAAACCCTGAGTTCCATAGATAAGGAGTGGGGAAATAATAAACTCTGATGTAGAGTACCACGGAGATATCGAAGAATACGAAGAACAACCTAATGAATAGTGGTAGGTGAGGCGACAAACTGACTCACAATATGAACATCATAAGAGATATCCGGATGAGTGACTGTAAAATAGACTAAACTCCCAACAACAGTGTGATAGAGAGTAGGGTCAAAAAAAGGAATATCATCAGAAGAAAAGTAACGAATATTGAGCTCTAAAGGTCTTTTAACTGTCCGATTATCTAATAAACGGGCTCATTGAATAACATCTGAGGCATACTTGGATTGAGAGAGAATATAACCTTTAGGAGAGAAAACAATCTCAATGCCCAAGAAATACCTAAGTTGTCCCAAATCCTTCATCTCAAAATGATCCTGCAACTGGGTTTTCAATAAGCATATACTAGCAGTGTCATCACCCGTAATAATCATATCATCAACATATAGTAAAGGAATAATAGAACCTAAGGAAGTGGACCGTAAAAAGAAAGCAAAATCATGGTCACTGTCGCGAAAACCCAAGTCACAAATAACCGAAGAAAATTTGGCAAACCATGCCCTGAGAGTCTGTTTAAGGTCATATAAAGCTCGGTGAAGTTCACATACTTGACCAGGACTATGAGACAAGCCAGGAGGAGAACTCATAAAAACCTCTTCACTTAAATCTCCATAAAGAAAGACATTTTTCACATCCATCTGAGACAAACTCCATTGTCGAATGGCAACAAATGCAATCACAGTACGGATAGTGGTCATATTTGCAACAGGGGCAAAAGTCTCATCATAGTCTAGACCATACTCCTAAGCAAAATCCTTGGCAACTAATCGAGTTTTATACCGTTCCACCGAACCATCAGACTTGATTTTTATCTTATAAACCCACTTATAACTAATGGTACGTTTACCAGGGGGTAAAGACACTAGCTTCCAAGCTCTGGTCTTATGTGAGGTAGATAACTCCTCATCCATAACCTATTTCCAAAGTGAATCAAGTAAAGCCTCCTTGTAGGAGGTGGGTTTAGATAGAGAGTGAATAGAAGTATGAAAAGAACAAAAACTGTCTGGACATTTGTGAGAACGCTGAGGATAGCGTGAGGTATGACCCATAGTGTCTGAACCAGATTGGGTGGTAGGAGGAGAAGGGGAAGGCACCGCATCAATAGAGGAGATAGCTGAAGTTTTGCGAACATATACATGCACAATAGGGGACGAGAGACAGTCAACTTAGAGGGGAAAGGACTTGGCACAATAAAATGACCAACATATGTGTTCCTCATGACATCAACAGGAAAGGGATCAATGTATAGCAGATCAGATTTATTCGGTGGGGAACAACTAGATGGAATTGAAAAGAATGGAATATCATCATAAAAACAACAAGGCAAAAGACATAAATTTTGTGGCTAACATGATCATAGCAACGATATTTTTTTTGACTCTCACCATAACTAAGAAAGACACATAAAGCTACGAGTAGAAAATTTTGTACGAAGAACACTAGGGAGAAAAACAAAGAAAATACAATCAAACACACATAAATAAAAATAGCTAGGTGGCTTACCACTCAAATTTTCAAATGGGGAGACACCTGAGGTGAGAATAGTAGGAATGCAGTTGATCAAATGAACTGTTGTAAGAACTGCTTCCCCCCAAAATGAGCTGAGAACATGTGTTAATAATAAAAGGGAGCATGCTATATCAAGAATATGACGGTGTTTACGTTCGGCAACACCATTCTGCTAAGGTGTGTCAGTTCAAGAGGATTGATAAAGTATACCTTCAGATTTCAACATATCACGAAAAGAAATAAGATTGTATTCACCTCCCTCATCACATTGAAAACATTTAATGACAGCGGAGTATTAAGTGCGGACCATGTTACGAGACCCAACAGTACCTCGTATAATCATCAATAAAGGAAACATAATATCTGGACCCTCCTTGTGTAGGAAGAGGAGCAGTCCCCATATATCAGAATGAATAAGATCAAATGGTGCAAGAGAACAAGTAACACTTTTATTGAAAGGTAATGCACTAAATTTAGCTAACTTGCATCCTCAACAATCTGAAATTTTATGGCTTTCTAAACTATCCAAACTACCAGTAGAAGCTAAATATTTTAAACGAGAATGACAAACATGACCAAGGTGAGAACGCCATAAATAAAAACTAGATGACTTTAGACTTAAACGAAAAGAAGATAAATCAATAGTAGAAGCAGCAACATCGAGGACCTGAAGCTCCTCCAACACATATAGCCTTCTCTTTCTACGACCTGTCCCAATTAGCTTCTTGGGGCGTGGATCTTGCACAATACAACTAGAGGAAGAGAAATGAACCAAAAATCCAGAGTCAAATAGTTGACTGATTGAAATTAAATTCAAAGCAAGTTGAGAAATGTAACAAACATCTGAAACTATAAGGTTAGAAGAAATAATTGTCCCAACACCAGCTAACGACATTTGAGAGTCATTAGCGACAAGTACAAATGGTGGAGAAACAATAGATACAAATAAAGAAGAATCACTGGTTATATGATGTGTGGCACCCGAGTCAAAGACCGAGGCAGTTCGAGATATACTTGAAGGACTTGAATTGAACGAACCTACAGTGGGAGAAACTATGAGAGCACCACGTTGATGGAGAGAGAAAAACTTCTGCAGTTGATCTGCAAGTATAGTAAGGCTGGAAGCTGATGAGGTAGACTCATCAACTGGTGAGGCAACACCTGCTGTGTGACGATCTCTGGACTTAAACGGCTAATTTTGAGACCTCTGTGCATTCTTGTTCACCAACTTAGGACATTGAGCCTTTCAATGACCCTTTTCATGACATAAACTATACTTATCAGAAATAGCTCGACCTCGATACTTATTTTGTGAATTAGATGTCACTTTGGAAGGAACAGCTAATACGGTTTGATTCAGCAATGAAAGAAGACCTTTTCTAAAAAGGGTTTTAAGGTGAACCTCTTCAGCTAAGAGCTCATTAACAACTGCATCTACTGAGGGGAGTGGTGACGATGAAGAATGGAACCACGAAGTCCCTCAAAGTCATCTCTAAGGGCCATAAAAAATTATACCAGCCTTTGCTCCTTTCTAAAAGTGCGATATGTCTGATTAGTGCTCAACTCATTGAGTTTAGTAAGTGCTAGCTGATCCTTAAATCCAGTCATAACTGAGTAAAATTCTTGTATGTTTTTGTCCCCTTGACACGCATCTCGAATCTCATGTTCTAGCTGATACCGTTTTGCAAAATTGGACTAGACAAAGAGTGTATCCAAATAATCCCAAATTTCCTTAACTATGCTAAATTTGGCTAGATGAACCCCAATAGTCTGATCAACTGAGTTATTAATCCAGGTGATAATTTTTGCATTGTTGATATCACAAGTGCTCTTCAAATAAGCATACTTTTCTACCTTAGTATCAGTTGGAGTCTGGGCAACGCCACTAATATAATTCCACATGTCATTCCCTAACAAATTTTTTTTCATAACATTAAGTCTAGTAAACATAATTGCCACCGGTTAATCTCACACTAATGGCTTGAATCGAATTTGAATTTCCACTTGCCATGGGTCAATAAAGGAGTAACACTAGTAATTATCAAAGATATTCTCAAACAAATCCCAGACGAAGAGAAAAAAAAACTCAAAATCTTATAAGCAGAACAATCTCAATATGCAGTTAAATGAATTAGTCATCTCACTAATAGTCAAAATTACTTCAAACTCATCCCATAATACTACCAAGCAACAACTTCATGAAACACCCACAAACAAGTAGAAGAAAACTACGAAGCAAAAGGAACCCAGAAAACAACCACTGCCGAAGGAACCCAGAACCACGAACGTCGAAGCCAAAAACGAGAGCAAAAAAAACCACTGTCGATCCCCTCTGTTGGCCACAACTCCTCCAAAGATGTGATGAAGAAGACTTAGTCGCACCTCTTAGAGACGATTCGAACCAGAAATTTAGAGAAAAAAACCCTAAATGTGACTGATCGAAAAATTTCGGCATATTTTCCCTAAAATATTCAAAAAATAGAAACAGTTGCAAGATGAGGTCAAAATAAAAAATGAAGCACTCCAATGGAAAGCCCATGAGAAATCGAGTCGAATGGTGGTATTCAAGATCGGAAACTGGTGACGTCATCATAACGTCATCTCTGGCGATGTTGACGTCAGTTTCTAACAACGAAATAAAAAAAAAAACTTGTATTTTTCCTGCTCCTTTTTTTTTTTTTTTTTTTTAATTTTAGATCACAACTGCTCTGATACCATATTAGAATTGATCAACCAAGATAAGAAAAAGAGAGTAGAGAAGAGAATGAGAGAAAATATTATTAGACTAAAACAAGTCTGTAATTCTCATTAACCTAGAAGTACACAAAGTAAGCCTTATATAGTAAGACAACACAATATAAAGAAAATGCTTAAACTACCCTTAATATTAATACTCTAATAGGACTCACACCTTGAAATCTGCAAGAAGATGAATGTCGCATATTTATTTGCTTAAAATCATTAAGTATTGAATGAAAAATTATATTTGAAAGAGACCCATTCGAATTGATGAAATAAACTAAGATTGGTAAAGTGGAGTAAGACTTGTCCCACATTGAAAGAAGACTAACACTTTGTTGAGTTAATATACTCCTAGTTGATTTTATGAGTTGGGTCCCAAGGGGTACCGCACTTTTGTGAGCAGAGTGAGCGCCTACACTACCTTGACTACCACATGCGCATGCCGCCCACCTCGTCTTGACCCGACCAGGCTTGGGTTAATCATTTTGGACAAAATTTATTTGGTGTGGTACAGGTTATAGGTCAAACCAATTGGATCAGAACGCAGATCGTAATTAACTGTGTTCTCCAAAGGTGCCTTCTCCTTTTGGTTGATGTTCAGGATTAAAGGTGTGTCTCTTCGATCCAAACAGGTTCAACGAACAGGGGCATCTTGTACCTCTTCTGGCGATCCGCATGAAGGATCTATAAATAAACTATTTCATTGCCATTTTTAATTCATCCCAATTCTGAATTTAGTATTCTGAGTTCTCTCTCTCTCTCTCTTTACATATTGTTGCATTAGTCTTTCTTGTTCGGCTCAAGTATAAATATAGAATTGTGTTCGTTGGAGTCTTGCAGATTGAAGTTCTGCATCTTCAAGAACGAAATTCATTCCATCTTAGGAGACAATTGCTTATCAACCTTAATCATCGAGAGGAAGCAAATCTGTCTTAAAGAAACTGTAATTATACATGACTCGGATTATATTTGGTTTTATGGATTATTATTTCTGTACTTGTTGTTCTGCGTCACTATAAGTGAATTACTGTTTCTGTTTTAATATTCTGTTTTATTAAATTAGTTCATATATACCAGTATACTTAGTGATTTAGTTTTTTAATACAATAATTAGTGATTAATTCTAATTATATACGTACATTGGATAACATCTCTCTCTTTTTCTCACTCTCTCGCCTGCACACCTCTTTTTTCAGTCTAGCTCAGAAGAGAGACTCACATTAGCTACCTCTTATAGCCAACACCTAGCCTTCTCACATATCTGCACATCATTCCCCATCTTTGTCTTCTCACCATCTGCAAACATTCACTCCTTTAATCACTCTATTTCATTGCATTAACAATGAGTTAGTTAGGATCCGCTATTTATTCAATAACTATGATACATTAGGTAAGCAAATTAGATCCAAATAATATTTTTTTGTAAAATATTTTCACAGCAATGGCTAAAGCATCTCTGCTTCTTCCCCTCGTTCTCTCTTTAATCTGCATCTATGCTTTTACTCAGGTATATTTTCACTCCTAGCTAGCACGATTGGTACTTATTTAGTGGGGGTGCTATACATTCCACTTTATCAAACTTCTGTCCACAAAAAATGCAGCCTTACATTTACGGTTTTGTGTTATTATCTTTTTTTTTGGAAGAATAATGGTAGATGGACTTAAAAACTAGACTTCAAAACTAGAGATTACAAATGGAAATATAAAGATTACAAATGGAGAAGAGGCACCACCACGACAGGTAAAAATGCAGTCTCTTGGACTCCATTTTCCCTCTTGTTCATGTTTTGAAAATTGTTCTAAATACACTAGTGTTCAGTTTCTATTTTACGAACAAACCTTTATTTCACTGATTTTAACTGGTTGAAAAATTCTAACGGAACCATTTGCAGAAGACCTGGTGCGTTGCGAAGCCGTCAACATCGGAGGGAGTGCTAGTGAATAACATATACTACGCCTGCTAACATTTGGGGAACTACTCAATGATTCAAGCAGGTGGTGCTTGCTATCTTCCACCTACAACCGTGAACCATGCCTCGGTTGTGATGAACTTGTACTACCAATCACAGAACAGGGAACTCTTGGAACTTTGACTTTGCCAACTCCGGTCTCGTAGTGATAACGGACCCAAATAAGTTATTTCAGTTTCAACACTCCTTAAATTCTTCATGTCCTTGCCTAATCAACAAACCTGTAATTTTCTTTACTACTACGAGGTACGAAGTTTAATTTGCGGGTTATTAAGTACATTTCGAGTTTATGTAGACACCACGATTCCAAAGATTAATGCATGGTCAGGACAGTCCTTGGTCATAAAGAAATATGCAATTTGAACTGATTTGGCCTTTTCAAAAAAATAAAAACTGATTTGGCTATTTATTCAGAATATGGTTGTTTATTTTTTGCATCTCAGGCTATGATGGGTGTAAATACTGAGTTGGACTTCTTCATGGATACACTAACCCATGGAAGAGTTTGAATATACATGAATAAGTATATTGGATATGTGATATGAAACATAAAGATCAAGTTGTATGTTTGAGTTACAATTTTTTATCCTTATAAATAGAGTTAAATATGATATAATCAATTATCAGATGATCAAATTTCTAGTGAATAAATAATATATCGACATAAATTTTTGGTCTATAGATGTAGGTACGGTGTATTAAGGTAGATATGCTGTATCGAACCACGTTATATGTTGTTATTTTTTTCTTATCTTAAATTCCTATCTCCCAATTTATGGTGTCAATGTTATTTATCCGTTATGAAAAAAAAAAACAAAACTGAACTAATGAATAAAGTCTTAGCAAAATATTCTCATCTAAATTTTATTTTAAACCCTAAGAAGAGTAGAAATCACTTTTTCATGGATAGAAACCAGTGGTGTCCATTTTGAAGTGGAGGATTGTGGTTCTAGTTGCTGTTTTTGCATTATCTCACACCTGTAAAATCAATTTGCAATATCCACTACTTTACATAAAAGTATAATAAAACTAGGACTTTAATGACCCATCTGTAATAAAATCTAAAATATAAACGAATTTAAGCATGAATGATAATCGAACTGAATAGATTGAACATATTGTGAATATTTTATAACTCGAGTTAAACCCGAATCAATCCGCCTTCGTTGCATCACTAATGAAATTATCGTGGTAGAAGGGATTACATTATCTTAGATAGGTTTTTTTTTTTTAACTTAAAAAAAGGGTGTGATTGAGGTCACGTGAGTAACTCTAGGATGAATATATAGAAGAGAAGAATGTGAACAGAATCAATGTGTTCTTTCAATGAGCATGGTAATTAGGGTTGTTCAAATTTCTGATTCTTTGTAAATTTTGACTCTATCCTATTCTACCTTACTCTGTTAATCGGCCACCTGAAAGAATCGAGTTCTTAGGTGTGAGGATGAATTGTAAATTCAGACGTTCTGAGTTCAAATTTTTGTAATTCCTTGGAGCTTGGTCATGGGAGATTTATCCCTCATGGATACCCTAGTCCGGACGTTGATGACCTACATTTGACCGGACCGGGTATGAGATTAATTCAGGTGCACATAAGTTGACCCAGACACCCTGGCCGTTGAACCAAAAAAAAAAAAGAATGTGTTAGATGTGGTCACGTGTCCTACTTAAAAAAGAGTGTTGTCGCTCAAATTTTTTGTTATATCATACCTTTAAACACGGATTATGGCTACTGCCAGCCGAACTCTACTGCAAATTTTCTTAACTTGAAAGAAAATCGACACAAACTTACTGGATGTGAGTTTAGATTTAACAAATTCATGCCATAACTAAGTTTAATTGTCTGACTTTTTTTAATAAACAAGTCTATATCAACCAACTGATACACGGGTATAAACTCAGCTATTGTGTGACTGTGTTAAATACAGATGAATCGTACATGAGTTAAACTCAACATGATACGAACCCAAATAGGAACCCAAGTTTTTATCATTGATATTCAAGCCCCTCAAAACCCCACCCCCACCACTTGTATGGAAACAATCTGGTCGATGATGCATGTGATGTCACTTTTTCACGTTCATGTACTAACTCTGAACTTGATGAAGCACACAGAAAGAAGGAAAAAAAAAAATAGTGCATTTCCCATATTTGTTCTTCATCAAAACCATATATTCTTTTTGGGTGGTATTAGGAGAAGTGCATGTGAATCATTGAAAAAAAAAGCACCTTTTAAGGTTAAGAGAATCACCTAGTATGGTTGAAAAAAGAAACAACTTGAGAGTGATTGAAAACAGAAAATAATCTCGGAAGGAGAACTACCCTTGTCTTGAAGCCCTTGTTGTGGGATGTATCTATCACTATTATAAGCAGTCCAAAAGTGGAAAATAATTTCTCTATCGTGTGTTGTGTTAGCCGGAGAGAGAATTTCCTCCGTTTTCAATAATTATTATATTTTTTGCAGTGTGGTTTTGATAGAGTGCATTTCTTTTTTGGGTGATTGATTGATAGTGGTGGCCATCAATGGAGTTGTGTTGTGTTATATACTTCGGGTGTATGGGAATTCTATTTGAATGGCGATATTTTAGTTCATGTTTGTGACAATTTTGTGTAATCAGAATACTATTTAACAACGAACCATCGAGGTGATAGCCTAAGTCTTGTCCTCCTCTAATGGTAATAGTTTTTATAAATCAGATATTATTTGAGGGATTGAATGTTCAACTTGTCCTTGATGGCGTTGTGGTGATAGACTCAACCATCCCAAGTCAGTAGTGTAAAACCAGATAGATCTGAAGCATAGATTTAAAATTGGAATTAAGAAAAATGGATACTGGAGTTTTTGGCCAAAGCAACAAATATTAGAACTATGATGTGAGCAAAATAACTATGAATGTTGCAATCTAAAATTAGGAATAAAGCATGCAAAAAATGGCTTAGATCGTTAAATATATAATATGCGATTTAAATGAACAGAAAAAATATATAAACATGCAATCCATATAAACCAAATAAATTGATTTGGAATGAGCTGCCCTACGAGTTCGAGAGACGTGTGACCACTGTCCTAAAGTAGTTGAGCCTCTCCACGTGAGGGTAATGACGGACACCAGTGACTCTAAGATTCAATCCAGACGCTCATAACTGTACCTCGTCAATGGTCACGTCCACTGAAAGGTTAGGGTGAACCTGACTCGAATCGAATTGCCCGAAAGCAAAGATAATAGAGGATAATTGTATAGAAAAATATATAAACATGCAATCTATATAAACCAAATAAATTGATTTGAAATGAGCTGTCCTGCGAGTTCAAGAAACGTGTGATCACTGCCCTAAAACAGTTGAACCTCCCCACGTGAGGGTACTGACGGACACCTGTGACTCTAAGATTCAACTCAGACGCTCGTAGCAGCACCTCCTCAATGGTCACGTTAACTGGAAGGTTAGGGTGAATCTGACTCGAATCGAATTGCCCGAAAACAAAGATAATAGAGGATAATTGTATAGAAAAATATATAAACATGCAATCTATATAAACCAAATAAATTGATTTGGAATGAGTTGTCCTGATAGTTCAAGAGACGTGTGATCACTGTCCTAAAACACCTGAACCTCCCCGCGTGAGGGTACTGACGGACACCTGTTACTTTAAGATTCAACCCAGACGCTCGCACCAGCATCTCCTCAATGGTCACGTCCACTGGAAGATTAGGGTGAACATGGCTCGAATCGATGTTGGAACATGGCTCCTCAATGGTCACGTCCACTGGATAATATATATATATATGGATAAGACTGAATTCGATGTTGGAAGAACATGGATATAAAAGTAAATGGAATATAGTGTGGGGTAGGCAAAAGTCTACCGGTGTAGACTAGTATGGCCAAGCAAAGGTGAAATACATGTAAAGGAGTAATACTGGAGGTTGAATTATTTGTTCTGCAAAATGGTTTCTCAAAGCCACTTATATAGTCATTGGTTTAATTGTTGAAACGGAAGTCTCAAGAATTATTGACAGCGCGTATGTATAGAATACAAAAAAAAATTCCTTTAAAACCCTATTAAGTGGAACTAGGGTTTACCTTCGAGATCGCTCTGGATTAATTTCGTCTTAGCACGAACACAGAATATCTAAAGACAGACACAAAAAATAGCTCGATGAACCTCACAATCTTCTGTCGTATATCCTCCAACGCCACAATTCAGATGCAGTGTGGGCTGTAAGGACCTCCGAACTTCTGCTCTCTCTCTCTCTCAGACTCCCTTAAAACGTGAGTAATCAAGGTGATACTGATTTAGAGAGCGTAGACGTCTTTATATATGTTACGACAGAAACTCTAAGGAGAAATAAGGATTAGTCTTCTAATGGGACTAGGATTCCTATGTTCAACTCAGAACAAACATCCTACAGTCTATTAACAATAAGTTAGTCCACTAAAAACTTATTAGTGATCTTTTGAGCCTTATCTCAAAATTATGTTTCGAGCTCCTTATTATTAAATGTTTAATAATCTCTCCACGTTTAATATTACAGATGTCCATCAATTAAATAAATTATTGATAATTATATTTAATGGACTTCTTTTATTCCTTGAGACATTACCACTCAACTTATTTGGCATGTCGGATAATTAAATCCATTTGTAGGGTTTGACATGGAAAAAACTTATGAGTTTCTCAACAAGACGTCATCAAGCCATTTAAATATCAGGACGTGATTTCCTTTAATAATTAATTTTCACCATAGAAATAATATCGTCTCCCAATTCACTGAGCTTATTGACTCAATATGAATCTCACACTTCGATAAATTAAAGTGACAATCATTATATGTACGTAACAATTAAATATCTCGGGATTAAGAACATAAGCAATCATAATAATCATGATGTATTTATTATCTTATTCAATCAGTAAAAGATAATAACTTCAATATGGGTTTGTTCAATACACAAAGTGTACTAGTGCAATAATTTGAGACATTAGACAGTCTCCTATAGTCAAGACAGACTATGCTAGAATATTACACCACAATCATATTGATGATGTGTCCAATTTCAGCTTAGATTGTGAACCTATATTCATACTATACAAGGATTCGATAATTTGATTTTCTGTACTTAAGCCGAACTCTATACATCAGATTATCTACAATGTAAAATATAAGACACACATGCATACCATATATCAAATATAATGCAAACGTTTTGCTCACATAGATTATCAATAAAATGAAAAAAAATAAACTCCTATTAATTAATAAAACGAGTTTCACTACAAAAAATAAACTTTTACTACATAACTCTATCAATAACCCACACACATAGCCTTTACAACTTCTGACTGTTTGGCCATAAAACCATATTTAAGATGAGTAATTTTTATTCTTTAAATACACAATAAATAGGACAAAAATCTGTGACTGAATATTTAAATTTTTAAACTTAATTAGAGTGGAAATTCAATGAAAAGTTTTAAAACTTAATTTTATTCTTACAATCCCCCACAAGTTTGTAAAACTTCAAAATATCTCAAATATTTTGTATATACTTTAATATAAAAAATATGAGCAACTATTATACTGTGCAACAAGGTGTAGGTGTCTTCTGAACTTGAACCTCACTTAGTGTTGATAGTCTCTCTCTGAATGATCATAGTAACCAAAGGCTTGAATTAGACCATTTGAACCAGAGTTCAACATGTCACACACACAGTACCGATATTGGTCAAGATTCGCGGGTCAGTGCTATTAATGATCATGCACTTGATCTTGATTCTCATGAGAGTTTCTAGAGAATAGCCTAATTCTCATAGTCGTGGTCTCAAGACTGCTCTCACTTAGGTGAGCCCTCCAAGGGTACATGCGCACGATATCTTACAGCAGTATTCCTACCTCGATCTCATTCAGGGTATGAACCCTTTCGTACCGTCACACTACATATGTACTTCTGTTATAGGGATGAACAGGAAAAATATCTCCTCTTGGATATTTCCTAAATAACAATGCTAATGAGTGACGTAGTATGAATTGTTTCTACCCATTAAACTTCCTTCATAGGGTCCCCAATAATAGAAGTTGTGTTACCTCCCTATGTGAACCCTTGGGGCTTAAGCCCATACCCCTCGATAGTTCTGAGACTACTTTCCTTGAAAGCCCTTTAGTTAGCTGGTTAGTTATATTTAGCTCAAACTTCACAAAGTCTAGTGAGATTATATTTTTACTCAACATTTTCTTTATTGATTTACATCTCACTTGTATATGTCTATTCATCTTTTTTTTATTATTATGATTCTGCTTCACAAGCTCAATCACTGCCTTACTATCACGATGTAATGAAATGACAGGTATGGATTTTTTCACTAGAGGTATCTCTAGTAATACATTCTTTATCCATTCAGCCTCAGTACACGTGGTATCTAAGACTATAAGTTCTGACTCCATATTACTTCTTGATATTAGAGTTAGTTTTTTAGAACCCCAAGATATGGTCGCTCCACCTAACAAAAAGACCTAACCAGTAGTGGGTTTTATATCTAAACTATCGGTGATCGAATTTGCATCACTGAAGCCCATCAACTACACTTGGAAATCCACTATAACATAAAGAGTAGTCTAAAGTTCCTTTAACTTACTTAAAGACTTTCTCTAAGGCAATCCAATGCTCTTTACTAGGACTATGTGTATATCTACTCAATTTCCCTGCAGTATACGAGATATCCGGTCTAGACTTATTTGCTATGTATAATAAAGACCCAATCATTTATGAGTACTTCAATTGTGAAATCAGTTCTCGTTTATTTTTCTTCAAATGTACATGAGGATCATATGGTGTTGATACAGACTTACTATCATAAAAATCAAACTTTTTCAACATTTTTTCTATGGTGCTAGTAGGGGTGCAACTTGGGCAGGCCAACTCGAAAAAAAACATGGCTTGGTTTAGAATTTTTAATACTTGGGTTGGGCCTGGGCAAAAAACTCCAACCCGAATTGAATTTGGGCAAGCCTCGGGTTGTCGAGTTCAACCCGAATATTAAAATCGGATTGAACCAGATTATTAAATCGGGTTGAACCCAAATATACATAAATATATAAATATATTTAACTAGGGTTAGTATTTATCTTCACTCTTTAGAGTCCAGACTTTCACTTCACTTCAATTCTTCACCCCTGCGCCTCCATTACTCTCAGATCCCTCTCTCACTCGTTATTTCTCCCTCTCTCAATCGTCACTCGTATGAGTTAGACTCACAACCTCCCTCTCTCACTCGTCACTCCTCCTTCTCTCACTCCCTCTCTTTTCATCTGCGCCTCGTCCTTCATCTCAATTCACTTGAAAAAATCAGATCGACACTTGAAAAAAATCAAATCTACACTTCAAAGTATCAACTCGAATTAAGTAACCAAAGCCCAACCCGATTTTTAACCCGAAATTAGCTGAATCAAGTAACCTGAATTTAACCCAAGCCCGCCCGAATTAAATTCGGACAATAATTGGGTTGAGTACATCGAGTTAAGGTAGGGCTAGGGTTGAAGATTTTATACCTAGAGTTGGGCTAGGGTTGACCTCTCAACCTGCCCAGCCCGCCCGAGTTGCACCCCTATGCTAGATTGAGTTAAAGATATTCCATTGAATATTTTCTCTATTTTCATTCCCAAGACTACATAGGCTTCTCCCAAGTCTTTCATATCAAACTTAGTAGATAAATAAGATTTAACATCCTTAACTACCTCCAAGTTTGTCCCAAAAATTAGTATATCATCTGCATAAAGACATAAGATCACACAACCAATATCACTATCCTTGTAGTATAAACATTTATCACTTTCATTAATTTTAAAACCATGCTCTAGGGTCACTTTATCAAACTTCTCACGCCACTGTTTAGGAGCTTGTTTAAGGCCATATAAAGATTTCACCAACTTACAAACCATATGTTCTTGTCCTTTTACCATAAACCCCTAAGGTTGTTCCATATATATCTCTTCATCTAAACCCCCATTTAGAGAAGCAGTCTTGACATCCATTTGATGTATTAGTAAGTTATGGATAGATGCTAGGGTTGCTAGAATTCTAATGGTAGTGATACTAGTTACAAGCAAGTATGTATCAAAATAACATATCCCTTTCTTTTGAGTAAATCCTTTAACCACCAATCTAGCTTTTTATTTATCTATACTCCCATCAGGTTTTAGTTTTTATTTAAATACCCACTTACACCCAATAGCTTTTCTTCCAGGATGCAATTTTACTATTTCCCAAGTATTATTTAGCAATATAGATTCAATTTCACTATTAATAACCTCCTTCCAAAAAGGTAAATCTATAGAGGACATAGATTCTTTATATGTTGTTGGCTTTCCTTCTACTAGAAAAGTAAAAAATCATTCTCCTAAGTCCTTCTTTATTCTAGGTCTTTTACTTCTCCTTAACTCTACATGTTGTTCTATATTTTTCTCTATGGGAGCAATAGAACTAGTAGACGGTTGATCATTAGTTGAAGGTGTTTCTCTTACTTGACTAAGCATTGTATTTTTAAAAGGAAAAATATCTTCAAAAAATGTAGCATCTCTAGATTCAATTATAGTATTGTTTGAAATTCCACTAATTGTCGAGTTAGCGCTACTAGTTTGGGCATGTCCTATAAAGACGGTGTCTACGGTCTTAGGACCTATTTTATTTCTCTTTGGTTCAGGAATAGATATCTTAGCTAAACACTCCCACATTTTTCATGATACTATGGTTAGGAACTCTTCCCTTCCATATCTCATATGGAGTTTTTTCACTGTCTTTAACATATACTCTATTCAAGATGAAACAAGCACTAAGTATAGCTTCCCCCCCCACAAATTATCAGATAAGCCAGAACTAATCAACACTGAATTTACCATATCCATTAATGTTCTATTCTTTCTTTCGGCTACTCCATTTGATTGAGGGAAATAAGAAGGAGTCACTTTATGTATTATTCCATGTTTTTCACAAAATATATTAAGGTCGATTAGAGTATATTCACCTCCTCTATTGGACCTTAGTCTTTTCACTTTTCTCTCCAATTGATTTTCAACCTCATGTTTATATATCATAAACTTATAAAATACTTCATCTTTAGTCTTGATAAGATAGATATAACAATATTTAGAACATTCATCTATAAAAGTCACAAAATATTTATTTCCAGCTCTTGTTGACAATTTGCTAGAATCACATATATCACTATTTATAAGTTCTAGAAGTTGGGTATTATTTTCTACGCTCTTATGAGGTTTTCTAGTTTGTTTGACTTGTACACAAATTTCACACTTATGTTTAAAATCTACATGAGATTTGGGAATACGATTGAGATCTATCATCCTTTTGATTTTCTGAAGGCTTATATGTCCTAATCTTCCATGCCATACATTACAAGATTCAACATTGAAAACTTGATGAGAAACTTCATTTGCTTCCGAAAGTACATTCAATTTAAATAAATCATGACAAACATATCATTTGCCAACAAATACATCATTCCTAGTTATCACAACTTTATTTGACTCCATTATAACCTTATAACCTTGTTGGAATAAGGACAACCCACTGACTAAATTTCTTCTAACTTCAGGAATATGTCGCACTCCCTTCAAGATCAATGTCATCTCAGATGTCATCTTTAGTTCAACGTCTCCAATTCCTAGCACTTGTGCGACAGAATCATTTCCTAGCGTTACACTTCCTCCACTTGATTTCTGCAAAGTTTTAAACAAATCATGATCAAAACATACATGTATATTAGCCTTAGAGTCTAACCACCAATCTTTATCTTGATAGGTAAAATTAACTAGGGAATACCTAAAGGATGATTCGACAAAATTATCTCCATCCACTAGAACATTGACTTGGGCTCTTGGACCTCTTTGATTTTGTATATTACAGTATATGCAATCTTTATGTTTAATGTTTTAATTATTTATAGTTCATAAATAATTAAAACATTATTTAGTTCATAAATAATTTAAACTTTATTTAGTTTATAAATAATTTAAACTTTATTTAGTTCATAAATAATTTAAAAAATATTTAGTTCATAAATAATTTAAACATTATTTAATTCATAAATATCTTAAACATTATTTAGTTTATCAATAATTTAAATCAAAATCTCTGTAATAAACCAAATTAAAACCAAAAACTATAACAAACCCCAAATGAGTTGTATCTATTTCAAAACCAAACAATGCAGCAAAAAAAAAAAAAAAAAAGGTAACTTGCATATTTTTGTGCCAAAGAAAGTGAAAACTGTACTTCCTTGCGATATTTTTGAATGAAGTTGTAACTATTTATATAGATTGAAATTCTTATGATCTCATGTTTATTGTATTATAGAGGGGAAAAAAAAAGTCGAACGCAATGGCAATCGACGATAATGTTTTAACAAAACGTCAAATGGCACAACGTGCACGTCGGGAGCGTGAGAGATCGACACGTCTTACAAGTCAGTCTACTCCTGTGCTTGCACAAATTCCTGTGCCTGCACAAATTCCTGAGTTTCTAGCAGAACAATCTATTCAAACAAATGTCTCCGGGTCATCATCTCTACCTACAATTCTTCGAGAAAATCCTCCACATAATCTCTATGAAGGCAATTTTGTTGAAGGCACTTCGGTGCAATCGACATCACCATCCATTGGTGCCATGAACAACATTACTATTTATGGCCATGTAAGATCTTTCTCTAATAGATTTCTTTTACAACCTTTCATAATATATAATCCTTCACTAATTACAATTTTTTTAACCATCTTTCTACAGATGGATAATGACCTAGATCGTGCAGTAAGTCGATATTCTTATGACTCATTTGATACTTCTTATTTCATATCGCTCAATTTAGTTTTACATTTTTTAAAATTTCTAGGTCCAGTTACTTCGGAAAAACAACGTAGGTGTTGTGATTCGTGATGAACATGAGCTTAACCGCCTTCAAATATCTGAAATGGTAACAAGAAGTTTAAATATAATGATATATGCATTATGCTTTTTAACTATAATGGTTTTTAACTTACACATATTGTTTTGTTGAAAGGAAAAAAGAAAGGCAACTACCATGGCGACCGCTAACTCTAAAGGAAAAGAAAAAGTAGGCTCTTCTGGCAAAGGAAAAGAAAATACAGAACCTCAAGTGGTATGAATGTCGAATTCAACAATTAAGAAATTTATATATAATTGCTTATGTTCACAACAATGATTCTTTTAATTATGTTGTAGACATCCAACGATAATTATTATATATCAAAACGCCAGTTGGCACAACGTGCACGTCGGGAACGGGAGAGATCGGAATGTCCATGCATTCAACCTAGGATTTTTCCTAGGTTAACACCGAGCCGCCGTCATCTAGCTCAACTAGAAAGATCGACAGTCAAAAGATCTTTTGTTCAATCCACATCCATGCCTACGAAAATTCCTGAGGTTGTAGCAGAACAAACTGTGCAATTAAATTTGACAAGGTCATCATCTGTGGTCACTATGCCTCGAGAAATGCCTCCACAAAAATTCGGCGAAGGCACCACGGCGCAAATGGAACCACCTTCCATTTGTTCCATGGAAATCCTTATGCAAGAAGTAGAACAAACTGTAATAAATGAAACGGGGTCATCGTCTGTTACGACCATGTTCCAAGAAATGTCGAATTTAGACGAATGTAGTACGATGCTAGCTCCCTCCAGGTGGTTATAAATTACAACTTTTTTAATGTTATTATTTATGAGCTTGATTGAAGCCATCACTATAACCACAAGTTTTTAACTTATATATTTAACTTTAATTTATGTAGTGGTGGGTTTGATCCTCGAACACACGGAGTAGAAGGCCGCCATTCACTCGGAATTATGAATGTACCATGTCCTCATTGTTCAGCTTTACATTGGAAGGCTGAACAATTATCACATTCCCCTGCAAGACACCCTCTCTTTGGAACATGTTGTTTGCAAGGAAAAATTAGGATACCACCACTTAATACACCTCCTTCAGCACTTAAGGCGTTGTATGATGGCAATGAGGAACAATCAAAATCGTTTCGTCAACATACCCGCGAGTATAATGCAGCAAATGCTTTTACAAGTCTTGGTGCTACCTTGGATTCGAGATTGATCACTGGAAGGGGTCCTACATCATTCACTATTCATGGAGAATTATGACATCGGACTGGATCACTTCTGCCATAACCAGGTCAAGATGCGGTGTACTCCCAACTGTACATTTATGACTCTACTTCAGCTTTAGACATTCGTAGTCGTAGAAATCCTCACTTGCAACGGGATGTTTTGAAAATTATTCAAGATTGTTTGTTGCACGTAAATCCATTTCCACAAAAATATCAGCAAGCTTATGAGATTTTAAGTCAATCAGACGTGGCAAGTCAAAATTTACCTGCTTATCTTCGTTACAGTTCTTCCACAGATCGACGTCGGTATAATCTCCCAACAACAGATGAAATTGCGGTAATTTTACCGGGCGATGGAACTAAATCAAGTGGAATGAGAGATATCGTTTTACATATGAGAGAGAATAATGGGCTGATGCAAATTAATGAATGTCACCCCGCATATTTACCTCTACATTATGTGTTACTGTTTCCTTATGGTGAGCTTGGATGGGAACCTGAATTGAGACAGTGGGACGAATCTCATGGTGGACCTTCAACCAATCGATTGACTCAGTTGCAATTTTATAGTTATCGCATGTTTCAACGTGATACTGAGTATTCAACAATTTTGACAGGGAGAAAATTATTTCGGGAGTTCGTAGTAGATGCTTGGGCCTCTACTGAACAAAATCGATTGACATATTATAAGCTTAATCAAGCAAAGCTCCGCGCAGAACTTTACCAGGGACTTACCGATGTTTGTGCAGATGAATCGAGACCTGATCAAATTGGTCAACGAATGATTTTGCCATCTTCATTCATTGGCAGTGCAAGACATATGTTTGAAATCTATCAAGATTCAATGGCTATCACACGTTACAACCAACACCCAGATATTTTTCTCACTATGACTGCAAATCCTAATTGGCCTGAAATATCTTCAGCTCTGTTAGAACATCAACAACCTGTTGATCATCCAGATTTAGTTGCCCGTATTTTTGAGTTAAAGAGGAGGTTTTTGATGAAGATGATAGAGACGAAAAACATATTTGGTAAAAAGGTAGCACATGTTTTCACGATCGAATTTCAAAATGAGGGCTACCACACATGCATGTACTCCTGTTCCTTCATGGTCCAGACAAAATACAGACATGTTCTCAGGTAGACAAGGTAGTTTGTGCTGAATTTCCTGATCCAAACAAAGATCCTCTTCTTTTTGATACGGTCAAGAGTTGTATGGTACATGGACGATGTGGTGTTCGAAATACACATGCATCATGTATGGAAAATGGTGTATGTATTAAGAGGTACCCTCGGACATTTGTAGAATCAACAAGTATGGACGATAATGGATATCCTGTTTATCGTCGTCGTGATAATGGTCATGTTTATACTGTTAGGGGCCAAGAAGTTGATAATAGGGATGTCGTGCCATACAATCCTTATCTTTCAAGAATGTTCAACTGTCATATTAATGTGCGGGAATAAGATGCGTGAAATACATCCATAAGTACATTTATAAAGGCCATGATCGCACCACTATGGTGTTGGGAGGAGGAAATGAAATTCAAAAATATCTTGATGCAAGGTATATTGGATCTCCAGAGGCTGCTTGGCGAATATTTGGTAATCCTTTACATGAAGAGATTCCATCGGTTAGACGTTTGGAACTTCATTTACCAGGGATGCATCGTGTTGTATTTAATTCGGACGAACCGCTTGAATCAATCATTTCAAGAGGTGCACAACGTGATACAACTTTGACTGGTTTCTTTAAATGTTGTGCTAAGAATGAATCTGCACGTGCATTAACCTATCAAGAATTTCCAGAAAAATTCATTTGGAACAAGAAAACCACAATATGGACACCTAGACAAAGGGGGTACGTAATTGGCAGGATGTACTTTGCTAGCCCAAATTCAGGTGAGCGTTTTTATCTGCGTTTGCTACTAACAGTTGTCAAAGGACCAACATCATTTGATAACCTGTGCACAGTAAACAACGTTATGTATGATTCTTTCAAATCTACATGTGTTGCAAGAGGTCTTCTAGAAGATGATGTCGAATGGATACAATGTCTTCAAGAGGCTTCAATTATGAAAACGGGACACCAGTTGAGGAGATTGTTCGGTATTATTCTAACTGAATGCTCTCCGCTATATCCACATGCATTATGGAACCAGTTTTCAGTGCATATATGTGATGATCTTAAACCCAAGATTCGTACAATGTTTGGTATTTCAAATCCAACTCAGGATCAAATCGAAGATTATGGTTTATATTTGCTGAATCAATTGTCCCACGAGTCAGGCAAAAGCTTAATTGACTTCCCACCAATGCCGCAACCGATTGGAAATTGGAATGCAATAGTTGGTAATAGACTATTGTTTGAGCATCAAAAACTCCAGAATGAAACTCAACAGTCAGATGCACAAAGTAATGTTGATCGCCTTAATGATGCACAACACGTTGCTTATGCTGAAATCACTTCATCAGTGTTTCAAGATATAGGAACTACTTTCTTCTTGAGTGGGGGTGCCAGGACAGGGAAGACATTTTTGTACAATACAATTGCAACGAAATTGCATAACCTTGGACATATTGTTGTTACTGTTGCTTCTTCTGGCATTGCATCTTTATTATTGATGGGAGGCCGCACGACACATTCAACATTTTGTATTCCCTTAAATGTGCTTGAGAATTCGATTTGTGACTTTACCAAACAATCGATGCATGCAGAATTGTTCAGAAAAACAAAACTAATAATATGGGATGAAGTACCTATGCAACATATACATTGTGTTGAGGCAGTGGATCGCACCCTTCAAGATATTCGTGATAATAAAAAGCCATTTGGGGGTATTACTGTTGTGCTTGGCGGAGACTTTCGACAAATCTTGCCAGTTATACCGAGAGGAGTCCGCGAGAAATTTGTGGGTGCATCGTTGAGGCGATCATTTTTGTGGAGGGATATACATGTTTTGACTCTGGGTTTAAACATGTGCTTAACTCATATGGATTTTAGAAATGCTGCATTTGCAAACTTTTTAATGGAGGTAATAATTTATTCATCAATAATTTTATGAAATATTGCTTTTCATTAGTATTTATTCCTTTTCGCTCAATTAACTTCCCAATTTTAATTTTAGGTTGGGACCAATCCAGAAGAAATCATAAAACTTCCATCAACAATACACAAATGTCATAATATAGAAGAATTTATATTCAGAATTTACCCGCGTTTAAATGTGGTTGGTACAGTGACTCAGGATTATCTAACTGAACGTACAATTCTTTCTGCACGTAATGATGATGTTAGTTCTATAAATGCTGCAGCATTGAATATATCCCCTGGTGAGACTATTACATATTTAGCTGCAGACAAAATTTCAGAAGATGAGGAACTCGATCATGCTATCATGAACCGTTTTCCGAATGAGTATCTAAACTCTCTAAATCCTTCAGGACTACCGCCGTTTAAGTTGGAGTTAAAAGTGGGTTACCCAATAATGTTGTTGTGGAATTTGGCGCCAAAAGATGGGCTTTGTAATGGCACACGATTAATGGTTGTCAGATGTGCCTCGCGTGTAATTGAAGCTCAGATTCTGAATGGACCATTATCAGGCAATTTAGTCTTCATTCCAAGAATATCACTTACACCATCCTCTTTAGAATTACCTTTTCAAATGACAAGACGTCAATTTCCTGTGCGCTTAACATATGCTATGACAATCAATAAATCTCAAGGACAATCTGTCAAATTCGTTGGAGTTGATTTGCGCATAACAGTGTTTAGCCATGGACACCTGTATGTGGCACTATCCAGATGTACATCTTCTGATCGTATAAGTGTTCTTCTTCCTGAAGATGCGTCGAATTGCACATCAAACATCGTTTACCCTGAAGTTTTGTTATAAGACTTCCTATTCAATTATTTACAAATGGTACCATTTAGTTACAAAATTTTCATATTGAATACACATAATTAAAATAACCATGTTAACTTTACATTATCATCATTCAATATTTGTAGTATTGGTGTGAATTGGCTAAAGAGCTGAAAAGAATAAATACAACGCGACTTCACCGACGGGGTTATCGTAATAAGGTAACTCGATCCTTACACTGTTGTATCGAACTGTATTTTTTTATAAATTCTATAAATTCCACTAAGATTTGTTTTTCTTTTTTTCCTGTAAAACTAGGTTGTTGTCACTTGAGGTTTCGCATGTGCATTGACACAAGAACATTCAAAAAAGTGATGAAGAAAAAGTACAATGAAGATAAAGTTCAATGAACTACTGGAAGATTGAATCATTAATTATATTGTTTAACACTACATTCAATCACAAGCTACAAGGATTATGATTATCATGAATAAGTCACACTATTTTAAGATTCTTTGAATTTTATTCATATGCATGGATTTATATTTGTTGTCTATCTTCTTGGTTTAATTGTTGCATGTTTATGATTATCAAGAATAATATTGCAACAATGAATAATAACATGGACATTTTAATTATTCTATTATCTTATTGTTATTGGTGTGTTGTTGTTCTTATTCTTATAATATTAGATCACATGTGATAGTAAAAAAAAAAAATTATTGTTGTAAGGATCCAGTTAACTGTTGCTAATTTTATTATTGTCAATTTAATTTGTAATTTTTATATTATGTACAGATAATATGGAACGCCCTCCCATCTATGTACGTCGTAGTATGCGTTTGGCAGTATCAATCATAGTAGATAAATTTGAAAATGATTCTTTTGAAGATGGAACCCCAATCTCAGAGTTTGGGTTTGAAAAAATTAGATTAGGTCGTATGCTGCAAAATGCAGGGAAAAACATAAGTGAAGATTATATTATGCAGAAAATAGCAGAGACCCTTCCCACCACCTGGGATTCTGCAAAGGAAATTTTTTTTAATCACGACCGACCAACCTGTGTGGTACGATTTATACAATTATTTGCAGAAGCGGAGCGCAAGATCCATCCACTGTGGATACAGTTTGAGACAGAGAAAATGGATCCACAATCAGATGTCATGGACCATATAAAAAAGAAAGAATCATTATTTAGAGAACTGAGACAAAAAGGTTTTGGTCCGAATAATTCAATAATGTTGTACGCTGTTGTTAACACGCTTCCATCTTTGTGGCCGATTGACTTCATTCATATGCATTTCGAGAATGACTTTCTAGATATGATAGATTTGGAGGATCTGTTAGAAGAAATCGAAGATGACTTAATTTGTTTACGAGCATTAGAAGACTGGGAAGCTCAACAGAGGAACAATGAACATCAGAACTTATGAAGTGATATTTTGCAGGTAAATATGATTTCTCAATCTTTTTATTATTAGAATGTTGATGAATTGAAAAAAATATTTGTATGTTTTTAGTGAATGAAAAAACATCTAAATATAATATTTTTTATGAATACAGGTCGTATTCATTCTTTTGGAAGCTGGTGGAATCTCAAATGGCAAAACTTATTTTTATTATGTAGATGGTTGCATTTGTGGATAGTTTTTTGTTTGAGATATTTATTACATTGGTGGATTGAGTTTATAATTATGTTTTGTTGTTGAATTGGATTATGGTAATGGTGACGAATACAATAAAAATATTGTTGATTTTATTTATTACTTAAAGATTGTAAAATTTGATTTGGTTCTATTAGTATTTTTTTTCCTAATGTATTTGTATATGTGTTGTTGCTTTGGAGATTTTTTTGTTCATTTTTTACAAGTAACGCAGTGCCTTCAGGCACGAGCAATGACTAGTACATGTATATTAGCCTTAGAGTCTAACCACCAATCTTTATCTTGATAGGTAAAATTAACTAGGGAATACCTAAAGGATGATTCGACAGAATTATCTCCATCCACTAGAACATTGACTTGGGCTCTTGGACCTCTTTGATTTGGCTTGGGCTTTGGCTTTGGCTTATATGGCTCAGTCTTCTTGTAGTAGCAATCCTTAGCCAAGTGTGTAAAACTCGGGTAAATTTGAACTTTTATAAAAAAAGGGTAAAACGGTAATTTGTTATTTCGGTACGGGTTGAAAACCTGAATTTTTCTAGAACTCAGATGACGAAACGGACCTCACCATTAGATTCGTCTCGTGAAAATCTAGTTACCCTGTCAAATTTCGTCGAATTCCGAGATAGTCAGATTTTTCGCGTTTTACGAGACGGTCGGGTCTCGGGTGACCCAAAAACGAATTTTTTAATAAAATTTTGAAAGTTGAAAAATAATTTAAAGCAAGTTGAAATAAAATATTTTGAACTTGAATCAGGGCGAAATTTAATCGTTTCGGGGGCAAAACGGACCCGGGAAAAGAGAGTCGTGTGGCGCGTTGTGGACCAAGCAATTAAAGAGTATATATAGGGGGAGAAAATCTGATTTCTCCCCATTTGGTTCAGCTGGTCTTCAACGTTGGAGAGAAAGAGAGGAAACAGGAGAGAAACTCAACATTCTCTCTACGATTTACGGTCCTACGGTGCTTAAATCAACTTGAGTCAAGAATTAAAGTTGTTCTTCTCGACAAGGGCTACGCAATTATACCAAAAACGAAGGCTTTCCCCGAAGGTTTGAAAAACGAAATTTTGGAAAAGCTTGGATTAGAGTTTGGGTTGAATTCTTGAAGTTTCCTACGGTGATTTTACGCTTCAAGAGGTAGGATTTTCTCCCTAATTAGGTTTATTTTCAACCTAGAATGATTATATGGAATGGGTAGGTTGTTAGAGAATTTTAACACTTGCCTATTGTTGGTTATTTGGTGAAATGGGTATTGAAAATGGGTAGTTTGATAGAAGTTGTATCACTTGTTTATTGTTGTAAAAATTGAGGAAATGGGTATTGAGAATGAGTAGAATAATTTCTATCATGAATTACGTATGTGGAAATTACCTAATGTGATTCTTGAGTTATGTGATAAATTTGAGCATTTTATGTGATCACATGATTTGGTGCCTTGAAAGTGTTTGATAAATGCCTATGTGAAATAAAGTGTGTTAATTGCATGAGATTAGGTGATAACATGCTTGGATGATGTGGTAAAGTGAAATCTTATGCTTATGATATGAATTACAATTAGAAATGCAAATGTTGAGTTATGTGAATTGTGGGCATGCTATGTGTTTATGTTATGCCTTGATGAATTTAGTGTCTTGATAGCATGATTATGTGATAACACACTTTTGGAAATTGTGTTGTAGGAATTGTTGATATATATATACACACTTGTGATATATTGGCATTGATGGGTTATGAAAATTATGTGCTTGGATTTAATTGCCCATGGAATGTGTTGAAATAGTTCATATGTTATTTATAGCATATTGGACATGATTGTTATATTGCAAATGTACATTACATTGCATTATGCACGGAGACATCACATTCATGAACATTGAGCATGCGTGGGGGTGTGTTTGCATGGTTTTAATCAAACACCACATATGGTGAATGATGGGTGGGCTCGGGAAGGTTGGATTGAAGATCTGACTGAGTCGCACGATTTGCATGGTAAATAGGGTCGGGGTTAGCAAGAAGGGCTAGAAAATCCCTCGAGTGCAAGACCCAGTAGTTGGGGTACGCACTCCCTTGGTTCGGTCCATGAAGTGTGTGGGTGTATGCGAAACCCTCGGTAGAAGTCCATAAATTTCGTGTGGGTTGGGTTACCCTTGGTGTAAGTCCATAAATACTCACCCCAAGAAAGACTCAGAGATTTTAAAATGGTCATTGGATGTACAATATCTATGGCGGGGGTTGGAATGTCCGGTTTTAAATACATGACATGACATGTGTTGTGGGAGCCAGTGAGGCCTCGGGTTGAGTTGTATGAGTGAGTCTCATCTCATTTCATGGCATGATATAGTAAATTCCAACATTGAGTTGCATATTCTGGATTGGAATTGTTGTGGATGGTTGATTGTTTCATGTGAACATTTCATATGCATCTAGGTTGGGAAGTATCTTCTTTAGGAGATACCCTATTGAGCGTGGCTCACCCTTCATGGGAAAACATTTCAGGTGCGAGGTTCACACCGGCGGACGGCTCTCAATTCGAGTCTCAAGGGTGAAGAAGGCTGACTTGTAGCTTTTATGACTCATTTTGTATAACTTTTGTGAAAATCTCATTTTGACATGTAAATATAAAAAAATTGTAATTGAACTCATATGGACTATTTTTAATGTAACATTGCATGTTCTTATATAAGTATGAATAAATGGACCCGGTGTGGTCAATGTTTACTCATAAATGGACCCAGTGTGGTCAATGTTGTATGATTGCACAGGTTGTGTTTTTTGGGTAGAGTTCCCCGTACAAAGGAGACTCTGCCCAAATTTCGTTAAATTATAGACCTTGGTAAATGGGGTATAATGGCGTGATATCGAGTTACACGATATCCACGGGTATTCCGCGGGTTGATGGGTGATCAACGGGTTGACAAATGACCCCCGATTTTTGGGGTGTCACAAAGTGATTGGTTCGTCCACAAACAAAAGAAAGGCATCCTCTCTCTCCCTAAGCCCTTGAACTTATTATTATTGTTGCTTTAATGGTTTTGTTTTTGACCATTATTAGGGCGATCATTAAACCCCTTATTCTTAAAATTTATTTCCCTAGGTCGGAAATCTGTATGGTTGTTGTTACTATTTTCCACTAGGTTTACCTTAGGGGGTCTCTCATTTTGTGAGTTTGTACCAATCCTATGCTCCTCTTCAACCCTAAGCGTGTTTATAGTTTGGGTTAAGATTAACTCTCCTTCTTTATGCCTAAGGGTTTTAGCAAACTTATCCCAAGAAGGTAGAAGTTTGTTAATTAATTAAGCTTAAAATTTTAAAATCTTCGCTAAATGTAGTTCCACCCTTTTCAATTTTTCTAAAAAAATCTTGATATTCATGAATTTGATCACCAACAGGTTTATTCTCCACCATTTTATCATTATTAAAATTAGAGATCATAAACCTTTTAATTCCAGCATCAACAATCCCATACTCGGCCTCTAAAGTGTTCCAAAGTTCTTTAGCGGTTGTCGTAGTATTATGGTAGACATCATAAAGATGGTCAAAAAGAGCACTAAGAATTCTATTATGACAGTGGCATTCAATTTGTTCAGTGGTATACAATGAAGATAACACTTGATTAGGTTGAGGCTCTTCTATAGTATAAATTAAGTCTAGTAAGGTCAATCAATATCGAACTTGTTTTTGCCACCTACGAAAATTTTGACCATTAAATTTTTCGGGTTTGACACTATTAGCTTCTTCTAATCTAGTCATCTTTAATTAAAATTCAAGGGCAACGAAATAGTAAGAGATATGCAAAGAACCTGTATTGAATTTAAATGTCAACTGTCAAAACTCTAGTTGTTTAAATTTGTAACCAAATCAAGAAAGGTCTTTAAGTTATTGTCCAAAACCTTTTTTCTAACGAAAACGTTTTTTTTTTTTCTAGTTTCTCTTACGGACTGTTTTTTGTTTTAAAAAAAAAAAAAAAACTGTTTTTCAGAAAAACGGTTTTTTCCCTTGTTGCTCAAAACTTTTTTTTTTTTTTAAAGTATCAGTTTTATATTTTTTTTCCCCTTGTTACTCAAAACTGTTTTTTTTTAAAGAATCTGTTTTATTTGTTTTCCCTTATTACTCAAAACTGTTTTTTTTAAAGATTCTGTTTTATATTTTGGAAAGAAACTATTACTGATTTTTTTTAACAACAAAATTTCAGCTGCTTTAGATTGTAAAACCAGATAGATTTGAAGCATAGATTTACAATTGGAGTTAAGAAAACTGGCTATTGAGCTTTTTGGCCAAAACAACAATTATTAAAACCATGATGTGAGCAAAATAATTATGAATGTTGCAATCTAAAATTAGGAATAAAGCATGCAAAAAATGGCTTAGATCGTTAAAAATATAACTTGCAATTTAAATGAACACAGAAAATATATAAACATGAAATCTATAGAAATCAAATAAATTAATTTGGAATGAGCTGATCTGCGAGTCCGAGAGGCGTGTAATCACTGTTTTAAAGCAGTTGAGCCTCCCCACATGAGGATACTGACGGACACCAGCAACTTCAAGATTCAACCCAAACGACTATACATATACATATGCATATACATATATATGACTAAACTCGATGTTGGAAGAATATGGATATAAAAGTAAATGGAATATTGTGTGGGGTAGGGAAAATCTACTGGTGTAGACTAGTATGTCCAAGCAAAGGTGAAATACATGTAAAGGAATAATACTGGTGGTTGAATTCGTTGTTCTCCAAAATGGTTTCTCAAAGCCACTTATATAGTCATTAGTTTAGTAACCCACACATATAGCCTTTACAACTTCTGACCGTTTGGCCATAAAACCATCTTTAAGGTGAGTAATTTTTATTCTTTAGTATACATAATAAATATGATAAAAATTTGTAACTGAATATTCAAAAATTTAAACTCAATTAAAGTTGAAATTCAATGAAAAGTTTTAAAAACTTAATTTTATTCTTACAAGTAGCTCTGGTTTAAACTAAACATTCTATAGTGGGTGCAAACCTCAAGGTAACGTCCTGAGGGGATTGCTACATCTGATCGCTCCTGACCATCCTTTTTCCAAGAGCAAAAATACTATTTAACTACGAACAAGAAAGTTACAAGTAATGCAATTATGGAACTTTAATAATCACAAAAAAGTGATATGGTGCCCTATGTTGCATTGTTGAACAAAGCACCTACTCCACATAATTTTGGTAATGACCCGATATAGTTCTAAGATATTTATTGTCAATAATTTGTGACAAGAAGGATTTTTAGAAGGTAAGTTGAACTATTTTGTATGGTGTGTAAAATTCATATACAATTTTATTGTTAAAAGGGTTAAGGTAAAAGGTGTTGGGTTAGAATAGTCAGAGTCAGCAAAGGTCCTGCTTTTTACCGGATTCACTCTATAGTACATTTAATGGAAAACTGGGGATCGAGAAGTGAAAACCACGACTACCCAAAATTAGCGAGATGGTATTGCATTAAAACAAAGGCTTCTAAATAAGGTTTTTTTTTTTTCTTTTTTTGTGGGGGTGGGGGTCACTTTCTTGCCTTACCCCTTACAAAAGCAAAACAAAGTTGCTAAATGTAAATTACACATAAAATAAAAAAGTGCATTCCCTTACAAAATAGGTTGGTGGAATAATTTCACCAATAAAAAGCTAAACTCCATTATAATAAGGAGAAGACTACGGTATTTAAAAAAATATTGGTACCATACCTCTAATTTTTACAATTTTTGGATGTATTTTTATAATTTTTGTGGGTGTTTTACAATAAAAAAATTTACACTTTTTGTGGATGATTTGACAACACCTATGCATATTTTTATAATTTTTATTGGTATTTTTATCACTTTTATAATAAATTTGCGATCGATCCTAAAAATTATAATGATCGTACCATATTAATTTTTTTTTCCGCCGTATACTTCTTCTTTTAATAAATTATTAGGTGTAACTCGTGTCTGAAAGTACGGTATAATGTGAATGATTTTAAAAAGGAGATTAGTGGTTATTGAATGAATTTATTCGATACCGTCAAATAAATTTATTGAAATGTATTATTTTATATTATAGATAAAGAAGTGTTTTGAAAAGCCTTCAAATAGTGGATCCATTAGCTTTTCTGAGAATCATATGCTTGCTTATCTCAATGAATGACTTTATGCAGGATACTTGCACTTGACTCCATCCCATTCCAAACAAAACAACCGTCCAATGACTTTCTGGACCCACTGCCGCCCACCTCTTTGTCTTGCTTGCCTTCACTCCAATGGCCAATAAAAAGACCATATTGATCTTGCAAGGGATGTCTCATCTTCCCTTCTACTTCCTCTTTAATTTCCTTCTCTTTTTTCATCTTTATCTTTTCAGCTTTGTTGATCTTGTCTAAGAGACTTTTACAAATTAGACATATATGAAGTCTTCAAAACTTGCCTTTGGAATGAATTCCTCCTCACGCGTCTGAGTAAAACCCACCTTTTTAGACGTAAAGACATTTCTACCACACTGTCATCCTTGGAAAATACACCATAACCCTCTGAATATTTGTGGTTGTAGGATATTCCAAAGAAGGTTGATGAAGTATCTGAACCATGGTACGCATGTCTTCACACTCTTCCGAAATCCATTCGCATTGCTCCTCCCCACTGTCTATTTAAGGCACCGTCTCCCTCCCACTCTAACCCAATTACTTGACCTCCTTTCTCTCTCTCTCTCTCTACATCTTTCTCACCTCCAAACCTCTTTTTCCGTCTAGCTCAAAAGAGAGACCCATCACCCTACCTCCTATATCCAACACCTAGCCTTCTCACATATCTGCATGCAAATCATTTTCCCATCTTTGTCTTCTCACTCATAGATGGTGTTAGTTTTATCGTATAAGTGCTACCTAAATGACATCACATGGATGGTTTTCTTTCCTAGATCCCCAAATTAAAAAAAAAAAAAAAACCCTTTTTGGAATGCATTCTTCATCACAACCACCTCCACTGTCTTTTTCGTAACCTCTCTTTCATGGATTTTCTTGTTGACGAACTTCGTTAGAGAATCAGCTCGCCTAGTTGACAAGGAGTCTGCTCGTCAATTTGACGGGTTGATTACTGTCAGGCCTATATGTTACTCTACGAAAATTGACGAATTTCGTTAGTGAAAGTGCAAGTGGGATCGACTTCAGAAAGTGAAGGAACTATATCTCTCTCCCCTGAGGAATTTCTTTCTAAGCCAGATTACAGGTTTGTTTCTTCTTTTACTGTTCACTTGTTTCTCACGCGTTACTTCCACTTCTTGATTAATCATTTTGTAAAGTCCCTAGATTGTTGCTTTCTTTTAACAATCAGAATCTACTGAATTATTAGATATATTGTGTGGTAAGATGCACGTTTCTAATTTCTGAAATTAGGGAAATTTAAAACCAATAACCATAGTTAGATATACAATGTAAAAAATGTAATGGTACATGGGGCAATCTAAGACCAATAATCATAAGTGGATGCATAATGCATGTGATGAACCTAATAGTTGAAAGGGTAAAGTGAGATATGAGGCATAGTTGTAGGGGGTCAAAGTATCATTTTATGAATAGTTTAAAACTCAGTATGTCTTAGCATTGAATGAATACTTGTTATTAATTAATTTATAAGCTTGATTGTAGTTTTCAGGAACAACTTACTATTAAGGTTAAGGTTAGCCCAACTAATTGTACATTTATTTCTTGTTAATTTGGAGCTCTGATGGTTGTTTCTAAAAGCTAAATATATCACAACAAGCTGATCTTATTTCCATGAGTATAGATAGAGAGCTTGCTTGCTTTATCTTCTATACCCTCTGAGCAGTGCATCTTCAAGGTGTATGATGAATTACGCATTAAAAATGAAAAATCTTATGAAGGGAAAATATTAGCAATTGATCCTTACCACCATAGTAAAGATAAGAAACAAAAGATGGAAGAGAATAAACGAATGCTACTTACACGAAGAAATGAGATGAGTGCCAATAGATACGTCGTGACCTTGAGTGAGACGGAAACGAGAGCAAGAAAATGTTACGTAGAATCCTGTAGCCTTGATAAAGGTAATTTTGTGAAAATGATACTTCTTGACGGGTGTTTTATCATTGAACTATTTCCGAAGTATGAGAATAAAGAGCTCCGAGACACAGTTGACCTTATTTTTAAGTTTGTTCGGATTAGGAATAGCATATGACGTGATTTACTATGATTTGAAAATCAACTTCAATTTTTTATCCTCATCCTATTATTCAACATGACAAAGGCGACAAACGAACAAAATGACCTGTGTAATCTGATATTATCTTTCATAGATAATATATTACTCAAAACATCCATTCCAGAAATAGTTCCAAACGACAATACAATCAATGATATCAAGCATTTACTCCAAGTGGAGTAAATGCTTTACCAAGTGGTGTACTAAGTGGAGTAAATACTCGATATCATTGACTGTGTTGTTGTTTGGAACTATTTCTGAAATAGATAGTTCGAACAATATATTATCCCTGAAAGACAATGTCAGATTACAGAGGTCATCTTATTCGTTTGTCGTCCTTGTCATGTTGAATAATAGAACAAGGATAAAAAATGGAAGTTGATTTTCAAATAATAGTAAATCATGTTGTATGCTATTCCTAATCCGAACAAACTTAAAAAGAGGGTCATATGTGTCTTAGAGCTCTTCATTCTTATACTTACGAAATAGTTCAATGATAAAACACCCGTCAAGAAGCATTATTTTCACAAAATTACCTTTATCAAGGCTACTGGTTTCTACGTAACATTTTCTTGCTCTCGTTTCCATCTCACTCAAGATCATGACATATCTATTGGCACTCATCTCATTTCTTCGTGTAAGTAGCATTCACAGATAACACATTTTATGCTCTTCCATCTTTTGTAGCTTATCTTTGCCATGGTGATAAGGACCAATTGCTGGTATTTGCGATTCATAATATTTTTCATTTTCAATACGTAATTCGTCATACACCCTGAAGATGAACTGCTCGGAGGGTGTAGGAGATAAGCAAGCAAGCTCTCTATCTATACTCATGGAGATGGGATCAGCTTCTTGTGACATATTTAGCTCCTAAAAACAATCATCAAATCTCCAAATTAACAAGAAATAAATGTACAATTAGTTGGGCCAAGCTTAGACATCATTGCTGCACAGTTAGCATCGTTGGTCGATATGCTTTCGAGTATGCAGTAGCACATGGAGGAGCATCATCTTCTTACATCACAGAGACTAGATGCGTTGGATGGATAAATTGTGAGTATGGAGATCTCTCAGCAGGTGGCCTTTGGATTTCTTACCAGGAGAGTTGGTTGACTACACAGATTGATCAAGGATAAGCAAATTGTTGGGGAGCCAGTTACAAATGAGACTGGTTCATATACCGAGCTTCCCCGACATGACAGAGGAGATGGTGGTAATGCAACCATTTGAGCTATAGCTTTTAGAGACTTGTAGTATAGGTCATATGTGAGCTTGAGAGTGTCTTTATACTCATTCTTGGTTTGTACTAAAGTACTCATTATTTTTCCTTCCTTGAATTTTATCTTTTGTTGATTTTTATTTGCTTAGCATATTTTTCATTTGTTGTGACATACTCTTGATCCCACTCTTGATTGTCTATCATATTTGACTTTGAGTTATATGTCTCGTTTGTCCCTTACTTAGTTTACTTGAATGATTTGACCAATTGATATGCATTCATACATTTTTGTTATACTATGATTCTATGTCATAATTGTTATAGGTCGTCATTGAATTGAGATTTATAGCAATTAAGATAAGGATATGTTGGGTAACTTGATTATGTACTATGTTTGTTGCATGTTATCATTGGGTTGACATTTGTGATAAAAAGGGTGAATAGTTTAGGTACATATTAGAGGAATCGGAGAGACTTTCTCTTGACTATGATAGATATGTTGTATTGCATGTGAACATAAAAAGAGAGAGTTTGTTCAAATACTCAAGGGAGTAAATTTACAAACTTAGCATAAAGTCACATATTTTACTTGTTTATTTTTCTCTTGTTATTTGATTTGTGAACACCAACTAAGGGGGAGAACATGGTGTGTTTCATATAGATAGATCAATAAGTTTGTAAGCATATTGGGCAAGTTAGTTTCTAACATGTTACATATTTATACTTGCTTGATGTATACATACTTATGTCCTATGCTTATCTTGGTGTTTTTCAAACTTGCGATTATATTATGTATTTCTTTAACATATTATGTTTTTCTTTAACATATTATGTTTTTCATGAGGTTTTAGTTTGAGTTGTGATGTGTAGAACGACGATCTTTAAGCTTCATTTAAAGAAGTAGACCATTGTACTGGATAAAGATTTAGGACGTATACATGAAAGTTGAGATTAGATTTACAATTCTTTTGTTCAATGGTTTTGAGTTGTAATCTTAATTTCTAACTTGTGTATTTTGTCATGAAATTGTCAAAGGGGAAGATTATTAGATCATATTGTAATTGGCTAATTTTATAGAGTCCATTGTAAATCTCAACCTATTCCATGGCTATAATGCTATCAAGTTTAAGATTCGAAAGCATCATTGAATGGAAGAGATCAAGCATCAAAACAACATCATTCAACCGCTTAGGACAAGGTAATGACCAAGACACCTAAGATGAACCTTTGGGTTTTTTTTTTTTAACTTAGGTTGATTAGGATGACAATAAAATTGAAAGCAATTTGATTATGACTCCTAAATTATTTTAAAAGAAAAGATTTTCTAAACCATTTATGAGTTTTGAAAACTTAGTTTTGAGTTACAATCAAACTCCTCTTTGTGCAATACCCTTTAGTGCTCAAGAGGACAAGTTTTTGCATGATTTTCTACTTAAAAACCTGTAAGGACTAACCTATGCTCGCTAGCCTTATTATTATTTTTATGACTTAGGGAAGGAAATAAGAAAAGGCCACAGAAGGCAGCACATGGCTCGCTCTATGAGGTCACTCGAGCGGTCCTGGATGGTCGCTCAAGCGGTGCTTATAGTCACTCAAGCGATGCTTGCCTTAGTAAAGATTGGAACATGTATTTCATTCTAGCGACAACCGCCCTACGACTACACTTATTCAGGACCTATAAATAGGGAGAACATTTCCCACACCTAGGTTAAGTCTCTAGTGAGATTTCTAAGAGAGAAAATCATCCTTCTACCTTGATAGCATTCACCACAACCTAGATCCCTAAGACCAAAAAGGCTACCACTAGAGATTCTACCTAACCTCACAACTTGGAAAAGAAGATCTTGATGGTTTGATAAACTCATTGGTGTGTGTATACTGAGGATCGTTGGTGTGCCCATAATTGCTCAAGACCTAGACGAACCTTGTGGTAGGGAAGTCCAAGTGAAGCTACACTAGATGTCGAATGAGGGCCTTTGACGGAGAGATAACAAGGAAAGAAGCATCTAACAATGGTATTGGTTGAGGTATAAGACTTGAGTACTAGTATGTTGGCTTAACAAGTAGTGAAATAGGCTTTGGTGAACTAAGAAGGTTCCCTGCAATTTTTCACGAGAAAGGTTTTTCACGTCAACAAATCACTTGTGTTTCTTACTTTTTATCGTACACACTTGTGATTATTTGCACACATACGCAATATATGTTTGTTGATTTGATTGATTGATTATCTATTCAACCATAATTGTGCAAATATGTTTTGGGGTTTTTGGGATCGCCGTGAGATTGATTGTTGAGGCAATTAATTGAATATTAATTAAAATTAATTATCATGGTTAAGATGTGTTATGGTGATTAAAAGGGGTTCTCACTATTCATTGTTCAATTTTGTGTGAGAAGAGATAAATGTGGCAATTTAGGATTTTATTAGTAATTAATTAAGCTTTAAATTGAAAAACTTATTCACCCCTCCCCCCTCTAGGTAAAGTGTCAATTGCTCCACGTGTATAATTGTGAGGGAAGATCCATATCGGGTTCCCCCTTCAAGAACGAAAATTGCAATCAAGCTTATAAATTAATAAATAACAAATAATCATTCAATGCTATGACTTACTAAGTTTCAGCTTCTTTCTTTTGCTCCTCCGCTTTGTCTTCTGAGCTAATTGATTTAAATGGAAGAAAAAATATTTATGACAAAGTAAGTAAAGATGAGCCATCTATTTATAACAAGTTAGATGCATTTCACAAAATTCAAATAACACAGGTCTAGTCCTCAAAGAGTTTCTCTTTTACAAAAGTGGAATCAAGAAGAATAATAAGTACTGACAAAGCCATCTCTATTCTGTCAGTTGTGAAGATTTTTCTTATTCTTTTTTTTTTCTTTTTTTTATACTTTGACCCCCTCAACTATGCCTCCTATCTCACCTTATCCTTTCAATTATCAGGTTTATCACATGCATTATGCCTCCACGTATGGTTATTGGTTTTAGGTTGCCCTATGTACTGTCACATATTTTACATTACATGACTAACTATGGTTATTGATTTTACATTTTACATTGCCCCAATTTCAAAAATTAGAAACGTTTATCTTACCACACAAACCATTTTATATCCAAAACATTACAGACATTTAATTTTGGGATAGTGCCAAACTAATTCAAGTAGTTGAAGGTACAATTTAAGAAAATCAATAGTTAAGGAAGAGAAAGTATAATTTGTACATATTTTTCTTAGGGACAATTATTATGGAATCTTATGTGGAATCTAAAGAGCTAATACGAATACTGCACATTCAAAAGCTTTGTAAGCTATAATATTTTGAGTTCATTTCAAGTTTTGTACGAAAACTTGAAAATTAAATTGATCAACAAAAGTCATTATAGATTACAGATAGAGAGAACTCTTATGCTTAGAAAGCTATCTAATTATGTCTTGCATTCATACACTGTCTTTTTCATAGGGAAGGAAAATATCGATTTTAATGGGATATCACGTGAGAATCTCACACCACACAGAGAAATAAGTGATAGTGTCTTAATATACTGTCGATGAGCTCACTATCTATAAACCTAAGCTTTTAAATGAATATAATTTATAAACACGTATATTAGTTCCTGATGGTGTGTGCTTCGCAATTGAATAGGGTTATAATTCTCAGCGTTCACAGAATCATTGGATGATTCAGTTAGAGCTCCTAGGCTCTCCAGAATTGGACAAATGTGATGGGGGATTGCAAACAGAGAGTTTATATTGGTTCACCAACTCGGGAGCTCGGTTAATCCACTCTCAAGGAGTCTCTTGCTCCTAGGGAAGATTTTATTAATAAAGGGGGAGGTTACACAAAATATTTGCTTAGACTAATTGCTTGTGTTCCATTGTGAGGGATATGCTTCTTATTTATAATCTCCTAGGGCTTCATCTGATTTTTCGGCATGATCCTTGCCCCCCATTCGTAACAGTTGCGTTTGTTATGCAGTTGTCGTGGATAGTGCCTTGGCGGTTGCGGCTCTCTTGCCTGAATATAAGATTGTTACGATTTATGTATAATGCTTTGGTGATTCCCATCTGTCATCCTTGCTATTATCATGGTGGCATTATCGCTGGGGGAAGCTAACCTGAGCACCTCTGGTAGCTTGCCCTAAATTGCGCGATTTGATCTAAGACAGTCCGAGCTGAATTCCCATGCTCAACCTTAGCCATATTTTGAGTATCATCAGTTGCCCCCCAATCCCCAGCTAGGTAAGTTTTGTCTTATATGGGTTGGGGCTGACTGATGCTTTGGTGGGCGAGGTCAGCTCGGTTTGTCAGTTGACCTGCCTAATGATCAGTTTGGTTTGCCCTCAGGATTTGCACAATGGGACGTTTCTTAATTTTTTTGGTATTGTAAACGTGTGAGGAGTCTTTTTTGCCTCGTTTTCTGTGCACATTCATAACTTCTGGTTCCACGTGTCCGTTTGTACATCCGCCTTAAATGCATTTCTAGGCGGAACCGCCTTTTTCCATCATTTCGGATTCCTTTAGTATTTCTTACTCAAACACTCTCTGTTTCCTCTCTCTTCGTGCTTTCATCTTCTCCAATCTTCTGGTTGTCTAGGGTTTCATTGGTTAGTGTTCAGACTTGTTCAGAAGCCTTCTTGAAGCTAGCTCTGCTCATTCCTTGAATCTACCTCGGGTCACCGATTGTTAATCGCCCTCAATTAGATGCGTCATCTGCCTTGTTCTCCCCCTTCTTCCTCTAGGGTTTTTATCCACCATGGATTCCACATATTCATGATGGTTACTTCATTTATGGACCTTTTGCTTTTGTTATTTCAAGAGTCAGCGTCGTTCCTTGTCCTTTCTTCCTAGACCCTTACACTACTGCTAGGGTCCTTCTCTTTGGCCGTTGGAGTCTTGACCCTCGGGCTCTTGAAGACTGCTTTTCAAATGTTCATTATCTCTACATCTCTTTTTATCCTCGCTTCTCTTGCACCCTTATTTCTGCTTCTTTCGAAGCCATTTCTTCGTCTGTTTCTCTTACTATGGGTGATAGATCTCCCGAGTTTGAGGTCCGACCTCGTTGTAGGAGGCGGTCTGTGGACCCTGACGAGGTGGATGACCTGGGAGATATGGGTGATGAGATAAACAACTTTCTTGGTGTCGAAACTTTTGATGCCCAGGTTGCCGAGGTGGAGACCCTTCTGCCCCTATCAAGCCTAGTCCCTAGGTTTAAGAAATCTCGAAAGATCAGGTCTAAGAAAGGAAAAGCTGGGACCTCTGGTAGTGCCGGGGACGCTGAGGTCGAGTCCCAGGCTTTAGATCTCGTGGAGTTCAACAATGTTACCCCCTCCTTTCTGAGCATCCTCGCTGTGAGGTTTGACTTTCTCAAGGGCATGCACTGTTGGTCTCCATGTATGGACATCTGGTATGACACTATGTTGCCTGAGAAGACTTGCTTCTTAGTGGCTTCTTTTGAGAATGTTCTCAGATTTCCCATTCATCATTTCCTCAAGTCTGTCCTTCAACACTTCAATGTTTTCTCAGCCCAGCTCTCTCCCAACTTCTGATATTTTGGTGGGACTTTTGGTCTTTTTCAAGAAGAATGAGCTAGGTACCCCTTAAGTTCCCTTGCTCATGTATTTCTTTAATGCCAAATTTTCCCCTACCGAGGGCACCCGATCTCTAATCACCGACCTCCTAAGCTCCCATAAAGATTGGAAAAAGCTCTTCTTCTATGTGTCTGGGAAGGAGTGGGCGTTCAACTCAAGGGATGCCACCGAAATTCTCCCTGTGCCTCGGACTTGGTCAAGCCCAGACAATTTGAGTAAGTACTTGTCGAAATGACCTGCTTTGAATTCTTCTTCTGCTTCTGTGTTTCCATTATTAACCTTAATTTCTTTGTTATTCTAGGTATTCGACTCGACCTCGACGTAGACGAGAGGATAGTCCTTTTAGGACTCGAGGATTGCCCACCCAAAAAATATTCAGGGCTTCTGACGCCTTCGATGCTTACTCAATACAGATTCAGCCCTCCTGATGTGAGAGTTAAGACTCCTATTCCTCTGTCCTTGGTTGGTGCAAAAGATTCTGCTGGTAATGCCCATTTTCTATATCCTTACTCTTCTTTCTTTTTCCCACCATTTTGCTGACCTGCTATATTCTTTTTCTCAAGTCCAAGCTCCATGGCCCCAGATGCAGAAGCGGTGAAGGCCAAGCTGGCCCAATTAAGGAAGAAAAAGGCTGCTGGGAAACGGAAGGTTGAGGTCGGGTCTGGTGGTAACTTGGGGCCTCCATTAAAGACTTCGAGGATGACTTCCCCTCCTCAGATGTGCCCTTCTCTTCAAAAAACTCCTCAGGTGACTCCTCCTACTGAGAAGACTTCTTCTCCTCGAAAATACTCCCGTAGTGACCTCTCCCACTCCTTCAATGCTTATGAGGACTCCTACGAGGGATGTCCCCCTCTACCAACAGAGGTGACTAGGGCTTTAGAGTCTATAGCTCCCTCTTTGCAGGATCCTTCTCCACTGAAGCTTACTGAAGAGGCATCTCCCCGGCAGCTCCCTGGCATAGTAGAAGGTTCTTCAGGTCAAGTGGCCAAAGGCAAGGATTCCCTTATCAGGGTCGTGAACATGGTTTCTTATACCCTTCTCTCCATTATCCCAGAGACGAATATCCAGCAGGCTTCTTTGATGCCTTTGTCTACTTCGGCCACCACTACTCTTTTTGGGGCAACCTCAGTGAGTTGGCGGCTCTCATTTTTAATCTAGCCTTTGTTTGTCTTACTTTTATCCTTCTGATCAATGGTCTTGTCTTTCCTTGTAGATGGCGATCCATGTGGGAGCCCTAGTAGGCAGGGTCCGAGCACTGGAGAAATCTGTCGGTGTGACCCAAAAATCCTTGAAGGCCTCTAAGCTTAAGGTCGTTGATCTGACCTTCACCAATGATGATTTGAAAGCTTACGTCCAAGATTTAAAGGCTCAGGTATAGGGCTTGAGCTCGGAAAATAAGGACCTTGAGGTCGAGGTCAAAAGGAAAAGTGGCGAGGTCAAGCTCAAGACAGATGGCCTAGTTCAAGCTTGGAAAGACGTCTTCGAGACTCGTGAGGCTGTTCAGGCAGTGAAGAGTGACCACAAGGACCTTGCTCATGTCAATGATGTTTGCCTGAGAGAGATTGAGGATGAGGGGGCCACGGTGCTAGAAAGGGACACCAAGAATGCTGAGCTTAATGACGAGTGCACCACGAACTTGGCCAAGGGCTACTTTGCTTTTCAAGTGCAAGCTATGGACAAGTACTCAGAGCTGGACTTCGACTTCGAACCTCTGCTGAACGAGGAGGAAGAAGAATTAGCTGCGGGGAAGGAGGCTGAGGTCGAGGATCCTGAGGTTGCCCCTACTAAAGTCAGGGTCGAGGCCCTTGAGTCTGTTCCTGCTGAGGCTGAGGTCGAGGCTTTCATTCTTGCTGAGGCTGAGGTCGAGGCTCCTGCGTCTATTCCACCTTTGAGCCTATTCCACCTCTACTAGCTTCTTCTGTGATGGTTGTGGACGTTCTTGTGACTGGCCCGGTTGCCCCCAGCCTCCAACCACTTTTACTGATAATGAGGCCCCTAAATCTGTTTTGCCTGATGATCTCCCTACCTCAACCAACGATGCTACTGAGATTGAGGCTCCCCGAGGTGCTGAAGAGATGGTGGGAACCGTAGTAGATACTTAGGTCTCCTACAGTTTCTTACGTTGTAATCGAACTTTGGAAGAGAATTAATGAAAGAGTTATCTTTTGCATATTTTGTTTTGATATTTCTGTGTTATTTTTTCCTTTCTCCCCCTTGTTTCGAGGAGAGTTTTGGTCTTCTGGAAGCATCTTTGCTAAAAATCTTCGAAGGGTGAGGTTTGTCTATTCTACCAGCCCATCTTTAGTTATGAGCTAGGAGGCTTATCTTTTATTTCTGAGCCGAAGAGCTTATCTTTGTTTATGAGCTGAGAAGCTCATATTTTATTTATGAGCTAGAGGGCTCATCTTTGGTTATGAGCTGAGAAGCTTATCTTTTATTTATGAGCTAGAGGGCTCATATTTAGTTATGAGCTGGGAAGCTCATCTTTTATTTATGAGTTAGAAGGCTCATCTTTAGTTATAAGCTAAGAAACTCATCTTTTATTTATGAGCTAGAGGACTCATCTTTTATTTATGAGTAACATTTGACCTAGAACTTCTCATTTATTGCCACAAATTTTTCAAAAACAGGGAGCATAGTTTTTTTCAAGTATTGATAAAATTTCTTCAGGTGGTCAGCGTTCCATGAGTGAGTCAAGGCTCTTACTTCCTCAATCTGTAGCTCGTAATTCCCTACTTTGACTATTCTGGTCATGATGTATGGGCTTTCCCAGTTGGGCCCTAACTTTCCACTAGTGGGGTCCTTCCCAACTAGGAGGAGTTTCTTGAGGAGTAGGCCTCCCATCTTGAAACTCCTATGCTTGACCCTCTTGTTGTAGTATCGTGTCTCTTTTCTCTAATAGTTAACGATGTGCTGCAGGGCGTTGTTCCTATTTTCGTCCAAGAGGTCTAGATTGGTGAATAGCAACTCGTCGTTCTGTTAGGGGTTGGCGAGCTTTGTCCTTGGGGATGGAATGCCTATTTCAACAGGGGCCACCACCTTATTACCATAAGCCAAGGCAAAAGGCGTTTCATTAGTGGTTGTTCTGACGGTGGTTCTATAGGCCCATAATACTCTTGGTAGATGTTTCACTCATCGGCTTTTTAAGGCTTCGTGCTTGGTTTTCAGAGCTATTTTGATAGTTCGGATGGTCTCCTCTGCTTGTCCATTCAACTGGGGGTGAATTGGTGCTGAGACATAATTTTTTATACCCAGCTCGGCACAAAGCCCTTCGAAATTATAATTATCGAACTGCCTCTCATTGTCTGAGACGAATGCCCTTGGGATCCCAAATCTATAGATTATGGATTTTCAAGTGAAGTTCTGGATCTTTTGCTCCGTGATCTTAGCGATAGGTTCCACCTTGGCCCATTTAGTGAAGTAGTCTACCCCAATTATCACGAACTTGCACTATTCAGTGCTTATTAGGAGGGATCCTAGTATGTCCAACCCTCACTATTGAAATGGTCAGGGGCTTACCACCGAGGTAAGGAGCTCTGGTGGGTAATGCGGGATATTTGCATGCAGTTGACAGGCTTTGCACTTCTTGACCAGCTCTTTCGCATCTCTAAGTATTGTGGGCCAGAAATATCTCTCCATTAGAGCTTTGTCAACCAGTGTTCGAGCTCCGATGTGATTTTCACAAATGCCTTCATGGATTTCTCATAAGATTTAATTTGCTTCTACCTCCCCAACACACCTTAAGAGTGGTGAGAAGAAGCCTTTTTTGTACAGGTTATCCCTAAGGATGGTAAACTTTATGACCTGTCTCTTAGTTTTGCTGCTTCTTTGGATTTTGTTGGAAGGGTTCCATTCTATAAGTAGTCTCGAATTGGGCCCATCCAAGTTGGCTGCACTGCTATGGGAAGTACCTCTTCAGATTCAGAGCTTACAGAATGTTTAGCTAGGTTCTCGACTGGTACAAGCCTGCCTAAATTCTCTTGGGAAGTGGTGGCTAGCCTAGCTAGGGCATTGGCTTTGGAATTTTCTGCTCGGGGTATGTGCACAACCTTAACTTGTACAAACTTTCTCATCAGTTCTTGTAACTTCTTAAAGTATAGGACCATCCTCTCCCCCTTGGCTGCGTAAGCCTCTTCGATCTATTTCACTACCAGTTGGGAGTCGCTGTGTATTAGGAGCTGTTTTGCCTCCATGGAGTGGGCTAGTCTGAGCCTAGCAATCACAGTCTAGTATTCTACCTCTTTGTTTGAAGCTTTAAAATTGAACCTAAGGGCATATTCTATGTCTATCCCATCTGGAGAGCTCAGGATTAGTCCAGCGCCGCTACTTTGGGCGTTAACAACTCCATTACAGAAAGCTCCATCTACGGAAAACTTCCACGTCGGGAGTTCGGGAACTTGATGGGTTGATTCCAGGGATGCTGCTTAACCTGTGGTGAATTTTGCGATGAAGTCTTCCAATACTTGCCCTTTAATAGCAGTCCTAGGCTTGTACCTGATGTCGAATTAGCTAACTGCTTCATTGTCTGATCTATGGGGACTTTTTTCATGTGAGCATGAAAGTAAGGCCTAAACCTCCTTGCTGCCCTCACCAAGGGTAGGACTAATTTTTTAATCTTTGGGTATCTCTCTTCTACCCCTCAAAAAGCTCTGCTGCAATAGTAAACTGGCTGTTGAGCTCCGTTGAGTTCCCATACCAGTGATGCGCTTGTGGAGAAATCTGAGACATCAAGGTATATGGTGAGTATTTCTCCTTCTTGAGTGCTTACGAGGACTGGGGGCAAGCTGAGGTAATTTTTTAGGGCTTTGAATGCCTCACCTTGAATGCCTCACCACACTGTTCATCCTAGTTGAACGATTTTTTCAGAATTTGGAAGAATGACTGGCATTTATCGCTCGACTTGGACACAAATTGGCTTAATGCTGTTATTCTACCGGTCAAACGCTGGACTTCCCTTGTGCATCAGGGTGGTTGCATGTCAATTACAACTTGGAATTTCTCTGGATTAGCCTCAATACCTCGGTTGTAGACTATAAAGCCTAGGAATTTTCTTGCGGGGACCCCAAAGACGCATTTGGCTGGGTTGAGTTTCATTTGGTATTTCTTGAGAATCTGGAAGGATTCTTCGATGTGTTGGATATGGAGCTCAGCCTTCAACGACTTCACTAGCATATCATCTATATAAACCTCCATGGACCTCCCGATCTACCTCTGAAACATGCGATTCACCAACCACTGGTAAGTGGCACCTACATTCTTTAGCTCGAATGGCATGACCTGGTAGTAGTATGTTCCTTACTCGATTACGAATGATGTCTTTTACTAGTCATTGGGATCCATTCTAATCTGATTGTACCCTGAGAAGACGTCTATGAAACTAAGCAGTTTATGCCCTGTTGTGGCATCCACGATCAAATTGATCCGGGGAAATGGAAAATTATCTTTAGGGTATGCGCGATTTAGGTCGGTAAAATCGATGCAGAGGCGTTATTTGCAGTTGGTTTTCTTCACGAGGACCATGTTGTCTAGCCAGGTCGGGTAATCTACCTCCCTAATGGCCTTAGCATGGAGGAGCTTGGAGACTTCTTCATTTATAGCTTTCTGGCTTTTTGGGGCAAAGCTTCTTCGTTTCTACTTTATGGGCTTAAAGGTCGGGTTTACGTTGAGCTTATGTGTGATGATCGATGGGTCAATCCCTTGCATGTCTTCTTGTTTCCATGCAAACACCTCGATATTTTCTTTTAGAAATTGAATAAGGAGGTGTTTGATCTCCTTTAACCAGCCTTGACCCAACATACACTAGGTGCCCTAGGTCCTCATCTAGTTGGATTGGCCCCAGTTCTTCTAAAGGCATGGGCTTTGTCTCCAGCTCACCCTTCATATCAGGCTCATCCAGCTGTATGGTCTCAACATCCTTTTTCTTCATAGATGTTGCACAGCATTACCTTGCTACGCGCTAGTCTCCTCAAACCATCCCAGTGCCATTCTCAGGAGAAAATTTCATTACCAGGTGATAGGCAGAGGGAATAGCTCTCATGGCATTGAGGGAATGTCTTCTTAGCAGTACATTATATGCCGAAGGGGACGTCCACAATGTACAACTGTCATTGACTGGCATGGGGGTCACCAATTGTGAGGATGAGCTGGATTGAGCCTAGGGGAATGACCATTTCCCCTAAGAACCCGAGCAAATGAGTTTTCATCATTTTGAGCTTGTCTCTATTGATATTCTTTTGTCGAAGGCTGAGGTCAAGATGAAGTTGGCGAAGCTCTCATTGTCAATAAGAACTCGGTCGATGGTTCTATTGGCAATGATGGCCCTTATTACTAAGGGATCATCATGAGGGTGTTGGAAGCCTTCTAAATTGGAGTCTGAAAATGTTATGTCCATGTTCAGCCGAGGTGTTTGGGACACAGATTGTATTTCCAAAACACCCTCAGCTCAGACTCTCTGCATGTGGGCCTTCCTAGCTGAGCTGGTTTCTCCACCTCTAGCAAAACCTCCTAATATCACCCTGATTTCTCCCATGGGCTATTGGTGTGGTTGAGGAGCTTGCTACTGAGGCATAGGAGGTGGGCGAGCTCAGTTCTGGTAGTCCTGCACCATGAAACAGTGCAGCTGCCCCCTTTAGATAAAAAACTCAAAATCTTTCTTTAGCTGGATACAATCATCAGTGAGGTGGCCATGGTCCCGGTGATAGTCGTAGTATTTCGTTATGTCCTATTTAACGGGGTTAGCCTTCATCCAAGGTGGCCACCTTAAGAATTTCTCATTCTGTACTTCATAGAGTACCTACGACACTGAAGTGTTGAGAGGAGTGAAGGTTCATGAGCATTCTGTACTTCATAGAGCTCATTTTGTACTTCATAGAGCACCTAGAACTTTGGTCCTATCTCTTCTCCTTTTCTCTATGGGTTATAAAGCTCCCATCTTTTGAGAGGAGAGCTTGCTCACCATTGATGTACTTCTATGCCTTGGCCAGGACCTCAGCCATACTGGCTTGTGGGTTTTTGGAGATTGAGAACATCAGATCTTTTGATTATACCCCCAGTCTGGCAATGAAGGCAGTGAGGGAAACTTTTTTGTATGGGATTTCCATTTTCAAGGACTCCGAGTTAAACCTCTAGATGTAGCTTCGTAGCGACTCACTCGGTCCTTGTTTTACATTTAGAAAGTGATAGCTCAGCTTTCGATAGGTCCGAGCTCCAATGAAGTGTGATATGAATGAGATGGAAAGTTCTCTAAATGAGGAAATAGAAGATGGGGTCAGCCTGTTGCTTGAGTTCTTCCGTCGACCCTGATCTCCGAACATTATCCCGTAATATGTGTATGGCTTATATGGATAAGGGAGTGTCATTCTCCCTCGGAATGATGCAAGAAATGGAGTAAACGGAATAGTATATGAAATGTGTGTGTGTGTGTGTGTGTGTGTGAACAAAAGTGCTCCCCAAGTGCGGAGAGACTTTTGAGTGTCGTGTTTTACTTGAAAATCGTATTCTAAGGTCGTCTCTTCAGGGAAGGAGGTGAATCGTTTTGAATGTAATTTTGGTGAAAAGGAAAAAGTGTAAAAATCTTCGATGTTTGAGTTTGGTGATTTGTGTTCTTGATGAAAATGAAATGGAAACAAGTGTTAGCTAATCCGAAGAGGTCATTCCAATGGGAATGCAAAATCAACTCAAGACCTTCCTCCAATGGTGCCTAGATGTTTGATTGATTCGTAGGAAGCGCGAAACTAAAATAGAGGTGAGGATTCAAGCATACCCTGTGACAAGTCTACGGTGTATCAAGAACTCACAACCATGTCCACACTCAACCTAGTCAAACCAAATCATCGTACACTACGAGAAGAAATGAAAAAGAGTTAATTTAGCATACCCAAGAGGAATTCTCCCTTGGATTAGCCAACTTGAAGCTTAACTACTCATATTTAATGCAAGAGCATTAATGAAGTAAAGAGACATTGTGAAGAAATGAAGATTGGAACTTAAATTAATGCAAGAGAACATAAACTATAGAAAAGTACATTTACTACCCATTTGAAGAGCTTGAGACAAAAACTTAAATACAACAATGGTAGATTCTGAGATATTTAACTAAACTTGAAATGTACTTGAAGTAAATGACATTAAAGACAATAAATGAACCTTACAAGAGTATTCAAGAAGATTACAAGTGAAATGGATGGAAGAAATGCAAAAATCTAAGCTTTTTCTCACTAAAACTATATCTTCTTCCTAGAGCTTCTCTCTCTACAATGCAATACAATCTGAATAATGTGTAATGAATGCTGCATTTTCGTCCATGGAGCTCTCCCTAGGTGTGTGACAGGCTTCCCATCCATAGGGGGCTGACTTGATGGCTTGGGCAGGCTAGGACAAGCCTAGCCTGCAACTCCCTTCACTTGCCTCTTCTCTATCTTCCTCTTCAATGTTTGAGCCTCCTAAGTACAACATGAGGTGATGGGAGGTTTGTATGTGTGTAAGATATGTTAGGGGACAAGTGGGAGAAGTGTAGCTGGGGCCCCCAAATGACAGAGCTTTAGTTGCAGGTTATCTGGGCATTCTGGACAAAACCTTCCGGAAGGTCGATACAAACATTCCCGAAGGTTTGTGCAGGAATAGATGAAACAACATTCCAGTGAGCAAAACCTTCTGGAAGGTTCATTCCAGTAGACCAAACCTTCCGGAAGGTTTTGGCAGTGAATAGGCAGACCAAGTGTAAACCTTCCGGAAGGTTTTCATCCAAATTATATTTTTCTTGGTTTCTTCACCCTTCAATCTTTTCTTTAAGCTATTCCCTCATCTTCATTGACTTTAAACATTACGATTGGAGCTTACTCAAGCCTTTTACAACATTTTCACCTACATTCACTCAAAACTTCATTAAAGAGAAGATTAAACGCAATTCTCCCCAAACTCACAAAAAAAGCAAGTACAAAGGGGCATAACAACATACAATATAGGCAATGTTTTGTGCTAATCACACCCCCCAACTTGAGTTTTGTTATTCCCTAGCAAACATTCACTTTAAAGTTTAAACCACAAAATACAAACTACAACAACATCCATCCACAAAAGTAAATATCCAAACACTCAAAATGTAAAAATCACATTGCAATTAAAAATAGACTTGGGCAATGATAAAATGTAACAACTGTGTTATTTTCATTGATCATTCTCAAAAGTTCATTACAATGGGTTCGAGTTTCAAACAAAACAGCCCAAAACCTAAAGACACTTCTACTGGCCGACAAAAGTAATTCTAGCTATGTACAATCTGAACTCAAAAGAAACAAAACACACAAGTCATCCAAATCACCCTCTCCATCAATGTCATCATCAATGGCATCCTCCTCCTCAGTCTCACCCTCAGATTCCGTCTCCTCATCCTCGTCTTCGTCATCTCCCACCTCCACATTAGTAGAAGGTATAGGAGCAGCGGTCGTTGGTCCAGCTGGAGATGGCAGAGGTCCACCGGGGATGGGCTCACCCGGGAATGTATGCTAGAATAGTCGCATCACCATAACCGACAGCCTGTACATCGTCGACTCCAGAGCATCCATACGCTGTGATATGGTGCGGGCTAGGGCAGGTGCTGAGGTGGATGGCCCTGCAACAGACGGCTCTGGCCCTGAGGCTCTAGGCCTCTCTCCCCCAGTCCTAGCAGCTCTCTTGCTGCTCTTGACTTCCCGATGGCTCCAGTCTCTGGGGGCAGCAGAGTATCGTGAACATAGGACTTCACCTTGGCATGGTCGCACAGACGGGTGACAAGACTCTCGAAGGGGAGATTTACCTTCGGCTGTGCAGCCTTGGTGAATTCCTGCATCTCCTCAAAAATCAATAGCGCTACATCGATCGCCATTCCCATCATGAATGCGTGAATGAGGGCAAGCTTCTCGATGTTCGGGCTCTTCTCCGTAATAAAGCACCTTGTTCATCACCCCGTAAGAGTGCTTGAGGCCCCAAACCAAAGTTGTTCCTTTGAAGGTGGTCGGGTCCTCATAGGTGAGCCCCACATAGTCTGTGAGAGTCCTACCCCCTTCCACGTTGTGTGGGTAGACCGAGGTAGTCGAGGGAGGCCTCTCACACCCCATCACTGTGGCAATCGTGTCGGGGGTCACCTCGAAGGTCTTCCCTCGCACGTTGGTCCTCAACCTACCACCGTCCTCACCAAACACAGTCAATTTCTTGTAAAACTCTCTACATAACACCAAATTATAGCCCTTCACCTCTTGAAACCAAATACCCAACCCATGACCTTCAATCACCTTCACGACCTCATCATTCAGCCAAAGATAGATTTTGTCAACATATCTCTCACACGTGAAATTTTTTTCCTCAATTCGTTATCTACGTGTGTCATGTCTCACCTTAGTTCTTTTCTCTTCCCTATCTTGGCTACTCGGGCCCTCTCCGGTCCTCTTGTGGGAGCTAGTGCCCGTAGGTGGTGGGGTCTCAGGGCCCGTCCTCTTTGTGCGGGCCATGAGGGACAATAGTGCCCCCACACCAAGAAGCGTCAAAATAACCCATAGTAGTCTCTCCATAGGCTAAAAAATATCGACGGACATTCCACTCATTTGTGCCATGAAAAAAGAGTTGAAGGTTTGAAGGAAGATCAAGATGGACTTGAGAAATTTGGGGGAAGTATGAAAACCTAGGGCTTGTGTAGAACACCCAAAATTTCGGCAATAACCACTCAAAATCAACTTTAATCAATAAAAGAGATGAGAATCTAGGGCTTTGGTGAAGCATGTTTGATCTTGGAAGAAGTTTGAGGGAGAGGAGAGAGTTTGGAAGCTTAAGATTGAGGAGAAATGTAAAGGGTTTTTCAAAAATTTCGAACTTAAAACCCTCATTTAGCATTCTGGGCAAAACTTTCCGGAAGGTCAATCAAAACCTTCCGGAAGGTTTTGCTTACTGCTGGGGCAACATTGTCCAGTAAGGAAAACCTTTCGGAAGGTCGATGACAACCTTCTGTAAGGTTTTGCTCACTGGAAAGAACCTTCCGGAAGGTTTATAACAAAACCTTCCGGAAGGTTTTGCCTTTGCTACAAAACCATTCATTTGCTTCAAAATTCACATCCAACCCAACTTTCCTCAACTCCAAAACATTTTAACACCCTATCTATGACATCTATCCTACCAAAAACTTAAACCACACATATATACCATAATTGATTGATCATGCCCAAAGTATTTCCGAAATTACAACATGATTTAGAATTTAGATATTTTTAAAGTACAAGACATAGATTTCTAATTTAAACTACCAAAATGAATACCTAAAATGTAAAACATAGATTCAACTAACAAGGGCATTCCTGATTCTTATCAAATGTCGAAAGTTGAGCAATATTCCCCTATCCTTTAAGCATAGGGCTATGAAACACATCGTTCAAATGCCCGAACCAAACACACATGAGCATCACTATGGCTTTAAATGCTAGTCTAGAGTATGCACCTACACATTCATTTTCAAACTCGTGTGTGTGTGCAATGGACATGTAATTTAAGCATTTACACAATAGAGTTCACAGTCACTTTGGCTATCCAAATTAAGCTTCGATGCAACCTCACCAAGGGTGTCTCTCAACAATGAATCACACTCTAGTTATCCTGGCATGCTCTCCATGTGTATATGTGAGATAGAATCTTGTGCACAAAACGAAATATACTCAGATATAATTATCATGCATGAAAATGAAACAATCTTGGCATAATCTCGTGAAAGGAATGTCAGGGCATTAGATAGCAAACCAACGTCTCTTTTTCTTAAAAGTATGCATCTCCCATGCTTCTCTAGATCATTTAGGACTTTCACAGGTTAAAATGAGGTCTTGGGGTGATATTGAAGCAAATGAAATAAATGATATAGGATAACAAAGAGGGTTGTTCCGAGTGAATGACTTTTATTTCAAAAATATCTCCCTTTTCATGGGATTTTCAGTCCAACATCATCACCACACTCTTTGTTTTTTTTCTTTCTTTTCCTTAACATTTTCCTTTTCTTTTAGATCAATCTTTCTTCCTTCACCCCCTTTTTCTCATTTTCTTGGATTTTTCATTCTTTTCCATTCAACTTTTTGACTTCAACTTCATTCGTCCCTTTGGTTAAATTTTCGCAACACAATTCCTTCTCTTTTATGATTACTCATATTCAGCTCTAGGAACAACCAAGGTGAAGTTGATTTTCATCATTTTTCACTGGCTTGGTCAAATGTGTGGCATGAAAATGAATTTACCATTAAGGCTCAATCACAGCACTAGGGATAAAATTTTCACAATAAAGAAGGTTAAGGCTCAAAGAAAATCAAGGATGGCCTAAGATCATTTCTAGATAGGCATGGGAGAGTATTGTACATATCAAGACAAAGTCAATCAAATACCCAAATGCACCTAATAAAAAACAAGCATAATGAGATTATTGAACACATTTGGAATTTGAAAAATTATTCCTTGAGTAAATGTAAGTTCCCTCCAACAAAGATTGTCACTAAAGCTCTCATGGGTCCTTACTCATCTCCACTATTTATGTCAATCCCTAAAATATGAACTCAATCCGTAAATTGACGAAATTACACATTCAAGGTGTACATATTTGTGAGTTCAAAAGTAAACGCATATGTGATACTCGAGCATAGGATGAACTTCTATAATGTGCTCATGTATTCAAAATTCAACACAAAGATCAATGATTCAACAAACCATACACTTAAAATAAGGGAATACAGATCAATTTTCAGATATTTTCACAAAACATTTCAAATTTTTCACATAATTTACAACTATTGTGAACAAAAATCTATATGATATGTGAAAGATGAATTTTTATTACAAAAATTGGTATTACCAACAAAAATTTCCACAAACATTGGTGTATCATACAAATTGTGCACCTCACCCCCCAACTTGAATCATGCATTGTCCTCAATGCAACAAAAAAGACATGATATGCAATGAAAGACTGTAAAAAGATGAATAGGGGTAGAGAACACCTCGCACTTGAGCTTTTGACAAAAACACCAATATCTGCAACAAAGAAAAATAACATTATACGCAAAGATAAAATAAGTAAACAAAAACAGATAAAGTAAGTAAAAACGATTGTACACTAAAGATCCTATGAACAGTTATTACTCCACCAAGTCCAGATAGACCGGATCCATCAAATCTTCCTCCACTCTTCGTCCTTCAAAAGTCTCAAAAAATGGCTTAAGTCTTTGGTCATTGACCTTGAATGTCTTGCCATCTTCGGGGTTTGTGACTTCCACAACTCCATTAGGGTAGGCCACCTTGACAAGATAGAGCTCATCCCAACGGGATCAGAGTTTACCTTGAAAGATCGAGAGACGAGAATTGTATAAGAGCACTTTTTGTCCGGGCTCAAATGATTTCCTTTCAATGGATTTATCATGAAAGATCTTAGCCCTCTCTTTTGAAATTTTAGAGCTCTCATACGCGTCTCTTCGAATCTCTTCCAATTCATTCATTTCAAGCTTTCTATTCTCTTTGGTCATTTTCATGTCGAAGTTCAAGGTTTTTATGGCCCAATAAGCTTTGTGCTCCATCTCAACCTGTAAATGGCAAGCCTTGCCATAGACTAGCCTATAGGGTGACATGCCTAGAACAATCTTGTAAGCAGTGCGGTAAGCCCATAGGGCATTGGTCAACCGAAATGATTAATCTTTTCTATTAGGGTTCACTATTTTCTCTAGGATGTTCTTGATTTCTCTATTGGCCAACTCGGCTTGACCATTGGTCTGTGGGTGATATGTGGTGGACACCTTATGTGTGACGCCATATTTATGCATCAACGATATAAATGGTCTATTACAGAAATGAGACCCACCATCGCTTATCATTGCACGAGGCATCCCAAACCTCGAAAAAATGTTCTTCTTGAGAAACTTGATCATGACCCAGTAGTCATTGGTCTTGGTCGGGATAGCTTCCACCCATTTTGACACATATTCCACTGCTAGCAGAATGTATAGGTAGCCAAATGACACGGGGAAGGGACCCCAACAATCAAATATCTCGATAACAAGTACAAGGGAGAGGGGCATCATGTTCCTTAGGATTACACTACCCAAGCATTGACACCTATCACATTCTTTATAGAAAGAGATACAATCTTTTATCAAAGAAGACCAATAAAAACATGATTGTAGAATCTTTGCCGAAGTCTTCTTTGAAGAGAAATTGTCACCGCACGCCTCTGAATGGAAAAATGTAAGGACTTCCCGTTGTTCATTTTCTGGTACGCATCTGCGCATGACTTGGTCAGGGCAGCACTTGAACAGGTACGGGTTGTCGAAGTAAAAATGCTTCACATCTACCATGAACCTCCTTCTATCTTCCGAGCTCCAATGCGATGGTATCTATCTTGTAGCAAGATAATTACATATGTCAGCATACCAATGACAAATAGAATGAATAGAAAGTAAATGCTCATCAGGAAAAAGTCAGGGATATGAATGTGCTCATCGGCATCTTGCACCACAAGTCGGGACAAATGATCCACCACCACGTTCTCCACTCCCTTCTTGTCTTTGATTGTCAAGTTGAACTCTTGGAGTAGAAGGATCCACTTGATGAGTCTCGGTTTGGCATCCTGCTTAGACAACAGATACTTCAAAGCAGAGTGATCAGTATAGACTATCGTCGGTGAACCAATGATATAGGACCGAAATTTATCCAATGCAAATACTACCGATAGCAAATCCTTTTCTGTGGTAGTATAGTTCATTTCTGCTTCATTGAGTGCTTTGCTAGTGTAGTATATTACATAAGGTCTCTTGTCCTCCCTTTGATCAAGCACTGCGCCGACCGCGTATTCACTCGCATCGCACATAAGCTCAAATGGTGAGTCCCACTGGGGTGGTCGCATGATCGGAGATGAAATGAGCATGTTCTTTAATTTTTTAAAGGATGCCTCACAATCATCCGACCAAACAAATGAGACATCTTTTGAAATCAAGTTGGTCAAAGGTCGGGCCAATGCACTAAAGTCTTCAATAAAACGACGATAAAAACCGGCATGGTCAAGAAACGACCTCATATCTTTGATAACCTTTAGCGTAGGGAGGTTGAAAATTGCATCCACCTTTGATTTGTCTACTTCAATCTCCTTTGCCGAGACGATGTGCCCGAGCACAATTCCTTGTGTCACCATGAAGTGACATTTTTTTCAATTGAGTACCAAGTTTTTCTCCTCACATCTTTCAAGAACTCTCTCTAAGTTCTCCAAACATCCATCAAATGAATCCCCAAACACTGAGAAGTCATCCACAAACACTTCCACAATCTTCTCCACCATATCACTAAAAATCCCCATCATGCAATGTTGAAAAGTCCATGGGGCATTACACAACCTGAAAGGCATGTGTCGGTAGGCAAAAGTACCGTAGGGGCAAGTGAAGGTGGTCTTTTATTGATCCTCCAATGCGTTCTCAATCTGGTTGTACCCGGAGTAGCCATCCAAGAAGCAGTAAAATAGATGTCCAGCTACTCTTTCCAACACTTAGTCGAGGAATGGCAATGGGAAGTGGACTTTTCTCGTGCACAAGTTGAGCTTTCGGTAATCAATGCACACTCTCTATCCAGTGATTACCCTTATTGGAATAAGCTCATTGTCCTCATTTGCAACAACCGCGACTCCCGATTTCTTGGGTACTACTTGCGTGGGGCTGACCCACTTACTATCGACAATCGAAAAAATAATGTCCACGTCAAGTAGCTTTAGTACCTCGTCTCTCACCACATTCTTCATGATTGGATTCAAACTTCTTTGTGGTTGTCAAGACGGCTTGGAGTCTTCTTCAAGGTAGATGCGGTGTGTACAAATGAGGGGGCTTATCCCCTTGATGTTGGCAATTGTCCACCCAATTGCTCCCTTATTCCTCCTCAACACTTTCAAAAGATCATTTTCTTACTTCGCCTCAAAGTTGAGATAATCACCACCGAAAAGGTCTTGTCATCCCTAAGGTATGCATACTTGAGATTGGATGGTAGTGGCTTCAACTCCAAGATGGGTTTTTGCTTATTCGATGGAAAGATTTTCTTGTCTTGATGTGGAAGCTTCTCAAATTTAAGGGTCCATTTTTCTACCCCTTTCAAGCTCTCCAACTCCTTTTGCTCATCAACCTCCTCTATATCAACATTCTCCTCATCCCCCAACTTTAAGGTGTTCATTAATTCTAAGTGATCCTCCACCAATGTGTCGATCCGGTTGATCTCATGTACCTCTTCATCATTTCCCAGTTGTTTAGACAAGTTGAAAACATTGAGGTTCATAGTCATGTTCCCAAATGCAAGCTTCATAAGATCATTCCTGCAATTAATCACAGCATTAGATGTAGCAAGAAAATGTCTACCAAGTATGACAGGAATTTGGGAGCTAAGATTTGCAGCCGGATGAGTGTCAAGCACAATAAAATCAACAGGGAAGTAAAATTTATCAACTTGGACTAAAACATCCTCAACTACTCCCCTCGGTGTTCTGACGCTACGATCCACCAATTGAAGAGTGATTGGAGTTGGCTTCAACTCTTCAAGTTGGAGTTGTTGATACACCGAGTACGGTAAGAGGTTGACACTTCAATGGTAGGACATCCAGGATCCTTGAACTTTGGTGGGGTGTTTGTCCTCAAGATTGCGCTCACTTGCTCGGTGAGGAATGTCTTCTTGTGCACATTTAGTCTCCTCTTCAAGGTACATAAATCCTTCAAGATCTTGGCACATGAAGAGATTTATTTTATGACATCGAGGAGTGGAATGTTGATTTTGACCTGCTTGAACATCTCAATTATATCATAATAGTTAGTCACCTTGTTGGGTGGCTTCAAACGATTAGGAAAAAGGGGCAGGAATGGGGGATGCATGCACACTTTCATCAACCAATTTTTCCTTCTCACTCACCTCACCCCCTCGGTATCATCATTAGTCTCTTTCTCTAATGGCAATGTGGCCTTGGGTGAGACTTTTGTCACAATGGTCTTATCAACTTGTTTTCCACTTCGAAGGGTGGTGACCACATTGAGTTGTTCATAACTCTCATTAGTGGGTTCAGATGTTGGCCTCTAGAGTTTTCTTGGGGTTGAGAGGGGAATTTCCCCTTCTCTTGTTATGATGACCCCATGGAATTTGTCAACTCCGTGAGTTGAGTCTGAATGTCATTAAAGGCTATGGCATTTTGATTGTTGATGACGGTTTGGCTTTGGATGAAATTATAAACTACTTCCTCCAAATTCCTCTTATGGGGAGGTTGGTATGTGGATGGGTTGGATGGTCCTTGTTGACCATAACTTTGTGGAGGTGGACCTTGGGAAAATTTTTGTAGAGGCGGGTTTTGTGAATACCGTTGCGGATTAGACTGGGGGTATTGAGAGCTAAACGCTTGCCCTTGACCTTGGTATTGATTTTGTTTAGGAGGCATGGGAAGTGAATATGCATTAGAACCGTGAGGAGTGGGATTCTCATTTCTCCAACTAATGTTCGGGTGATTACTCCAACCTGGGTTGTAAGTGTTTGAGTACGGGGATAATGATTGCCTAGTTTGGTTAAAGGCATTGACTTGTTCATAATACACTTTCTTAAGTGCTGGAATGTTAGGGCACTCTGATATGGAATGCTCCACACTCTCACAAATTGAGCAACCCTCCTCGGTATTTGAAACATTGGACACCTCGTGTCTCTTATTGTCTTCTAAACTTTCCACATTCCATGACAACTTGGTGATTTTAGAGAGCAAATCTTCCCGGTCTCTCAAATCATACATCCCTCCCCCTTGTGCTTGATCCGTGATATCCCAAGATTGTGTATTTTGCGCAAATGTACTAAAGTAATCAAGGGCCTCATCGGGATCCTTGTTCAATAACTTCCCATTGCACATCATGTCAATGAATTGTCAATGGCCCGGTGTAATCCCTTTGTAGAAGAAACTCACTAATTGTCATGATTCAAAACCATGATGTGGAATGGATTGTAACAATTCCTTGTATCGATCCCAACAGTTGTAAAATTACTCATTGGGCTTTTCCGATAAGTTTTGGATTTGCTCTTTAAGAGCGGTGGTTCTAGGCACCAGAAAAATTTTGTTCAAAAACTCAGAAAATATTTATGCCCAAGAGGTTATGGATCGAGGCCGTAAGGAATTCGACCATGTTTTGGCTTTGTCCTTAAGGGAAAAGGGAAATAATTTCAAGCGAGCTATGTCTTCCATAGCGTGATTAGTGAGGAAGGTTGCAACTATATCCTAGAATTCCTTAATGTGAAAATAAGTATTTTCTTTTTCAATTCCATGGAATGTAGGAAGTACTTGCAACATTCTCGGCTTAACTAGGAAGGCGTGAGCTTTGACTGGTAAGAGAATGCATGAGGGAGTGGTGCTACGTGTGGGTTGAAGAAAATCCCGCATTGACCTCACCGGAGGATCAATGTGGATATTGTTCCCTTCATTCCTAGGAGGGAAATCCATTCTAGGGTTTGGCATTCTAGGGTGTCGGCATTTCTCCACCCCTTTGGACATTAGCCTCCTCATTCTCAAAGTTATCACTGGCATCCTCGGGTGGGTCTTGATCAATATTCATGTTAGGGCCTAAGGTTCGTCTAACCATTCTATTTTGGTCGTCCCGTCCCCACATACAAAACAATATCTACAATTGAAAAATAAATAAACAAAAATATATATACGGAGCAACGTACCTCAGCCCGTGATAAGAATTCACGGGACTTACCTCCGTTGTCCGAAAATTACCTTCTCAATTCAACGCTTTGCCTTCCCCGGCAACGGCACCAAAAATGCTTGAGTTCTTTCGTCGACCCTAATCTCCGAACATCATCCCGTACTATGTGTATGGCTTATACGAATAGGGGAGTGTCACTCTCCCTCGGAATGATGCAAGAAATGGGGTAAACATAATAGTGGATGAAATGTGTGTATGTGTGTGTGTGAACAAAAGTGCTCCCCAAGTGTAGAGAGAATTTCGAGTGTCGTGTTTTACTTGGAAATCGTATTTCAAGGTTGTCCCCTCAGGGAATGAGGTGAATCGTTTTGAAGGTGATTTTGGTAAAAAGGAAAAAGTGTAAAAATCTTTGATGTTTGAGTTTGGTGATTTGTGTTCTTAATGAAAATGAAATGGAAAAAAGTGTTGGCTAATCCGAAGAAGTCATTTCAATGGGAATGTCAAATCAACTCAAAACCTTCCTCCAATGGTGCCTAGATGTTTGATTGATTCGTAGGAAGCGCGGGACTAACATGGATTTGAGGATTCAAGTATACCCCGTGACAAGTCTACGGTGTATCAAGAACTCACAACCATGTCCACACTCAATCTAGTAAAACCAAATCATCGTACACTACGAGGAGGAATGAAAAGAAGTTGATTTAGCATACCCAAGAGGAACTCTCCATTGGATTAGCCTTAGCTACTCATATTTAATGCAAGAACATTAATGAAGTAAAGAGACATTGTGAAGAAATGAAGATTGAAACTTAAATTAATGCAAGAAAACATAAACTACAGAAAAGTGCATTTACTTCCCATTTGAAGAGCTTGAGACAAAAACTTATATACAACAATGGTAGATTCTAAGATATTTAACTAAACTTGCAATGTAAAAATGACATTAAAGACAATAAATGAACCTTACAAGAGTATTCAAGAAGATTACAAGTGAAATGCATGGAAGAAATGCAAAAATCTAAGCTTTCTCTCACTAAAGCTATATCTTCTTCCTAGAGTTTCTCTCTCTACAATGCAATACAATCTGAATAATGTTTAATGAATGCTGCATTTTCGTCCATGGAGCTCTCCCTAGGTGTGTGACAGGCTTCTCATCCATAGGGGGCTGACTTGATGGCTTGGGCAGGCTAAGACAAGCCTAGCCTGCAACTCCCTTCACTTGCCTCTTCTCTATCTTCCTCTTCAATGCTTGAACCTCCTAAGTACAACATGAGGTGATGGGAGACTTGTATGTGTGTAAGAGATGTCAGGGGACAAGTGGGAGAAGTGTAGGTGGGGCCCCCAAATGACAGAGCTTGAGTTGCAGGCTGTCTGGGCATTCTGGGCAAAACCTTCCGGAAGGTTTGTGCAGGAACAGATGAAACATCATTCCAGTGAGCAAAACCTTCCGGAAGGTGGATGCAAATCTTCCGGAAGGTTCATTATAGTAGACAAAACCTTTCGGAAGGTTTTGGCAGTGAATAGGCAGACCAAAGTATAAACCTTCTAGAAGGTTTATGGCCAAACCTTCCAGAAGGTTTTCATCCAAATTGTATTTTTCTTGATTTTTTCACCCTCCAATCCTTCTTTTAAGCTATTCCCTCATCTTCATTGACTTTAAACATTACGATGGGAGCTTACTCAAGCCTTTTACAAAATTTTCACCTACTTTCACACAAAATTTCATTAAAGACAAGATTAAATGCAATTCTCCCCAAATTCACAACAAAAATAAGTACAAAGGGACATAACAACATACAATATATGCAATATTTTGTGTTAATCACCTGTTAAACCAGGCTAAGGCTGAACCCTTCAGGGTGGTAGCAAAAGCTCGGCATTGCACTGGATCCTAGGAGCCATTGAGGTAGTCCATGGGGTATTTCATCCCATCAAAAGTCTCCATCTGAGGCATTCTAAATTTCTGTATAAGAGGATAGTTTAGCACCTCAGGAATGAATGGGGACTTTATCTGCTGGACCAGGGCATCCATAGTCATCAGGGTTTTTCCTTTCACAGTCTCCTTCATGTGGTTGAATTCCTGCTGGATTTCCTTGAAGCGTTGCTCCCAAAATTTCTTTTTTCTTTCTTGCTGGAATGGGGGGAGCTCGTTCCTATGAGTCCCCCTATTTTGGCTCTGTACCTTCTTGTCCTCTCCATTTCGTTAAGCTCGAAGGCGGATGTTGCCAATTAATTGGCTGTGCTCATTCCCTTCCACAATTTCCCATAAAGGATTGGGGTGTTGATGTTTCCCTCATTGGGGATCATCCTAGGCCGGCTGTGCCCTCTAGGAATGTTTGGTGTAGATAAGGTTTAGCAACTCCTCATTTTGTTGGAGAAGGCGATGGTTGGCTTGATGAAGGGCCTCGAGTTCGTTGTTTGGAGGGAGGTTTACCATCGATGGATTAGTTTCAGGATTCGGCAAGGGATTTAGAGGAGAATCCTCCTACCTCATAGTGGCGACTTCTTATTGGTTTTACAAACGTAGAAGGTTCATCTAATTTCTGTTAATGTTGCGCGTAGAAACTATCAATTATTGAAGTTATAAGTAGAAGTTTTACAGGAAACAGACGTTCTCACAAACGAACTAATGGTGTGTGTTGCGCAATTGAAGATGGTTACAATTCTCATCGGTCAGAGAATCACTGGATGATCTAGTCAGAGCTCCTAGACTCTTCAGAATTGGACAAATGTGATGGGGGATTGCAAACAATGAGTTTATAGTGGTTCACTAGCTCGGGAGCTCGGCTAATCCATTCTCAAGGGAGTCTCTTACTCCTAGGGAAGATTATTCATAAAGGGGGAGATTTCACAAAATATTTGTTTAGGAGTTGCTTTTGTTCCATTGTGAGAGATATGCTTCTTATTTATAGTCTCCCAAGGCTTTGTCTGATTTCCTAGCATGATCCTTGCCCCCCATTCGTAACGGTTGCATTTGTTATGCAGTTGCCATGGATGGTGCCTTGATGGTTGCAGCTCTCTTGCCTAAATGTGAGACTGTTGTGCTTTGTGTGTAACGCTTTGGTGATTTTCAATTGTCACCCTTGCTGTTATCTTGGTGGCATTGTCACTGGGGAAAGTTGACCTAAGCACCTCTGGCAGCTTGCCCTAAACTGCACAATTCGAGCTCAGACAAGCCAAGTTGAATTCTCGAACTCAACCTTAACCATATTTTAAGTATCATCAGGTCCTATCTCATTATTCTTTCTCTCTCAAGTTGTATAAGACAATCTAAATAATGTAAGTCTAGTGGGTTCCATTGTTCCTTTTAAATATGTACACTAGTAGTCAAAAGTTTGTTCTTAGTCGTTCTCTTTTGCTTTATTTTCAATACCATTTGTGTAGTTTGTGGGGCCTTTTTCATTCCCTATTCTTTCTTCCTTTGATGATATTTTCGCATAAATAGGACTCAGTTGGACCAGAGCTGATTTTGTGTAATAAAATCTAAATTTTTGTCCATTTTGTTATCATTTCAAATAAACTTTCGTAAGTCCATGCTCTACTCCATGTAATATATTAATTTGCTCAAATTGAGTAAGAGATAAATGAGAAAATAGACTCCAAAGTAACCCTCTTGAATGTGGAAATAGAGATTGGTAAAATGTAGGATTTGACACTAATTCCATATTGATTGGGCAAGAAAATTTTCATGTGCATATATATATCAAGTTTGAACTATGAGTTAAGACCCAAAGGACACTACAATTTTATGAACAGAGCGAGCCCCTATATAAACTTCGGTTCGACAATGTAAATGAGCATTGTAGGCAGCCTTACAACATATAGATGGCAAACTTAAGGCATAATTATTTCAACACTCCATGGGCACTCATTTCATTCGGTGCTGTTGTTGCCCTACGTTTACTCACTGCAGTGCAGATTATATTTACCATTCTAAATGCAAGTCGTGTTTGTTGTTTCCTTTTTTTTTTTTTCGTGTGAAAATAGTTATGTTTGAATATGTTGTGTTTTATCGGTCAAAAAGGATCTTTTGGTTCCATGTGAAATACAATTTCTCTACTTTATATAATCTTAGCTCATCTTTGCAAGCAAATTTTCCCTTCACTTTCACATATGGAAAATAAAACATAGTTGGTTGGAGAAGACTAGGGTATTAAAATAAAATTTTGGTACCGCACCGCTAAGTTTTACAATCTTGTGAGTTGACATACAAGTTTTTGGTTTGTTTAACAAAAAAAATTACATCTCTATAGCTTTGGCAATAATTTTTAAAGAATGAGTTATAAATTTTTTGGATCAATTTATAACTTTTGAAGTAACTTGGGATCGATCGCAAGCTACCACAGAAGTTACAAATAACTCCCAAAAATTATTTTTTTTAAAAATCACAAAATTTGTAATGGTGTTATGATCCCAAATTTTTTTTTTTTTTTTTTTGGGTACCATAATCTTCTCCTAATTGTTATGATAATTATTGTTCTTGCTTTCACTTTTGTTAAAGAGACCTCTTGACTGTACTTTCATGCCCAAATTGAACTTGAAGTTTAGGTCAGACATGCCACCATGTGTAGCTCAGCTAGATTTCACCTGTCTTGGAGTTTGCTAAAGCACAAATGATTGGCTTAGTCCTTTTCTTTCTCTCGTTCTTCTTATTGTTATTTTTTTACAATTTTTATCTTTCTCCTCGTTCTTCTTCCTATTATTTTTTTACAATTTTTATCACTGCAAGTTAACGATAACTCATACTAAAATGAGGAGAGTTAGAATTGATTAGTTTCTGACACGAGCCTGAAAATAACATGATCTCATAACATGAATAATAAATGGTCAAGTCACTTTCAACCACAAATAATCCGTGTTTGACACAACAAATCCACTTAATTAGTATTATAAAAAGTGGCGGGCCCGGTCCAGACTAGACACAGAATTACAATCAGGTCTAGCTCAGAGGCTTAGTTTAGAAATACAGATCAGACCCAGGTTGCAGGTGTAGCCCGGCTTAGACTAGGCCCAAGTCACAAGTGCAGCCAAACCTAGATTAGAAATACAAGCCAACAAGGACCAAACCCATTGCCTTGGTAAACCCAGTCTACTAGTGACGCACGTGAGATCTCCATCTTATGAAAAGAATTAGGGTACGCATTACAAGCTTCAACCAGCTCGTCCATTACGACGACATCACCGAGCCACCTACAATCGTCACAAGGGTGATACCTTAATCAGGACTCTCCCGCAATGGTGCCTCCATCAAAGCCCGCTCTAGGGTGCCATGAAGAGTGTACTCCCCCATAAATTGTAAGCCCCACATATACATGGGGTGCATCACACACATCTCAGCACACTACATCTCTTGAGTAATAAGAATCTCCAGCCACCGTAACTATTCCCAGTGGAGTAGGTCACACTAATCGAACTACCTAATTTTTGTGTTTGCTTGTATTAAATTCTATACACTTCACTCTTGATTGATTTTTAATAAACACTTTTGTGCATTATCAAAAAGAATTGGGTGATTATTCATTTTTTTATCTCTATTTTGATATGGTATTATCTAAAACCTTCAAGAATAAGATGACTTCTTTTTGTTGGTTTTGCTAGCATTTGGATGGAATGAATTTTTATTTTATTGGATGCCTGTAGGTGGCGTAGTGCAACAAATGCAAACCTCTGGGTTGGTTTGTATACAAGCATTACTTGTCAGCTGCATAAGAGAACAAGGCTCCTATAAGGTTGTGATGAGACTTGTCGAAAAATAAAGCTTGCGAAGTGTTGTTTAATGAAGAGTTGAAATTGGTAGAGTTTTTACTGTGACGACTACACTTATCTTCTTTCCTTGGTTTGTTCCTTGATGCAGGTGATCTGTTCAGTTTATATCAGTGTTATCAGAATTAGCTCTGATATTGGACCGATAAAGGGATCAAATCAATAGTTCACTAGTTTAACCGTTAGATCAATTACCTGCTAACTATAATAATAAAACTCACATTACCCGCTAACTATAATAATAAAACTCAGAGTACCCACCTTCGTCTATCTAGTTTTTCTTCTTAAACACAGAATGACAAATTATGCCACTTTGAAGGAGGAAAAATATAAGTGCATCGTGAGACTCGTGAATCGAGATCAAGAGAGAGAGAAAGGGAGAGATTACATCAAGGAGAAGGGAGGATAGTCCACGGCTGGCTCAACATCATTAAAAAAAAAAAGCAAGCGCTTTAGGCTCCAAATTTTTAGAAGGACCCAAATTTTTAGGTACATTATTAACCCATAAAAAAAACAAATCCTTTAAATTTTAAACCCTAAAAAAAGGCTCCAAAATATTAAGTACAATCAACATTTTTATTGTAATAATTTGGGTCTATGATTCAATTCATAACATTAGAAATCCAAAAAATATAAGTTAAAAAAATAAAAAATACTCAAAAGTCAACTCATATTTACCCCTTCTCTCTTTGTGTAAAAATTAGTACAAAACATTAAAAAAAAGTAAAAATAAAACTCTCTTTCTGATAAAAAATAAAAACAAAAATTAAAATATTTTTTTCAGTAACACTAGCACGTCCTTCTTAGGTCTCTCTCATATAATAAATTGAAAATAAATTAATTTTTAAAAAATTAATATTAAAAATAAAAAAAAAAAATTCATTTAGTGTTTTCGTTTTAGGCCTCCAATTGCCTTAAGCCACCCCTGGGAGAGTCAGGAGACAAATTGAGTTGGACTGGAGCAGAGAGACTGAGTTGACAGAGATCTAATGGAGAAGATCAAGAATCTGCCTGTTCTTCGCCTAAGTTGAAGCTTGAGCTGCCTGTTCGCCGCCTGGAGAAGAGGAGGACAGAAGGAAGACGAAGAATGGGCTGGAGATTGCGAAATGCTGATTGATTTAGGGAAAAATTGCCCAAAAAAACAGGAATTTTATTTTTTTATATTACTTGCAATCCCAATCATCCGGTTCATTGGTTTTATTAAAAGCTGGCCGATTTAACGATTTACTGACAAAAGTAACTTAAAAAATTGATAATATTTTATGTGTTTATGGTCCGTTCCTACCAAATTTTGGGAGTTCCATTGTAATTTTAGTACTTGTGGATAGACTCATCAATTTGGAATTGTCTTTAGCTCATAATGGACCGGTGATTTTCTTCAAAAAAAAAAGGCTTTTCCGGCTTTTAATTACTAGCGTTCCCATAGAGGCCGGCAAATGCCGGCGTTTGGCATTGAAACGCCTTAAACATACCAAGCTGAGCCCTCTTTTTTTTATTTTTGGGGAAAAATTACATTAATATCTCTTGAGATTTGTCACTTAATCAAATGAACCCCCTCACCTTTAACAAATAACACTGCAACCCCATCAGTACCCTCAAACTAACAGACCTAACAGAAGGTATAAAATGACAATTTTACACTTTAAAAAATTGAACAAAATCTACCACAATTCAAAAAAATCTATAAGTCCAAAACCCATATTCAAACCCGAATCCATTCCCAAACTTTACACACAGTACATGCACCCTTTCTCTCTCCACCACCGCATCACCCTATCTCCTTTCCCCCTCTGTTCTTTGCATCCAGCCCTACCCACCACGACAGTCAACCCCTTTACCTACCCACAGATTCCCCAATTGTGCTCCACCCTACATCTGTATCCCTGTTGTCCAAATCAGAACCCTTGTCCCATCGTTGAACCACAAACCCATGATTGCCACCATCATCACCACTCCAGGCCATTGATCAACAGTGCTAATAATATGACTGAATTTATTACCAAAGTACGACAACTTTAAAACTTAAATACTAATTTACAGTTATTTTGAACATATTTATCAAACTATAGCTGTTTTAAAAGCGAAATTAAAAAATACGATTTCATTTAAAAGCGGAAATAACAAGTCCGACTTCATGCTGTAAAGCGGACTCTATAAATCCGCTTTTATCGTTAAAATCGTATTTGTTAAAAACGATTTAACTTGAATAATTGCACTGTTCAAAAGAGTTTTTAAAATAAAAAACGTCTTTCGTAAATCCGCTTTTAAATCGGCTTAACGTTTTCACAGAGTAGTAGGAGGACACGCTTGTCTTTTGCTTAGTTGTTCTATTGTCAGGAGTTGTGTACGGTATCAAAAAATAAATTTTGGTGTTGTACTTATTTTTATTATAAAAAAATAATTAAAATAATTACCACAAAAATAATAAAAATACACAAAAGTAATAATTTTTTTTATACCAAAAAAAGTGATAAAAATTATTACCACAATAATGATAAAAAAACACTCACAAATGTAATAAATCACCCACAAAAATAATAATTTTTTTATACCAAAAAGTAGTAAAAATAGTTATACCAATATTGATAAAAATACTCACAATAGTGATAAAAATATTCATAAATGTAATAAATTATCCACAAAAATAATAAATTTTTTAGTTATAAAATGACCTATAAAAATAATAAATTCAACCAGGTTTAAGTTGTTATGAACCAAGCACCATTCATGACTAGAGGTGGCAATCTTAACCCATTACCCATTAATCCGCCCAACCCGCCCATAAATAAATGAGTTAGGTACCTATATTAATTAATATGGTTCTAAATGGGTTGGGTAATATGATTCATTTTAATTAAACGGGTTAATATGGATTACAAATGGGTACCCATTGGGTTAAATATTTATCTTTTCATTAAATAACACAAACAATAAAATTAAATAAATATACTAATATACCAAAAAATACACACACTATTACACCAAAAAATACACACATACACACTAATACACCAAAACATACACACACTAGTACACAAAAAACACACGCACTAATACACCACACATGACCCACGGGTTGACCCATGACCCACGGATCGACCCATGTCCCATGAGCTAACTCAATCCATGGGTAAACCACGATCCATGGGTTGATCCATAACCCAAGTAACACCGTACGCTTAAATATAATATAAAGAAAAAATTCAAAATAATTTAAAAAAAAAAAATCGGTAACACCGTACGCTTAAACATAATATAAGAAAAAAATTCAAAATAATTTTAAAAAAAAAAATTAAAAAAAATTCGGAACACTGTACGCTTAAACATAATACAAAGAAAAAATTCAAAATAATTTTTTTTTAAAAAAATTAAAAAAAAAAAAACCGGTGAAATTGTATGTTTAAACATAATACAATAAAAAAAATCAAAATAATTTTTAAAAAAAAAATTAAAAAAAAATCAGTAACACCGTACGGTTAAATATAATACAAAGAAATTTTTTTAAAAAAAAAAAATTCGGTGATACCATACGCTTAAACATACCACCTGGTAGTGTGTGTGTATATTTATATTTTGGTGTACTACTAATGTGTGTATGTGTTTGTATTTTGGTGTACTAATGTGTCTATTAAGAATTTTAATTATTTTATGGGTTAATCGGTTTAACCCAACCCGTTATAAACCCAACCCATTATAACCCATTTAATAGATGAGTGAATAATGGATTGAATTTATTTTAGTCCAATCCAATTTAACCCAACCCATGACCAACCCAACCCACCCATTTGCCACCCCTATTCATGACCATGCTTCGTACGCATTTAATGACTATTACCAGAAGAACCCAATTCCCACAAGCTGCGTTTTTGAAGGAACTGCGATGCTTACTGGCACCGACCCAAGTAAGATGTGAAAATATTTCAGTTGAAGTTCCTTCCCTTCCTCTGCTAATTCAATATCTTCAGTCAACTGATCCCTTCTGGGGACTCATTATTGTCATTATGCTATCTATATTTTTTGTTTGAAGAGAACAAACATAGATGCTGAATCACAAAACATTCTCAAGCATGAATTCAATGCTAGATTTCAACAAGTAGTCAAACATCATCACCCGGAACAATAGAAGAAGGATTTTACCCAAACCAACAACGGAAAGTAGTTTCTCTCTGAACCTCCACTGCTCCTCTTAGAGATGTAGTAGGTCTAACGAAAGTGAAACTACAAAAATACAATCCGATTTTCGTCATTCAAGCGGTATTCTAAAAGTACTTTCAAGGAAGCCTTTTAATGAAAGACGGACCTGAAGAGACGTAGGCCGAGACTAGAGTCCGAACCTTCACTTTCACTTTCACCTGAAACCTCGATGTTTAGTGCAGAACAACTGAATCGGTATTTTGTTTAGGGATAAACCCTACTAAGGAAAGGATGTGAATCATTTGTACAGATCGTAGTTCAATAATGATAACTGCACCTTCTCTTTCCAACATGAATTAGTTTCCCCTCATACGAACTTATTCTCTAACTTTTTTCCAGAATCCTTGGCGGATCTTTGCAGTAGAGCTTAGCTTCTTCATGTTTTGAACATATTTTCTCAGAACTCTCTCTCTCTGCTTTGAAAATTTCTGCACTCTCTACAGTATGGCCATGACTACATGTTTGCACTTACAGGACTTGGTTTAACAATTGGGCTTTTTCTTACATTGTTCAAGGTTCTGGAAACTGTCACTATGCGTCGTCAAGAGTGACACCAACAACACCGACAACAATACCACCACCACCACTACCCAGGTAAAATTTCCCCACCACTTCCAATATCATTTCTACAGCCATCAAGGAAGGCAACTAAAAATCATATGATTGTTTGTAATTACAACATAAGTTCTCCGGTTAATCCTTACACCCCCAGTGGACCAACGGTTTATTCTGAACCAACAGGCTGTGGTGCTGAACCCAAGGGGATGCCCAACTCAGCAGACTCCATATCGCATGAACTACTGCTACTCTTCACCATGACATGTCTAAACCTGTCCCTTGTAACGGCAAATTATCTCTAAGCAGATGAAAATGAAGTTCAGTTACCCTCTTACACCAGGATGGCAATTCACACGGCTGCCTACGCATTCCATGCGATTTTATGGAGGCGCCATGAGTCCCCAATGAGAGATAAATTGCAAGGCTTTGTTCTCACCATAAAATCATTGCTATAGTTCATGTAGCTTTTAATTTAAGTAGGAAGCCAGGGAAACAGGAAGAAGAGCGGAGTAGTCTAGTTGGTTCTGTGTAGCTACCTTACAGCAGTTAACATGATAAATTTTCAGACAAACCCATCGGGTTTTAGGACTGCTTTAATGTATAGAGCAGTTGATCTTCATCCAATTCCCAATGCATGGGGCGAAACACTGGTTGACACCCCTGAATGGGAACCTATCAAATGGGAAATGTACAATAGCCAACAACTGACTCGATGCCCAGAAGACTAGAAAAATAATAAACTACTCAATATAAGGTTTTGCTGTTACAGAATAAGATGAATCTTGTGATCATTACCACATACCCTATGTAGTGACACATGAATTAGTATAGATGCTCACAACGGCAGACTAAACTTCAAAAAAATGTTTTTCTTGATTTAATCGTTTTGCCTGAGATTTAAATAGGACTCCACATTCTAATGAACAGCATGATTTACCATTTGGGTCCACCAACTTGTTACCCAACAGGTCATATATCTAGGTTAATTTCCTCATTTTGAGTGGCATCCACGCAAAGAAATTCCCCTCGAAGAACAGAAAAAGGTATCTCCTCGGAAAAGTAGGCATGGTCCCAATTTTGCACAAGTAATTTCATAATTCCACCAAGATGAATCGTTCAGACTCCTATTCAAAACTGTGGTGCGCACATATATCTCGAGGCCAATCAACTGTCTCTGCTTAGACAGTTCCTCTAAAAACATATCAAACAATTTAATTCTTGAATTGATGTACAAAACGTAAAAATGGTCACAGGTGCAGGGGAGCAGGGTAATAAATATGGGGCACCCAGTGGTCTGCCCAATCAAAAGCATCCTTGGTTGGCAATCAAATGATCAGTCGATCTGAACACACTGGGAACCATGTGTTGCAAAGACAAGATTTCTCAGAAGAGAAATACAAATTGTGCTCTCTATAAGGAGTATTTTTTGCTATCTCTCTAAAGAGTATATTCCTACTGTCTTTAAGGGCAGCTGAAAAGAAAAGAAGGTTGTGATTGCCAAGGGAACTAAACAGAAACCGAATCTATAAGGAAGGGAACATCAAGTTAGAAAAATTAAATTAGTTGTACAGTGCAAAAGAGGAGATATTGAAACAAGATCAAGAGGCAACCACAAGCTATTCAATTAGAAATCTTCGTATTCAACTATGTACAAACATTATTAAAATTTCATACTGTCCAGTAAAGTAATCATACATTCATCTCAAGTCTTGCCTACAAGAAAGAGGATCAGATATCATGGCTATGCTTCTGCCTTGTCTATCTTCATATGAGTTCAAAGATTTACAAGCCATTGAGAGGATCACTCTTTACAAGTTTATGACGCTATCAGATCAAAAGCAAGCATGGCACAAAAACAATACAAATGATAGCTAAGGTGGCTATGATGGAACCTTGGTCAAATGCTTTCTGCAAACTGCCAGCTCTTGAGAAATGCTGGAAAGCCAGATAAGCTGCTATCGCCAAGGAAAGAACAACACCTACAACACCTTTCTGTGTTCCCCTGTCATGAATAATGAAAAGAAACATGGGATTGATTTAAGACTGAGAAAAAAAAAAGAAGAACTATCACTCATACTATGCATCTACTCACCTTATGTTCATAACTTGATATGGTGCCACAATTACCAGTAGTAATGCTATAAAAGGTAACTCCAATTCACCTATGTAGAAACAAGAGGCAAGATAAGGTCTAAAAAGATATATCCACTCCGATTACAGACAGAAACTAGGGGACGTGACAAAGTTGCATGGACAAAAAACATACTGGATGGGACAGCACACAAGTCCGGGCTCTCAATTTGGAACTTAATACCACTCCAAAGTTTCAACTAATTTTTTGGTCAATTGCAATTCCAGGGTCCCAAATACTGCCAAATGCCACATCAAAATAAACCATTTGATTCTGCTTGATATTTCGCTTGCATTTACCTCTTGTGCATCTCATGATGAGTTAAAGATTTACTATGGGGAACATGGTGAAAACCCATAAATAGTTTCTAAAAAGACACTGGCCTTCACTGACCAATAAGATTGACAAACCAAAACTAATTTCCTCAAGGATCTACCTTAGTATCACTGATACCTCAACTCAACAAAGCCTTTAGCTTTGAACCTCATCAACAACATAAAAGACATGATAAATGAGATCAACAGCTCATTCAAAGTAATTACGGCCAAATTATATATTCAACCTACATGGCAAGATACACAACATACCCGGAATAAAGAAGAAGAGACGAACAAGAAGTGTCAAGAATGCGGTCCACATACCATACTCTCCCCTGCAATCAGATCCCAATAAGCACTAATGCTGGAAATCCGTCCTAAAAATGATATTGAGAACAACATAGAGAGTACATAGGCAAAAGGGAACAAAATACTAGCAAAAATGTGAATAAAACTTAAAGGCTCACTTGATCCATGAGACAATGCTTGCAGGTGCTTGTAAAGCAAAAAAAGGAACAAGAAATGATTTGTGAATTGCAGTACCCCTAGCAACCATTAAGATCCTTGAGCAAAGAAAAATTACCATTATTAGGACAAATTCTATACTAGCAATCAATAAGAACAAGAACCCAATTGTCAGATTAGTATTTTGCTTTCCTTATGAACTCTAACGCCACATCATATAGTAAATGACAAAATCACAGTGATTCACAGATTACCACCAAGAGAGAGAGAGAGGGAATTATAGAGATAAATAGAGATGATTACGCGGAAGAAACAGTAGAGATCCATTGAATGTTTCTAGGAGTGAGATGCGGAGAATAACAAACAGCACCAAATCCCCCTCGATTTTTCTTTAACATGTCTTTACGATCAGTTGAAACTCTGCAAATATCCATAAATTTTTGATAAAAAGCTTGGAAATTTTGTTGATTTCAGCTGTGAGTATCATTGAACTTGCTGAACTCACCTCAGACTCAGAGGGCTAAAGCAACCAGAATTGAGAAGCCTACTTTGACAAGGCGGAGTTTTCAAGGAGAGGAAGTGTTTGTTGTAGAGGGAAAGAGGCGGTCCAGAGGAGGAGAGAGAAGCGGACAACATTTCGGCTTCTTCTTTGACGTCTTTGCCTTTTCGCCGGCCAAAGTAGGAGGGAGAGAGTGAGAGAGAGAGAGAGAGAGAGGTGAGCACTTCGTACACTGTCCCGGTTCCATTCGTGTCAATCCCATCGTATTCAAAAAGAAAGTGGAAATCATAAACGAGATAAGGGTCTTGTAAAAAGTCTAAAATACCATCTGTTACTCGGACCTACATAATTTAATCATTCTAACCTTCGGCCGACAGCCAAAATAAAAAAACGTACTACAATAATCAAATCAAGCCAATGAAACTCATACACATCTCAGTTTTTAAGTCTTTAAATGGAATAGAATAAAAAATAAAAGTTAAGTATTTTTATAAATTTGATTGTGACGAAGACGATGAAATTGAGTTACCGTCATCGAAAATTATAAGGGGGATTTTCAAATTGAGCCCTAGTGTAACTAGATTTGGACGATTTTTCAAATGTTGACGGCATTGAGAGAGTTTTTGACTTTTTCGGAAGAGCAGTGGAGGAGGATGGTGTGACGGTAGATTTTGAGAAAGAAGAGCCAGTAGCAATTCGACAGAGGTCTGGTGTTTTAACGATTTGCGTCTACAAATGCATTGGGGGGGGGGGGGGGGGGAGAATTAGACGAAATCAATTAGTTTTACACTTTGTTTTTGAGTACGAATGAGCTAACTGCGACTTGTAATAGTTAAGGAAGGTGAACTCATCCTTAGTTTAAGGAGGTTTTGTATAATTTACCCTTAAATTATTAACGGTGTGCATCGGAATTAAATGTATTTTCTAATAATTATGATATATTATATTTTAAGAACATTATTATATAATTTTTTGGCCAATGAAATTTTATTCCTACTTAAAAAATTGTAATTGTTATTTTATCTGTTTAAAAAATTAAGAATCTCATATTATGCAGTTTATTTTTAAACAATATAAATAATAAATCATATTTTGATCCCTTCACCTATGACTTTTTTTTTTTTACATTATTCTCTCAACTATCATATTTTTTATATTTCAATCTCAATTATATGATTAATTTCACATTGACCCAATTATTGACTACCTTTACTAATTTGACCAAACAAAATTATTTTATTGTGCCTCTAAATTATGTGATTTTTTCACTTTGTTCTGACACGTTAATAATTTTCATAAAAAAAAATAACTAATGTTGGTGTTTAGGGCAATGTGAAATAACTCAATTAGTTGGGGAATAATGTGAAAATTTAATAGTTCTAGGGGTAAAGAAAAATTGAGTCTATAAGTAAAAAATTCAAAATATAATTTATCCTAATATAAATATAGTTCGAATAAGAGGGCACTTCATTTTTCATTTAATCTACCACACACATGAGGTGAAGTGATTAATTTTTATTGAGGTAAAATGCAAGTAGTAGATAATTTTATGGGGTAAAATATAATTATTATACTTTTGGAAATCTAACGTCATTTAGTAATTGGGGCACATTGCTACTATTTTTAAAAATTAAAATATTAAATATGAGATACTAGTAATTATCCGTATCTAAAACACTATATAACAAAAAAATACAAGTTAAAATTAGAAGGCATACTATTTAGAAGATCGCTACAAAAAGCAACATATGCAACATATTAGTGTGGATAAAAAACATATTTGAATCGACCACCTATTTCACAAATGAAAATAACATAGAAAAATCTAATTGAATGCATAAATATTTTAGCTTGTACAATTAGAAAAATTAGCACACCCGTAATCACCAATTCACCTAGCAGCAACAACAATATAATACATTCAATGTAATCCACCATGTGCAACTCTTTGAAAGCAAAAACTATGCCCCTGTCAAGTGACATTGTGCATCGGACGTCAAGGTCGAATGTAGTGCACAAACTACATTCCGTGAATCTCCACGACTATCCTGCACAACAACAAACAAAGGATTTACCAATGCATACCCATAAACAAATACGTAGGACTATCAAAACTATTCTTAACACTATTATGCCCATGACTTTATCACTCTAAAAATAGATGATTTTTTTTTATTTTTTTTATTAAACAGAGTATTAATTATAATCCAAAAGTAGAATATTATCACTTTTCCCAGCATGGTTTGATATGTCTATGGAAATGGAACCTAAGTATGTCATCAAAGAAATTAAATTCAACTGCGCCCAACAAATTAATGAAATTGGCCAGCACTAACCTAAAGCATGTGATGCAATTAAAATGAATGACCCATTTCCAACCATTTACTCTGACAACTACGAAAAATTCTCAAAGTTCTAAGCTCACTCATAACGTCCTCACAAATGGATATATTCTACAAAAAAAAACTAAATAATAATTACGAAAAGAACATTTGTTCTTGGTGGTGACAGATGAAGAGGACTGACAGAAATGATTGAACACTACACTAGAAGCATTAAATTTGATTCCATAGCTCCAAACATAGCTCTACTTGCTAGCACACAAACATAGCTCCACTCAAATTAAAACGATATGATACTTTCTTGACAATGGACCTCATTTTCATTTCTGACAGTGGACCCTAAGTAAGAAAGCAATTCAAATGTATCAGTCAGATTTATAACACTTACTAAGTGAACAATCTCAGAATCAATACATAACTCCCACAAAAATCTAGACAAATAAATAACAACTCAAATCCAATAAAAGAAGTCGAAGGCCTACAAATTTGAAAATGAGATCTAAAAAATTAAATAATCTTGAAACACATAGTATAAACAAATTATTAGCATAAATGCCACACAAATGTTAAAGGAAGATTAGGTTTTGTTTACAACCTGATAGAAAAAACAAAGCAAAATTCAATAAACAAAAAATCATATGAGATGCAATGAAAATTCATAAATGATCAATAGAGATAAACTTGATGATGCACAAATTGGACTTGCACACCACCTGTCAAGTGACTGATAATTAATGCAGTAATTAAGAAGTAAGAGAGTAACTCAAGTGAGACAAAGATTTAGAGTGGTTCGGTCAACGTGACCTACGTCCACTATGAAAGGCTAGGATGACCTGGTATTTTATTACTTCGAGGAGTGTAGGGAGAGAAGGGAAATACAAGTTATGAGAGACAGAGGAGTGTGATAGCAGATGTGCTCAATTGTGTGAGATGCCTCCTAAATATTGGCGGGGCTTACCATTTATAGTCGCCTCCTAACAGCTTGAGGCGGCTTATTAGTAACTAAAAAGCTAATTTGGTGGAGCTGGTGCCATCTTCTCAACGGATGAGGCAGTTACAACGCTCCCCATAAGATTTGGTCAAAGGATGACGTGGTGGTTGACTTCTTCCAAGGCAACGTGGATGAGGCTCTTGGATGACCCTTACTCCAAGGTGGCTAGGATGAGGCTCTTGGGATGACTCTTACTCCAAGGTGGCTTGGATGAAGCTCTTGGGATGACCCTTACTCCAAGGTGGCTTGGATGAGACTCTTGGATGACCCTTACTCCAAGGTGGCTTGGATGAGACTCTTGGATGATCCTTACTCCAAAGTGGCTAGGATGAGGCTCTTGGATGACCCTTACTCCAAGGTGGCTTGGATAAGGCTCTTGGATGACCTTTACTCCAAGGTGGCTTGGATGAGGCTCTTGGGATGACGCTTACTCCAAGGTGGCTAAAATGAGGCTCTTGGGATGACTCTACTTACTCCCTTGGTGATGTAGCCCCTTGAACCCTGATGAGCTAGACTGGGTGTGGACCTCTTTTGGACTAGACCCATTGGATCTTGTCTAGTTAGATTCTTTATTCAGACTGGACTTGTAACATGAGTTGGGCCCTTGGGCCTGGCCCATCATTTGCCCCCCAATGCCCTGTGTCCAATGAAACTTGGAGAAGAGGGCATTTGGTTGAATTTGAATTCTGGTTGACGGAGACTCCTTTTGACTGATGACCCCTTTTCCTTCTTGATACGGTTCATGACCATGAGTGGTAGCAATTTGAGTGAAGCCAGGGAGGTTACCCATGAGCTAGGTGACCGGAGACCGCTGTCGGATGAAGGAGGGGAGATGCAAGAAGTCATTGTTATAGGAGATGAGGTAGGCAACGACAGAGCAATCGGCTTGCGAGCATGGGTGCTCCATGGGCGTCGAGGGCGACGAGGGGGTACAAGTGGGCTCCGGTGGTGAGGCACCAAAGCCACGGCTAGGGCTTGAGGATGGGCGAAGACGCCATGGGCGAGGCGAGGAAGGTGCCACTTGGTGTGGCGCCGTTGGGAGAGGCTCCATCTGGAGAAGCGTCGTCTGGAAGGGCGCCATGGGCCCTGTCGGTTGAGCTGAGTGATCGGAACACGTCAAGGCCGGCACGTTTGGGCGCCAGATGTAGAGGGGAGAGCTCGAGTGCTGGACACGAGGCGACCCAACTGGGCGTCGAAGGTGAGGTGGCCCAGACGGGTGTCGTTGATGAGGCAACCAAGCTAGGCCCCGAAGGCGAGGCAGTCCAGCCAGGCTCCATGGTCTAGAGGGGCTGGCAGCCCTACTGATTGTGGAGAAGGGATGTTGCTAGGCGATGGGCGTAGGTGGCAGAGCTCGCAGGTACAGGAGCGGGCACAAATCTAGGCGCCAAGAGGTTGGGCGCTAGGAGGTTGGGCGCCAGTAGCTGGGTGCCAAGAGTAGGGGAGCTAGTACCCTAGAGCAGGTGTCAGATCCTTAGTGTTGGGAGCGCAGCAGGCCTTGTGTGCGCTAGGTGTTAAGCGCTTGGCAACGAGGCGGTGGTGCCGGATGGCCGCAAAAAGGATGAGGTCCGATTGTTGACATTCAATCTAATGTAGTCTCGCTGGTCGTAGACGACCTGAGTGCCTAGAGATGGCAAAAAAAATGTTACTCCAACATCAAAATATCCAACATGATTACCTGGAGAGAGGGGCAGACACATCGGGTTGTAGAGAAATAGAGGCTGCTTGCGTGAGAGCAAAGACAAAGTTTGAGGTTGCTCGTAAGAAAGCTGCACCTCTTGAGACCGAGCTTTTGGCGACCCATGAGAGAGTCGTTAAGCTAAAGGTAGACTGACTGTGAGCTGCCCGTATGAGAACAGTGACAGAATTTGAGGGTTGCTCGTGAAAAAGCTACACCTCTTCAGACCGAGCTTTTGGCGACCCGCGAGAAAGCCGCTAAGCTGGAGGTATAAGTTGTCTGCTTGAGAGCAAAGCAGAGATAGGCCAAGCTTTTGGCGACCTGTGAGAGAGCCGCTAAGCTGGAGACATATGATGCCTGCTTGAGAGCATAGCAGAGATAGGCCAAGCTTTTGGCGACCCGCGAGAGAGCCGCTAAACTAGAGACATAGGCTGCCTGCTTGAGAGCAGAACAGAGATATACCAAGATTTTGGCGACCCGCAAGAGAGCCGCTAAGATGGAGACATAGGCTGCCTGCTTGAGAGCAGAGCAGAGATAGGCCAAACTTTTGGTGACCGGCGAGAGAGCCGCTAAGCTGGAGACATAAGCTGCCTGCTTGAGAACAGAACAGAGATAGGTCAAGCTTTTAGCGACCCGTGAGATGATTCACCTCGCCTAGACCTGTTGATTTCCTCAACATTCATATATTTTTGAGCTTTTGCCAATAGTTCTGGCATGCTCTTTGGTGGCCGCTTCATTACTGAAAAGAGAAAACTCAATGAGTGGAGGCCTCCTAAAAAGGCGGTCATGGTGAATTTGTCATTGGGCCCCTTGATTTGGAGGACCTTCTCGTTAAAACGAGTGAGGTAACTCCTCAGACTCTCATCTCGATCCTATTTTACACTGAGCAGATGGGTGGCAGGCTTCTACTGGCGGCATCCACCAATGAACTGTGTCACAAAGGATCTGCTTAATTCGGCGAAGGAGCCTATGGAGGCTGGAATGAGTTTGGAGAACCACTGTCGAGCAGATCCCTTCAAGGTAGTCGGGAAAGCTCTATACATGATTTCGTCAGGAACATTGTGCAGCTGCATTTACGACTTGTAAGTTTCAAGGTGATCAAGTGGGTCTTTTATGCCGTCAAAAGTTTCGACGAATGACATTTTGAACTTTTGCGGAAGAGAGTAGTTTTTCACATTTGGCACAAAAGGTGTGTCAGTTCGCCTTACGAGGTACTCCATTGTTTCTGGTTCTTGTGCCTTCATGGCATTGAAGACGTCGTCTAGTTGATTCTATACTTCTTTGATTTTTTTTGTCCTAGTGATTTGGGGCTCCTTTGGAATTGTCATGGAAATGGCTCCCATGCTCCGCACTTTGATTCTTGCCCTCATCCTCTTGGAAATGAGGGTCTCCACCATGGGAAGAGGGAGCTGGAGGAGGAGGTGGAGCTCGCAATTTCATCAAGCCAAGAATTCTCAATTCGTAGGTATAAAACTCACTCATCAAACACCCCCAAACTTAAATCTTTTGTTTGTCCTCAAGCAAAATACTAAGAACAAAAACTATAAAAATTAACTCTAACAACCAACTACCCAAACAATGGATCAATATGAATCTGAATAATGGCCTCAAAAGTTACTGCAAATAATAATAATTCACGAAAAACTTCAAAACAATGCAAAGTCTAAAAATTCAACATACTCCTTACTTTTACCTTTGCTCATGACCCTTTAAATACATGTGCATATCCGAACTGTTCAAACTAGTCATCACCCAGATACATTTACGTAATCAAGTGCTCCATAGGAGATACTCAATATCAACTTTATGAACTTATGTTTCACATCAACCTCTGCTAATTAAGGCAAACATATAATTGGAAGGTACAAAGTTTTTTTTTTTCATCTCTCTTTCTTTTTTTTTTTTCTCATTTCATTCGTTCGGTGAGTGCATTTTATGCTCCATCTCACCTCCTATTGAGCGAGTACGTTTTTTGAGTACAAACTCAACATGTTCATCAATTTCCCCATGATCAAATTCAATCAACTCATTACTCAAGTTGTACTAAAACATGCTATCTAAGTACAAAACATGCTATCTAAATGCATACCTAATTCAAACAAGAATACACCACCAAACTTAAACTAAACATTGTTCTCAATGTATACAATAGGAAGAATTAAGATAGAGGACTTCCTTGAGAATACGCTAGTTGGCATCATCATCAGCATCCTCGTCGTCCGCTGAGTCGAGAGTGTATTCGGGAAACATAGGTGGACTAGAAAACTGTAGTGGAGGTGTGCCCGAGTTGAAACCACATTTAATAAACATCTGTACTAGCACGGAATTGAATTACGTTGAATACTCCATGAACGAGTCCAAACGATGTGCAAGTCGATCATTGCGTCTAGACTCGCATCGAGATTCCCTACGTAACTCTTGAGTCTCCCTGCATAACTCTTGTGTTTCTCGACATAATCCACGCATCTCATCAATTAGACTCTCCATAGGTGACTGAGATGAAGCAGCAGTAGGCTGAGAAGGCTTCGATGGTTCCCCAGAATCCTGAGGCATATCAACCATTACATAACCGGCACCCCTATGCTCAGAAAAATCACTCTTCCACACCTTAAAGCGGCTGAGATTTGATGGTCAATTAGCACTTTTGGGTGTTGAACAAACTCATCGTTACTCCATGTGACTTTTGCCTTTTTACACAACCCACAAATTAATGATGGATGAGGCATCCCGCTAGTTGAACCCCCTTTAATAGCATGTGTGATCGAGTCTTGAATAACTTAGCCCACATTAATGCTTTTTCCTTTAACTATGCAATAGAGCAATATCGCCCTGTCCTGGAGTACATCACTAATGTGTGTGGTAGGCATTAGCTTAGCACATAGAAATTAGTACCATGTCTTCCCAAACCGGCTCAGCTCGCTGTGTAAAAAGTGAAGCATCTCAATTCCCTATAATGTCCACTTAGCGCCCGGCCTACGCAGACACTTAATCACTTCGGCTAAATCGAGTTCTTCAGACCTGCACTTCGTAAACTCATCATCGTCTGACATATTTGCTATGTTATAATAAGCGTTGATGCGTGCCTTGTCAAATGACACTACTTTGCCCCGAACTTGAACCACATAGTTTTCGGCCTCCTTGGCATTGGCATAAAATTCTTTTACAACGGGAACTACGGCGGCCTCTGACTATTCTGTGAAGTCTAACCAACCACGCTCCATAATCATGTCATGTACGCACCCATCATATGTCTCATCTGGGCGAAGGCCTCGTTCGAGAATCAATGCCTTTTTCGCCAATAATGTATGAAATCGCTCCGAAGCCGTTTCACTAACAAACCTCTTTTTGTCATATGGCTTGGAGGATTTAGAGCTCTCCCCTCTTTGGCATTTTGAAGACATGATGAATAATCAATTATGAAGCCCCACAACACCAAAAACCAAGTCACAAACTAGCTAACTAATCTTTGTTTCCACTTAGGCAATTTAACAAACACCTTATGTGCAATGCCCAACTCATCTTTGCTAAGGCACCCCAACTCTCATAATCTCCACCAAATAAACCACAAACCAAAATTCCACAAGCATTTGAACAAGATTAACCTTTACTAAATGCAAAGGACAAATATTTTTACCTTACATTGCAAAATTTTGACACCGTGGAGATGATGGAGAACCCTTGCTGCTACGTGATACTAATTGAGGCACTTGAGATGGAAGATTGTTATATATATAAGAGATTGAGACTTCCAAGTTGATGATTCAATGGAATTATGAGTGATTGGGAGTTGGAGAGAAAGGGTTTTAGAGCTTTGAAATGTATGACGAGTAGGAGGAAATTTCGTGTGGCCAAATCCCTTAGATGTGATGCCCTTTTAACTGCTGGAATGTGAGGGCTGCTGCGCTATGGACAGTGCTGCTATGCTGATTTTGCAGTAGGACAGCGCTACTGTGCTTGGGACAGCGCTGCTGCTCTGATTTTTGAGCTAAATGTGAGGGCTGCTGAACTATGGATAGCGTTGTTGCGCTGATTTTGCAGTGGGACAACGCTATTGCGCTTGAGACAGCGCTGCTGGGCTGATTTTTGAGCTGAATGTGAGGGCTGTTGCACTATGGACAACGCTACTACGCTGATTTTGCAGTGGGACAGCACTGCTGCACTTGGGACAATGCTGCTGCGCTGATTTGGGAGCTTACTGTCCAACAAGTAAGCGCTGAGGTGCTGTGATATATAGCACTGAGGCGCTGCAATTCCAATAGGTTAGCATTGAGGCGCTGTGATCTAGCGCTAAGGTGTTATGATACTGGTCTTGGCTCCTTGTTTAAGTTTGTGCATGCTCCCTTTTTTTTTTTTTCGATCCTTGGTACCTGCAGGCAATTGACAGACTAATTAAAATGCACTAACTATCTAATATCATAATTACTCCTAAAAAAAACTAAATTTACATAAAAATGAAATAAAAATTAAAAGCTAAAATTTGGGTTGCCTCCCAAATAGCGCTTGTTTTATAGTCTTCAGCTTGACTAATCCCTGTTTTATTCTTGGTCGGCAAGGGTAATTGAGGTCTTTTGACAATCAATGTCGCCACCCCAATAGTACTTCAGTCTCTGCCTGTTCACCTTGAAAGTTCTCTTCGAATTGGCTTCTTCGACTTCAACCGCTCCATGCGGGAACACCATAGTAATAATAAATGGCTCTGACCACCTTGATTTGAGTTTTTCCGAGAAGAGCTTTAACCGCGAATTAAAAAGGAGTACAGCTTGTCCCGGCTCAAACTTCCGCTCAATGATCTTCTTATCATGCCACCGTTTTATCTTCTCTTTATAAAGCTTGGCGTTCTCGTACGCTTGGAGACGGAACTCATCCATCTCATTCAACTACAAGAGATGCTTCTCACCCACTGCATCCAAGTCAAAGTTAAGTTTCCGAATAGCCCAATATGCACTATGTTCTAATTCCATCGGTAGATGACAACCTTTGCCATATACAAGCCTATATGGTGACATCCTAATTGGCGTTTTGTATGTTGTTTGATAGGCCCACAAGGTATCATCTAGCTTCTTCGACCAGTCTTTTCGGTTGGGATTTACAATTTACAATTTTCTCCAAATTAATCGGGTAGGAAGTCGGATAGGAAATCGGGTGGACACGTTTTGTAGTTATTAATTTTTGGATCATTTTAACAATTTAATTAAGGAACGTGCACCAATTAACCAGCATAATAAACCAATAACATTAAATAAAACACAATAAATTCGATAATACATAAATAATTACAGTAAAAACACAACAAGAGCAGAAAATGAAGCAGGAACAAAATACATAAATAGAATCAGAAAAGCAGAAAATGAAAACAGAAAGTAGAAATAGGAAGTAGAAAATGAAAACATGAAGCAGGAAGCAGAAACAAAAAATCGAAAGCAAAAATAGGGGGCAGAAACAAAAACAAGAAGTAGAAACAGAAAACAGAAGCAGGACCAAATGGAGCAAACCTGATTGCATTGCCCCCGTAATTTGGTCTCAATCCTGGTTCAAAGTTCAAGCTCATTCCGTAACCACGACCAAATGGAGCAAACCCACTTCTACCAGTAGCTATTGGACTGAATCTGCCATCCATTCTAACTCCATACCCTCCAGCAATACTTGGAGAGTATCCCAAAGTGTAATCAACAGCCCTAAGCAAAACCACCAACCATTGATCCATCAACGTAGTACCACTTGGAACCATCGATTCGATGAACGGAGTACTTGGGACCATCGATTCGATCCCCAAATAGTCAACCGTATGAGAGAGAGAGAGTATCTGGGACTCGAAGATTAGGTGACCAGCGAGGCAATTGTCCCTAACTCTGAGACTCGAAAACGAGGCGGCGGTGAGGTGCTAAGGAGTCGAGCGACTGAGAGAGAGAGGCGAGAGAGTTGAGCGACAGAGAACGGAGATGGCAAGAGAGTCGAGAGTGGAGGTGTCACATATATATGCGGGTAGGATAGGGTAGGAATACAAAAATTTGATGGGTACTCCACATTCCTATCCGATTTTTACGGAAGACCAAAAATTATTTCGCATTCCTACCCGATTTGTTCGGTTAGCCGATCAGTACGATCGAAAATTGCAAGTAATCGAAAATTTGAACACCCCTAACACTATGGTCCCCTTAACTTTTTAAAAATACACTATACCCCTCCCTTAGATTTTCAAATAGTTTTATAACTTCTTTTAAGCTTTCAAAGTTTTATATCCCTATAGGGTAACACAAATAGGGCATGTTTGGTATGTGGGACAAGGGGGAATTTGGAAGATGGGTTGGGAATAAAAGTCTACAAAACCCAACAAATCCCATATTTGACAACTACATTTCTAGCCCAAGTTACCAAACACAGCCTGCTTTAGGCCCGCAATTTAAACATATGTTCATGGGTTTCATGAAACCCGGTAGGGGGGTGGGTTTCAGATAGGGGTTAATGGGTATTGACTATAAAAAGATAATTATACCCCCACACACGCCCCTCTCTCTATCTATTCATCTGCCCCTCATGAACTTCTCATCGTCATGGCTAAACCAGTAGCAGCAACAACTTCCTCCCAGGTACACCCTTCTTTCTCTCTCTCACATACTCAAACCCAGCAGCCTACATAAACAACAAACAACAACGCACACACACAGAATACAGACACACACACACACACACACAGCATCCCCACACATGCACACAGACCACACACATAGAAATTTTATGTTTATGTTTTTAATTTGGGTTGTTTAATTTGGGTGTTTAATATACTTTGTTTAATTTGAATTTTTATTTTGTGAATATTTTTGTTATGAAATATGCTTTTTTTTTTAAATTATGAACACTCAATAATGTTTTTAACCATTTCACTGCTCAATGGTGTAGCAACTGATCCCTTCACTGCAATGCTAACAATAAACTTTGTCAACAATGGCTTCTCGTCGCCCCGAAGAGAAAACAAAGAAAACATACCACAAATTTCATTAAAATCCCATAAGTTTAGTGTATTTATATTTTGTCCCCTCAAGTTATAGAAACATCATTATTATCCCTTAAGTTTCAAAAATAATATTATAACACCAGAACTTTTCTAAAAAATCATCTTCTTCATAGAACTTTGAGACATCTTTGTGGGTCTAGATCTCTCAAGTTTAAAATACTCCAATGAAAAATATTTTAAATTTTACAACCAAAATTTGTGTTCTATTAAAAAAAATTATTATTTACAATGTAGAAAAAATAATCAAATATGAAAGCCATAAAGACACAAGAAAATGTATGTATACAAACATGAGTTTGAATTAGATTGATGAAGGGGCAAAATAGTTATTTATAGATAAATATATTATTATAATAGTGAGATATCCATGGGCATACCAAACATGGGTATGGACGAGATTGAATGTTGAATCTCATCTTTATAAAGAGTGGTTTGAGTTTGGAAGAGTTTGGATAAACCAATCCAAAACCCTCCCAAAAAACCATCCAAACATCCCCATAGTGTATTCAAAAAACCTAATGGCATGCCATTTAAGAATTTTAGTCACAAGAATAGTGTTTCTCTTACCGACAAAGACACGTATTTGTATATACTAGTATTATCCGAGAGAAAAAAAGAAAAGTATCTTGGGTTACGTAAGTGAGATATATTATAATAAAAAATTATTCGATAGGATCACGTGAAGCCAATATTTATGTCGATAATTTATTCACAGTGCGACGAATTAGGAACTAAGGGGACTACGACATTGTCATATACTAGTTTTTCCGATTGTAATAAGAATTGATTTTTAGATTTTTGAATTTTGAATTTTGTGACACAAAATAAATTTGTAATAATATCTTAGAAAAGTTGAATTTTAACATCAAAGTTGACAGAAATTATAATCTATTCAATAATTCCATTAAATAACATTTTTAACTATGCGATTATTTCTGTTTAGCCCCTCACGACATTGCCCAATCCATTCGACCAAGACATAAATATAACAGTCACATCATCAATTCAAGTTTTTAAGTTAATTTTTTAAGTCTGTATAGCATTACTATTTTCTGTGTTCTAGGTTAAAAGGGTAGTCCTTTAGAGTATCTGCAATAGGCTTTTTATCTCTACTCAATTCTCTTTTTTAGAGAGTTGACTCTTAAATATTAATCTTCAATAGGCTCTCTAAAATAAAGAATCCAATTAGACTCTTTACATTTAGAGAGTCAAATTCACTTTTTACTCTATTTTTTTCAAAATAGAGAAATGGTGTATCTGTCTTTTCGTCCAAGAAATTTAGGGTAAACACTCTTTACATCAAAACAAATCTCCTCCCGTGACTCCCGTCATCTTAGTATCGGAATGGGATTTTTGAAGAAGCAAAGTACACAACATCAAGCTTGGATATTAAAATAATTTTTTTAATTGTTTGTCTCGGTTGATTCTCCATTGCTGCCATTCCAACGAGATGCAAGAAATATAGGAAGGGGCTGAAACAAGATGGAAGAGAAATGGTATGGGGCTGGAACAAAATCATGAGAAACGATGGGTAAATAAAATATTTAAAGTTTGGTAAAAGAATAGAGGAAAAAAAGTGGGAAGTTAAATTTATTCCTAAAAAGGACAAAATATAAAATAATAAAATAGTAAAAATAAAGAGTCCTATTGGAGTGGTATATAAATTTATCTTCTATATTTTAACTTTAGAATAAAGATGCCCTTTATTTTGAAAAGATTGTCTCTATTTTAAACAGCACTACAGTCCATGTTAGAGAAATTCCATGAATAAGCTAGAAACTCAACCCCATCCAATTCCAACGAAAACCAAATCTAACCCAAGAATTTGACTTGAAGCTCTTAAAACGAATGTGGTTTGAGTTAAAGTCACAACCACCACCATCACCCTAGCTACCCACGTGAAAGCCACAACAACCACCATCACCCAACCCACTTTCACTGTCTATTTAAGCTAGTCCTCCCACTCTAACCCGGCCAATTGCTCTCTCTCTCTCTCTCTCTCTCTTGCCATCTATCTAAGAAGAGAGGCCCATCACCATTTTAGCATACCTCCTATAGCCAACCCTAGCCTTCTCACGTATCTGCACATCATTTCCCCATCTTTGCCTTCTCACCACCTACAAACATTCACTCCTTTAATCACTCTATGTCATTGGATTTGATGGTGTAAACCTGCGCGAATGAGCTATGGGATTGGATTATGTGGTATGAACGATCTGTGTGGGGTTTGATGTGGCATCTGAGCTACAAGGCTCGTGTATCGATGGACGAATGCTCTAATTAACCGATGTGTAGTGCGTGTGAGACAGTAGAAGTATAGTGGTTCACCGGCTAACGAGCTCGGCTAGTCCACTCTCTAATGGAGGCTCTTGCTCCTTTCTCTTTATTGATGAATTGAACGTGTTACAGTAGAATACTCGGGGTATCTCTCTCTTAATGGAGGTTGTCCCTCCTTTTTTATAGCCTCATGCTTACCTCTAATTTGGAATTATATCCTACATTGAAGGGATTGCTCCCTATCTTCATCTATAATCTCGGAGTTACCTAGACTTCCTATAGCTGGCTCCAAATGGCGTGGTTTTTGCCTTTTATCATGGGATCCTCTCCTTGATTGTAGGAGAGGATCCTTGCTGGTAATGTGCTACACGCCTTGGATTAGCTGAATTCCCATTATGAGGATACCTACTGTCCTCTTGCTGTCATCTTAGCATTCATCCTCTTGTGTCTTCAGCTGGGAATACAAGTGCTGACTGGTCGAGCTCAGACCATGGCTGGATGAGCTCGGTTTATCTTCCCTGACCTCGAGAGCCGAGCTCTTTTCCTGAGCTCGTGTCTGGGGTTTATTTTAAGTATCATCAGTTGCCCCCCAGCCCTTGCCTTAGGATCTCAGGCAGGGGCTGACCTGTATTCCAGTCAGAGTTAAATATGCACGTGGCTGGCACGTGACTTGAAGATTTTTGACGGTTTGCAGAGATCATGATTCTCCTCGATTCCCGCGCATGTCTCAGCCCACGTTCCCCAAGCTTTAAATGCCCAAAACGGCTACCTGAACCGTTTCTACACACTATTCATCTTCTTCTCTACCCTTCGTCTCTGTCCTCCTTGCGATTTCAGACGATCATACTCAAACTTCCCTGATTTCTTGTTCGAAAACGAATTCCCAGCCTTCGTGCTAAAGACTCGCATCGCCTCCTTCCTCTGATTTTGCTCCAAGCTTCCGTTCGCCGCTATTTCTGGGTTAGGTACGTCCTTTGCCCTTTTCACTTCCTCCTCTGCTCTGGATCCCTCGAATTCGAGGTGGTTGTTACATTTTTGGGCCTTTCGGTTCTTTTACTTTTGGAATCGTGACCATTGCCTAGCCCCACTTCCTTACTTCGTAGATTGGCGCTCTATAGTTCACATTCTTGCCGTTGGGAGTTACTGTGCTGACCCAAGGGTCATTGGAGATTGCTTGATCAGTCCCCCTTCCCTCTACCGCTCTTTTAGTCTTCCTTTTTCTCTTCCTATTATGTCGGCTTCTTCTGGAGCCACTTGCTCCTCTGTTTCGCTACTAGGGGGTCGATCTGAAGACACCGATTTGGGGGATATTGGCGATGAAATTGACAACTTTCCCGGTGTGGGGGCTGGAGAGGCCGAGGTCGGCACCGAGGAACCCCCCTTCTCCTCTTCTCCTATGCCTCCCATACCTGATAAAGGCAAAGTTAAGGTGAGTGGAGTCGGGGTTGAAGAAAAGATTTCGTATTTGGGGTCTGCCTTCAGGCATTCCGAGTCTGTGGGCTACAGTAGAGAAGCCCCTGAGCTAATGAAAGTTTATAAGGTTCGGTATGGTTTTCCTCCTGGGGTCGAGCCCTGGTGCCCAGATAAATCCGTCTACTATGTAGAACAAGTACGCAATAGGGTCTGCTTCTTTCTTGCCGCCTTTGATAACGGTCTTCGCTTTCCTCTACACCCCTTCATCAAGGCTGTTCTGCAGCATTTTCATGTGTGTCCTTCCCAGATTTCCCCCAACTTCTATGGCGTCATGGTTGGTTTTCTAGTCATCTTCAGGAAGCATAAACTTGGGGTTCCTAGCGTTTCTCTATTTCTAGAGTTCTTTAACGTTAAGCCGACCTCTGAAGGCTTCTTGTATGCCTCTAAGCGTGCCAACGTTAGGCAGCTTATTTCTAACATTCCATCCTCTCATAAGCACTGGAAGGAGCATTTCTTTTTTGTCGGGGGCACCAATTGGGAGTATAATCCTGCTGATAAGACAGACACTCTCGGTATCCCTACGGCTTGGACTGAACCAGACAACTTGCGTGAGTCTTTTCTTGAGTCGACTGAGCTCTGGTCTGGAATTTATAGGCCTCTTGCCTTTTTCTTACTTGCACACTTTCTTCTTTTCAGGTGAACGTTTTGAGCTCAGCCCTGAAGATAAGAAGGTGCTAGCGAAGTTGGCGAAGATCAAGCCGGAGAAGTACGCCGACCTGATTGAGTCAAGAAATTTGGTGCAGCTAGGTCTGAGCCCTCCTGTGGTGACTTTAGCGATTCCATTATCTGTTTTAGGGGCTGACGAAGGTAATTTCATCGTCACTTGGTTTCCTCTCTTCATCATCTTTCCTTCTCTTCTTTTTTCCTTTGCATTTCCCTACTTTTTCCAGACCTCCCAGGTCCTTCTACCATGAAGGCTACTCCAGAAGAGCTTCAGGCCAAAATTGCAGAGCTGATGGAGGGTGGCAGGTCTGGGAAGCGCAAGGCTCGGGTCGGCTCTGGGAGTGGTCCAAACACTCGCGCTAAAATCCCCAGATTGGAAGTGCCTTCTCCCCCTTCTGCTACCACAGAATTGGTTCCCATCAAGGCACCGCCCTCCTCATCCGGCACCCCTCAACATGCAGTCATCTCTCCTCCTCCAGTGGCCCATCCTGGGTCGGGGCCTGCTCAAAAGGGAGATCAGGCTTCCCCTTCCTCCTCTGAGGTTAAGGAAGCTTTGGGAGTGATCCCTGACCTCCAACCCGGAAAGTTCTCATACACTGCTTCTGGAAAGACCGAGAGAAAATATGAAGGAGATGAGGATTCCTTTTTTGACAACATGGATCTTGCTGCAGGGGCTCTCTCTTCTATTTTCTCTGAGTCTGATGTTCTGAAGGCTGCTTCTATGCCTCTTGAGGAGTCCATTTCTTCAGCTCTTCAGGGAGCAGCTGCTGTAAGCGCTACCACTTCTCCTTCTTCACTTATTTTTGTTTTGTGGACTCATGCGTTCTTTCGCATTTTCAGGCTGTCCTTCATGTGAATGGTCTACTGCATCGGGTTCGGTCCCAAGAGAGCTCTTTTCAGGTCTTGAAGAAGTATAAGACCAAGGTTTCTAATTTGTCTCTTGAGAATGAAGACCTCAGAGCTTGGGTGGAGGGCCTCAAAGTGCAGATGGAGAGCCTTAACGAGCAGATGGTGAAGCAAGCCTCCGACCTCAAACACACACTGACAGCCAAGGTCAGAGCTGAGGAGGGGGAAAAGAAGGCTCGGGATGAGCTGAAGGTGGTTAAGGAAGACCTGCAGCTTAAGGTTGAAGCGTGGTCCAAGGCTAACCAGGAGGCCTTTGACGCCAAGAAAGAGCTCATCCAGGCCAATCAAGATTATCTTGCTCTCAGTGAGGCTAACGGCAAACTCCGTGAGGAGCTCGAGGAGCAGAAAGGTTTGGTCCAACAGAGGGACAAAGAGATCGCTGAGCTGAGAGATGAGGCCACCACCTTGTGGGCTACTGGATGGCTTGCCTTTAGACGCAAGGCTATCAAAGCTTTTCCAGACCTTGACTTCAATTTCTCTATCCCCACCGAAGAAGAAACGGAAGAGTCTAGCTCTGACAATGAGGAGGATGCCTCGGTTCCTTCAGCTGCAGCCTTGAGTCAAGACATACCTGCCCCTGGGACCTCTGGAGCTCTTATCGTACTTTCTGAGCCTCCGACGGTGATTCCTGAGCTCCTAGCTGCAGATCCTGCTGTTCCTGTTTCTGCACCATTTTCAGCTGACTTGGTGACTGAAGTCCTTGCCCAAAATCCGGAATCAACGGTAGTGGGGACCCAAGACATTTCTGGAAACTTTCCCCTTGCTTCTGTTGCTGAGGGCTCATCTGCTGAGCTCCGAGATCCTTCAATTACTCCCCATCCAGAAACTTAGATCTTTTTAAATGTAATTTTTTGTAAGGAATTTTTTGAGATGTAACTTTGACTTTGGCTAGGACCTTGTGCTACTTTGTGGTCTTCATCTTGTTTCTCCATTGCTGTTTTACCATATTCATATATACCTCTGACTTTCGCTCGCACACTTACTTGTTTTGCTTTGTTTTTGTGCTTTGTTTTGCTTTATGCTTTATACACATATCCTCCTACCCCCTTTGCTTTGAGGGGTGTTGTGTACTTCTTGAAGCAAAATTACTAGATTTGAAGAGTACAGGAGACTTGGTGCTATGCTCAACGGCTTCTCCTGAGCTTTTGAGCTCGGTAGTTGGTCTCTTAGGGATCCAGTCCCTATTCTTCTTTATTCTGAGCCGCTCAACTTGGTATTCTGAACTGGTGTGCTCCTTCTGAGCTACATAGCTTCGAGTTTGCGAGCCTATGAGCTCTCGCTGAGCTATACAGTTCGTCTTTCGAACCTAAAAGCTCTGACTGAGGTTTTTGGTTCCTTTGTCTGAACTTTAAAGGTTCTTTCTGAGCTCCATGGCTCTCTTGTCTGAAATAGATAATAAATTTCAATGCTCCATATTTCTGAGAATAAAAGATTTTCTTCTACGTTTCACATTTCTCTTCCCCCCACCTTGCTTTGAGGAGTGCTTTAGGCCTTCTTTAAGCAAGGCTATGAACTTTTACACGCTGTTAAGTTTCTTTGAGGAATGGAGGAACCCAGCAGGAACTCTTCCTCTCCAACGCGAGTAGGGCCCTTAGAATTGCAGGCCCTCAAGACTTGTTACACAAGTGCTCTTGTCTTTGACTGGGCTGAGCTCAAATATGGAGGACATGTTGCTTGGTGGGGTCAGAATTCTTGTAGGTTGTTTTGAGTGCAAATAGGGAGTGATCTTGTACCAATTTCTTTTCCCGCGTTTTCTCCCAATCGTTTTCCATAACCACAATCACTTTCCATAACCGCAACCACTTTCCATAACCGCAACTACCTTCATTAATTAAGGAACTAAACGGGCAACTGATTCCCTCTTTCTTGACTCTTGGTTTCCTGAAAAACTCCCAAGTTTCCCCAAGTTTCTTGTCATCTGTTGAATTCCTATTTTCCTTCCTAGCACGAAATATTCTTGATTTTCTTGTTGATTTCTTGCATCTTTTTCCTTACGAGCACTTTCGATGGCTGCGCCTGCTTCCTCTTTGTTCCAGGAACGCACCTCCTTTGGAATCGAATGGGAGTGGCACCGTCGCTACTTGTCTCCTTCAATACTTGAATCTTCTGATTTGGTGGACATTAAGAGACGGTTTTTTCCTGATCTTTACTTGCCTCTGCGAGTTCCTACCTCCGACGAGCCTTGCAACTACCTTTCTCGAGGGGAAGTCTGCTTCTTTGAAGGTGCAATGGACATGGGACTTCGCCTTCCCATTCATCCGGCCGTTGGGCGAGTTCTTGCCTACTATGGCCTATGTCCTTCTCGCCTTTCCCCACGAGGATGGGCTGCTATGGTAAGCTTTTTCTTGTTCTGCCGCCTGCACGCCCTTGGCAGGTTCCCCTTCGTCTCTGAGTTTCTATACTTCTTTGAGATTGAAGAAGATGATCCCTCCTGCTTCAGTTTCTTCCGTTGGAGGAATTTCAGTTTACGCCGTTTGGTTCTAGATCTTCCCTCCAATCCTGAAGGGTGGTCTAAGCGTTTCTTCTTCGCCTCTAGAGAGTCTTGGAGGTCTCCTGAGGATCGCTGTCGTGAAGCTAGGATCCCTCGGTCCTGGAAGAGCTTCTCTCGCATTGGTAAGCTCAAGCCAAGCTCTTTTGAACACTTCCTTTTGAAGGTATGCTCTTACCATGTTTTCGTTGTGCAGGTCCACCTGATCTGGACATGCCAGGGATGGTGAATATCAACGAGCTGCTGCTTGCTGAGTCCAAGACTTATTCTGAGCTGATGACGAGCGCAAACCTCTATCTGCTTGGGGCTGAGGCTACTGAATTTGAGTTTTCTTCCGTCCCCTATTCTTCCTGGACATCTTTCTCTGATTCTGATGGGGAAGGGGATTCTGACGAGGACGGGGATGCTGGAGCTAGCTCAAAGAGGCGCAGAAGGGATGGCTCTTTTTCCCCTGATTCTCTATCCACTATCTTCCTCACCCCAGCAGGTCAAAAGCTTCTTGATTTGCTCCATAAGGCCGAGCAAGAGAGAGATGAGCTGAAGGAAGAGAATGCTCGCCTGAAGGAGGAAATGGCCGAGCTGAAGTCTCAGCTTAAGAAGAACTAAGATCTTTGTTTCCTTGTATCTTTCTTTCTTTTCTTGAATGATACCAGACTATGACTCTTTTTGTATTTTTCCGAACGTTTGGTTACTTTGAATTCTAGGTTTCTCACTCTTGAGTATGCATGTCCATATATGGGCTCTTGGTGTTTGAAACAGAAGATCATGTTTGCACTGACCTTAGTCCCTCACTAGTTCCAGAGATCTGACGGCGAACATTGATGGAAAACAGAAGATCATGTTTGCACTGATCTCAATCCCCAGCTGACTTCGTAGGCGTTCTCTGCCGTTCTAGACCTTTTGAGGTCTTTGAGTATGTAGGTAGTGCGCAAGGATCACTAGTCGTGGGGGAAAGACCGTTGGTGTCTCCAAGAAGAGCTCAGCCTTGAATTTGACTGTTGGTGTCTCCAAGAAGAGCTCAGTCTTAAACTTTTTCAGCCTCGAGGCTTACACGAGCTGAGGGGCTGTAGGACTCATCTTGCTTTTTACAAGCTTGGAAGCTTATCATTTGTTTATGAGCTGAAGAGCTCATCTTGCATGTATAAGCTTTGAAGCTCATCCTTGTTTATGAGCTGAAGAGCTCATCTACGTTTATAAGCTTGGAAGCTTATCATTTGTTTATGGGCTGAAGAGCTCATCTCTCATTTATAAGCTTTGAAGCTTATCGAGTATTTATGAGCTGAAGAGCTCATCTCTCATTTATAAGCTTTGAAGCTTATCGAGTATTTATGAGCTGAAGAGCTCATCTCTTATTTATAAGCTTTGAAGCTTATCGAGTATTTATGAGCTGAAGAGCTCATCTTTCATTTATAAGCTTTGAAGCTTATCGAGTATTTATGAGCTGAAGAGCTCATGCCTTTACTTTGGAAGCCATTGAAGGATGAATAAAAGACTTACTCATTCCTATTTAAAAATAGCTCTATTACAAATAACACTTACTGAAAAAACTTCTTAAGGTGCTCGGCATTCCACGAGTGAGGTAGGATCTTTCCCTCCTCTGTTTGCAATTCGTAATTCCCTGGTCGGATTACCCTTGACACGATATAGGGCCCTTCCCAGTTGGGCCCCAATTTTCCGTGCGTGGGATCCTTCCTTGCAAGCAGAAGCCTCCTAAGTACCAAGTCTCCAGCCTTGAAGCTTCGGTGCCTTACCTTCCTGTCGTAATACCTTGCATTTTTCCTTTGGTAAATGCGGACACGATGCAGAGCTCTGTCCCTTTTTTCATCCAAGAGATCGACGTTTAATAGGAGAGATTCATCATTGTGCTCGGCATCTGCAAATTCCACCCTTGGTGATTAGAGCCCTATCTCCACAGGGGCTACTGCCTCGGTTCCAAAGGCCAGAGCGAAGGGGGTTTCCTGAGTTGCAGATCTGACGGTGGTCCGGTAGGCCCACAATACCTCAGGGATGTATTCCACCCACTTGCCTTTCAGGTTTTCTAGTTTGGTCTTCAAGGCTGACTTTATGGTTCTGATTGTGACCTCTGCCTGCCCATTGGATTGGGGATATGCAGGAGCTGAGAAATAGTTCTTGATCCCAAGCTCGGCACAAAAGCTTTTGAATTTCGAATTGTCGAACTGCTTTCCGTTGTCAGACACGACCGCTCTGGGAACCCCAAACCTGCAAACTAGCGATTTCCAAACGAAGTTTTGAACTTTTTGCTCAGTGATTGTTGCCAAAGGTTCGACCTCTGCCCATTTGGTGAAGTAATCCACTCCTATGATGGCAAACTTGCACTGTCCCACACCGGTGGGGAGGGGTCCCAGAATGTCCAAACCCCACTGCTGAAAAGGCCATGGGCTTACCACCGAGGTTAGGAGCTCGGGAGGACAGTGGGACGCATTGGCATGCTCCTGGCAAGTCTTGCATTTTCTTACTAAGTCGGTGGCACTTTTGAGCATGGTGGGCCAAAAATACCCTTGCCTTAGTACTTTTCCTGCCAAGGCCCGAGCCCCTATGTGATTGCCGCATATACCTTCGTGCACCTCTCTGAGTATATAATTGGCATCCTCATCTCCCACACACTTAAGGAGAGGTGTTGAGAATCCACGCTTGTACAGACCTCCTTGCATCAAGGAAAATCTGGCCGACCTGGCCCTTAGCTTGGATGCTTCCTTAGCATTACTTGACAAAGTCCCATTCTGCAAGTACCCTATGATGGGGTCCATCCAGCTCGGCTGAGCTTCAACTGATAGCATGTCCTCTTCTTCGATACTTACTGAAGGCTCTGGGAGGTGCTCCACTGGTATTAGTCTATCCAAGTCTTCTTGCGAGGCAGTTGCTAACCTTGCCAACGCATCTGCTCGTGAATTTTCTGCTCTGGGCACATGTCTGACCTTAACCTGCACAAATTTTTTCATTATTTCTCGTACCTTTTTGAGGTAAAGGACCATCTTTTCGCCTCTTGCTTCGTAGGCTTCTTCTATCTGTTTTACCACCAGTTGAGAGTCGCTGCAGATTTCCAGCTGCTCTGCTTCCATAGAACAAGCAAGATTAAGCCCAGCGATGACAACTTCATACTCTGCCTCGTTATTTGAAGCTTTGAACCCAAATCTGAGGGCATATTCGACGTCTATTCCTTCTGGGGAGGTCAGGATCATTCCTGCACCGCTTCCTTGAGCATTGGCAGCTCCATCTACTGAAAGCTTCCATATAGGGAGGTCTGGTATTAAATCCGTGGTTTCCATAGGCGCTGCTGCTGTGAACTCTGCGATAAAATCCGCCAAAATTTGCCCTTTGATGGCAGTTCTTGGTTTATATCTGATATCAAACTCACTGAGCTCTATGGCCCATTTAACCAACCTCTCTGAAGACTCTGGCTTATGCAATACTTGTTTCAACGGCTGATCTGTTGGGACTTCGATAGTATGAGCCTGGAAATAAGGTCTAAGTCTTCTAGCTGTTGTAACCAGGGCTAGAACAAGTTTTTCCATTTTTTGATATCTCTCATCTGCCCCCCTCAGAGCTCTGCTACAGTAATAGACTGGTTGCTGAGCTCTGTCTCGCTCCCTAACCAGCGCTGCGCTTGTCGAAAAATCTGAAACCGCTAGGTAGAGGGTGAGGACTTCCCCTTCTAAAGGGCTTACCAAAACGGGGGGAGAGCTCATATAGCTTTTTAGGGCTTCGAATGCTTCTTCACACTTGGCGTCCCACTGGAATGCCTTCTTCAAGATCTGAAAAAATGGCTGGCATTTATCGCTTGACCTAGACACGAAACGGCTCAGGGCAGCTATCCTGCCTGTCAAGCGTTGCACCTCCCTTGTGTTGGATGGTGATTGCATCTCTACCATTGCCCTAACCTTCTCTGGATTAGCTTCAATCCCTCTGCTGCTAACAATAAAACCCAGGAATTTTCCTGCCGAGACCCCAAACGCGCATTTCGCAGGGTTGAGCTTCATTTTGTATTCTTTCAGGATTCGGAACGATTCAGCTAAGTGCTCGATGTGGAGCTCTGCTTTTAATGACTTTACTAGCATATCATCGATGTAAACTTCCATGGACGCCCCTATCTGTTTTTGGAACATCCTATTTACCAACCTCTGGTAAGTAGCTCCAGCGTTCTTCAACCCGAAGGGCATGACCTGGTAACAGTATGTTCCCTGTTCAGTTACGAAGGAGGTCTTCTCCTGATCGCTGGGATCCATCCTGATCTGGTTGTATCCTGAGAAGACATCCATGAAGCTAAGGAGCTCATGCCCGGCTGTGGCGTCCACTATTAGGTCAATCCGAGGTAACGGAAAGCTATCCTTGGGGCATGCTCGGTTGAGATCAGTAAAGTCAATGCACAATCGCCATTTGCCATTAGTTTTCTTAACGAGAACCACATTCGCCAACCAGGTAGGGTAGTCAACTTCCCTGATGGCCTTGGCATGGAGGAGTTTGCTGACCTCCTCATTAATTGCCTTTTGTCTTTCTGAGGCAAAACTCCTCCTCTTTTGTTTGACTGGTTTGCAAGCTGGATTCACGCTTAGCTTATGGGTAATAACCGAAGGATCAATTCCCTCCATGTCTTCCTGCTTCCAAGCAAACACTCCTACATTCTCTTTTAGGAACTGGATGAGGAGACCTTTGAGCTCTGCGTTTAGTCTGGAACCCACATAAACAAGGTGTTCTGGCTTTTCATCAAGCTGAACTGGTTCCAGCTCTTCCGATGGCATTGGTCTTGTCTCTATTTCATCTCTCATGTCGAGTTCATCCAGTTGGATGTTCTCAACCTCCTTCTTTTTCACGGAAGCCATATAGCATTCCCTCGCTACCCGCTGGTCTCCTCGGACTACTCCGATTCCATTATCTGTAGGGAATTTCACGACTAAATGGTAGGCAGACGGGATTGCCTTCATGGAGTTAAGGGATGGCCTCCCAAGCAAGATGTTGTATGCAGAGGGTGCATCGACCACTAGGAACTTTACGGTGGTAGTGGCTTGGCAAGGTGGGTCCCCTAGGGTGAGCACGAGCTGGATCGAGCCCAGGGGGAGCACCCTTTCTCCGGAGAATCCCAGCAAGTGAGTGCTTACTGGCTCAAGTCTTTCCCTTCCTATATCCATCTTGTCAAACGCAGGTGCGAAAATGATATCTGCCGAGCTCCCATTATCGATTAGAACACGATGAACAGTTCTATTAGCCACCACTGCTCGCACCACCAATGGGTCATCATGAGGGTATTGGTATCCCTCCAAATCAGCATCCGAAAAAGTGATAGCTGTATCTATGCGTGGTGCTTTGGATACAGCGTGCACTTCAAGAGCTTCTTCGGCTCTGATCCGGCGGAGGTGTGCTTTCCTGGCCGAGCTAGATTCTCCGCCTCCTGCGAACCCTCCTGATATTACTCTGATCTCCCCTAGAGGCTGCTGGTGCGGTGCCGGTGCCTGCTGTCGGGGTGGTGGAGGTGGAAGAGCTCGGTTCTGGTTGTCATTGGCTACAAAACGACGTAACTGACCTCGTTGGATCAAAAACTCGATCTCCTTCTTTAATTGAATGCAGTCATCAGTGTGGTGACCATGGTCTCTATGGTAATCGCAGTACTTGGTGGGGTCTCTTTTGGCTGGATCTGCCTTCATCCGAGGTGGCCATCTTAAGAACTTCTCGTTTTGGACCTCGTACAGAACTTGCGACACAGCGGCGGTGAGTGGGGTGAATCGCTGGGGTCCATATCTGGGCTGCAGTTCAGGCTGCATGGGGCCCAGGCGGTCTCTGACATTTCCTCTTCTCTTTGGCGAGCGGTCCCTATCTCTTCTGGGAGACCTCTCTCGCCCTTTTTCCTTCCTGGGACTCCTGTCTCTTCTCTTCTCTTCTTTTTCCTTCTCCTTTCGTGAGGATGTTCCTCCTACTTTAGAAAGGAGTGCCTCTTCGCCATTTATATACTTCTCTGCCTTGGCTAACACCTCAGCCATGCTTGCCTGAGGGTTCTTTGATATAGAGAACATCAAGTCCTTTGACTGCACTCCCAGTCTTGCAATGAAAGCAATTATGGCGAATTTTTCGTCTGGGACGTCTACCTTCAATGTCTCCGAGTTAAACCTTTGGACATAAGACCTCAGGTTCTCTTGGGGACCCTGCTTCACGTTCAGCACGTTGTAGCTTGGTTTTCTGTATATCCGGGCTCCTATAAAGTGGGATACGAAAGCTATGGAGAGCTCTTTAAAGGATGAGATCGAGGCTGGTGGGAGCCTGTGAAACCAGGCTAAGGCAGAGCCTTTTAATGTGATGGCAAAAGCTCTGCAACGCACGGGATCCTGGTATCCATGTAACTCCATCTGGTTTTTGTAAGTGTTGAGGTGATCTACGGGATCTTTCGTCCCATCAAAGACCTCTACTTGTGGCATTCTGAATTTTGGTGGAAGGGGAAAGTGTAGCACTCCAGTGGTAAATGGGGACTCGGTTTGCTGCACTAGGACGTCCATTGTAACCGGAGCCTTGTTCCTTACAGCCTCCTTCATGTGGCTGAGCTCTTCCTGGATGTCTTTGAAGCGTTGCTCCCAGTGGTGCTCTCTCCTGTCTTGCGGGTGAGGGAGAAAGTCGTCCCTCTCACCCCTATCGTTCTGACTTTGCACCTCGTCGTTTTGGCCATTCCTAGGGGGTATGTAGGGAACATGTCCCCTGGTCTGGCTGCCTTTTCCTCCTTCACTGACCTCTCTAAGGGGGTCCCAGTGTCGTTGTTCCCTATGAGGGGGATTATTCTGGCCTTCTTGGGCCGGTCGTGCCTCCTGTGGGCGCTGTACGAGCCTTGATAGCTCTACATTCTCCCTTAGTAAACGTTGGTTGACGAGGCGAAGGGCCTCCATCTCGTTATTAATGGGGGAATTAACCTCTGGGATATTCCCGGGTTATCTGCCGTTGGTAGCTTCTTGCTGGTCTTGCATTCGTGGTAGGTTTGTTTGACTTATGCTCATATTTCGTGTTGTTACCATCAGTCACTGAAGGATCAGCTTATTTGTAAAGGGAACAGCCACGTTCCCACAGACGGCGCCAAACTGATGGTGTAAACCTGCGCGAATGAGCTATGGGATTGGATTATGTGGTATGAACGATCTGTGTGGGGTTTGATGTGGCATCTGAGCTACAAGGCTCGTGTATCGATGGACGAATGCTCTAATTAACCGATGTGTAGTGCGTGTGAGACAGTAGAAGTATAGTGGTTCACCGGCTAACGAGCTCGGCTAGTCCACTCTCTAATGGAGGCTCTTGCTCCTTTCTCTTTATTGATGAATTGAACGTGTTACAGTAGAATACTCGGGGTATCTCTCTCTTAATGGAGGTTGTCCCTCCCTTTTTATAGCCTCATGCTTACCTCTAATTCGGAATTATATCCTACATTGAAGGGATTGCTCCCTATCTTCATCTATAATCTCGGAGTTACCTAGACTTCCTATAGCTGGCTCCAAATGGCGTGGTTTTTGCCTTTTATCATGGGATCCTCTCCTTGATTGTAGGAGAGGATCCTTGCTGGTAATGTGCTACACGCCTTGGATTAGCTGAATTCCCATTATGAGGATACCTACTGTCCTCTTAGCATTCATCCTCTTGTGTCTTCAGCTAGAAATACAAGTGCTAACTGGTCGAGCTCAGACCATGGCTGGATGAGCTCGGTTTATCTTCCCTAACCTCGAGAGCCGAGCTCTTTTCCTGAGCTCGTGTCTGGGGTTTATTTTAAGTATCATCAGGATTAACAATGAGTTAGTTAAGACTTAGGACTGACTATTAATTCAATGACTTTGATACATTAGGTCAACAAATTAGGTCAAAATAATATTTTTTTTCTTTTCAAATATTCACAGCAATGGCTAAAGCTTCTCCTCTTCTTCCCATCATTCTCTCTTTAATCTGCATCTATGCTTTTACTTGGGTATATTTCACTCCTAGCTAGCAAGATGTGTTATTACTTTATTCTTAAAAGTGGGTATTGTACCAAACTTTTGAATGAAAATTCATCAATGGCTCAGTTTTTTATCAGGTCAACAAGTTCCTTTTGTTAGTGGAGTCCATCCAAGTTGCTGAATTTCTTCATTTTTTCTCCTAGATCTCACTTATATATTTCACTTTATCAAACTTCAGCCCACTAAAAATGCAGCCTCCCGCTTACAGTTTTCAATTATTAATTGTTTTGCAGGTGGAACTATAAGGTTGGCAAATGGACAGGCACCACCAGGACAGGTAAAATTCAATAACTGTGTTTGTGTGCTTAGTCTCTCTAGCTGGGAGAGATCATTCTAAACGCGAACAACCTCCTCAAGCACCGCTCCTTTGGCCATCTAGGTCGTGTTTTGAACTTTGTTCTAAATTATTTACCTACTGGGAAAAAAACTTCAAGATCAGTGCTCAATGCTATTTTACGTATAAATGTTTGTTTGATTGATTTATACCAATTGAAATTTTCTAAGTACGACTAATTATACAGAAAACTTGGTGTGTTGTGAAGCCTTCAACATCGGAGGCAGCTCTGCGGGATAACATATTGTATGTTTGCTGATGATTATGAATTTAAGTCTAGGCCGCTCATTTTGAGCAAAAAAAATCCAGTGGGCCCATTAAAGAACAACTCAAATGGCCCATTGATATAGCGCCCGCCGTATCTGGTCCTGGCCATAGCCCAATCCCATGGAAGCCCAGGATCATCCAACTCAGGACATACACTAGCTCGGCCCCAGCAAGCTCAACGACAAGCACCTACTCGGGAATCAGGAGCTCGACACAAGACGGGTCTCAAGTAATCCCAATCGCACCACGTGACCAAGGGACAGGAGGGCAGTGCCAGACAATTCTAACGAACAAATATTCTCTGATAAAGGGGATATCGCCTACATTCCGTTTCAGGGGTAGTCACTACAAGAAAATTCACTTTTAGTCGCTAGATTTAGATTGCAGCTAAAATTGTTGTCACTGAATATATATGTTTAGTGGCAAAAAAATATTATTGTCATTAAAGATATGATGTTGAAATTATTTAGTGGCCACAGTTATTTGTTGCCACTAAAGATATATAATTAGTGGTGAAAAAGTACTATTATCACTGAAGATATGATAGTGAATCTAATTAGTGACAATTTAAATGTTGCAGCAAAAATATATTACTAATTCATCACTAATTTCAAATATTTAGTGACAACAATTTAAATTTAGTCACTAATAATATAAAATATTAGTGATAACATTTTATACTTGCAGCAAATATGCCTTGATTTTAGTCACAAATTTTTTTTTGCCACTACATAAATTTTAGAAAATAAGTTGTCGGTGGTAAATGTAATATAAGCCCCCAAAAAAAAAACACTAAAATTCCTGCCTTTCATATAATATTGACGGTGCTTTTAAAATATATATATACAAGTTATTGCCTGTGCCTGAAGGCACAATGTGATAAAAAATGGTAAACAATAAATATATTTGTATTCATATCCAAAATCAAATCACAAATACAGAGAAGAGATAAAATAATTTAAGCATTGGTTTGTAGTGGGGGTGAGAGGTGGTGGGCGGCAGTGGTAGTGATAAAAGACGGTGATGATTGTGGTGGGTGGCAATGACTGTGGTGGCGGTGATGGCGACGACGACGATGGTGGTGGTGGTGGCAACGGTGGTGGTGGTGGTGGCGACGGCGGAGGTGGTGGCGGTGGCGGTGGTGGCGACAGTGGTGGCAGCGGCGGCGGCGGTGGTGGCAACGGTGGTGGTGGTGGTGGTGGTGGGGGTAGAGGTAGTGGTTGGATGGTTTCAAACACTATTATTTTTTTTAAACTATTTATGATAAATAATTTTTACAAGTACTTTTAAAAATCACTCAAAACACACCCTTAGACCCCTATTTTTCCTATTAAATTTAGGGTGTTAATATTAGCCGTTAGATTAACTTTAAAGTAAAATTTAAAGTGATCTCAATCGCGAATAGCAAAAGTCATTTTGTTTATCTTTTTAGATTTGAATTGTAAGCTACTTTATTATATATATATATATATATATATATATATATAAGAACGACACCCTTCTTTTTCATATTTGCCCCAAATCATTTTTGGTTCAAGTTCTCTTCGAGCCTCACCTTCACCTTTCTCTCTCTTGTTCTTGATTTCTGCGTTCGTCCGACGATGGATTCTACCAATCTGCCGTGGACGACCAATCTGCCATTGATAACCTCTCAGTCATGGACAATCTCTCCTAATCCATCCGCAAGGGCAGATCTGCAGGTATTCATCAACATTTATCATGAGGCATCGACAGCTTCCCAATTCTTCCGCAACATTTATCCCTCACACAACGGTCAATTCTTCCCAAATCTTCTTCAGCCTCTCTTCCATTAGCCTCGCTTCCATGGACAACCTATCTGCCATGGACGATCTGTCCTAATCCGCCCGCTATGGCATAGGTCTGTAAGTTTTAACACTAGACCTCTCTCCAACAGATCTGTAAAGATCGTATTCTTCAACTTTCGATATGTCTGCCATCAACGATCACTGTTTCTGCATCTTCTGCTAGTATTCACCAATCACTTCTCACGCACACACACACACACACAACCATACACTCAATCGTACACACAATCACTCTGTCTTCACACACACACACAAACTCACTCAATCGAGAACTATATAGCCATAGATTGTGGCTTGTAAGTTGCTTTTGAGTGAAATTTGTAGCTTGCATCTTCATACTATGACATGAATTTGGCGAGTGGCAGCTTCATATTTATATGAATTTGCATTGAAAAATTAAGACCAGATCTGGTGATATTTGAACCAAAAGCAACTTCTTCACTTCATTAAGTCAAAATTAAGAAAAGAGCCAGATGAGGTACAATATGTATTTCTTGCTAGTTCTATTGCCCTGTTTCTTTCAGTTGAACACTGTTTCGGACAGATTTTTATTATTATATTTTTGTAAAGTTCATGCTCCTTAATTGTGCTCTTGACTTACTTTCTGCAGGTTGTCATATTCCGTGATGGGCAGTATCTTACGCTTAAGGAAGTCTTTGAGAGTTTGGACTTAACAGGGTGTGCTCAAATTATGTTCCTTCCATCTTTTTCTTCGGAGATTAGAAGTGGAGATACTCTCTTTCTCTCTCTCTCACACTCATAATAAGCAATTGCATTGCAGGTATGATCTTAATGTTGATTTGTTGGATGTGCATGCTGATAAGAGTACCTTTCATCGATTTGACAAGTTCAACCTGAAGTATAATCCTTGTGGCCAGAGCAGGCTAAGAGAAATCTTTTTAAAGCAGGACAATCTCATCCAAGGTCTGTTGCGTGATGAAATCAAATATAACATCTCACAATTGATTATATCCTTTAGACTCTGATAAGTTGCATGACAGTTAAGAGAGTATCAATTTACTATTTTGTTTGATTTGATCCATTGGTTATCATATAAGCATACCATATTATCAAGCTGATTGACAAAGATGCTTGCTAACTAGGAATCTGCATTTTGCTACTTGACTAAACCCATCTGTTTTATTGTATAGATGTTCTAGAAAACAAAACCTAAATTTTTTGATTATGAATTTGCCTAAGGTGGTCCCAATCTGGCATTTTGAGATTTGTTGTTAAACTGATGAAATTGTGCCTTGGGTGAAAGACATGCAGAATCTCTTCCTGTAGGAATCAAGATCTGTCAAACCAATTTTAATTTATTGTTGTGGAGTCTACTGGAGTCTTCACTGACAATAACAAAGCTGCCGCCCATTTGAAGGTTTGCCCTGATCTCCTTTCTTATGTATTTATTTTATTTGTATTCGAGATTTGTTATTGGGGTACACTAGGTCGATTAAGACCAGATCTGGTGATATTTGATTAAATATGTTTCCAATAGTGAATTGGATGAATTTTGAGGCGATTCGGTAACACTCTGTTGATCTTACTAGGTAGATTTGGTGATATTAAGTTAAACATCTTGAGTTTTTCTCTACAAAATAGAGGATTTTTACTAGATTAGTCATTATCAAAATAGAGGAGGTATTGGGTTCTTGTGTTTCTTTAGCTGCAGTTGATGATAAATTGATTTGGCAGCTGACTTCGTCTGGGAGTTTTTCTTTGAAATCTGCTTGGAATTTGGTTCGTTCATGGGGTGATCTGAATGAAGTTTCTTCTTGTATTTGGCAGACCATTACTTCTCCTAGTGCTCAATTTATTGGATGGAAAATTTGGAAAAGGGCTTTGCCTTTGGATTCCAATTTCATGAGGATTGGTGTATCTGTTGTGAGTAGGTGTTGTATGTCTTATGCCATTTTTATGAAGATTTGCAGCATTCTTCGTTACCAGGTGAGGAATATAAAGCCGACAGTGCAAGATGATGGTCTTGGTAAATCAATTTTAAAGTCTTTGCAAATTGTGGCTTCTGTTTCTGTTCGGTTTAGATGTGTTTGGGTTAAATGGACAACTCCTTCTGTTGGTATTATGAAATTGAACACTGATGGGGCTACTAAGAATAATCCGGGAATAGCTGGGGGTGGTGCTGTTTTGAGGAATGATAAAGGAAATGTGGTTTTAGCTGGCTCTTTCTTCTATGGTGAGTGCTCAAACATGGCGGCTGAGTTCAGGGCATTGTATGATGGTCTTCATTTGATATGGCAGTATGATTTGTCATAGTATGAGGGGTTTGCCTTTTTTACGGAAGAGAAGGAAGGTGGTGTTTGACGACAAGGGTTAATGGTTGGATGTATGGTGTTTGAAACATGGTATATGGGATGGAATTGGTAGTCTGTTAGCTTTTTTGGATGTGTTTGCTTTGCTGGTTTGCTGCTTTGGACTGGTCTGGAGGGAGCTTTTGGAAGGAGTTGTTTAGTTGTTTTGGTTATTGTATATCTTTTGTTAGTTTTGAATAGGCTATGGCCTTACTTGCTTCTTGTAATTATGTTGGTTTTGTGAATAAATAAAATTTGTTTTTGTTTAAAAAAAAAAAGGTATATATATTGATTCATTAAACTATAACAGGTATGTGAAATTGGAAAATATTTAAAAATAAATTCTTTCAAATATGCGATAGGTATTTTTTCTGTTCATTTTAATGTATTAGCTGAGATAATAACTTGTCACTAAAAACATGTTTCAAATTTTAGTGGTGATTTTAATTGTGGGTAAAATGTATAATTTTAGTCACAATTAATTGTTGTCACTAAAAGTCATGTTTTAATTAGAGTTCTAGTGGTGATACGAGACATTTTAGTGGCAAAATTATGTTAATTTGCTACAACAATTATTGTGGCTAAATATTTCACATTTAGTGATAATTTTCACATTGCGGCTAAAAAATTTATTTTTAGTGGCAACAATTAAATGTCATAGCTAAATGATTTAGTCACACACATATTGTCGCGGCCTAGTGGCAATAAAAACATTGTCACTAAAGTATATAGTGACAATTTTTATGCATTTAGTCGCAATAATTTTCGCGGCTAAAAGACCAATTTCTTGTAGTGAGTGGGAGTAGAAAGCGTCAGTTTAGTAGGCCCAACTATATGACAAATGAAGAAGAGACCACAGAATCAGACAAAATAGAAAAATTATAGAAACCCTAAGACCAGAATGTATAAATAGTAGATGATGTCACTGTAACAAGAGGGAGTATAATAAGCCACATAAGAAATACCTTATAAAAGACTCTCAGCCAAGCCTTCTGTAATTGTTACCTTCCTCTTTAAGCAATACAGTCTTCAAGGAGCAAGAGTCTCCATTACAGTGAATGTAGCCTTAGTTTTTCGGCTAAGGTGAACCACTTATATTCCGGTTTTTGCTCTAACTTCAATTCTTAACTTCCCCATCGTTTCACACACGCACACTAAGCCCCCACTGGGCTTCACCCCTTCTTGGGTAAAGAGATTTCGAGCACCATTCACTTGCAATCATGTGGAGAATTGTGCTATGATTCAACAAGGTGGTACTTGCTTTTATCCGAATACAACTACAACCCATGCCTCAGTGGTCATGAATGTGTACTACGAATCTCAGAACAAAAAATCCTCGAACTGTGATTTTTCGAACTCAGGTCTCATTGCCATGGCTGACCCAAGTAAGCTATCTCAATTTTCCCTTTAATTCTTTTTTTTTTTTTTTTTTGTGTCCTAGCACAATCACCAAACCTATTTACTTTAGTACTATGAGGTCCGATGTTTAAGTCTTGCAAGAGACATTGTAGATGTGTATATATAACAGCATTCTGCAATTCTTACACAGTAGGGCAGATAACAGCATTCTTTAATTCTTACACAAAAAAAATACAATCTATTAATTATATCATCCCAATTATGTTTTTCTTTGAATCCGAAGAAGGGTAAAAAGCACTTCGTCATGGAGGAAAGCAGTTCATGCCCATTTTGTTGTGGTGGAATATGGCTTTAGATGCCATTTTTGCATTATTTTAGACTCAGTTGTTAAAATCAATTTGCAATATCAACTAGCCATACTCACTGCGAGGGTGGGAGAGGTATATTGCTACCGCTCCCGAGATATCACTAGTGAGGCTTACCTTCAATTAAAGATTAGAAAGTCTTTCGTCCTACTAATAAAAGGCTCTATTTCGGATTCGTTGAACTTTTCCTTGAGCTTAAGCGGGTACTCGTATTGACAGAGGGAAGTCATCTATGGGGTCTAACGGCGCTCTAATCAACTAGGGGAATAAGAGGAGTGATTGAATTAACTCATTTTTTGATAGGTGAGTAGTTGATGGAATTACAAATGGAAAGTTCATAGACGGTTAAATGCAGTTCTCGGAGAATAACTATGACTTCTCTTCTCAGCCAATGTTAACTTAGAGAGACTTGAACCCAGACTGAAAAACTCATGTATCACTTCGATGGAAGAGTACTTATCATCGTTTCGAGTTCAACATGTCAAGCTCCAATATCAACCACTTCACATAAAATTGCAAGTAAAAGGGAAGATCATGTGAATGAAGAAATTACACTGGTTTTGGAAAACGTAACGGAATCATTTTGAAAAGTATTGGAAATAAGATGAGATGAACATATTGGTTGACACATTGTACCAGGTCAGAGGCTGAAGAACACATACAATGAAAATAAGAGTTTGTCTTCTCTTTGAAATGCTGATGTCACTCCTAACATAATTAGTTGAAAGACAAAGTACTACTTACCTGCACCAAATTTAATAACATTTAGTTCAACGGCTAAGAGTGTCTAGGCCAATTTACGCATAACTCGACAAATCCTCTCTCCGGTCCAATTAAAGACAGAAGATTCATGCCGGAACTAGGGAACTCATAGTCTGACCCCAAAACGTTGTTAGAATTTGAACTCAAGATGTCTGGGTTTAAAGCTTTGCCCCTGACCCCAAAAAGTTGTTAGGAATTAAAGGCAAAACATTCATGCCGGAACTAGGGGACTCATGGTCTGACTCCAAAAAATTGTTTGGATTCGAACTCAAGATGTCTAGGTTTAGAGTTTTACATCTGTTACCACTTGAACTACCTTAGAGATGATATATTTCTCACACTTACTTCTTTAGGCAAAATAAACAAAAAATGCCACAACCACCATGTTTTCCTTTCAATGAAAACAATGGCTAGCTACAACATTTATAACAAACATATACACATACATATGTTCAATGAGTGGCTTAGTGGTTAAGCCTCACTCCTGCTCGCAATTGATTGTAGGATCCAACCTCGTCCCTTTCTCCTTCCCCTACCCCCAAACAAAAAAAGAATAATTATGTGTGTGTGCACACTATAACCGTCGAATTCACACTATATTTTAATGTTTAATATGACTCACAGTCAATCCAATGAATATAATAAATTGGGTCACAATAGCATTTCTCTTAAATAGGATCGCTTCCGAAGTTTCTCAATAAAAATAGCTTAAATGGTCATGCTTCTGGACTTAATTTCTGGTTCCGCCCCTAATCACGAGTCTATTTGATCTCTTTAGTCGACCATCCCATGGACACAGTAACTCCAGTCCCTCAATTTCGAAGATTTGATAGAAGATCGACATAGTCTTGAGAACACCTAATCATCCCAAATCAAACTTTCCAGCTCATAATAATAAAAGTTATCCATTAATAGGCCC